>CM074718.1:476462966-477143324 GCA_037306005.1 Rhinophrynus dorsalis
AATATTAATCCCATCACTAACATACATAGCCCTCTATATTATGCTCTTTTAAAAAGGTATCCAGGCCCTTTTTAAAGGCATCTAATGTATAAGATGGCGCCACCTCCTCAGGCAGTGAATTCCGTACCTTTATTATCCTTACTATAAAGAATCCCTTCCGCTGTTGCAGACAAAATCTCCTTTCCTCAAATCTAAGTGGGTGACATCTTGTCTTCTATTAATGAACAGGTCTTTGGAGAGCCCTTTTTATGGGCCCTGAACATATTTATATAATGTTACCATATCTTCTTTAAGAAGCTGTTTCTCTAGTGTGTAGTTTAACTTTTCTAGCCTTTATTCATAACTAAAACTTTCCATTCCTCTTATTAGTTTTATAACCCTCCTCTGCACATTATCTAGTTCCATAATGTCCTTTTTCAGAAAAGACACAAAGAATTGAACAGCATATTCAAGGCAGGGTCTTACCATGGACCTGTAAAGAGGCAGAAAGTTTATTATCTGGAGGTGAAAGCCTGAATTTTCTTATGTGTCAATTACTTTTCCTTCAGGTCTTCAAAGGTAGCATATATTGAGAGAGAGAGGCTTGCCATAATTTGAATAAAAAAGAACCAGACTCCCAGACTTACCAACTAAACACAGAAGTCTGGGAAGTCTGTGTACTATCTACAGAGACCTAAAAAGAGAAGAAATTGAGAGTTAGGAAAGTTCTGTTTTTCCTTCAGGGTCACCTCAATAGCATACACTGAAATAACAAAAATAAATAATGATGGGTAGGGATTAAATTACAGGAACTCTTCCAACATTTATGACCTAAAGCAGCCTCCCCAGAAGTAAGTACGTTTATACTTCAGAAGAAAAGGTGTGGATGCCTAAGCTGCCAAGTAACTACTCTTCAAATCTGGTCTGCATAAGCTTGAGTCTTCTCTGCCCAAGAGGTAGCAATTGCTTGAGTCGTGTAAGCTCTTATCATCAACAGCAGTTCTAGTTCAGAAAAGATGTCTTCAATAGCAGAGTGAACCCATCTGAATATCATAGATTTAGATGCTTTGGCCCCTTTAGAGTGCCTGTAGAAATTAACAGAAAAGAGGAGATAACATGTGTCAATTCTCTAGGGGTAAATAAGCAACAGTGCTGAAAATCCATGGTGTGTAGAGACCTTTACTTTTTATTTCATGGATGGTAAGCAAATCTTGGTCCCTATGAAGGATAGAAGGTACTTTGGGCATAAAATTCTGGCAACTGTGTTTTGATTGACATTCAGATAAGCTTCCATCAGTGCCGTAAGGACCAGGTTTAAGTCTCAAAGGGAACTGAAGGAAAACCCAAGGTTGATGAGAAGATACTGATTAAATCAATAGTCTAATCAGATGATGTTCTGCAAAAGTATGATTGAAACTTCCTAAAACAGACACTTGAACCTTCTGGGTACTGAGTCTCAGGCCTTTAAAATAACCTTCAGAAAAGGAAGTCCAAAATAGTTGTAACTGATGAAGAAAAGGGTTCCTTAATGCAACTAACACACAAATAGAAATATTTCCTCCAGTTACAGTTGTAGGCCACATAAGTGAATTCTTTAAAAGAATGATGCAGCAGGTTTATGACATTAGGAGAAAGACCTTGCTGTGTTAGGATCTAAGCCTCAGGAATAGGGATGGACGAAAAATTTCCTGCATGACTTTTTGTGAAAAACTGACAATTTTCCCTTTTTTGTGAATGTTTTTTCCTTTCCTCCAATGCAAAATTTTCCACCTTTTTGCCTATTCCAGCTATTTATTTATTACCAGCCAGCAACCCCCTACTCACCTGTTTGCTTGTGTAAAAGCAATATTGTGTCATAAGTGCCCTTCTTGTGGAATTTCTATGGAACTGGTTGCAGAACCTGAACATTTTGCAGTGCATTAATGGCTTATTGAAAAAGTGTGTAATTTCTGTCTGATGAGAGGCATTCAAGGAACAATGTAACTGCAAGAAGAAAGATATGTCACCATGGATGATGTCTAAGTCCCTGGAATAAGCTGTAATATTTCTCCATTGAGGAAGAAAATAGTTATCTTCCTCCAACCAGTTCTAGATGCTAGGATTTAGAACTTGGATTTGGTGTGGGTAAAATATCCTTAACTATTTTTACACTTATCTTTATTTGGGATACATCACAATTTTTTTTCTCTATGAGGGCCACATGTTTGATATGCCTGTGTTAAATCATGGAAATGTTTAAAAAAATTACTCATATAGCACCAACTTATGAAAATATTTGTACACACAGTTCTAGGGGTACACCAGCAAACAACCTCTCATTTGATGTGGGTGAATGTCTACATTCCTGCATATCTCTAACAGTTATGGCAATTTTAGTTCAGGCAGACAATTTCAAGCTTAGTTTAGTACTCTTGGCATCCTCTACTGTATGTCAACCCATACCACTGGGGCACATAGGACTGGCAAAAGGCACTAAAAACAGCAGGAGATTTCATGTTTTTGAAAGATTATTGTATATTTGAAGTGGCTGAAGTGTAAAAAAGTGATTTTTTTTCCTATGGCAGAAAAGAAAAATAAGATATTGCAATTCATGTAGTTCTGTGCTTCTGGCAACTTCTATAGTATGTCAACTCATACCAACAGGGTGCCACCTTTCTTTGAAAAGTAGTAGCTAATGATGACACAAGAAAATTCAATAGTTTACAAATATTTCTGTACCTTCTGAAGGGGTGGAAATATAAAACATTGCTATTTCCCTTTCCAGGAAACATATGTGTGCATCAGGCTAGGGGTAGAGAGGGAAAGATACCTCATTTGCTGGGTTTACTTTCAGATGTATGGTTTCAGGGGGTTATTTTGATTTTATAGGGTAATTATGCCTTCAGAATATATTTAGTGCATTTTGGTTATCTCAATTTGAAACTCTTTTATGTACTGTTACAAAGGGCATATATTTGTGCACCTATATATGGGTATTAATGTACTCAAGAGATGTGCTGCATTCATATTTTAGTCCATAAAGTTGAAAATACCCTTTTGCATGCCTGATAATTTGGGGCCTATAAGCCATACTTGTTGGTAAAACTCTACATATTTGGTATTTGTGAACATGGGGAGGATGCAATATTTTTTCAAAATAATTGAAATGTTCAAAATCACAACAAACTTAAATCATTTTTATAGATGGTGTATGCTCAGATTCTTGTTAGTGATCTGAAGGGGTTAATGGTGTTATAAAAGGAATGTCTGGGCATCTGAAAACCCCCTCACAATTTGCTCTTGCGTTTCAGCATATTTAATTTACCTGATTTATTGGTTTCACAAATGATGCAACTTTAGAAATACATCTTTAAAGTTTTATAACAACATCAGAATAAACAGTAATGTTTGCAAGAAACAAACATTATGAATACAGAAACAATTTACAGTCATTCAGAATCTATAAACAAGTTTGACATTTAACAAATGGACCCAAATAAGTGCAATAAATTCATGTAGATACTGCTGATGTGTTTGAGCACTGGGGATTTTCATTGGAAAGCTCTGTTGGAGCAATAGAAGCTTGCTCACAATAATTCTTGTCATAACTGCAAGATTTCTACTGTGTTTGCATTGTTGTTTTTATATCTGACAACAATGAGTCATGCCTTGATAGCTAGGAAAAATGTAATTTTAAGCTGCTTTCTTTAGAATCTCAGAAAAAAAATGTAACAAATGTTCAGTTCACCTGAGAAAGTTCTTAATGTCCTAGGCTTTTCT
This sequence comes from Rhinophrynus dorsalis, assembly GCA_037306005.1. NCBI lineage: Eukaryota > Metazoa > Chordata > Amphibia > Anura > Rhinophrynidae > Rhinophrynus > Rhinophrynus dorsalis. The sequence continues at coordinate 476,466,705 of CM074718.1, forward strand.
CATTAACTGACATACCTGCATAGCCAAATGAAACTGAAATTACACAGAGTGAAGTTTCAATAAACTCAAAGAGTCTGGTGTAACGACACCTGGAGCAAATCTAGAATAAACCACTTAGGGTACAAATAAAAGCCCCAGTATGGTAGAGAGAGACATCCCTTGCTTTCAAGAGTATTTAAATCCCCATTTAAATCAGTGGAAATATTGGTTGTGCATTTGGTTTCCTCTACACCTATTCCAGTTCTTTTTAGAAAATCAGCCTCACTACATGATATCAAGTCAGGTGTATGAACATCACTGAGACTCCATTTTCTAATGTATCGTGTTGGTACATACAGTAGGTGCAAAAGAAGATGCAACCCTCTTTGCACTTATACACAGGACAAAACACTAAAAGATTTCTTAGAACATGACCCTCTTTCTTTCAGGCTGAAGAGATATCATACACCAGACCGCTGGCTTAGCAAGACTGCATCCTAAAACAGAAATTAAAACAAAACCATTGCTCTTCTAAGCTCTAACTAAACAATTTCAGTAACTAAACTAAGCAGCTTCTCTGCTTACCAATATACAAACAATAGAATGAATAGGTACAGCAAATTTACCTTTCTGGAAACTTCCAGAAGCTTCTGCAGCATAAACCAAGCTCTCTTTCTTCTGTGAAACAAATTAACTCTTGCTTCACTGCTGGATATGTTAAGTGAATCTCTTACCAATTAATAAAATGGGCAAGAGGAGTCAGTGAGTGCAGTATAAATTCTGGTCTAGATTTCATATAGCCATTATGGGTTACTCAAAATATGTAGAGTGGGGCCCTACTCTTCACATTTTATTCTAGGCACCCAAAATACACAATTTGCAAGTGCAAAGGAAACTTACAGTATCTGACTGGGGTTATTATTTTCCACTACCCATGGTAGAAACTGCCTAGTATTTTGTGTGCAATATATATGCCATCAACCACTGAACCATGAATTTCGTCATACAGTCCCAGCTCAGATATAGTGGGATAAGTTTCCATGAACATGAATGCATGCTTATGTGAAAGTCCAGTAGTATTTCTCACTTTCCACTCTGGCACTTTATTCTACTGGGTATTGTAAGTGAAGAACCATAGGTTCACCCAACAATTTTTCTCCCTGTTGTGACTCATCTATATAAGTGTTGCATAGTCAGAAACTAGTCAATTATAGTGTAAATAGTTCTTAAGGGTTTCTTAAGGTGTTCTTTACCCTGGCTTTCTTGGAAAAGGACCATGTCCAGCTGAGCTCAACATCTTGTGCATCGGACTTTTGTACTTTGTACTTTTAGAAAATTGATACACACAGGTGGAGCCCCTTTTGTTTCTCACTTTCTTTCTACAGTAGTTTTAGTTTAAAATCCCTTCAAATGTGACCAGATATAATTACTAACATAATACAGCAGTCTCAATCCTTAGTATGTAATATTTAATACAATTTGTATAAGTGTAATTCTTGGATGAATCCCTTAATTTGCATGTACCACAGCTGATTCAGGACCTCTATAAATAACAACATACAGAGGGTCACCCATCCTATCTTGCTAAAGAGAGATCTGCACACTTTTAAAAGACATTGAGCATTAAGGGGACAGATAGTAAAACAAGCAGCTTGTAAAAGCAGTAGAGACTAGACACCTCCGTCACTGACATTTGGTGGAAAAACCAGAGCAGAAGTCACAAGGATTTGAAACTTCCACATTTAATTGAAGGATGATTTTTAAAGATGACAATGGATATTGATGCTTTGATGGGCATACTTAACTGCTTGTAACCTCATCACATTTTGGGTATGGGATGATGGTTATCAAGGGAATAAACATGTTATTTATACTACTTGCCATTAAATGAAGATCATTACTGTAAGAGCAATCTATTGCTATTAGCTAGCAGGATTAATTAACTTTCAAAGCCCTAAATGATGCCTTTTTACTAGCTTTGTGATACCTTACCCATTACCTATGTTTAGTCTCCCATTAGTCTACATCTTGTTTTCCCATCTCGTCCAGTTTTATCCATTCGACTAATGAATGTGTCTATAGTTTAACTCTTACTAATATCACGTATATTTTTTAGCCTTACATCACACAAATTTGAATAATTTTATCATTACAATTAACATGTTAACTCCATCAATAAAGTTTTTGTGCTTTGGTTTTAAGACCACCATTTTTGATTCAGCAAAATTATTTATTTTGTTTTTATCTAATACTACACTTCATACTCTCTCTACTTCTCTCTCTTGTGTACTGCTCTCTTTGTATTCACAAGTTGCCAAACACTCTTAAGTGATATCGGAGGATCAAGAACTAACAGCACAGAAAGGTAAGACCAAGATACTATTTACCTATACTTTCACTCCTTGATTCATTTTTCACTTTTCGTATTACATAAATCAGTTGTTATAGTATTCAGCCTTCATTAAACATGTTGAAATTACCTGTAGAAATTGATAATCTTCAACTTTTCAAATAATCAATAAGTTCATTATTCCGCCCATTAAACACATTCATTGTTCAGCTCTGACTTCAGTACTGGGACATCTACGAGATACGTACAATTCTTATTCCAAAAATCCATTTTTATGGTCTAGTGTATTCATGATTTTGTTTCATGTGTTGTAAATGCTTATACTTATTGGTGATATCTTTATTGGATAACTGAGTAGCTTTTGAATGCAAGCTTTAAAGACAACTTTAAAGACAACTTAGATCTCTTCATCCGTCATGAAGGAAATACATTACAGGTTATGCATTCATGAAATTCCTTTCAAATTTGAATTCCACTGAAGGGAAAACCCTTCTTTTATATGGATATATATATATATATATATATATATATATATATATTTTAGTTGATGTACATTAAATAAATTTGCTTACATCAAACTTTTCATTATGTCCCTTGGGCACCATAGTATTGCTGTTAAAGATCCAATAGGATTCTCTTTGGTATAAAGTATTAAACCTTGCTTCTGCTTTGATGTCTGGTGTTCTAAAGCTGTTACTCCTGTGAGTTCTCTATTATGAACCTTTACAAAAAGTTTTGATAAGGGATATTTGTTATCTTTCATTAAAATTGCTCTTCTATGTTCTAAGAATATGGGGTTTAGTTGTTCTTAGTTCTCCCTATATATATATTCTTTGTTACAGGGGCATTTGATACTGTATATTACATTAATGTACATTAATGAAACTATTTATGTACAGTACACTTTTCTTAAAGCTTTTTCCTGGTGTGTAATATATTGACACGTTCTCTATCTTTTTTACCATATTTTTAATTGCCTTTAAGTTGTTAAAAAAAATGTTCTTTAGATTATTTTCATTGGTATGTTTATTTCTGCATAATATATTTTTTACATTTTTAGATTGAGGGACAATAACTAGTAGATTGGGTGCAGCATCACTCTTAAGAAAAGGATACCGTGTTAGAATTGGCCAATGTCCAGCTACAATTTGTTTGATGTTTCTATGGTGAGTGCTATATTTAGTAATAAATCTTGGATTATTTTTTATCAAAGTTTTATTGCTTGTGATATGTTTAATATTATTCATCTTTGTCTTTTCTCTATTTTCACTTAGTACTTATTCTCTTTTAAGACTAGCCAATTCATAATAAGTTGTGTTGACTATTTATTGTGAGTATCCTTTTTATTAAATTTGTTAATTAAATCTATTGATTGTTTATGATGATGTTAACATTTTTTACAGTTTATTCTCAACCTGAAAAACTGTCCCCTGGGAATATTTTGTTTCCAACATTCCTGATGGCACCTACAATAATGTAACTAATTGTTTGTATTTGTAGATTTAGTATTAATTTATGTTATATGAAAAAGTGAGACCTTTATTATTGTTAAAACCTGCCACAAATGTTTCAAGATCTTTATAACTACACTCTCAGATGATAATAAGATAATCTATACATCTTCTATAGTAGGACAGTAGGTAATTTGTTAGTAATCTGCATCCTCACATTGAAAGTAGTTATGGTATAATATGTATTTTATGATTCTAAGGATAAATCCTCTATGGCTCTCTGACATTTGTATATCCTAAGATAAATAATATGTTATGGCCTCAATGCCCTTTTCATGATCTATGCTCTATGTTTGCATATAGAGAAACCACATCTACCATAGACCATATGTAATTGTGTTTCCATGGTAATTTGTCTAACACTTGAAGAACATGATTGGTGTCGTTGATGTACGATTTAAACTGTACCACATGACATTGAAAAATATAATCCAAATATTGTGATAAATTAGATGTCTCAGCTATTATAGGTCTACCGGGGGAGACCATAATGTTTTATGTAGCTTTGGCTGAAGAATGCTTTCGACTTCTAAAAATGTAGAATAAAAAAATTATTATGGCATATTGCCTATTATATCTGTACATGAGGTGTTGATTTGCCAGTGTGTCATACCAGTGTAGCCACAGACATTTGGGAGATGCAGAGTAATTTAGTACAGTCAGGTACAGAACATTTGATTTGTTTATCTGTGATTACCAAGGAGAAAAGGAGTGAGACCTACTGTAAGAAATACTAGGCCCAAAGTCATTGTGAGTTCTGAACTTTGTTTTCTGTGTTTCTGGTTGATGTTCTTCCAATAACGTACCTCACAGATATGAATGTTAACACTTTTGCCCAAAATTACTGTATATAATTGTATTGTATAATGCAATGATGGCACTGTTGTCTGATGCTCTTCACTCAGTCTTATATTTTTGTATTGTACTACTAGTGTAAAAGCCTGTGTACACGGGCCAAGGTCCGGGTGACGTTGCATATCCCTCTGGCACTCAAAGGGTTAAGAGGCCAGTCCTGCTCTGCATCCTACCGCCGACGCAGTCATGCACTGTAGAGACTGCCCGAAAGCACAGAATGCTCCCACCACAGAACTCCCTGCATTCCGTGCATTCAGGCAGTCTCTACTGTGCATGATGGCTTCTGACAAACATCCTAGTGAATTATTATATAGGATACTACTTATGTAAAACACTGTGAACATGTATGGAACTATATAAATAAAGATACATATATACATTTTCCTTAATTTAGAGTAACTTGTTGGGTTTTTGGTGCACATGGTTTATATTTACGAATTATACATATAAAGTTTTAGCGACAACCTTTGTTTAATGCTTTGATAGGGTTATTACACACTCCTTGACAAAGTTTCAAAGAAGAAAAAGTCTATAGGAGCCTCTCAGTGGTAATGGTTATCAGAGGGACATGCTGCTACCTGTGCCTACCCATAAAAAGTGTTAACACCTTAGAAGACAGATAGTTTCACTTTAATTGCTTTGCAAAGTGTTATAAAAGTATCATAGTAAATCATCTTTGGATCCACCAGCAGATCTCTTTCATTTAAGCATGATATTGTAAGTAAAACATTTAATATATTTTGCTATAATTATAAATCAGACCATTTGTGGAAGCACTAAGAAGACGGAGAGCACAGCCATCTTTCCTTTTCAGCTTCACTGCGCATGCGTTAGGTCTTCTTTTGCCTGTCACTCAATATTTTAGCCACTGCCCATAGCCCTCCCTTCTGAGGTGCGAGCCTTTGAGACGCGCTGCTAACAAACACTTCTGATGTTCACTTCCTTGTCGGGCGCATGCACTACATCACAAACACAGTGGATTGTTAAACAAATGAATCGTAAGCCAGTGAGAGAAAATCTACTGCGCTGGCACTCAAAGGGTTAGTAAATCATTTGTAGTCCAAAGGTGTTTTGCTTAAAATCGTATTAATAGTAAAGTTCAATAAAACTAATTTCATGTAGCTTTGCAATCAATAAGACTGAAGCAATACACAACTTTGGACTACAAATTATTTATTAACCCTTTGAGTGCCAGTGCAGTAGATTTTCTTGTAGCTCTCACGGGTTTACGATTTGTTTAAAAAACAATACAACTATGGATATATGTATTGGCTCCAAACATACAGACATAATCTTTTTGGTGTAATAGTTTCCCTTTATGATTCATTTACCCGTGAAAACTACAAGAAAATCTACTGCGCAGGCACTCAACGGGTTACTAAATAACTTGTAGTCCAAACGTGTGTATTGCTTAAAAAAAATTGTAATACAAAAGCAATTGTTACAGTAGCATAGATTTGTAGCGTAGTATCTCAATTAAATTTGCTGCACTAAGTCCAAAGAATGCTCCAGTTGCCTGCCAGCCTATCGGATGAGGCCGCTTCTCTGGTTGCATAGTAACAGGCAGCTTCTATATACAGAGTGTGCAAGATGCATGCACACGCTCGCAATGAAATACAGTGACCTGAATGTGCAGGAAAGTTAGTGCCCTCTAGGTCACATGCTCATGAAAGGGAAGACATAGGAGGGATTGAGAAGACCAGTGGGAGTGACAAAGATACCTTAAGGTAACTTCTGTCATGCGCAGTACATCTCCAGCCGATCTCCACTTCACAAGGTAGATTTTCTTATGGCTCTGACGTGTTTACTATTCATTTGTTTTAAAAAACAGTAATACAACTCTGTATATGTTTATGGCAACTAAAGATAGAGCCCTAATCTTGTTGGGGTGAAAGTTCCCCTTTAAATGAAGATTTCCAGCACCCAAGGGATTCAGTTATCAAAATAATCTAAATAACAGTATGCAATAGACTGCCATAACTAATCAAAATGAAGAACTTGAATATGGCCATAAGAAAAATAATTTTGTCAACTGGTGTTTGTAACATTTTGAATGCCCTAGAGTTGTGTGAGCCCTTACAATGCAATGCATTGAACATCCCACTGGCACTCAATGGGTTAAACATATTTTTAAGAAATGTAAATGTTGTACAACTCCTTCCTGCAGTCAAGGGGTTGCAACACTGTCATATATCTGTTCATATATATCAGTGATACAACCTCTTCCAGCACTGAAGGGGTAGGAATGATAGGGGAATAGATCTTTACAAAGCATTAACTCTGTGTGACTGACATCTCATTCTTCTAATCATTTCAGTAAACTTCAGAGTCAGGACCACATTTCAGTGTATCAAGTTTAATTGGTTCCCAAGACACTAACACATAAAACAGTTTCCCTCTTGTCATGTAGTCCATTCCATTTTATGGTGAGGAATGAAAAAATTCTTACACATAGGGACTCACTGTATATATTAAATATTGCAAAGGCAGATTTACTCCTAAGCTGATGTCAGGAGAGGCATTTTCAGAGAATATCTTCTAGAACCAAACAGTATTTATCAAATCAATATCCCCCAAATGATGTTGTTTACTCCCATGTATATAAGATAGAAGTGATTTTCAATCAAGTAGCTTTAACATAACTTTGTTTAAACACTTTCATGTGTCATGAGATATTGGAACATTTTTCTTTTAAACGTTTTAGTTGCCCTGGATTTCCTGTAGCTATTTTTATTATAAGGGCCTGAAATGCAATGGTACCATAATATAGTGAGGCTGAACAACCAAGTATAACTGGAGCAATCAGGGTAAATGAACTGCACTGCAGCAGACAAAAATAATGAATAATATTAATTCGTTTTACGGAGGTCTCGATTTCATTGCTAAGGCATTAGATGGAAACTTCTCTACAATTAAAGGGGTTAAAAGTAGCATTTAAATAAATCTAAATTGATATTTGACCCTACAGTGGTTTGCCATATAATTTGTTCCAGTTCTTCTTAATAAATGAGACTTACTGCCTACATCATTACTCATTATTTATAAAGTGGCAAGTTGTCCATTGTGCATATAACTAGATCATTCCTAAATTCTTATTTACTAAGGGAATTACAAACCTAGCTACAACTTTGCTACACATATTACATACAGCAGTTACATAGTTGATGAGGATCAAAAAGAGTGAGTTTACCAAGTTTGACAGATTTCCATTATTAAACTACAGGAAGACATATAAAACCAGTTGAAGCCATTTCTAATTCTACTTCAAACTGGGAAAATCAATTTGATTTGGAAAATCAAACAGTTTATCCCTGGATCAACTTCCAACCTACAATTTAACCAGCTGTTAAAATTCTCTGTATTGTTCTAGGTTAAAAGTAATGTATACTATCTACCAACACAGCTTCTAAAACAAAGCATTCCAAATTCTTACTGTCCTTACTATAAAAAAATCTTTGTCTTTGCTAGTCAAAAGTTCAATTGCTCTAATATATGTCCCTTAGCTTTTTCTCAGCACAAGAATGGGAAAAATCTGTTTTTTCACTGTAGTTTTTTCTTAATTCCACAATTTGCCATTGTTCAGTGAAAATTCTGTGCATTTAAAACTATGAAATGTCTACATTTATACTACTGTCATCATCACATCAATTGTTGCTAATAGCCCATGAGCAGTACCAGATATAGATGCAATTGCACCAACCCCAGCAGATATTACTACCAACACATCCCCAGATGACTGTGTGCAGCAATAGTAGCAAAAGGTTGCTACCTGTCTTGCATCCTGCTACTTCTTTGTCTTTGAGTGTGACACCAGGTGCCCCATCTACATCAATGTCACATGAACCATCACCACCAACCAGAGAGGAGTAAGAATGTGGTGTTGGTGCTACCTCTGATTAGGGATGGGTAAAAGTTTTCTTCTCAAACTGAAACAGGTAAAAAATAGCACTTCCTGTTAAACTGGAAATTTTCAGCCTTGCGCACTGCTCTGAAATCAAAGGTAAGACTACATTTTTCCACAAAGTGGAACATCTCCCTTATTTCCTACAGGAATAGATAAAAGGGGCTTTAGGTTCCCAAAGCATGTCATTCTGTGTTTGTTAGCTAGAGAGAGAGAAAGCAGCTCGATTTTGAGCTGGCAAATAAAGTCATGTTAGAGTTTAGTTTAGAGATGCTTTTAGGCATGCAATTTATTCTAATTGTGAGAGGAGTCTGGTGGATTTTGGGAGGATTGTGATGAGAGAAAGAAGCACCTGAAACCCTCTTTACTTTGTATTTGGTGATGCGCGCTGTGCCACCCCGACGAGTATGGTGTTAATTCAGATATGCATAATTTGTATTTGATAGCGGAGGAGAATGATCTAGGTTATTTCCTTGAAAGGTGTTGATTCCTTTGCTGGAACTAGTGGCTGTTGGGTCCTGTTTTCAGGGAAGATTATTTTTGAGCTGCAGTGAAGAGTTTAACCTGCCGGCTGCTGGGTCGATGCGGAGTACATACTTTGGAGGTGTGTCCCGTGTCATTCCTGGTAGCTGGGTGTCTCAATCATACACTGCGTTCTCTCTCCCTAATGTTTTTAAAGGGGAGAAGATGTTGGTGACATCACTTGAGTAATAGCAATTGTGTGTTGAAATCGAGGCTTGGTCAAACAGACGAAAATGAGACTTGGGGTTTGACATTTGGTCAGATGTTTTGAAATGAAATTATTAAACTACTCTGGGATTACTGTTATACGTACTAATAAACAATTTTCCCAAACGATATGGTGTATAATGATTATTGAAATAATGAAAAAAGATGTGACATAATATTATGTTAATACATATAAAATTATATAAAATAAAGGATATTATATTTTATTTATATTTTATATATGTTTTTAATATCAAAAAATCAGGTAAAAATAAACAGGATGTTAAGTACTTTACAATATATATTTTATGTTTGATGAATTATTGATACAGAATTTTGGAAGATGTAATTCTGTCCGTTAATTAGTGATGTCATTTCCCCCAGATGGTTCATCCAATTGAATCAAAAGGAGGGAAATTTTAATGTTGATTGTGTTTGCTGCTCTGTCTTTGTCTTTTGTATCATATTTTGAGCCAGTTCATTTGAGAAAGCGGTCTGTGTACCGTGAAATGTTATGCAAGTCTTTTTATTGGCTTAATTAATTGTTTTTATATCTATGTGTATTTTATACACTATTAAATTTTTATGGGAGCAGCTTATTTTTCATCTAATCATCTGTGGAAAATCCTTGTGTGAATTCCTGAGCTGGGACAGGTTGAATCTCCCAGCAAGTGCTTTGCTGGTTGTGATATGTCAACTACCAGCCACTACCAAGTGTGAGTACAGTCTTTTTTGTTATCAAGTTTATTGGAGCCTAAAACTTTAACAGGCACTATTAGGGCACCCTCTGTTGTGTTTCTCTTTTATCCTAATAAAGTCATTTTAACCTTAGCAATCTGGTCTGAGTGTTCATCAAAAACTGTGACATACCACCAACACCAGCAGGAGAACAGACCATCTTCCTGTGCCTGCTGCTACTGCTGCCAGTCTGCCTTCTTTAGGTCAAAAAGAAATGCCACGTGTGACACTAGGGGACCCTCTGTCACACTGCTCATCACCTTCTCCAAGAAGCAGTTAGATGTCTAAAATAAGGCAGCAGCACTTGGGACTAGTGGTGGTAGTATCACGGTCCCCGTGTCCTTCTGTCAATCTGCCATGATTTGCCTGTGCATTGGTGGAGACTGATTGGCCCGCCCAGGATGTGCCGTTATATGCTGGAGCTTGGGCAATTGTCAGTTGCCCTTTCGTGGTGTTCCTGTTGCTGCGCCTTGTTGCCGTATTCCAGTGTCTCCTGTGTACCGACCCGGCTAGTCTGACTCTGCTCCTGATTCTGCTCCGTGAATTGACCCGGTTCTGGCTGACGACCCTGCTCCGTGATTTGACCTGGCTCTGGCTGACGACCCTGCTTCGTGAATTGACCCGGTTCTGGCTGACGACCCTGCTCTGTGATTGATTCCGGCCTGTCTACGGTTCCAGTGCTGTTCTGGTCCTGCCTGTTGTTCCGGTGCTGTTCCGTTCCTGCCTCCTGTTCCAGTTGCTACACCGGCCTGTCTGCTGTTCCAGTACTGTTCCGGTCTTGCCTACTGTTCTGGTTGCTATTCCGGCCTGCCTGCTGTTCCGGTGCTGTTCCGTTCCTGCCTGCTGTTCCGGTTGCTGTTCCGGCCTGTCTGCTGTTCCAGTTACCGTTCCGGTTCTGCCTGCTGTTCCAGGGTTCCTGCGTCATTCCTGTCTCCTCGGCGACATTCTGAACTGTTTAAGCGACTCACTGTTCCTCTCACTTGTCAGTAGCTGTAGCCTGAGGTTGCTTTGCCTTCTGTTAGCTCCCAAGGTACTCGCTTGTGTGCAGAACCATTTAACCCTTGCTGTGCCTGTAGTCTCCGGTCTGGTGCCTCCGATATATCTTGCCAAGCATACATTTTCTGACGTGAGCCTTTCCTCTGAGTGCTTCTGTGTGTCTATTATTCACCATCAGAGCCTTGTCAGTCCGTGTTCATCCTCTGGCTCAGGGCCACAGACGTTGAAGGTACATTCCCATTGCACTCCAGAGGGCATCGGCTCTATTACAGCTTGTGCAATCACCATCAGTACAGCACCCAAGGGGTGTATGGGCACAATCCAAGTGGCACATGCAGGGTTACTACTTTTCTAGTTAAGGACAATTTTGGTTCTGATTATTACAGCATGGCAATAGCACTCCTCTGTAGCCCACGGTGGTGGTACCGGCTCAGTTGTGGACATTGTACTCTGTATATCAACTTGAGAGTGAATTCAGTGCAGTTACTCCACTATACTGCTATTGAGAGACTGTGTTCCAGAGACTGCTATTTATCCTGGGCGTTGGCCAATCTTGTATATCTCACCCATTTCAGTCTTTAACCCTTTGGGGGAATACTCCCTATCCATTCAAAGCACCTGTCATTATCATTGTGTGCATTCACTTTGTCATTATTGCCATTGTTGCTATTTCTGTGCTGGCCTCTAGAGGCCTTGTTTTATTTTCAGTAAAACTGTGTTTTTACTTCATACCCTGGTCTGAGTGTCAGAAAACCGTTACAGGTAGTGATGACAGTGGTGGAGAAGTTGGGGTGGAAAAGACATTGATGGCCTTTTTAACAGAAACTGAGAAGGAATGGGAGCCAGGGATGAGGATGGGCATCAGCACCACCACTAGCAATGAGGTTTTGGAATTTGCATCTGCTCTAATTCCTGCTGCTGCTGCTGAGCTGCAAGGGCATGGTCCATGGTGCCACAGACCACCATGGACATGGGGTTAACAAGTGATGCTGGATTAGGACAGGTTCCATTTGCCAGCAGCAATACTCCTGGTCCTAATTGCAGTGCTTGTTCTGAGGCAGTAGCAGCAACATCATCCTCTGCCCTAGCCAGTGAAGGGGAATGTGGAGGACAAGAAGAAAGAGGCCATTCTTCTCCATCTGTTCTCTATCTCTATCCCCTGAAGACATCAGTGTGGGATTATTTTTCTCTTGGGACAGGCACAGTGCAGTCATCACCAATGGTATTGTGCACAGTTTGTGACAAGTCAGTGAGAAGGGTAAAAGAGGGAACACACAAAAACAGGCACCATGACATTTATGTTAAACATGTTGAAGACAAACACCCACCACAGAAATCAAGCATCACTGTTGCTTTACCCCCTGACTCTCCAGAAAGGCAACAAGAGGTGAGGCAGAGCTCAAAGAGGAGGAAGAATAGAGCAACCCAGAAACAAACTGGAAGTTCTGTGATAAATGAAACAACTAGCCCACCATCACCTTCTTCCTCTAGGGTAACTACGTCTTCTGCCAATCCTCCTCGTTCATCGTTACCTCCCCCGCCAAATTACAGCCACTCTGTTGATGTTAGGATGTGGCAGTTCATCTCCACCCATTAAACACTGTGTGGTGCACTGACCACACATGCCAATGTGGTGGAGGAAAATCACAAGCAGGACATCAAGCAGCGTCTGAGGAGATTCCATCCCGCAGAATATGCTAAGATGGTGACAGCGAGGGTTCATCATTGCTATTAAACTGTCAGCAAGTTGTCATGGGTCCTTAGCGGGGTCTGGACAAAGGATATAGTGATGGTGGCAGTACTTGGGATCTAATGTCATGGTGTTTGGATACAGTTGTGCCCCCAGGTGTTATTTACCACACACACACACTGTGCACCTTGCAGTTGCTGATGAGAGGCACAGTTCCTGCTCTCAAGGGAAACATTTCTATTCTAATAACACACTCATGATTGTGGAGGAGGGGCAGGTGGAGAAGAATTATTGGCCAACTTCTTCTTTTCTCTACATAGACTGGGGGCTACTTATTGTGCTGCTATTGCCTCAGATGCATCACTGGAGATAGTGGAACCTTCATCATCCATCAACCATCTTACTGCTGTCGTTGCTCCCATTCCCTTTCAGCTGCCTAATGATCCTGCTGCTTAAACAACTCAGCAACAACAGCAAGAAAAGCAGTTGCAAATTCTGCATCTACATCAGGGTATTTGACAATGACCAATGGCCACTTGCAAACAGGACATCACCTGATGGCTCTAGGCCAGCAGGGATTTTTATTCTCAGGGCTTGTGCTTTAAATAAAAACAAAACTATGAAAACTATGAAATACTGTTAAACTGTAGTAGAAGGTGATAATCTGTTTCTTTATTTCTGTGACAAAAAGCTTGTTAAATTAGCAGAACAACTTGAAGCCTTAAACATGTGTTTAAGAAATCACTGGTATTCATACACTGCCAATCTTAAATCATGGAGAATACAATGTGGAGTGGGCTGAATATTCGTAATTATGTCCTGCGTAGGTACATTATGCAATGCAAGATAGACTTAATCTTTTGGATGACAGAGTATCAAGTGCATTTCAGACAAATGCTTTGGATAATCCTCTGGCACCCAAAGGGTTAAGTACCTTACCTTATTTATATCACATTCAATTTAACAGACATGAATATTGTTCTATCTTTAGCAGGAGCTTTTTTTTTTTTTCTGTAGCAAACAAATGACACCAAGTGGTGGCAAAATAAAAAAAAAACACTTATAATATACAGTATATATATATATATATATATATATATATATATATATATATATATATATATATATATATAGCACTGGACCACCGAGGCAGGTTATGGTCCATTCCCTCAGCATGACTTCATAGCAGAAACAATGCTATTCTCCTATGGCAGCAAGAAGAACAGCTCAGTGGCAGAGAGTGCAAAGAATTACCGGGTTCTATCAGGCTTAACATGCTTAACATTTGATCCATTAATACTGTTTCATGCTTAGATGAAATAGTACAAGAACTGAATAACATCAACCTATATGAGATTCCTAATAAAAAAAGACAAGGAATTAGTCAAATTAGAAGATGGAAAATGGCTATACTATAAAGGTACCAATGATGAACGAAGCGGAGAAATTTGATTCTTGATTAACTAAAGACTGACAGACTTAGTCATAAAAGAAAGTATTTCTGAAATAATTTCTACTTGTGATATCAAACTACACAGTTGCGATGTTCTTCAAATCAGTCAAATTTTTGCCCCTATAAGTAGCCACAGTGATGATGAAGAATTTTTTGATAACTTATTATGTCTCTACAAACAGGACAGTTACCACCATGAATTTATAATGGGAGATTTCAATGCGAGAATTGGTAAGAACCAAAATTATGAAAAATATATCAGACAACATAGGACTGGAAAAAGAGACGATAGAGGCAAAGAACTGATTGAATTTGAAGAAGAACAAAACTTGTAATACAAATTAAATCAACTTCATCCTTGCAAATAATAAAACAATATTCTGACTGCTCAGTCTTAAATTGTTTTAATGTCGGAAGTGATCATAACCTATTGTGAGCAAAAGTCAAAATTTACTGCAAAAAAGAAAGAAAGAAAATGATTAAGTCAACAAACGTGAAGATTGACACTAGCCTGCTTTTAAAAAATCATAAGAATGTTGAGTTAGCACTGTTTAACAGCTTCAGTGAGTTACAAGACTTTCCAAACATACACATTTCAAACCTGCAATGTAAAAGTTATTGAGACTATCATAAACATGGTATCCTTTTGAAATGGCAACATGACAATCTTGTGGTGAATGCCAGCGCAAGATTGTCATGTCGCCTAGTGAATGGTTGCCTCATATGGTTATACAGCCACTTCACCTCCCAGCCACTGTATTCAGTGCTTATACAGCCACTTCAGCTTTCAGTCACTGTATTCCGTGCCTCCCATGGGTGGATGAGTTAATTTACTGGTCACCTAGAATGCTTAGTCAGCCGCTTCACCTCGCAGGGATATACTAGAATCTGGGCAGTCATACACACTACATTAAGAGTATTAACCCTCTGAGTGCTAGAGAGGTACGCAACACATTGCTTTGCAGTGCGTTACATGTTTTCTGGCACTCAAGGGGTTAAGGACCATAGCGTGTGTATGACTGTCCAGAATCTAGTATATCCCTGCAAGGTGAAGCGGATGTATAAGCATACTAGGTGACCAGTAAACTAACTCATCCACCAGCGGGAGGCACAGAATACAGTGACTGGGAGGTGAAGCAGCTGTATAAACATGGAATACAGTGGTTGGGGGGTGAAGCGGCTGTATAAGTATTTGAGGCGACCATTCACTAGGCGACATGACAATCTTACGCTGTAATTCACCGTGAGATTCTCATGTCGCCATTTTTATACACAAAACATGGTTAAATTGTTTCAAAAGTGAACCCATAAACACTGCCCTTGCATCTACTGTAAAACAAGAAAAACCAACCCAAATATCAAAAGAAACAGCGACAGTAACAAAGCAAAACGTTAATATTAGAAACAGGTTAGAATATGTAGAAATTATCAATGCTGAGCTCATCAAAAGCAAAATGAAAGATAGGAGCTTGAAGATGGTACAACAGCAAAAACTCAACAACAAATAATAAAATGAGTGGAAGAATTTTACTCAAATCTTTATAAGGATGAAGGACTACAACTGAATGCAGTGTCAGTCTGAAACTTTGCCAGAAGTAGCAGATGCAATAAAATCAATGAAAAATGGCAAAGCAGATGGATCTGATACAGTTATTGAAATGTTGAAAGCTGGGGTCAACCTTTATTTAAAGTTCTAGCTAAACTATTTCAAAACTTTGCAAAGTGCCTGAAACATGTAAAACTGTAGAAATCATCCTACTACACAAAAAAGTGATAAGGCAGATCTAAAAAAAAATACTAACAATAAGCAGTATCCCTTTAAAAGGTTGCACACAAAAGAGTGTGCGACCACGACACATTAACTGTCACCATGATAAAAATGGCGACATGAGAATCTTGTACTGCATGACAGTGAGAGATTTTCATGTCATGCACTGAACGTGTGCATACCTTTAGCCCGTTCATCCCCTCCAGATTAATTATAGAGCAGGTAGCCAGAAGTGGATCTTGTGTGATTCTCTTCACCTCCCAGCCACTCCCCGGGTGGCAAGAAAAGGCTGTCCCGGACCATCATTGTATGAGAGAAAAAAAAATAACTTTAGATAAAAGCTGAATGACCAAAGTATTTCACTACAACTCCCATCATCCTTACCCATCTGGTGGCTGCAGAGAAGAAGGAAATGTTCTTTTTGAAGCAATAACCTCATCCCAGTCTTGCTGAGCACTTCCCTGGCTCTATCTCCCCTTCTCTGACCCTAGAATACAATCTTTTACCTTGAGAGCAGGAACTGTGCCTCTCATCAGCAATTGCACTGTTCACAGTTTGTGTGTTAAATAACACCTGGCACAACTCTATCCAAACACCATGGCACCAGAAACCAATTACTGCTGCTGTCACTATACCCCTTGTCCAGACCCCGCTAAGGACACATGACAACTTGCTGACAGTTTAATAGTAATGATGAACCCTCACTGCCACCATCTTAGCATATTCTGTGGGATGGAATCTCCACAGATGCCACTTGATGCACTGCTTGCGATTCTCCACCACCACACTGGCATGTGTGGTCAGTGAACCACACAGTATGCAATGGGTAGAGACGAACTGCCACATCATAACATCAACAGAGTGTCTATCATTTGCGGGGGAGGTAGAGATGAATGAGATAGATTAGCAGAAGATGTAGTTTCCCTAGAAGGTGATGGTGAGCTAGTTGTATCACTCGTCATGGAACTTTCTGTCTCTGTCCGTGTTTCTCTATTTTTCCTTCTCTTTGATCTCCGCCTTGCCTCTTGTTGTTTTTCTGGAGAGTCAGGGGGTACAGTAACAGCAGTGCTAGATTTCTGTGGTGGGTGTTTGGCTTTAACATGTTTGACATAAATGTCATGGTGTCTGTGTTTCATGCGTGATATCAGGGTGCCTGAGCCAAGGCGTGTTCCATCCTTTCCTCTTCTCATTGACTTGTCACAAATTGTGATGACTGCACTGTGCCTGCCCCAAGAGAAAATTAGTCCCACACACATGACTTCAGGGGAGAGGGAACAGGTGGAGAAGAATGGCCTATTTCATCTTGTCTTACACATTCCCCATCACTGTCTGTGGCAGCGGATAATATTGCTGTTGTTGCTGTTACTGCCTCAGATTCAGTACTGCAACTAAGACCAGGAGTATTGCTGGTGCTGGCAAGTGGAACCTGTCCTAGTCCCGCATCACTTGTTGACCTAATTCCCACTGTGTCCATGATGGTCTGTGGCACACTAACTTGCTCTTCAGCATCCTGCTTCCCTTGCAACTCAGCATCAGAAGGAATTAGAGCAGTTGCAAATTCCAAAATCTCGCTGCTAGTGGTGGTGGTGATGCCCATTCTCATCCCTGTCTCCCATTCATTCTCAGTTTCTGCTAAAATGGCCATCAATGTCTCTTCCACCCCAACTTCTCAACCATCATCATCCCCACCACCACCACTATCCTCTACGTGTTGCTGCTGCTTCTCTATTACAGGCATCTCACTGCTGCTTGGAGGAGGTGATGAGCAAAGTGACAGAGGGTCCCCTAATGTCACACTTACCATTTCTTGGTGACGTGAAAAAGGCAGACTGGCAGCAGTAGCAACAAGGTCAGGCAGCTAATCTGTGGTGGTGGTATTGTGTACCTGCTCTCCCCCAAAAACAGTTCTGGCCTGTTAGTCTTCAGGATCATGTTCCACTTAGACACTTTAGTAAAAGGAAGGGGAGGACTCCCAGTCTCAGGGTCAGAAGAATGGTGTGGGCTCCCTTGACCGCTAGTCATGACGTTCTCAAATGTTTCCGCTACCTCTCTGGCTGCTTCACCATTACTGTTACTACTAATAACATCAAACACATCAAGTTCAGCAGCAGAGTCTCCCTCCTCAGCCTCACAGTCACTAGTAATATGAGGATATTGCTGTTGATTACCCCCTCCTACACTCCTAACTAACAAGCTGCTGGACCTTAGTAGTAGTAGTATTAGCACTGGCAGGACTGCTTGGGGATGGCAAGTGTGACTTAGGGTCCCTTCTGTCACACTTGGTATCACCCCCCCTCCTGAGTACTACAAGACACACTAGAAGCAGGCAAAATATTGGTGGTAGCAGGTTCAGCACTGGCAACAGGTACAGCACTGTAGGCAGGATGGGCAGCACCTCTGGCAGCAGGTACAGCAACAGTGGCTACATGTACAGCACTGGTAGCAGCAGAGGCAGCACATCTGGAAGCAGGTGCAGCAATGGGGACTGCAGGTATAGCCCTGTTGGCAGCAGGAGCAGCACGTCTGGCAGCAGGTACAGCACTAGTGGAAGCAGGGGCAGCACATCTGGCAGCAAGTACAGCAATGGTCACTGCAGGTACAGAAATGGTGGCGCTGACAGCAGAGGCAGCATGTCTTGCAGCAGGCACAGGCATCTGACCTGTCCTGCTGTCACTAGTACCACCCTTTTCTCCCTCCCTTCCCATTCCCTTTTCTCCCTCCCTTCCCATTAAATTCCCCAAGATCCCTTTGGGTGATTTAGAGGGACTGGACAGCATTTGTTCAGTACTGCTAGTCACTTCCTCCTTCTCCTCAGACTCAGTGGACACATTTTTCTGCTCATAGTGATAGCAGTCACTATGAGCCTCTCCTGCCTCGATTTAACAAATAATTCACAGCAGAACAGCACAGCATGTCTAACTCATTCTGTAGCTGCTTCTATTGTGTTTCCCTTCCTAGAACACGTCACATTTTTATAGCGAAAAAGTGAAAACAACGTAAATCAATTGGTGGAACTTTCTATCCACTGAAAAATTGTCAGGGAATTTTGGTCAATGACCAAAAAATGTGGAAATTTTACTCGCTGTTTTAAAAGAGGAAATTCTCGTGAAAAAGTGGACAATAACGTGGTTTTGCGGAATTTCTTGCGGGAACACAGCGACAACTTTCGCTCATCCCTAACCAGTAGTGCAAGGCTGGGGTTATCAGGAAGTACAGGGTGATGCTGAACTTACCATTGGCACAATGCTTGGGTCATCACATAGTGTGTTGTGGTTCTGGACATAAAAGTGGTGCAAGCCTGGGGTTATCAGGTAGTACAGTGTGTGGTTCTGGACCTACCAGTGGTGCAAGGCTGGGGTTATCAGGTAGAACAGTGTGGTTCTGCATCTATCAGTGGTGCAAGGCTGGGACTCAAACACTTAATACTATGTCTGATTAACAGGCAGCATGCTTCTCTTTATTAATATTCATAATCATGCTACAATTTCCTGGACATGGAGACTGTACCATATATAAGTGATCTGTTGATCCATTGTGATTTGTACCATAGCAAATAATATCTTTTTTAAGACTGATGTACTAAGTAGAACTCAAGGTCTTCTATGATAAACCAGCTGCACCATGGGGAAAATATACATTTCCATTGATTTAGATGCGACTATAACCCCTTGAATGCTAGTGTAGGAATTTTTGGAATTTGTATTTATCCTCCATAGTGTATTGCTCTAGTTACTTTTATCACATCAACCTCACTGTAATTAAATTCACTATTGCTATAACTTATTTGAAACATTTTAGGGTTTCAAATGCCAAGCTATATTTTGATTTCTACCAACTAGTGATGGGCCAGGAAGCCAGCAGCCCAGCAAACAAATAAGCTGCACTAGATTCATACATTTGCAGTTCCCAACAAGTCCTTAAAAGCTACTGCCTTTGAGAAGTGACCTTGGGAAAATCTACTCTATCTAGGTTAACATCCTTTGAAGATTCACTCTAACAGCCCATAACCCACACAAATACAGGGAATAAGATATTTATTAAGAGTGGTTTGAAAAGAGTCTTAAGGCCTAAATTGAGATTGATCACTAAACTACATATAAACTTAAGCTTCATGACCATCCATTGCAAAGAAAGTAATGCATCATGCCTAAAGCAGGTCAAACATGACATTTCCAGCACTCTGTTTATTTACTGGAAAAAGGATTTCACACAGTTCTGAGTAGCCGCAACCTCTACTGTAAGGCCCTGTCTGTATCCTAGCAAAGCATAAAGCATAAGAACTATGAAGAGAAAAAAATCAAAATGCATTTGGGTTTTCAAATACTAATTAACTAACTAATAAATACATACATAAAACAAATATGTTTAGTAAATCGGCCTTAATTATGCCCTATTAATCCTTTGAGTGCTGGAAGGGTATTCAACACATTGTTCTACATGCATTGCGTACCCCTCTGGAACTCAAAGGGTTAATACAGTTGGTTTTCTCAATAAGTGCACCACTTTTGCTTTAAGTGTCCAGAGTAAATTATCTGCTGTTTCATTTATTAACACAGTAGTGCCAGTATTTTAAAAAATATATATATTTACAATATGCAAAAGTATACAACAAAAGATGCAGTGAATTGTTGTTCAGCCTACCTTGGATAAAACATACCAGCCTATGCAGTCAGCTCATCGGCCACTATTTTTCAGATATCACAGTTATGTAAAGATTGTAACTCAGGAGGATAAGCCAGAATAAACTAGGATTTCAGGCTTCTGCTCTGAATAAGAGACAAGTAAAACATTGATGGGTATTCAAATACATTTACCACCTTAGAACTTTACATGACATGATTTACTTTACCTAAATGTGCTCTTTAACTTAAGAGTCAGTGATGCTGCATTAGCTGCTTTTTAAATATTTGCATTGTTTCAGAAATATTTCTGCTTAATATTAGTTTGAAGAGAAAAAAAAACAAAATGCATTTGGGTTTTCAAATACTAACTAACTAACTAACTAACTAACTAACTAACTAACTAACTAACTAACTAATAAATACATATATGAAACAAACCTGTTTATTAAATCAGCCTTAATTATCCCCTATTAATCCTTCGAGTGCTGGAAGGGTATGCAATGCATTGCTCTGCAATTCTTTGCGTACCCCTGTGGAACTCAAAGGGTTAATACAGCTGGTTTTCTACATAAGTGCACCACTTTTGATTTAAGTGTGCAGAGTAAATTATATGCTGTGCTTCATTTAATAACACAGTAGTGTCATTATTTAAAAAATATATATATCTTTACAATGTGCAAAAGTATACAACAAAAGATGCAGTGAATTGTTGTTCAGCCTACCTTCGCTAAAACACACCAACCTATGCAGTCAGCTCATCGGCCACTATTTTTCAGATATCACAGTTATGTAAAGATTGTAACTCGGGAGCACAAGCCAGAATCAACTAGAATTTCAAGCTTCTGTTCTGAATACGAGACAAGTAAAACATTGATGGGTATTCAAATACATTTACCACCTTAGAACTTTACATGACATGTTTTACTTTACCTAAATGTGCTCTTTAACTTAAGAGTCAGTGATGCTGCATTAGCTGCTTTTTAAAAATTTGCATTGTTTCAAAATATTTCTGCACTTTAGACTCAGAATTGCCTAAAGCACGCATAGCGTTTTGTTTTGTTTTCTTAAATATGCAACAGTGTCATTTTCCCTATACAGCCACTGTTGATTAAGACTTAAAATGACACAATTGGGTTTTAGCTGTAGTTTCTTTAGTCC
The DNA here is from genome assembly GCA_037306005.1 of Rhinophrynus dorsalis. Lineage (NCBI taxonomy): Eukaryota > Metazoa > Chordata > Amphibia > Anura > Rhinophrynidae > Rhinophrynus > Rhinophrynus dorsalis. Next base: position 476,488,455 of record CM074718.1, read on the forward strand.
ACAGAAATGACTGCTAAAATAAACCAAATCATAGCTCACACTTTTTTATACATACATGGAATGCTGCAACATCTCCAGTGCATTGCTCTTCAATGGGCTATTGGAATTATACCCATAAACTGAGATCCATGTTTCTTGCTCATAATATAAGCGTCACTGTTATTATGTCCAAGGAAATAGCAATCAATGCTAAGTAACCAATTATCCTTGATTATGGCACCATTATAGCACTGCCATTGTTAATATCCTATCTTCTGTTTCAACATAATAACAAATTTGGCTGAAACTTTGGATTCCAGGTTGCACTACCAGTCTGTAAAAAGCTTTCAAATTTCAAATAAATCAGTTCTGTATTATAGAGAATGGAAAATATTTTGCTGTCAGCTAACATTTTATTTCTACAGTATTATCATTAGCCTATATTTATATAGCACTACCTTATTTTGCAGCACAGTACAATAGGGAAAAGACATACAGAGGTATAAAACAGTACACATGGATCATAAAAAAACCCAAAATGATCAGAGGCTCCTGCTCCTGGGGGCTTACAGTCTTGAAGAACAGAGGTTGGGGCACATAGACCTCTATCCTATTATCCCTGATGCAAAAAAAAACCCGCCAACAGCACTTCTTCAAGCACGGCAAGCAATCCAATTACCTGTGCTTTGAAGAAAAAACCCACCTAGGACACACAACAAAATGCCCAAATTTGTCATTCAATTCCATAAGATATGTTAAAGGGATAGTAATGTCAGAAAAAAATATTAACTATATGGTAGATAAAATTAAGAGTGTACTTGCACTTATTTGTATCTCTCAAACTGTTATGGTTTGAGAGATAAAGGAAAATAAAGGTCTCTGATCCCTCCCCTTTCTGCTTAATGAGCTGTAAAGCTGTCAGAAGCAAATTCTGGTTCCTGGCTCAGACGGCGGCTCTTCAGCAGCACCAACATAGAGATACCTAAAAATAAATACTTAATTGGAACGGTCTGCAACTTGTGACTGGTCTGCAAGCACACGTTGTAGACCATTCCAATTAAGTATTTATCTTTAGATATTGGCGCTTCTGAAGAGCCACATCTGGTCAAGTGACCAGAATCTGCTTCTGACAGCTTTACAGCTTTTTTCTGACATTACTATCCCTTTAAGAGACGCACGCTAACATTTGAAAATTTGTACACATTTTTTCTGGGAGCAGAGTCCCTTAACACATCTGAAAAGTGCTGAGGAACTGAACCTGAAAAAAAGCTGAAAAAAACTTTAGTCACCAGTGGATGTATTGATATGGGGACCTAAGTCCCATACCAATACATCCAAAGCAATCCCAAAATGTGTCAAATATTAGTAGAATTAACCCTGTGATTGTTAGTGAGATATGCTTACCACACTGGCACTCACAGGGTTAAACCAACTAAGTGAAACAGACCCTGACAAGAAACACTTACCATTAATCTTGATGTCCAGGGGAGTCTTCGGCACCCTGGTCAGTTACTATCCATCTTCTTCTTCAATCTTGCTTCTAATTTTCTCTGTAATCTGCCATTTACACCTCCCAGCCAATCACCTTCTAGAGGGTTTCATCATCCCCCCAGAAGCTGATTGGCTGGGATGAGTGTAAAATACACATACAGCCAATTGTCTGCTGGATTCCATTTTGAACAGAGATTGGCCATATAAAATGCCCGAAATGTATTAAGGGGGCATGTGTTACTATGCATTCCTGCCATTGCAGCAGAGGCAGTGGCAGTGGCAGCGGGGACATTTGTAAACTTTGCAAGGGCTTTTATGTGTGACACAAAGGAATGACTTGTGCTTTTGTTAAACCGGAATGGCAGCATATCATTTTAAGAGATATGTCAGACTGCAGGCATATCTTGGGGGCATTTTTTAAAAACAAATACTTCACTTAAGTTTTTTTATTTTCCCTTTATTTCCAGGATTTCAAAGAAGACTACAGAGAAAAGTAGTGGGAAGATTGAAGAAGAAGACAGACAGTGGATAACAGGTAAGTGTGACACAGATCTGGGTTTTAGGCTAGTGTTAGGAGTAATATTGTTGCTCTTTACTGTTATTGGTAATGTAGGGTTAGTGTTTGGGAGGATGACTGTTTTAGAACTAACAGTCAGTGCTTGGCAGTGTGTCAGGCACTGATCATTAGGTCTTTTCCTTTGATTTTCCTATGATTCACGGTATTTAGTGGATTTTTGGCCACAAGTCCTAGTCCAAGTTTCTGTGGCTAAACATTTGTTGTGGTTTCAGTTGGTAGGGCAATTGGATACTGATGCAGACATTTGTTTTTGTCGGCTTATAGATAATTTTGTCCTACAGCAAGTTTTAGCAGAAATAATTGGATCGAGCTCATAAAGGGTAAGTGCTATGGGAATGTAAATGCATCCTGACTTATGAACTGCAAGTCAGTGGCCAGAAGATACATGTGCTTTTGAGTAGCATTGGTGAAAAGTCTCACACTGTCCCCAATGGGAAGGTCTGGTAATTTTTTTTAATTATTTTTTACCTTTCCTATGGGAAATTACTCCCATAGAAAAGTATTTTTTCTGCTTTTCTGCTAATGCTTGAAATGTTCTCAAGAGCTGTTTTCTGCCTGTTTCTCTATGGAGTGGAATTTTGCACCATCATAGAATGAAAAGTCCAAACTTCCCACTTTGATGAACATCCTAAGTAGTAATTTGGGAAAAAAAGGGAATTGCTGTTGATGTAGTATACTTGGATTTTGCAAAAGCCTTGTTCTGAAGTGTCATGTCCCGAAGGCTCTTGACGTTGGCCAAGAGACCTTTCAAAGCTCTAGAAGTGTGATTAATAGCCTTGGCCATAGCACAGGCAAGTCTTTTAATAGCCTTGGCAGTACCCAATGTCAACCTCGCAACCCCAATTACTTAGATACCCAATGATAATATTTCTACATCGCTCATTAGTCTAACCCTGGACTCACAATCTTCTGGTAATTGTATAGCATGTCTCCTAGAGCATCCTATGTCCTGACTAGGTGGGTCTTTCTGAAAGGGGGTGCACTAAGGTAATTCTACTAATGGCACAGTGTTCCCCAGTGGCATTCCCTGGAATATAGGAATATGAAATGTTTCCACATAAAAAAAACATCCGTTGGGTAGTTTAACATGGTGAGATACAAAAGGGACCTCCTCAGCTTGGTTACAGGTCATATTACTGGGGATGGAGTACCTTATCTTTGCTGCATGATGTTAAGTGGTGGTCATAATCACACAAAAGTCTGCTGGGGCAATAGAGAGAGTACATATTGACGTAAGGTTTGGCCATAGGGGATTGACTAGACTCAAATAATTTTTATTGTTCGTGCCCACAAGGTTACCCATGATATTCCCAAAAAAAAAAATAATGAAGCTACTTTAGGATCGGATGGGAGAACGGCAAGACTCACAAGGGTATCTAGCGTACTAGGTATGCTGAGACAAGTGGTTAGAATGTCTGCAAAACTAGTCATGGGAGATAGGCAAAAGTCTGAGGTGTTCATTATGTGTAAAGCTATGTATGCCCATACATTTGGAGTCTCTATTCCCCAAAAACTTATTTTGGTCATATAGTGTGGTTGTCCAGTTTCAATGTGTGTTATCATTGTGTCTGAGTGGTGCACATAAATAATCATAATGATCATAGTGGTAATGAGTATTATACCCATAATCAAGTGACAGACACGCTCAACATTTTTACATGCTATTTCAGATGCACTTAACCCCAACTGGGTGTATTCTCCTCCACCAACGGAGTTCATAAGATTTGTCTTGGGGGGGGGGTTGTTCCTGAGAGCATAGGGGCAAATAAATGGATAGGAATTCATCAAGGCAAAGTTCATCAAGGAAGGTTATTTCATCAGGAGAACTTTCTTGATGCGGCATGCCTGTATCCATGTTGGCTGTTATCAGTCAATACAGCTGTTCGGGTTACTGTGAGGACGGTAGTTGGTTCACCAAATGGGGGGTCCAACGTCTTGTTCCAGACGAGTTGTTTGACCAGTACAGAGTCACCTGGTTGGAATGGGTGTGCTGGCTTGCCTGTGGGTAAGGGAAGAAAAAGACTAACATCACCATAGATGCCATTCAATTTATGAATTAATTGCGATACATATTCATTTTTAGCACATTCCAAGTCACCTAAGGACTTTGGGGCACCGTGTGACTTGGCCTAGTGCCTTTCCTCAATTTATCCTTAATTATCTTATTGTCCTATTGATCACCAGAGGGCATCCAAATCCGGGAATTATTTCTGTACATAATACTTTTGCAGCGGTTTTGGCATTTTCCTTGGCCACAGGAAAAAGCTTCAACACATTTGAAAATCTAATCACATATAACCAACAGGTATTGGATGCTTCCTGATATAGGCATGTGTGTAAAATCTTTTTGTACCTGTTGCGTTGGTGACAACTGGTCATGAGCACTATGCATTATTTTTTGTACATTATTTATTACGTATTTGAGACCTCTATGTATTTAATTCTCTACTAGTTCTGTCAAATTCATAGTTACAAATCAGGACTGTATAGAGGTATACATCTATTTGTTACCAATATGGCTAAATCCCTAAAATGACTACAAAAAAACTGTGGCAGCTGTTTTGTGGTATTCCCATTGTTCCCTCCTTGTCTTAGTCCAGACCATGATGGTCTGATGTCAGACCCTACTTCTCACAAGACTGTAGGTCATCTTTTAGAAGCTAATACTTGCAATGAGTATTTATCTGGGGATGGATATGGAAGTATCAGATTCAACTGTATAATGGCCCTTATATTTAACTACTGCTATAGTTTCTGACAGTAATAGAGAAGCTAACAGATCATTATTCAATTGAGCATATAAAATTCCTGTTCTGTCACCTGTCACAAATCCTCCTCCTCTCCATAGAATTCCAAAATCATATACTACACCAAAACATAACAGAAATCTGTCACTATAGTCACGTCTCTGTTTACAAAATAGGGGCACATGTATGTTAAAGCTATTAGTTCAGTAGTCTGGTTGGATACAAAAGGGAAGGACTTAGTAATTAATATTTTATCTAGTAATTAAACTACACAAAATCCTATAGTTTTGTGCATAACCCATCCATATATACAGTCTTACAGCATTCAAGGGAACAGACTACAGGTCAGGTCATAATGAGGTATCCATATGAATGATCTATAAGTAATCATGTGCCTCAAGCTCTGATATGCCAGAGAAAGAATGTAAAAGTAATGTATGTAAGGACACAAAAAGTACTGAGTGTGAAAGATAATATTGAATGTGTAAATAACTGTAACGGTTTTGTAAGACACTCAGACCAGGAGGTTAGAATAAAACACAGTTTTATTGAAAAAACAAGGAACACTGCCCACTATAGGCTAAATTGGCAATGACAGGTAAATGGATATAGATAATGGATGCCTTTTCAGGCACAATATAGTGTAGGAGCATATACGGTCACAAGACAGGCAAAATAAGAAACGGTAGTGGCACAAGGGTTAAAGTCCTAGGTAGGTAATCAGTCTCTGTTATGGTGTGTTTAGACAATGCCCAGTAGATGGTAAGAGCAGCAAGAGACTGTGGTGCAAGGTGTGAAAGCACCTTAGCAGTGAGGCAGAACTGACACACTCCTAGGACTGAGCGAGATACCCAACACTCTGCAAGAGCTGAATGGAACTATAGCCAAAAGCACCCTTCCGGTGCGGTAACGGAGTCATTAACACTGCAAGAGCTGAATGGAACCAGAGCCAATAGCACCCTTCAGGTGCCGTAACGGAGTCACAAACACTGCAAGAGCTGAATGGAACCAGAGCCAATAGCACCCTTCCGGTGCGGTAATGGAGTCACAAACACTGCAAGAGCTGAATAGTAGCAGAGCCAATAGCACCCTTCCGGTGTGGTAACGGAACCCTGTACACTGCAAGTGCAGAAGGAATCGCCCAACAGCACCACTCGGTGCGACAACTGCTATACTGTGCAAGTAAGGTGTTAAGTGGAAGCACAGTTAATGGAGGCCACAAATGCTCTGCAAGTGTAACGGAAGGCTCAGTATAACTGAGGCAACAGTGCTCAGCAAGTGTTAAAGGACAGGCTCAATAACGGAGGCAGCAGTGCTCAGCAAGTGTTAACGGACAGGCTCAGTATCGGAGGCAACAGTGCTCAGCTAGTGTTAACGGACAGGCTCAGTATCGGAGGCCACAGTGCTCAGCAAGTGTTAACGGACAGGCTCAGTATCGGAAGCCACAGTGCACAGCAAGTGTTAATGGACAGGCTCAGTATCGGAGGCCACAGTGCTCAGCAAGTGTTAACGGACAGCCCAGAGTATGGAGGCAACAAGCTCTGCAAGGGTTAACTGGATGCTCAGTCTGCACAGCACTGCAGACAAAAGTTCAAAATGTCGCCAGGCGACATAGAATCAGGATCTTCAGCAGGAACACTATCTGGACGACAGGATAACCGGAATCGGGTCATGGACCAGGAACGTCAGCCAAGCCAGGTCAATCACGGAGCAGGAACATCAGCCAACCCGGGTCAATCACGGAGCAGGAACCAGTAAGAATAGTCAGACGGGCCAAATCGGTACACAGGAAAGCAGGAACACAGCAATGGTAGCACTGGTACAGGAACACCACGAAAGGGCACCTGACAGGTGCCAGAGGCCCGGTATATGAAGGCCACACTGGACAGACTTAAACAAGCTCCAACAATGGGAGCGCACCACAGCAGAGAGTGACAGAAAGATCACGGGAACTGTGATAGTAGTGTCATAACCATATTCTCTCTGTGCACTCATGTGTCTGAACCGCCCCTACCATCAGACTGCCACTGCTCCTAAGCATTCAGGCAGGCCCTGAACCACTGATAATATTACTTTAAATAATAAACCACTGCTCTACAGTGCAAGGACATCCTGAAACAGTGCAAGGACATCCTGAAACAGTGGGACCTCCCTCCTTACCATACAGATGAACTGGAGAGAGTAGTTGGGCAGTCCCAGAACAGGAACAAAACATAATGCTGTAGATTTTTAGTACTTTATATGCTATGTCCATAATCCATTGTATTACATCATGAGCATCTAAGGTACCCTGTCTCTATGTGTAATAGTGGCGAGAACAGTCTGAAATCCTTTGTCTACAGTAAATACCATGCCTAGGAAAAATAGCATTGCAGATTTAGTCTTTGGCTTTGGGAGCAAGATAATGACTTTTACTCATTCATGAGCCAGCAGCCACTGTCCATGTGACAGCAGGAATCCTAGGTAGTTCACAGTCTCTTGATAATACTATAGCTTAGCAGGCAATACCTTATGACCAGTCTTTACCAGTTGTTACAACAAGGAAGATGTATTTTTCACACAGGACTCTTCATCTGGGCTACACATCAACCACAATCATCCACATACGGAAGAAACGTGGAACCACAATAAGGTGACCAAGACTGTAGGGTTTTCCTGACTACAGCAAAATAGACAGTGGGGGAATCTATCACATAATCTATTTCATGCATACTGATTCCCTCTATACTTGAAAGCAAACATTGGTTGCATTGTCAGGGAACCCCGGAATGCTAAAGAAAAAAGGTACTACACAAAGAAAGAAAGTGGCAAATGATGGTAATGCAAACAACATATAGTTTACATCAGGCACTAGGCGTGTAGATGGCTGAATTAATGCATTCACTGCCCTTTTATTTTTCTTGTAACAAAGGATATTACTTAATGTACACGGGGGAAGCACCCGGTCTAAACCTTGGTATGTGGAACTTTCAGCCAACAAATAATTGGGAAGTGTGTGGAATGTGTCAGGTAAAATGTGTTATAGAGACCATAGTGTAAATAGGGTCTAATGATACAAACACTGATGCCTGAATCAGATTTTCCCCACATATCCATAGAAAAACTCCTCCATCTGCAACAATGGAAACCTCAACAGGAGTCACCCATATTACTTAAAATAGAACACTATTACATACATCACCATGCATACTTATAGGTGTCCAAAACCAATTCCACTAATTCCAATGGTGGGAACACATGCACAAGGAAATATTACTTTCAATGATATGCTGCTATCCAGGGTTAATTGTAAAGAACATGCAGGCATTACAGGGTTAGTCATGTGTGAATAAGCAACCATCAAACTATAGGGTGAAGAATCAAATCACACCACCCGTGTCTGTCATTATAAGTGATATATTAAGTTACGTCATTAGGTCACGTCTTATCATGTTAACTGTGCAACTGGGAGTAATTAGAAAGACATTCTTAAGTACTGTATGCATTATGGTCTAAAAACTATAAACATGATACATTTGTAGTCCATACACTTATCCATATATCCCTTAGTCACTTCTATTCACCCATTCATTGCTAGCTGAAAAATGTCTTAACAATAGATATTTTAGTATAACACATACAATTGTAATTGCAACCTTCAAATTATTACATAATACAGAAAGTAAAAAAGGAGAAGTAGAGAAAGGCTAGGATAACAAGTTCAGACAAAAAGGGAGGGGTGTCTAACAGCTGCGCTGTCAGAAAAGCTCTCTTCTCATAGAGGAACATTTTTACAAGTATGGCATTTTTAACATGTTCCTCACCATCACCCTGCAAATACATTATATTAGCATAAATAGAAACCTCTTCCTGGTTCTCTAGTACCCTAATTCCATCTACCTCTTTATTATCCTCTCTCTCAGACTGAGAGTATATTTCCACATTCTCTGTATCTTTCTTAAAACAACCTGTCATATTCATCACTCTTATTGCCATTTCCAAGAATTCACTTTCTCAGCTATGTCAATTATCAATACACATTCTGACTACTTGAGCCACTTCAGAATGAAGTCATTCCAAATCCTCTGACTTAACAAGTCCACATGCATTTTCTCAACCATTGCCACAACTTTTTCATAAAAATACACTTTCCAGTTCCTTCTGTCTACATGCTGTCTCCTTTTTTTTTTTTTTTTTAGTGTCCTATTTATCATCTCCTACGTCAGTTAAAAGGGAAATCATAAATAATGGTCATCTGAAACCCATGCATTTTACAGCCATATCTAACAAAAACCTTGTGATCAGGGGTAGTCAACTGATATCACTTAATACACACATATATATATATATATATATATATATATATATATATATATATATATATATATATATATATAAAGCAACTATAGTAGCCATAGGGGATTTAATGGGATTAAGACAATACATAGCCCATACATACATTACTAACACATCTGGGAGCTTATTAACAACCTGGCCTCCTACAGTCATGAATGGCATTTCTAGGTCCAGGTGAATTTTATCGGTCTTACTTCCTGACTCAGGTTTAACAATTTCTCTTCTAGCTCTTTTTAAAAGTAAACCTATTTCTTCCTCACTTAACTATCCGGACTTTAGTAATGTTATATACATTTTACTGATGTGGGGGAGGTATTGTTTTTATGTTGCACACAATTTTTTTAACTCTAATTGTCTTACCAGTGTTACCGGTGATTTTAACCTTAATTCATCTGACCCATGCCCCTATTGTCAGAACATTATATATGCATACCAGTAACAATACAAACAACACCTAGACAAATAAGATAGTAATACAGTTGCCACCAAACGTACAAATTGAAAATGAGACCGTTTACCAAGGTCTATAAAGTAACAAAGATTATATCATGCAAATGTTAGTATTAGCAAGCAAGAATTCAATACATACAATAAAAGCACATATATCCTGAATCATATTATGAAGGCTGTGTGTGATCTGGTCCGTTCCTCTAACCAAATTACAGACCTCTTTTTTTTTCTTTTTATGTCCTTACTCTTTTAACCACTGGACTTCTCCAGGTGGGGGTTTTGGGACTTTATACCTAAGTCTGTAGGGGTCAGATTTAGTGTTGAGCGAGCACCCCGATGCTCGGGTGCTCGGGTGCTCTGACCGAGCACCGCCGGAGGCTCGAGTGCTCGGCCGAGCACCCGAGCCCCATTGAATTCAATGGGGCGACACGAGCATTACACCAGGCACCCCCTGCTCTGATGAGGGGAGGGTGCCTGGTCAATGCCCCCCTTCATCTCCACAATGCCCCTCTTCCACAATGTCCCCCTTCCACAATGTCCCCCTTCCACAATGTCCCCCTTCATCTCCGCAATGCCCCCTTCATCTCCGCAATGTCCCCCTTCCACAATGCCCCCCTTCCACAATGTCCCCCTTCATCTCCGCAATGCCCCCTTCATCTCCGCAATGTCCCCCTTCCACAATGTCCCCCTTCATCTCCGCAATGCCCCCTTCATCTCCGCAATGCCCCCCTTCCACAATGTCTACCCTTCCACAATGTCCCCCTTCCACAATGTCCCCCTTCATCTCCGCAATGCCCCCTTCATCTCCGCAATGCCCCCCTTCCACAATGTCCCCCTTCCACAACGTCCCCCTTCATCTCCAAAATGTCCCCCTTCATCTCCAAAATGTCCCCCTTCATCTCCACAATGCCCCCTACCTCCAGTCCCTGGTGGTCCAGCGGAGCGTCTGTAAGATCTGTGCCTCCTTCCGGCACAGATCCCTGCCACCCGAACATGTCGGGCGAGCACATGGCGGTACTCGACGAGTACCGCCATGTGCCGAGCAGAGCGATGCTCGAGCCGATCCGAGCATCGGCCGAGCATGCTCGCTCAACACTAGTCAGATTTATCTAAAATAACAAACAAGATAACATACAGGACAAATACCATGTACTAAAATATTGATTACCCCTATTCCCATGACCTTTCTATCTCCAGGAAGGGTGTTCATCTATCACAGGAGCCTGATTACCCTGTATAACTTATTCTTATATATATTTTACAGTGCAGGACTCAAACCTGCCTGTCTTAGGTCAGGTGTGACACCTGCCTGAGTTGGGACTGGATACCCAACTTTAACCACTAGGTGGACTCGAACCACCCTTAATAATTACAGACCAGCAGCAAAACCAGGTATCTCCAGAGAGAAGTAAGTAGAATATATATAGCAGCACACAGTATAAAAATATATATATATCTATATATGTAAAACATAGTCTACTCACTCTCAGTGAAGATTTTGCCGACTACTCCAAATTGTTAGGTCTTTTGTAGTGTTGAGCGAGCACCCCGATGCTCGGGTGCTCTGACCGAGCACCCCCTGAGGCTCGAGTGCTCGGCCGAGCACCCGAGCCCCATTGAATTGAATGGGACGACACAAGCATTACACCAGGCACCCCCTGCTCTGATGAGGGGAGGGTGCCTGGTCAATGCCCCCCTTCATCTCCACAATGCCCCTCTTCCACAATGTCCCCCTTCATCTCAGCAATGTCCCCCTTCATCTCCGCTATGCCCCCTTCATCTCAGCAATGTCCCCCTTCATCTCCGCTATGCCCCCTTCATCTCAGCAATGTCCCCCTTCATCTCCGCTATGCCCCCTTCATCTCCGCTATGCCCCCTTCATCTCCGCTATGCCCCCTTCATCTCCGCAATGTCCCCCTTCATCTCCGCTATGCCCCCTTCATCTCAGCAATGTCCCCCTTCATCTCCGCTATGCCCCCTTCATCTCAGCAATGTCCCCCTTCATCTCCGCTATGCCCCCTTCATCTCAGCAATGTCCCCCTTCATCTCCGCTATGCCCCCTTCATCTCAGCAATGTCCCCCTTCATCTCCGCTATGCCCCCTTCATCTCCGCTATGCCCCCTTCATCTCAGCAATGTCCCCCTTCATCTCCGCTATGCCCCCTTCATCTCCGCAATGCCCCCTACCTCCAGTCCCTGGTGGTCCAGCGGAGCGTCTTCAGATCTGTGCCTCCTTCGGCACAGATCCCCGCCACCCGAACATGCCGGGCGAGCACATGGCGGTACTCGTACGAGTACCGCCATGTGCCGAGCAGAGCGATGCTCGAGCCGATCCGAGCATCGGCCGAGCATGCTCGCTCAACACTAGTCTTTTGCTTTTACTGCTCTGGTCTTTCAATGTCTCTTCCCTGGAGACCTCAGACGCAACACCTGGTTGCTGTAGATTTACTCAGCATAAACGTCCAGAGGAAGGAATTAAACACATGACACAAGGTTTTTGTGTTATAATCTCTTCACGATTTTATTGTCATTATGTGTGAGTTTATATAATGCTGAAAAGTGGGTGGTAAGCATAATAATAAAGGTGGGGGTTGTTTTCCCTCCCTGGATACATAAGCATATATAGACATTGTGATTTATTTCACCAATAAGAAAAGGAGAGGGGTGTCATTCATGCCTGGTGTATAGGTCAGAGCTTCGGACATACTGCACCTGGAATCAGCTCATCATTTGGCAGAATGCCTACCACCGCAAAAGTACAATAACAACTTATAAAATGATTTGTTCCAGTGATAAGCGGAAAGTACCTAACTTGTTCTCAGCATCTTTAATGTAACACTTTAATATTCTGTGTTAAGATCATTTTCTATATTAACCCTTAGCAAGCTTATGTGTTAAAGCAAAATATATCTAATTATGGCAAGTATGTGTGTAAGCCTAATAAGAGCTAAATATCTCCCCTTTCAGGTGGGGTATCTGTACATGGATTGAGAACTGGTTAAATGATAGATGGCAGAGAGTTGTTGTAAATGGAACCTTTTCAAATTAGTCTAAAGTTATAAGTGGGGTGCCGCAGGGTTCAGTCCTGGGCCCAATGCTTTTTAATTTATTTATTAATGACCTAGAAGTGGGAATTTAAAGTAGCATCTCAATCTTTGCTGATGACACTAAGCTATGTAAGAAAATACATACAAAGATAGATGTTTTTTCTCTGCAGAAAGATTTAGATAAACTGAGTGAATGGGCAGAAAAGTGGCAGATGACATTAATGTAGATAAATGTAAGGTCATGCATTTGGGCTGTAGAAACAAACTTGTTACATATACTTTAAATGGGAAACAACTTGGGGAATCCTTTTTAGAGAAAGATTTAGGAGTACTGATAGATGATAGACTTCATAGCAGTGTGCAGAGTCATTCAGCTGTTGCAAGAGCAAACAGGGCACTAGCCTGTATAAAAAGAGGTGCAGATGCAAGGAATGCTAATATTATCCTACCTCTATATAAATCCTTGGTTAGGCCTCATCTAGAATATAGAGTACAATTTTGAGTGCTAGTTCCTAAAAAAGACATTGTTGAACTGGAAAAGGTGCAGAGATGTGCAACACAGCTGATAAAGGGATTGGAAGATCTGAGTTATAAAGATATACTAGCCAAACTGGGTTTGTTTCCATTAGAGAAGAGACATCTAAGGGGTGATATGATTACCATTTACAAATACATTCAAGGTCAATACAAAAGAACTATCCAATGAATTATTTATGCAAACAGCTGAGCTCAGAACAAAAGATCATCCATTAAGACTAGAGGAAAGGTGCTTTAGACTAAACCAAAGGCAGGGATTCTTTACAGTAAGGGTGGTAAAGTTATGGAATTATTTGCTTCAGGATGTTGTACTTGCAGACAATGCAACTGCTTTCAAAAAAGCAATGGATGCATATCTAGCAAAGAGCAATATTGAAAATTATGACAGATGGCTCCAATGCAGATAGGATTTTCATCCAGGGAACTATTTGACTGCCATTTGGAGTTAGGAAGGACTTTTACCCACTTGGGGCTAAATTGAAAATGACTTCAGAGGGCTTTTTTTGCCTCCCTCTGGATCAACAGGGGGTGTTTGCTGGCATGGGTTGGACTTGATGGACTCATGTCTTTTTTCAGCCTCATCAACTGTTACTATTGTACACAAAGAAGAACTTTGTAATCTCATTGTACTAACTACATGCAGAAAAAAGGTGGAAGAAGTGGAAGACCTGGGGTTAATGGTGGTGGTAGCAGGTACTCTGACGTAGACTTGTGAACAGCATAAAAATTCAGTAAAATTTGATTTCGGACACATTTTTTTTTTGTTGTTCGGAGCATTCGCATTTTGGACCAGACCTGTTTGACTCGGATGAAATTCAACAATAGTCTGAATTATTTGGCCGAATTTAACATACTTTAAAAAATGACTCACTTGCAGTGGCAAAAAGGTACTAGGCCTGCCTGCCTGCCTACGCAACTGTGAGACTGGCTGTGTCACTCTGAAAACTATTAAAACAAATTCCTAATGTTTTTGTTATTTTGCACAGGAATAAAGATGACTCCCCCTTGCAGTGGCAATAAGGTACTAATGCTGGCTGCCTGCCTATGTTACCTGCTTGCCTACACAACAACTGTACTCTGTCTGTCTCCTTCTGCTCTCTCTGAGCTCCAACAGACTAACGGGAAATGCAGGCTGTCTCGGTGTCTGACATGTCATTAGTCCAACCCCCATCATGAAATGAAGAAGCTAATTGGACTAGAGAGGGAGGGAAAGTATGGAGTAAAGTATCGCGCGAGCGGGTAGCCATCGTCCGAATTTACGAAATTTATACTGAAGAGTCTGACCAGGGTTGTTCGGATTCAGTTTTAAAAAATGAAAGACTTTTTCCTTTCGGACGGCCCAAATGACGCCAAATTACCCTTATTCATCCAAATTCTAAAATCGGCCAAACCGATTAGCACAAGTCTACTCTGACGCTTGTCAACGCTTACTACTTACTCTTTCATCCTCCTTCATAATTTGTACATGCAGAAAACCATCCTTTCAAGGCTTTGGTGTTATTGCTAAGGAAGATAATGTCTCATTTCCTGACAATGTTGTAACACTACTAACAGCTAATATATGTTCTCCAGTCCCTTCTGCGGATGTTAATTTGACATTCTTGACCTGTAATGCTGCTTATTTAATATTACTTATGATGAGTATGGCTGTTTGGGGGTTGAACTTCCAAGAGACAATGCTTGTGGTAATGATGGGGATGGTGTTTTTTTCACCTAGATTATTGGCTGGACTTTCCACATGATCTCTAAAACTTTTTAGAAACTGACTTACTGATCTATTCCAGTAGCATGAGACTAAATCCGTTCCTTTCAGCTATTGGTTGGGACAATTCTTCATCAGTCCCACTCTCTACTAGATCTGTTTCTAAACAAGAAGGGGTGGACAGCGGAGGTACACCTTCTAAATCACCATTATCAGACTCATCATTTATAATTAAGTCAGCAGCAGCATCTGTATCCTCACCACCACCATCCCTGCACATTTCCCTATGCTTGCCACAGCCATAATCTTGCAGCTTTTTCTCAAACACTTTATTTTAATTTTCCTCTGACAAGGATTTACAGGAGCTTGAACACTACTTTGCAGTGCCAATGAGATGTTGCTTTTATTGTCTTGTGCAGTACTTGGTCCCACTGCTAAATCCTCTACTGCAGTGACAACAACACTAGAATGACACTGTTCATCATCATCATCATCATAATCATCTTTAGGCTTTGTAGTACTACTAGCACTACTACTCATTCATCATGAAGATGTTCTTCATCATCATCATCACTCTCTGCAATAGTTTGCACAACAATGGCCACACTTTACTGTCACCAACATGTCCATACAATCCTCCTACCCCTCATTTCCCTTTCCCTATATTACTGATGATTATTGTTAACATAAACCATGCCACTTATAGTAATATGTGGAATATGTTTTGTCCCTCTACTATGTGATCAATGTCACTATTACAGTCAGTCTCTGTTGGTCATAGCAGCTCAAAAAATCCTGATTGTCTCTATCAGTCAAGGCTTTTTTTTCTTTTTTTTTTTTCTTTTATTATTTTTTTTTACTTGACCCTGTATGTCACAGCCAATGTATACAAGTCATTCACATACAAACAACATTTTCTACAATAGCAAGCAACTAGCTCTTCTCTATGCCTCTAGAATTATAGATAGTGTCATAATTCTGTTTCTCTCCCAACAACTACTGCAGTGGTATTTTTATAGTATTGTACAGGATAAACTTGGGATGCTTCAGAAAACATAATTTCTACAGCTTGCAGTAAAATAATAAAGCCCAAAGCAATCACTGGTACAGCAGTGCAGCTTTTCAGCTCAGTAAATCCTTCCTTGCCCGTCTAGAGGTTGTATTAGAATGCAGCTATGTATGGATGGCACACACATACACTGCATGTTCAGTTGAACCCCTTGTCTATACTTGTCTTGATTGTCACATCAGATGTACTGTCTGATGGTCTTTGTTTGTGTCAGTCTCAAGATGGCTGATTGCTTGCTGTCACTTATTTTTACACTTTTTGTGGGGTAACACTTTCTTATTCTTATTCTCACACAGAAATCAACTGTCAGTGTCTCTCCTACACTCCTCCAACAGCTCCACAAATAGCTCTTTTTTATAAAGTCAATAGAATTCCCAGTATGTGTATCGCCTATCACTACTTTTTAGTGCAGTGACCCATAAAAATAGCAGGTCTGTTTGGACAAAAATATGTTATGTGAGAACAATGAAGTTGCAGTGGGGTTGTAGAAAGGGAATGGGAATGAGTAGAGGTTGGACAAGCTGTTGATCTGGCCTTGCTCATAATGTAAATGAGAGAGTTGGTACTGGTAAAGGAGTAACTCTAACTGTTGCTCAACAAAGTTTGAAACCTTCTAGAATTCCATCACCGTGACTAAAAACAGTGTGATCTATATGTGAGGCCAGGTAATAAAACTCAGATTGTGAGTATTGGAATAGTGAACAATACTGTAAATTGCATATTAAAGGGATAGTAATACTTAAAATGTCAAAAAAAAAAAATGTTGTAGGGTCTACGGACCAGAGCTGTCCATAGGATGGTGTAACAGCTCCACTGTACAATTTCAGGCCACTGTGATATTGCACCTAAAAAATTCAACTTTGAGCTGTAATAACTTTTGAATAAAACACCTTACACCAATGGGAATTCCCTTGTTTTACTCAGGGGGATAAACACTACAATATATATATATTTTTTTTTTTTACATATTAAGTATTACTATCCCTTTAAAACAAAATCTATAAGGACAAGGACAAAAGTGGTGCAATTTTGGAGCACAGAGCATAAAGATTTCTCAAACTGTCAATACTTTAAAAGGGACTTTTCCTTTGATTACTGAAGAGGTCCTCAATGTCTTGTGAAGCAATGTGTTGGAAACTTTTTCATCAGTCAAGAGAATAAAATCCCATTTTAAGTCAATGGGGACATTTATTTTTTCCCTGTCATACGTTACATAGAGTGAAAGGTATACTCATTTACATCTTGATTGCCAGAGGGGTGAACAATGCATTGCTTGCAATGAGTTGTGTATACCTCTGGCATTCATCTCCGCTATGCCCCCTTCATCTCAGCAATGTCCCCCTTCATCTCCGCTATGCCCCCTTCATCTCCGCTATGCCCCCTTCATCTCCGCAATGTCCCCCTTCATCTCCGCTATGCCCCCTTCATCTCAGCAATGTCCCCCTTCATCTCCGCTATGCCCCCTTCATCTCAGCAATGTCCCCCTTCATCTCCGCTATGCCCCCTTCATCTCAGCTATGCCCCCTTCATCTCCGCTATGCCCCCTTCATCTCAGCAATGTCCCCCTTCATCTCCGCTATGCCCCCTTCATCTCCGCAATGCCCCCTACCTCCAGTCCCTGGTGGTCCAGCGGAGCGTCTTCAGATCTGTGCCTCCTTCGGCACAGATCCCCGCCACCCGAACATGCCGGGCGAGCACATGGCGGTACTCGTACGAGTACCGCCATGTGCCGAGCAGAGCGATGCTCAAGCCGATCCGAGCATCGGCCGAGCATGCTCGCTCAACACTAGTCTTTTGCTTTTACTGCTCTGGTCTTTCAATGTCTCTTCCCTGGAGACCTCAGACGCAACACCTGGTTGCTGTAGATTTACTCAGCATAAACGTCCAGAGGAAGGAATTAAACACATGACACAAGGTTTTTGTGTTATAATCTCTTCACGATTTTATTGTCATTATGTGTGAGTTTATATAATGCTGAAAAGTGGGTGGTAAGCATAATAATAAAGGTGGGGGTTGTTTTCCCTCCCTGGATACATAAGCATATATAGACATTGTGATTTATTTCACCAATAAGAAAAGGAGAGGGGTGTCATTCATGCCTGGTGTATAGGTCAGAGCTTCGGACATACTGCACCTGGAATCAGCTCATCATTTGGCAGAATGCCTACCACCGCAAAAGTACAATAACAACTTATAAAATGATTTGTTCCAGTGATAAGCGGAAAGTACCTAACTTGTTCTCAGCATCTTTAATGTAACACCTTAATATTCTGTGTTAAGATCATTTTCTATATTAACCCTTAGCAAGCTTATGTGTTAAAGCAAAATATATCTAATTATGGCAAGTATGTGTGTAAGCCTAATAAGAGCTAAATATCTCCCCTTTCAGGTGGGGTATCTGTACATGGATTGAGAACTGGTTAAATGATAGATGGCAGAGAGTTGTTGTAAATGGAACCTTTTCAAATTAGTCTAAAGTTATAAGTGGGGTGCCGCAGGGTTCAGTCCTGGGCCCAATGCTTTTTAATTTATTTATTAATGACCTAGAAGTGGGAATTTAAAGTAGCATCTCAATCTTTGCTGATGACACTAAGCTATGTAAGAAAATACATACAAAGATAGATGTTTTTTCTCTGCAGAAAGATTTAGATAAACTGAGTGAATGGGCAGAAAAGTGGCAGATGACATTAATGTAGATAAATGTAAGGTCATGCATTTGGGCTGTAGAAACAAACTTGTTACATATACTTTAAATGGGAAACAACTTGGGGAATCCTCTTTAGAGAAAGATTTAGGAGTACTGATAGATGATAGACTTCATAGCAGTGTGCAGAGTCATTCAGCTGTTGCAAGAGCAAACAGGGCACTAGCCTGTATAAAAAGAGGTGCAGATGCAAGGAATGCTAATATTATCCTACCTCTATATAAATCCTTGGTTAGGCCTCATCTAGAATATAGAGTACAATTTTGAGTGCTAGTTCCTAAAAAAGACATTGTTGAACTGGAAAGGGTGCAGAGATGTGCAACACAGCTGATAAAGGGATTGGAAGATCTGAGTTATAAAGATATACTAGCCAAACTGGGTTTGTTTCCATTAGAGAAGAGACATCTAAGGGGTGATATGATTACCATTTACAAATACATTCAAGGTCAATACAAAAGAACTATCCAATGAATTATTTATGCAAACAGCTGAGCTCAGAACAAAAGATCATCCATTAAGACTAGAGGAAAGGTGCTTTAGACTAAACCAAAGGCAGGGATTCTTTACAGTAAGGGTGGTAAAGTTATGGAATTATTTGCTTCAGGATGTTGTACTTGCAGACAATGCAACTGCTTTCAAAAAAGCAATGGATGCATATCTAGCAAAGAGCAATATTGAAAATTATGACAGATGGCTCCAATGCAGATAGGATTTTCATCCAGGGAACTATTTGACTGCCATTTGGAGTTAGGAAGGACTTTTACCCACTTGGGGCTAAATTGAAAATGACTTCAGAGGGCTTTTTTTGCCTCCCTCTGGATCAACAGGGGGTGTTTGCTGGCATGGGTTGGACTTGATGGACTCATGTCTTTTTTCAGCCTCATCAACTGTTACTATTGTACACAAAGAAGAACTTTGTAATCTCATTGTACTAACTACATGCAGAAAAAAGGTGGAAGAAGTGGAAGACCTGGGGTTAATGGTGGTGGTAGCAGGTACTCTGACGTAGACTTGTGAACAGCATAAAAATTCAGTAAAATTTGATTTCGGACACATTTTTTTTTTGTTGTTCGGAGCATTCGCATTTTGGACCAGACCTGTTTGACTCGGATGAAATTCAACAATAGTCTGAATTATTTGGCCGAATTTAACATACTTTAAAAAATGACTCACTTGCAGTGGCAAAAAGGTACTAGGCCTGCCTGCCTGCCTACGCAACTGTGAGACTGGCTGTGTCACTCTGAAAACTATTAAAACAAATTCCTAATGTTTTTGTTATTTTGCACAGGAATAAAGATGACTCCCCCTTGCAGTGGCAATAAGGTACTAATGCTGGCTGCCTGCCTATGTTACCTGCTTGCCTACACAACAACTGTACTCTGTCTGTCTCCTTCTGCTCTCTCTGAGCTCCAACAGACTAACGGGAAATGCAGGCTGTCTCGGTGTCTGACATGTCATTAGTCCAACCCCCATCATGAAACGAAGAAGCTAATTGGACTAGAGAGGGAGGGAAAGTATGGAGTAAAGTATCGCGCGAGCGGGTAGCCATCGTCCGAATTTACGAAATTTATACTGAAGAGTCTGACCAGGGTTGTTCGGATTCAGTTTTAAAAAATGAAAGACTTTTTCCTTTCGGACGGCCCAAATGACGCCAAATTACCCTTATTCATCCAAATTCTAAAATCGGCCAAACCGATTAGCACAAGTCTACTCTGACGCTTGTCAACGCTTACTACTTACTCTTTCATCCTCCTTCATAATTTGTACATGCAGAAAACCATCCTTTCAAGGCTTTGGTGTTATTGCTAAGGAAGATAATGTCTCATTTCCTGACAATGTTGTAACACTACTAACAGCTAATATATGTTCTCCAGTCCCTTCTGCGGATGTTAATTTGACATTCTTGACCTGTAATGCTGCTTATTTAATATTACTTATGATGAGTATGGCTGTTTGGGGGTTGAACTTCCAAGAGACAATGCTTGTGGTAATGATGGGGATGGTGTTTTTTTCACCTAGATTATTGGCTGGACTTTCCACATGATCTCTAAAACTTTTTAGAAACTGGCTTACTGATCTATTCCAGTAGCATGAGACTAAATCCGTTCCTTTCAGCTATTGGTTGGGACAATTCTTCATCAGTCCCACTCTCTACTAGATCTGTTTCTAAACAAGAAGGGGTGGACAGCGGAGGTACACCTTCTAAATCACCATTATCAGACTCATCATTTATAATTAAGTCAGCAGCAGCATCTGTATCCTCACCACCACCATCCCTGCACATTTCCCTATGCTTGCCACAGCCATAATCTTGCAGCTTTTTCTCAAACACTTTATTTTAATTTTCCTCTGACAAGGATTTACAGGAGCTTGAACACTACTTTGCAGTGCCAATGAGATGTTGCTTTTATTGTCTTGTGCAGTACTTGGTCCCACTGCTAAATCCTCTACTGCAGTGACAACAACACTAGAATGACACTGTTCATCATCATCATCATCATCATCATAATCATCTTTAGGCTTTGTAGTACTACTAGCACTACTACTCATTCATCATGAAGATGTTCTTCATCATCATCATCACTCTCTGCAATAGTTTGCACAACAATGGCCACACTTTACTGTCACCAACATGTCCATACAATCCTCCTACCCCTCATTTCCCTTTCCCTATATTACTGATGATTATTGTTAACATAAACCATGCCACTTATAGTAATATGTGGAATATGTTTTGTCCCTCTACTATGTGATCAATGTCACTATTACAGTCAGTCTCTGTTGGTCATAGCAGCTCAAAAAATCCTGATTGTCTCTATCAGTCAAGGCTTTTTTTTCTTTTTTTTTTTTCTTTTATTATTTTTTTTACTTGACCCTGTATGTCACAGCCAATGTATACAAGTCATTCACATACAAACAACATTTTCTACAATAGCAAGCAACTAGCTCTTCTCTATGCCTCTAGAATTATAGATAGTGTCATAATTCTGTTTCTCTCCCAACAACTACTGCAGTGGTATTTTTATAGTATTGTACAGGATAAACTTGGGATGCTTCAGAAAACATAATTTCTACAGCTTGCAGTAAAATAATAAAGCCCAAAGCAATCACTGGTACAGCAGTGCAGCTTTTCAGCTCAGTAAATCCTTCCTTGCCTGTCTAGAGGTTGTATTAGAATGCAGCTATGTATGGATGGCACACACATACACTGCATGTTCAGTTGAACCCCTTGTCTATACTTGTCTTGATTGTCACATCAGATGTACTGTCTGATGGTCTTTGTTTGTGTCAGTCTCAAGATGGCTGATTGCTTGCTGTCACTTATTTTTACACTTTTTGTGGGGTAACACTTTCTTATTCTTATTCTCACACAGAAATCAACTGTCAGTGTCTCTCCTACACTCCTCCAACAGCTCCACAAATAGCTCTTTTTTATAAAGTCAATAGAATTCCCAGTATGTGTATCGCCTATCACTACTTTTTAGTGCAGTGACCCATAAAAATAGCAGGTCTGTTTGGACAAAAATATGTTATGTGAGAACAATGAAGTTGCAGTGGGGTTGTAGAAAGGGAATGAGAATGAGTAGAGGTTGGACAAGCTGTTGATCTGGCCTTGCTCATAATGTAAATGAGAGAGTTGGTACTGGTAAAGGAGTAACTCTAACTGTTGCTCAACAAAGTTTGAAACCTTCTAGAATTCCATCACCGTGACTAAAAACAGTGTGATCTATATGTGAGGCCAGGTAATAAAACTCAGATTGTGAGTATTGGAATAGTGAACAATACTGTAAATTGCATATTAAAGGGATAGTAATACTTAAAATGTCAAAAAAAAAAATGTTGTAGGGTCTACGGACCAGAGCTGTCCATAGGATGGTGTAACAGCTCCACTGTACAATTTCAGGCCACTGTGATATTGCACCTAAAAAATTCAACTTTGAGCTGTAATAACTTTTGAATAAAACACCTTACACCAATGGGAATTCCCTTGTTTTACTCAGGGGGATAAACACTACAATATATATATATTTTTTTTTTTACATATTAAGTATTACTATCCCTTTAAAACAAAATCTATAAGGACAAGGACAAAAGTGGTGCAATTTTGGAGCACAGAGCATAAAGATTTCTCAAACTGTCAATACTTTAAAAGGGACTTTTCCTTTGATTACTGAAGAGGTCCTCAATGTCTTGTGAAGCAATGTGTTGGAAACTTTTTCATCAGTCAAGAGAATAAAATCCCATTTTAAGTCAATGGGGACATTTATTTTTTCCCTGTCATACGTTACATAGAGTGAAAGGTATACTCATTTACATCTTGATTGCCAGAGGGGTGAACAATGCATTGCTTGCAATGAGTTGTGTATACCTCTGGCATTCAAAGTGTTTAAAGGTGGTTATAATAAAGTATTTGATTCTAGTACGTACATATCTACTAAGTGTTATTTTATTTGCATGTCTTCGTCCTTTAAATATATTCTACACTCTTCAGCATCCTGTGTGCTTCCTCTTTCAGCTCATGGCACTGTTTGCTAGTTGGCTCTAGTAACCTTTACTCTGCTGTTGAGGTGCTGTGACTTTCAGAACAGTCTGGAAACAGAGTTGCTTTTTAAAGCTTGATGGAGCCAAACGTTTGAGGGGCTAAACTACTATTGGTGCAGCAGTTGCAACTCACCAGAGCCAAACCAACTTTAGGGACCTATTGAATCCTGAAAACTGGCATTGTAAAGGGTATTTCATTTTGCACTCAGTTGGGGGCCTAAAAATAATTATGCACTAGGATCCATTAGCTATTCCACTGAAAAGCATGTTTTACAATAACATCTAATCTTTCTAGTATAAATCTCAAAATGTGGAATAATGTTTTGTTACTCTTCTATTTTTGCACTGCCTTGACACAATAAAGAATATGTTATATGTAAGCCTCAAGGACTTGTCCCTGTATGGGTTAAGCGTGCATCTGATTTCAGTGTTTCGCAGTGTCTATCATTTGCTGTGACATGTGCAAAACATAATAATTCCTGAAAAAAATACTCTGCTCTTAAATATACTCACGACAACACAGCAGCCTCATCTACAAAAACAAATAGCAAGGATCTAATTTATGTTTTACAATTTAACAATGGCTCTCCAATTTGAAAGATTTACCTTGCCCAACTGCACCACATTACATCTGATATAGACAGTATAAGAAACTAGAAATATTCCTTCATTAGCTATATGGCATTTATATATTTGGTGGTGATCCAGCAATTTGTCATTGTAATGTCTCAGGTCATTAGGCTGCATTATCTAAGGTACAACATGAAGTGACTAAATGACAAATTGGTGCTTCTCTGTTTGCAGTATAAAAAGACTATGACTGATTCCAGAAAGAGAACACTGCACTTAGAGTTTACTTCAAAAAATGAACAGAGAATGCTAGGGCAGAATGTTATAGAAAAATCCTCTAAATATTGTTCTCTGCACTTTTCCCCCAAGAAGTATACTGATTACAAGAAGCTAAGGATAAGACAAATAGATTTGGGGCCATATGTTCAAAGGGATAATGCTAAAAAAATGTTGTATGAATGACAAAAATAAGCAATTGTATGCATGAACTACATATTTTCTATAGAGTATACGACAAAATCTAGTACTGTCCATTGTGTACGACACAACTCCAGAATTGCCGGGGCAAAGGGGCGGGGCAAGGGCGTGGCTAAACTATTCTCCAGTGTGGTATAGAGGAAAAAAAGATTTGTCTTCACTAATGACAGAAAAATGTCTTGCAAAAGACAAAATATGTACGTTAAGAAAAAAGTGGAGGGCATGTGAAGTTCTGAATGTGAGAATTTTTGTTTTTAGTTAAGACATTTTTGACATTAGCTAAGACATTTGCATATGACAATTTCAGTCAGGACAAATGACATATTTCTGATCACAACCAACACACTCTGAAAATATTAATGAGCCCAACGACAAAAGCTATTTTGCTACTATAGAACTATTTTGCTACATAGAAATAAGAGGCAGTAAAACCTAAAATAGTGCATTTCCTTTTTAAAAATTAACATTAAACAAGATAAATTTGCAAGCACATGTGCAAAATAAAGAAAACCTGTGGTATCACCCAACAGGTAATGGGTACTAGGGTTGTGTTCATCTTTGAGTGAATACTGACAAGCATAGGCTGGCATGTTCCACAAGAGTCAGTTTATTGTAAGATTTTATATTGGGAATCTCCCGGTGTGGGTGGTCTCAGTATGTTTCTCAGCTTACTCTGGCTGCTTTATCAAGAGGGTGCTCTCTTACAGAAGAAGTAAACTAATTACAATGCACAGTATTCAGGAAGCAAAATATGAGTAATTCTGGGATAAACCAACAGCATTATAGGGGACATATACATATTATTATTAATTTAAGTCATGGGCTTTTAGCCTCTTAAACTCTAGAGAGGTACCCAAGGTATGTTTTGCAAGAACCCTATTTAAATCTATATATATATATATATATATATATAAATGAAATCATTTTATATCATGTCTGAAACAGATCAAAATGGCATGCCTTCAGTACAGAGACCCTAGTTTTAAATAATTTATACTGCATTCCCAGACTTCTTTGCGGCAGTATGTGAAGGAGAGCGCAGGCCATTGTTTTGTTATGTTTGTTATTTAAATATATATATATATCAAAGAGCTGCTATGCACTCACGGACTTAAAAAACAACAAAGTTTAATGAATACAGCAACATTTCGGTTCCGTTACAGAGCCTTTGTCAAGCCACAAAGGTTCTGTAAGGGAACGGAAACATTGCTGTATTCATTAAACTTTGTTGTTTTTTAAGTCCGTGAGTGCATAGCAGCTCTTTGATATACCATATATTTCTAGTGCACCCGGAAGAAATATACCTCTTTAGCGTGAGTGCCAATCCTTTGGTATTATATATATATATATATATATATATATATATATATATATATATATATATAAATGTCCCTTAGCTCATGCTTTGTGTTTCCCCAGAACTGCACCTCAATTGCAGCACCTGCATACTGCATCACCTTCTGTAAATCATATAACTTAAAGAATCTTTAGCAAATCAAATTGCATTGCCATGCACTTGTATGATATCACATAATGAGCTAAATCAAGCCCTTTTTGAAGAATTGTAGCATATCTGGAGCAATCCAGCTGTACAAGTGGAGATAAATAATAATTCTCAAAATTCTCATTGATTTAAATAAGTTTGTATTCTTACTACATCAGGTTCCTTTTAGGTGACCAATGAGCAACATGCAGAAAGAAAAAATGAAAAATGTTGGTAAAAACCAGCAGCACTATAGAGGGCAAATAAAAATTCCCCTTTATGTAATGGAGGAGTCTTTATTGCTATGAATGAGAAGCAATGTGTTGGAAGTCTTTCTAGTATTCACGAAGTTGAAAAACATTTAAATCAATGGAACATTCTGATTTTTTTTATTTGAACCCTGTGGTGCATGAGGTATAGTCCACAATTGATACTCCTTTGCTTTCTGCATGCCATTCACTGGGCATTTTGAACTCAGTTCAATTCGCCCCATTAAAACTGCAGGGCAAATCTCCTACTGACTAGCACACAAACATTGCCCTACCAACAGAAAGCACAGTGAAAGTTGGACCAAAGAACCCAACCCATTATGTGTTTGGTTTCCAAAACCCACATTAATAGAGTGAGAAATGGGAACATCACATGAAAAAGGCTAACTCTTGGTGCTTGACACACAGTCAAGCACCGAGCATGAGCTAAAACGCAGTCACCCTCCCAAACACTAACCCTACACTACCCCTAACATGAAACTGAAACAACAATAGCCCTAGCACTATCCTAACACCCGTAAACCAGAGCTATAACACTTACCTGTCCTCCACTGCCAGTCTTCTTCTGTCTTCTATCTCCGCTTCCTTCTCTTCATTCTTCTTCTCTTCTGTCTTCAAAACTTCTGCTAAAATATAATGTCACTGAAAGGGAAAAAAATGTCCAGATAAACATGCCCTCAAAAGTTATGCCACAAAGATATGCTGGCCTTAATCCTTGGAGTGCCGGAGGGGGTACTCCACGCATTGCAGCGAAATGCGTGGTGTACCCCTCTGGCATTCCAAGGGTTAAATGCATGCTGAATGCTGGCATTCGAAATATAAATATTATGATGGCATTCTGGATATTAATATTATGCAGGCATGCCATACAGAAAAATTATTGTGGCATCCCAATAGTCAAGTATACGATGCTGGCAGCAGCAGAAATGCAGACTAAATATCCCCCTGCCAAGTTACCTCTCGAGCCATTCTGTGGAAAAATTTTATATGGCCAGTTTATGTTCAAAATGATTCCCACGCTACATCTGACTGTGATATGTGCTTACAAGCACCTCCCAGCCAATCAGCTTCTAGTGGGGGGAATTAAGCTGATTAGCTGGGGGGTGCATAAGCACACATCTCAGCCAGTTGTAGCGTTGGAACCATTTTGAACAGAGACTGGCGATATAAAAGCCAGTCTCTGTTCAATTTTTCCATAGAATAGCTTGGGAAATGGCCCGAAAGGTAACTTGGGGGGGGAGGCTACTCTGCATTCCTGCCAGCTTATACTTTGAGAAGTTATATTTTTACCTTATTGTGCAGTCGGTCTGCTCCAGGACTTTCATTGTTTTATTTCTGCATATGGCCCAGTGTGCTCTCATTTAGGCACATAGTTAAAGACGCTAAAAAGAGTATGACAAATGTAAATTCAACCATGCCAAAATATGATAACACCTGCTATACTGAAGTTTAAATAGAAAATGAAATTTTTTTGATGCAAAATTATTAATTTTCTTTAACCACCTAACGCCACATGAAGTACCAGGACGGTCATACAATAAAGTATTTGAGGATGGATAATAGTCCTGGCACTTAATATGTTAATGATCACAGCAGCAGGGAGGCTTTAACTGCCTGCTCCAGGACTGGAGTAATCAGTTCCAGACATTCCATTCATATTCGTTTACTGCTACAGCGATCACATGTGTAAATAAAACCACATGACAAAGGCAATGTCTGTAAACATTTTCTCTGTCACTGTTCTCTGCCTCTCTACTCCTCACTGTGATTGTGAGGCAGACAGAGGCAGAGAACACATATCCCTAGGATTAAAATGGAAAAAGAGGGGAGCACTTTTATTTTAGGTGGTGTTGTTTGGATATCAGGTGGAATTGCTTGGGATGTTTGGATTATTAACAATCATTTGACATTTCTTTGTGTAGCTGAAAAACTGATTTAGAATACAATCAAAGTATTTCATTTACACAAACTAATTTATATAGATATACTACATGGGTGGGCATGTGCCAAATTCTTAAAAAGATCACTGCCATACTCACCGCTATGTCCTAAGAAATTTGTATGAAACAGGACCTTCACCTCCACTGAGAGCTCCAAAAGGAATGTCCCTTTCTGCTAGACTCTTCCATATGGTGACAAGGTGTGAGTGTGTGTATCAATGCGCACATGCACAGTGATATCATCTCAAGTACATCAAGAAAATGAAGAAATTCTGGGGCAGAAAAGCTGCACCATAAGAAATAAATGAAAAAAATCCCCTTTGCTTTAAATGGGAATTGTAACTCTTTGAATGCAAGATGTTGCATAACGTTTAGAGATCTCTCTAGCATATAAAACAGTTGAAAAGCACCATTTAAATAAATGCAAAGCTGGGAAAGTTTTTGTCTCCTATGATACAGTATGTTTGCTCTAGAATTGCAGCAATTCTGTTTATTGGTCACAAAGACCATTTAGGTTCTGACACAGATCTCTGAAATTCTTTATTACTGTAGACAAATCTACCATCAACATTATTTCAAAAGTCCGAATGCACAGGTACAATTTACTACTAAGAAATTGACACGTATCAGTTATATGAAGCAGGCACTTGACTGGACAGCTCACAGTGAGAGGTAATCTTCTCACTGTAAGCATAATGAAAACCCTGCCATCCTTTGTCAAGGAAGGAAGGGTTTCATTGTGCTTACTGAAGATTGTGCCTTGCTGCACGTTGTCAGGACCGGCCTGGGGAGTGCAGTTCATTGGTAAAAGGGGCAGGAGGTGGATACATTCAAATGTAATTATTTTAGAAGTACAAGTCTGGCATGATTAATACAGAGTGCAAGATGAAATAAAACATATGAGGTACATTTATTAGCATCAATTACTATCCCTTTAAAAGCTCCATGTTAATGCAGGATAATTTAGTCATGTTATATTACTTCTTCTGCAGTAAGTTTTGTTTGATTTGTTCCAGTTCTACTTCGTACACCAACCTTCTTGTAATATATTCGGTATCATGTTGTGTGTTCCAAGGCAGATCCCTTCCCTTACACTTACTCCTTCCCAAACCCCACTGAGGATGATTATACTAATGTCAAATTTTATTCTTTAACTGTTTGCTATGTATTACTCTGTACTCTACTAAAGGGATGTCTAAACCTTTTCCAAGATTATTGAAAGTGAATCAGTAAAACAGTTTATTAATGGCCATATACTGCTAAATAATATCATCATATTACGGACAAGCATATACAAACTCAGGGTTTAAGCCAAATATGCATCCATAGTTAAGTTATTGGCAAGGAGTTAATATTCCTGATCACAGTGCTCATAATCTAGGTTGTATACATGTATGGTAATCATCGTAAAGGTACAAAGTGTTCTGTTTTACTTGACCTATTAGAGTCAGAGTAATGATGAGGTAGGGGAGGCTAGCATTAAAATACTTGTTCTTTGCTCTAGGTTTCTGTTTCACAGTGCATTGCATTCCTCTCTGGCATTCAAAGGGTTAAAGTATGCAGCTTTTTTTCATGTGCAATAAAATTGTTTTTTTTCCATTCTCAGCATGATTTATTGTTTTTTAGCATGTAACCACCAGACATTTTTGCATTTTAATCCAGTTAGCTTCAATTTCTACCCACACATATTCCACATTACCATGAGTTTCCTCACAAATACCTTAGCTTCAACTTGGATTTAGATATGGTTTAATGTATAGGCATATCCCTCCTCCTTTGTTAAACTCCGCCTCTCTCCTAAATATTGAATAGCTCTCAATATTTACAGTCCAGTCATGTGCATCATCCCACCATGTTTCCGTAATACCATTTATATCCAAATGCCTCATTAACAACTAGCATTTCCAATTCTCTTATTTTGCCTGCCATACTTTTTGCATTTACCAACATACAATTAATTTTATGGTCATTATGTACTTTAACAACTACATGCCTTTTGTCTATATCTGAATTTAATAAGGGCTCCTCCCTGTTAACTTAATTTATCCCCCCTTCTCCATCCTCATGACACTTGTGACCAGTTCCTATCTACATTATCTACTCCATTTATTTTTTTACTAGATTTCACCTTCCTCCCATTTCCTAGTTAAAAGCCTTTCCAGCCTTCTAACCATTATATAACCCTGCACCCTCTATATCCCCTTCAAAGCACCTCCCTTTAATTTTAGGTGCAATTTATTAAAGATTGTGCCCAAGATAAAAGTCAGACCAGTGCTCTAAAAACTCCAAGCACTCCCTCCTACACTAATACCTAAGCCATTCATTAAGCATTAAGTTTCCTCTGCCTACATACACTGCCCATGGCACTGGCAGCACCCTAGAACTTTGAAATCATCTAAGGGACCTCCATCTTCTTCCAACTTTGTCATTGGCACCAATATGTATCAAGACAGCTGATCCTTTCCATCCCCTTACAATAATCTGCCTATCCTGGCCACAACTTGCCAAACCCAAGCAACCAGAAGACAACATACTGTGCATCACTCATGATCCTTGTGAGTGAACCCCCTCTACCCTGTTAATAATAGTGACCCCTTTTACAAACATCTGCCTTGGCATCTGCCTGCTCTGCATCCCATCTAAACTGTTATAATTTACTGATTCCTGCTCTCTCTTTGGCTGTTTCTTTAATTACACAGTAAAAGCAAGTAAATACAATATATAAAGTTCTTCACACCTTTCCTTCAACTTTTCCATTGTCCTTGTTCATGTTTATCTGGTGTCTCTTGAAAGCCCAGGAGCAATATAGAAATTCTGTCACAGAAATTAATGTTGCAGCTTGTTTTCTGTGATATGACCAATATGAATATTTTTCTGAACACCCATAAAATTTGTAGTGTTGTAAATAGCAAAAAGAATAAATTAGCTTCCAAATGCTAAGTTTGAATTTCAGCATCTTCAGAAAAACAATTATTTAGTTCAATTAAAAATATAAAGATCTATTTGAAATTTGAATGTAAAATTGGGAGTTAGAGCTTTAGCGTAAATACTAAACAATGGTTTTATTCAGTTCAATTATTATACTGTAAATCCTCTATTTGTGTTTCTTTCAAAAAGCAATACAATTTAAAATTATGGTTTTTCCTGTTTCTTCATTGATGAAATAATGCTTTTTCTCTTCATATTGGTCTCAAAATACAAACAAACAAGATTGTAATTTGTTAGGTAAGCAGTATTTGGGGAATGTACTAACATGGTTCTATGCTAAAATAGACACTGTAACTAATTTCTGTATTTTGCCTACTTATCACCTATTTATTATGCTGTCTACACCTTACACTGCTTGCTAGAGATGGCCAAAATGTTTCACCTCATCCCTACCTGTGACCTATTGATAGTGTATCTCCCAGTCAGACCTGTGGTTGTGCTTCAAGTGGGATCTCATAGAGGAGGTGATTAGGTATGAGCCTGCTTTCCTCCTGCTCACATGCTTTTTGCACAGAAAACATATAGCAACATACTTTGTGTTTGGATCCTGAGTGAATAGCTCCATACTGTGGAGTTCATGGACTGTGGGGTCCCTGAGGGGCTGTTACTACTACTGGGCTATATTTTAATACAATTCTACTGCTATTACTACTAGGTGTCAAAGGGGAAGCACTTCCATCTACAGCAGAGGTGCTCATCATCGCTAAGGTTGTGGATGTTAAAAAGCTGTTTTGTTGTTGTTGCTACAGGTTACTCAACACACATGCGTGTGACCGAGTGGGGCTTGGACTTGTAGGAGGTGACATTGCTGATAATGACTGACAGGATAACTGTGAATTTTTAGGCATCTTTGCGGTACAGTGCTTCTTTTCAGTGTTGGAAGATTGAGCCTTTGCTTTTCAGCTAACGTTCTGGCCATGTCATCATCTCTCTTACTCTAAACTTCATCAGTACCCTTATACTCCTCTAAGCTTTTAGATGTATTCAACAATGTATTTTTACTTTTACAAAGTTCACTGCTACTTTGAGAACAGGTGCTTTGGTGCTTGTTTGTCTCACTGTCAGATGCAGCAGTTGGTTCAGTTGCTACATCTTCCTCAATTATGCCATCATCAACACTAGAATGCAACTCGTTGTCTTCAGTGCTCTTCTTTTTTTTGTAGTCCTGTCACTGATGGTGGTAGTGGAACTTTTGGTGGGATCTTGACAAACTGCATCCTCCCTGGGAGGAAAGGGATCATCATCATGTATTGCACACAGTTCAGCAATATGGCCGGAGTCAGTTTCTGAACTATTACTTACTCCTGCTTCCCATCACTGCTCCTCCTTTCCCCCCTCTCTCTGCCCCTTGTGTGTTTGCTGGACATTACTCAGCCACTGTGTGTGTTTTTACTCTAAAGTACACAATAGAACTTATGGAGTGTAATGTCTTGCCTCGGTCCTCACCAAAATATTCAATGTTGCCTGCTATCTATCAAGTCCACAGCAGCCAGCAGCAACAGGTCAGTAAACAAACACAAGGACAATGGGGAAGTGAGCTAAGCTGCTATAAATATCCTGAGAGGGTTGGCTGATAACAGTCAGGTGAGTAATCAGAGGTCAGCTGATTCAGCCTGAGCCAGAAACTCAGAAGACAGCAGCAGTGGATTGAAGAGCACTAGATGACAATGATGAGAAAATGATGAGAAACAGGAAAAGTTTAGGAATCAGGGGAAGGACTCAGTCCAGAAGGCCACCCACTATCTTAGATATTTAGACCCAGAAGACTTGAATAAAAGCACAGTCACCACACATGGAACAGAGTTTCAACTGCAGTACCACACCTCCATCATAATGGGGAAGCTTCTCTGTAGATTTTATCTAACCTGTAATACCATCTAGAGAACAATTTGAAGTTGACATCCTTGGAAGAGACATTCGGCAATTTGGCCAGTAAGAGTGGAGGATCTTATGGCAGTTATTGAGGGGTAAGTCCTTTTCACAGCTTTCTCTCCAGGAGGAAAAGTATTAAGTAGTCTATATAGCTTAGATAGGAGGCGTGTAGTGTAGCTCCCTTATTGAAGAGTAGATTCAAAAGACTTGAGTGCACTGGATGAGTAGCTTTTAGAGGCTAGGTCAAGCATAAACTGGTACTTGAGTATATTGCCATGCCTGAGGAGGGGAGGTTATATTTCCTACAGAGTTTTTCAAAAGTAGGGACAGACATTTGAGGGTATGGACATAGGCTTCCTTCCACTGAATGAAAGACCCACTTCTATATCCATTAAGAAATTTAGAAAAAACATATATAGACAGGAGTGGAGAAGGGTAAGGAGAGCAGCCCACTTGGTCTTTACACTTTTTCCAACCCCATAATAGGTGAGAATGACTGGGTGGAGAGTCTTGGCAGTATCAAGAAAGTCCCTAGGCAGCCAAAGAAGATTACAGGGTTCTAAAGAAGGAAATTAAGGGGTACCAAAAGCCATTCTGGTGCTGTGACTACAGAGGTCACATAATGTTGAATGTTAGGGAGGCTTAGTCCCCAGACACCAATGGGAGAAATAGGTGGGCAGCCTTGAGACGTGGTTTCTTGTATGCCAGGTGAAGGAATTCAGAAGCCATTGTAGATGGTGCAATGACATCCTCATATGGAGAAGGATGGATTTAATAAGATATAATACTTTGGGTAAGCGCATCAATTTCACTAAATGTATACATCCCATCCAAGAGACGAATATTGTGTCCCACTGTTTCAAGTTCTGTGTGATAAACATTTTAAAATTATGAAGAATAATATCTTGTAGGGAGCCACTGATTGAGGGAAATTGTAAAGGCTCATGAGACCGTGTAACTCAGAAGGACACCACGCCACCCGGTTAAATGCCTTTCCGGCATCCACCAAGAGAAGGAATGAAGAGGACTGTTGCTGCCTGGCCCTGTGCTGTCCTGGCCCTTAAGGTGGTTATGTCTAGTATTCCTCTCCTGGACAGAACTAGATTGATTTGGATGAATAATAGAACTCAGACACGGTTTAAGACATGCATGTCCTTTGTGTTTTCACGTCAAAAAGTTACATATCCAGGAATTGAAACACAACATAATCAGCATGAGAAAGGGTGCTAGGCTGTTTTGCAGTTCTTAATTTAGGAAAACTAAGGCAAATCATAGTGTGTGCTATCACTATAAGCACCTGGATCAAATAGACATACTAGATGGTCGAACGGTTCTTATCTGCTGTCAAACTCTATGCTTCTATGGCAAAGAAAAGGAGGATCTGGAATGACCATGGTGCATCCAGTGAGTCTGAGAAGGAGGATGAGGACGTGACCACTACCAGCATTGAAGGGTCTGGAAGACGTGATGATGCTCAGTTCCCCAACACAATCTCTTGGGATCTGGCAGAAAACAGTGGCACAGGCACTGCCAGTTTGCCTTGTTGTGATACTCGGGGGGAGGAGAATATGGCAAGTGAGATGGCAAGTGAGACAGCAGGGGAACACTTGCCATCCCCAAGCAGTCCCAATACTACTACAATGCAGAAGATAGAGACTCAGAGTGTTGGGAATGAGGGGGGGGGGTTATGATTATTCTGAAGTTGATGTTAACTGTTATCAGCTGGTGAGACTGGTATGATAGTTGTAGATCCTCCTGCTGATGCTGAGGTGGAAGGGGAAGTGAAGACAAGCAGCCAAGGGAGCCCACAACATCCCATTGTGCCATTGTGCCTCTGGGACATAATGCTGAGGAAGGCAGAACTAGTGGCTAGCAGCAGTAATACCACCATTTTCCTGTGCCTGCTGCTAGTTCTGCCAGTCTGCCTTCTTCACCTCAAGAGATGGCAATTATGACAGTAGGGGACCCTCTGTCACATTTGTCATCACCTCCAACCAGTGAGACTGTAATAGAGCAGCAGCAGCAGTGCGGACTAGACACAGGCAGCTAGGGACCTATTTGCTTGCTGATCTTGCTGTTATTATCTCTGTGCTGGGTGGGGAAGTCCGGGGAAAGACGTTGTTGATTTTGTTTTTCAGTTATATTTTTTTTTGGACAGACTGTGATAAGACAACAGGGTGAACAACCTATTTTTATAATAATAAAAATGCAACATATAGTTTAAATGGTGTTTCTCTGGGGAAATCTACAAATGAAAAGGATTTGGGAGTAATGGTAGACAATAGACTTAGCAGTAGCACGCAGTGCCAGCTGGCAGCTGCAAAGGCCAATAAGATATTGGCATGTATTAAAAGGGGTATTGACTCAAGGGAGGAAGATATTATTATGCTTCTTTACAGGTCCATGGTAAGACCCCACCTAGAATATGCTGTTCAATTCTGGGCGCCCTTTCTGAAAAAGGACATTATGGAACTAGAGAGAGTGCAGAGGAGGGCTACAAAACTAGTAAGGGGAATGGAAAGTTTTAGTTATGAGGAAAGGCTAG
Organism: Rhinophrynus dorsalis; assembly: GCA_037306005.1. Classification (NCBI taxonomy): domain Eukaryota; kingdom Metazoa; phylum Chordata; class Amphibia; order Anura; family Rhinophrynidae; genus Rhinophrynus; species Rhinophrynus dorsalis. The sequence goes on from CM074718.1 coordinate 476,523,778, forward strand.
AAAAGTTAAACGTGTATACACTAGAGAAACGGAGTCTTAGAGGGGATATGATAACACTATATAAATATGTTCAGGGCCCATACAAAGGGCTCTCCAAAGACCTGTTCATTAACAGAACAGTACATAGGACAAGGGGCCACCCGCTTAGACTTGAGGAAAGGAGATTTAATCTACAACAGCGGAAGGGTTTCTTTACTGTAAGGACAATAAAGGTATGGAATTCACTGCCTGAGGAGGTGGTGCTATCGAATACATTAGATGCCTTTAAAAAGGGCCTGGATACTTATTTAAAAGAACATAACATAGAGGGCTATGTACGTTAGTATTAGGATTAATATTTTACTTAGGGCTTGTTGATCCAGGGAGAAATCTGATTGCCATTTGGAATCAGGAGGGAATTCTCTCCCCCCCCCCCATTCGGGGCAGAATTTGAAATTGCTGTATTGTTGTGTTTTTTTTGCCTTCTTTTGGATCAACGATGGTAAACAGGAATAGGAAAAGGGTTGAACTAGATGGACGCAAGTCTTTTTTCAACCTAAATTACTATGTTACTATGTTACTGGTACCTCAGGCTTGTGACTCTAACAATCCTGATTAAGTTATCTCTAATTACTCGGGGCTTATGATGCTAACAATCCTGAGTGCTAAAAATTATCTGTGATTCTCCAGGACTCGTGATGCTAACAAGTCTAAGTCCTACAAATCAATGTTTCCTTCCGGTTTGTACCAAACAAGTGTAATTCCTACAAATCAATTTTTACTCAGGGCTTAAGTCTCTAACAGGCTGACTAGACCTCACCTTTAACTGGGGACACATAGGAAATAGGCATATTTCAAGATTGTTCTGAAATCAAGCAGCCCTTCAGAATGCATTTTTCATATGTGTCCCCAGTTAAAGGTGAGGTCTGGTCACTCTACTCAAACAACAAGTCTAAGTCCCTCAAATCATCCTCTTCAAAATACTCTATCTCATCAAGTATCAGGCTGCCCCAGTCACAGCTTAAGTTAGGAGGTCCCTTTCTGTCAAGTTATGTTCCAATTTTTTTTTTTATTAACTGTCCCCTAATCCCAGTCAACAAACCCCCTCCCCCCAAAAAAAAATGTTAAACTGATTTTCTCCAGATTCCACCAATAGATGCACCCTTATACCCCTTTTACACCATGCCTGTGGGAAATAAAATAAACTTTGTTATGCGTTGTGTATAAGTTCAGTCTTCCCATTGATTTCAATGCAATGAGCTAGGCAGAAAAACAGCACTTTTCTCAGACAATTTTTCAACAGACAGGAAGTGCTTGAGGCAAAAATTTTCGTCCATCCCTAATTAGAATCTACCAAGTTCATATTGATATTCTAACCTCTTATTTAGTTGTTCACCTTAGTCATGCCATATACTGGCATTATCGCTTGTACAAGCAAAGTTGGGTCAAACAGACATATGCAGATTTCATTTTCTATATGTGAAAAGGAAAAACATGTTTATAATTTATTTAAGGACTAGTTGAACAGCCCGTTACACGGGCCACAGTGCCTCTCGCGGCTGGTCGCGGGGCAGTCACGTGCAGCAGAGACTGCCCGCGCCACTGCTGATACAGAGCTGGATGCTTCTTCGGAGCGCCCAGCTCTGTATCAGCCACGGCGCGGCCAGTCTGTACTGCGCATGACTGCCGCACGCGCAGCAGTGTCTACTGCACATGTTGGGCGTTACACACAACTTAGCGAATTATTATATAGGATTATGCCTCCAATACATAATTATTACAAATGCTGTTTAGGAGTAATATTTAAAAGGGTATAACCCTTACTGATTTTTAAGTGCTAATGTCACTTTGATCCTTTAATGTGTGTAACATAAGCACTTATTTAGAGAGGAGTCATTCATCTAATGCATCATCTATGCATTATTTTATGTCTGTATTTAGTCTTCATTCCACACAATAAACTTTTTTTTTACTCTGAATGAGATTAGCCATAGAGAGAGAGCCTTGCCCATGATATGATGGGATGTGACCTCCTTCTCAAAGTACTACTATGTTCCTATTCTGTTGTAGACTACAGTAGAGTTGGAACTCCCACACCAAAAAAAAAAAAAAAAAAAATTGATTGTTTGATTGCTGGATGAAAGACTTGTTCTTAAGCAGGTATTTCTATTAAATAAAAGGATGACTTTTTAAAAAACAAAAATTAATAAACTCTACTATGCATTCTACTCCTGTATAATAGACATAAACACTTTTCTATGTATAATGCAACCAAGTCCCTATATGGCAAATATGTTTCTACTACAAATAGTCCAGTGGTCAGTCCCATCATCAGGCTGTTTGATAAGATCAACAAGCATGTTAATATGGCTGAGAATAAGCAATTTTCTAAGAAAAGGCCTGCCACTAATACTTGCACCATTCGTTAAAGTGGAACTCTCACCAGCCATAAAGTTATCGCTATCTAAATATCTGTCTCCAATAAAGCTTCAATCTGTTTTTTTTTGTTTATCTGTAATGTCGTGGAGATATTAGCATTGAAAGATTTACCCGATGACATCACTGGCGGGATCGCAGAGGTACAACTCAGTACAGGAAAGCTGACAATCTTCTCTCCTCCTCCTCCCATGTTGTGCCTCATTCCCTCCTCCTTCAGAGACTCCCAAATCAATGAGCGCCAGGTCACATGAAGATTTGTGAGTCTCTGTAGGAGAAGGAAATGAGGAACAATATTGGAGGAGGAGGGGAAGTGATTGACAGTCTTTAGGTACTGAGCTGTACCACAGTGAACCCACCAGTAACATCATCAGGTAAATCTTTCAATGCTAATATCTGCGAAATTACAGATTACAAAAAAAAACATGTATTGAAGCTTCATTGGACAAAGATATTTAGACAGTGATAAGTTTATGGGAAGTAAAAGTTTCACTTTAATTTAAAACGTATAAAAAAAGTCCACTCCAATGCTCAGTGTGAGCTGATAGTATCTCCCACACACACCCCATTGTGGGGACAGTACAGACTATGCACTGTATCTAATACCCAGAAAGGGGGGAGGAATGAGGGGGAAGGTCATTGTAAGTCTTTCCTAAATCATGGCCACATATTTTGAGTAAATTAATTTCACTGTCCCCCACCTCAATGCACATGTTGCATAGCAAACAAAATGTAGAAGTAAGGCTGTTTAATAATAATTAGTACATCAAGATTAACACTGTAAACATTTAATATGCTAAAAAGGTGCAATTCCAAAGCAAACCACCTGCACCATAGGGGGAAATGAAAATTATAATTCATTTAAGTGGGGGTTTTAACCCCTTGAATTCTTGAGATGTCTCCAGTTTATTGCATTGCAATGCAATGGAGACCTCTCTAGCATTCAAGAGACTAAAGGACCAAATTGGGGAATCTGACTTTGTCCCTGATAATGTCATTGATTTGTCCCAGAATGGCTTATGAATCACACCTTAACTATGCTTCTCCCAATAAAAAGGCTATATAAAATGTATAAATCATAATGTAGCAAATATATTTGAGTTAATACTGGAATTATTTTCATGGTGAGATAATGTATGAGGTAATCCATCAACTGTTTTATTGTCTCCAAAAATAACTCCTATTTAGTCTCCACAGAATATATCTTACTTTGATTAAACGTGTCCTTACTCCACTTCTTATTTTTTGTCCTGGATAGAAACCAGGAAATTCTTTCTCTGTATTTTGTTGTATCCATACAAATCTAGCAATAGTATTTTGCCCAGATAGCTTTTAGCACTAACTTGTTCTCAGTGGATATGATGTCCAGTGGGGATGACCGTATGAATCCGCCAGTGCAGCTCTACTGGTCTTTTCCTACAAAGCCAGTGGGTGGACATACAGTTATAAACTGTATGATCACTGAGTGCATACTGGCAGGCACACTGCATCATGGTTAAGACTTTAATGGAAGCAAGCCTCTTACACTGACCCCATTGCAAAATCACAAATTTTCCTCTATGGTTTGTTGGGTACATACTATTAAAAAATGTATAAAGGAAAAGAAACCCAAAATGTCCTATCTTATACTGCACCATTTCCATTCCCTTGATACAAGCAGTATTAAGGGGAGTATCTTTGATGTAAGTAACTTAAAGGGATAGTAATACTTTGTTTTATCTTTATTTTATTTTGTAGGCATTAAAAAAACATGAAGAACGATATACGTCTTATTTCTCAAATCTTTATGGTTTGAGAGATATTCACAAGCAAAGTTTCCCCTCCTGCCCCTTTTACTTAGTGTAAGTCATCTCTTCTCAGATGTGGAATCTGGTTGTAAGACCAGACAGAAAACAGAAGGGGACAATCTTCTTCCTATGAGAACAATGAAAGCCCTGCCCCCCTTGACAAGTTTTTCAGGTTTTTCCCTTATCTTAATTGAAGATTGTCCCTCTCTGCAGTCTACCTGGGCACCTCCCTTCTGCTCTGGCTGAGCAGTGTTATATCAGTAAAAGGGGTGGGAGGGGGATATTTTGTCATTGAATTACTCTTGAACTACCTCTCTGACAGAATTGAAATAACACTCCCCAAAGTCCAAATACTATGATGATTAATTAGAGCTGCTTTTATTATGAAACATTACTATCCCTTTAATACATTGGCATTACGCAGGCCTTGGGCTAGAAATTTTATTTTAGTGCTTGTTTTCACATGGAATAGTATTTGTACATTCATCCCATTATGTCTTTCTTAAAATCAGCCAAATTACACACTTCTTAAGATGAAGTGAATATATATTAAAGTATAACACAAAAAGCAAAGGTCTACTCATTTTGTAAGTGGCAGCATTCTCCTGAAAACCACCACCAGACACCTATGTACTCACAATTCTAATGTCTCATTAGAAACGCACAATAAAAGCAGATGGAGAACGTATACTGCCACCACTCCATAAACACACATCTTTCTGTCGCTCTCTAAATAATACAGGACATCAAAGGAATCCCTCTGTAAGAATAAAATCACAAAAATACACAAATTGTTATGCTGACAGATTTTCTCAGTATGATGGCAATAAGAAAATGTGAGGTAATTCACAGTGAGTAATAGTATCTGATTGAAAACTGGTAACAGTGTATGAAGGGACCTAAACCTGCCCTGCTAAGGTTAACTTCTCTCAGGGATTCTCCTCCAGATCAGAAAGTAGCTAAAAACATGTTTGTTATGGATGAACACTTCAAAAATGAATTATTTTCCCATTAAACAATTCTAGGCTCTTTCATAATGAGCCAAAAATAATCACACTCCTTATGAAAGTGTGAGTTGCACAGAAATGTGTAGAGGCCAAAATGACTCCAGTTCTTCTTAGTGCATTAGTTTTCTGGTACTATGATGAATTGGAGTAACTATTCAGCCAAAACCAAGGGCGCCATAAAAGACAAATCAAAATCCCCAATGACTTAAATGGGGCTTTAATAGCTTGACTGCTAGAAATATAGTCAAAGAAGTGCCAGGCAATGCATTAGATACATTTCTAACAATGAATAGGTTAAATGCCTCATTTAACATTTTGAGACTCAGAGAGGTACTCAATGTATTTTGCTGCAATGTGTTTGATACCTCTCTGTAACTAATGGAAGAAGGAAGGGGAAACAAGAACCGGTGCCCCTGTGCGGGATCAGTAGATCAGGATACAATTCCACCACCAACACTCTAAGGTGCGTACTCACTAAATGAGTGGCCGAGTAATGGTATATACCAGACTCGACAACAAAGTGTCTGGGAGAATATTAAACTACCCCCAGTACAGTATCTCAAATGGATATCTTGAATAAGCAGGCTGCTCTCAACAAACACGCTCCCCCAGAACGGTGAACAACTTGTAAATATGATACATGAAAAAAACAAATAAAAAGCAGTTTTTTGTTGTACAGCTGATCATCAGTCCTCTGAGTGGAGACGGAAGAATTCTCTCCACAAGCAAGTTTGTCAGCTTGTCTAATATCAGCCTTCTGACCACATTTACATGTGGGTGCAACCTTTATATATTTCTGATATTTGAATATTAATCGGTTACATATTACACCACTGGGAGCTCTTTTTTGTTTGTTTTTTTCATGTATCATATTTACAAGCTGATACCTCTCTGTCCCTCAGAGAGTTAAACCAGTGGAAATTAATGAATTTTTGCTTTCCCTTATAGCACAATTTGTTTGCCCCAGAATATTCCAGTTACTTAGTAGATCAGCATCATAATCAAGCAATGCATGGAGACATCTGAAGGAGTCATATCATAAAGATTACTTCCTGAAATAGTAAAGTAGTTTTCAGTTGTAGTAAATATAAACAAATAAGAAACATCTGCACAATACACATCAACTGTGTGACACAGAAAGAGCTACCAAATGGGTAAAACCAATTTTTACTTGGCACCTCTGGTACATGGGTTTGCCCAATAATTACTCTGCAATGCCTTGAAAAACTCTATATCATTCAAGGGTTAAAGCGGAACTACCACCTCTTAAACACTTTAACTTCAATAACTCCCCATCTGGTGACTAGCTGCTTAGTAGCACTAGTCGCCAGAATTATTACCTTATTCAAAAGAAATATGCATTCTTACTGGGCTGACAGCAGCACGGAGAGTGGATATCTTGCCATAGTGACGTCTGCACCCATGCGCTGTCAGTCCCTTTTGGAGCTGGCCGGCCCCTAGCAAGCCTCCTAGGCCCAGCTGGGACTGACAGAGCAGGCGCGCGGATGTCACTATGGCAAGATGTCCTCTCTCTGTGCTGCTGTCAGCCCAGTAGTAAAGCATATTTCTATTGAATAAGGTAATAATTCTGGCGACTAGTGCTACTAAGCTGCAAATCGCCAGATGGGGAGTTATTGAAATTAAATTGTTTAAGAGGTGGTAGTTCCACTTTAAAAGCACAGTTCACATCAAAAGAGGTTTTCAGAGTTTCATTTCCACCCTACGGTGCTCTTGGTTTGCTCTAGAACTGCATCTCTTTTTTTCCTGATGACTAGAGCCCTAAGTCCCAGCAAAAACAGCTAAACGAATGCCCAGCTTTGCTAGACACCATAATATATCAATGACATCCATCAAAGTTTCAGTGTCCACATTCGTAGAATTAAGTGAGCAGAGGCTCATGATTTGTGTCAGAATCAGGGGAGATAATGTATGGGGATGTAAAATAGGATGTCAACACTTCTCAATATTTAACACAACTATCATACTTTTACAGTGAACCACTCTATCTAAAGATAAGATTCATGTCACAAAAAATATTTATTTGTTATTCAGAAGGGGAAGAATAAAATAAAAATAATAAGAGGAAATTTCTCATGCCATTTGGGTCAGCTACATAACAATCAACTGCACCAAATAGAATACACGTATAACCCTTTGAGTGACAGAGGGGTACGCAACACATTGCAGAGCAATGCATTGCGTACCCCTCTGGCCCTCATAGGGTTAAACAATGGATGCATTCTAATATAAACTGATGTATCCAGTGTGACAGCTAATATGTAACATGTTGTTATCCACTGGGCATGTCTTTCCTAGCAAAAGGGTGGGCATCCTAATGCTGCCATTGGGCTATGACTTCCTCCATATTCAGTCAGCCATTGACTAGCTGAGGATGATGGGAGTTTTAGTCCACTTGAGCCTGGGAAAAGCAGTTATATCAACTTCTATGAAATGTGGAGTATTTACAGGGGACATACGTTATTGTGTTTTGATAGTTAAAGGGATAGTAATACTTAAAATGTAAAAAAAATATATTGCAGGGTTTATCCCCCTGAATAAAACAAGAGTACTCCCACTGCTGAAAGGTGTTTCACTCAAAAGTTATTAATTTTAAAAGTTGAATTTTTTAGGTGCAATATCACAGTGGCCTGAAATTGTAGAGTGGCGCTGTTGCTACACGATCCTATGAACAGCTCTGGTCCCGGGACCATAAATCTCCATAGGATGGTGTAGCAACAGCGCCACTGTACAATTTCAGGCCACTGTGATATTGCACCTAAAATTCAACTTTGAAAATTAATAACTTTTGAATGAAACACCTTTCAGCAGTGGGAGTACTCTTGTTTTACTCAGGGGGATAAACCCTACAACATATTTTTTTTTTACATTTTAAGTATTACTGTACCTTTAAGAAAAGATTAGGCAGAGGTATATAAAACTAATGTGGACCATTATAAGTGTGAAACTAAAACAATTTTAATAAAAAATAAAAGTGCCACACTGCATTTGGACCAGCTTTTCTCCATTTAATTCTTTGCATGCCAGGTAGGTATCCAGTGCATTGCACGGTAATGTGTTGGATACTTCTTTGGCACTCAAAAGGTTAAGGCACAAGTTATGTAGGTTTTTCAAAAACCTTTTACTAAGGTGAACAGTTAATCTTGAAAAATAGTTGCAAGTACAAAGTACACATTGAGAAGCATGTAGGAACAGAGTACAATTCTTAAAGTAGACCTGTTTGTCACCTTGCAAATGTCATTTTTGTGACTAAATCCACATAACTCGTCACATAGCACAGATAAGAAAATATATATAATATAAATGCATTACAAACTCTCAGTGTGTTCTTGGATGGAGTCTTCATAGTGAACATTAGTCATGTCTTCATGTTGGCTCAGTGCTTTTGATAAACTGTAGGAATATAAAATTGTGTTTTGTTTGCACTAGAAATACTTACATTAATGCTAAGGTACCTACTATGACGGTAACAAGAAATGTCAGGCTATGGACTGAAAACAATAAACAATACCATTCAGTGTCTAACCTTAAAAAATGAGTAATTCAGAACAGATTAGGTGATTAAAAAAGTTGTAGCATAACTTATAGCCAGTTATACCTAAATTATATAGAATAAGATTAATTTTGATAAGTGACAGGTCGGATTTATAAAAAGTTTAATTTAGAGTCTTATTTTTGCAATTTGCTTTTGCCTATGTGTAGATTCTCTAGCTCCGGTATATACATAGTCACAGTGCTTCAACTACTGTTGTCCAATAACACCACCAAGTACGTGAGACAAGTCAGAAACATGAAATCAACTCCAACTCCTATTTAAGCACAGAATCATATCAGTACATCCCTCCTAGTAATTGTTTAGTATTGTAAGTAGTAAATATCTGCTACAAGAATCCTCAATTTCAGGAGTAAAATTGAATTGAAGCCCCTGAATGCCAGAGAAGTCTTCAAAACGTTTTTGCAATGTGTTGATATTTGTAGCATCAGGCATTAATTGCCTTTCCTGACATTGAGGTCCCTTCTTCAGGCATCAATTTGCTTTCAGGATACTAATGTCCCTCCTTTAGGCATAGATTAGCTTTTAGGACATTAAAGTCCATTCTTCAAGTATGAATTAGCTTTTAGTACACAAAAGTCCCTTCTTCAGGCATGTTTTAGCTTTCTAGACATTATGGTCCCTTCTTCAGGCATTGATTAGCTTTCAGCATATTAAGGTCCCTTCTTCAGACATGGATTAGCTTTTAGGACACTAAGGTCCACTATTCAAGTATGCATTAGATTTTAGGACACTAAGGTCACATTTTCAGCCATGGGTTAATCCAATCTAATCCAATACAAAGCTTGCATTTTCTATGTTCTCAGTTAGCCATTAAAATGTGTCAACTTTACATCTCTTTTATGAGTCCTTTTTTTATAAAAGTAGTTTGCTTCTTGTGTACCAGCTTTTATCATAGGTTATTATTCACAGCTCTCTGTGTGATAGTTGTGTTTACTCAACATTGCAGTATTATTGGAGGAGTTGTTTCCTACTTGTGAATTGTAAAGCAGTTTGTTTTACATTACAAATAACTATAACTCACATCAGTCTACAATGCATTGGTCCAAGATAAAACTTGCTCCTTGAAGGTTATAAAATGTACCTGTTGCAGATTTCATAACACACACTGGGTTACAAAGCTTCACCTGGGGAAAAGGTAACAGCATGTGGACACTGTCTTTTTATAGTATTATTGGACAGTACAGGAAAGATATTTATTATTTGCACAGTTGTTTGCACGCAGGCATTATTTCTCATGACATAACCACATGGATTGTATAGATGTCTCTTACATACTGCTTTGTAATGCATTCTAGACATATTTAGCATCCATGAAATCAATAAATTGTTGTTTGCTATAAGGTGAGCAGTGTTTGTTATTTTATATCAGAACCCTTTCATGCAAATTATTTTATTTGAAATTTGATTTAACCTAACTATATTTAGCTGTCAAACTCAATGCCAGATTACACAGTAGGCAACTGCCTATAACTTACAGTTTTGAGGGGATGCCTCAGCTGTGCTATCCACACCCACATAATTGTGGGTATAATCAGAGCAATTTCAATGTCACTGCACCAGTTTAATGCCCCCTGTACAGGCTACTTAACCACTTTGATGCTAGATACTTAGAAAAAGTATTGCTCTCTCTCAACTTAGGGGATACATTTTTTTTTTTGCTTGTTATAGGCTAAGGTATTTTCTGTGACAGGAAACAGTGGATGGGACATGGGGAGCCACATACACAACGTAATGAGCAACACAGGTCATCAACATCCACAACCCTAGCTATGATACATTCTTATTTTAATGTTGGAAGTGCAGCACTGGCTTTGACACCAACTAGTGCAATTACAACATCAAGCACCAGAAGTAGTAGCCCCTCAGGAACCTCTTAATTTACTCATGATCCAAAAGTTAAACATGTTGCTATGTTTTGTCTTTGTAAGAAGCATGTAAGTAGGGGGAAAGCAGGATCACACGTAGGCACATCCTCTTTGAGATCCCATCTGAAGTACAACCTTAGGTCTGACTGTACCATCAACATGTCAGAAGTGTCACAATTAGCAGCAGAAGCAGTCCAAAAAGTACCCGAGCTCTGGGGTAAATAATAGAAGAATTGTTTATGTCACAGAGTGTACCACTATTTACTGCTCCAATTGCAGAGAATTATGCCTCTGAGTTTGTTTTTGGAGGTAGAGTACCTCGCATACTGACACCACCTCCACAAATCATGTTATTAAAGCAAATCATGTTGCTAAAGCAAAATAACAGTTCTTTCACTATGTACTGCCATCCCACACATACTAAGTTCTTAGAAAGAAGTCAATACTTGCACAACAATAATCTAAAAGTATGCCCGTGCAGTAGTAAGCTGGCCAAACTGTTGATGGTTGACACTCTGCCCTTTTCTTTTGTTGAAAACAGAGGCTTTAAAAAACTGTTTCGTGTTGCACCCTACTGGAATATTCCAAGCCACAGTTATGTTATAAAGATAGCTGTACCAGTGTTACACAAGCAGGAGGTTAGTGTTGTGTGCAAAGGTCAAAGGCACTCAGCCTATCAATTTTTTTAAGGCATCTGTTGTTTTAGGACTCACAACATTTGCTTTCAGCTGTTTATTTTTCCACTTCAGCCCTCAGAAGAAGTAGAATTGCGTTGGAAAATCTGTCAGTCATAGAAAACAATGGTGAACAATGGCAAAGCTCTCGTGGGAAATTTATTGGCAGTGGCAAAAAAGCATTCAGTCTTACATTTGATTCCAATGCAATGAGCTAGGTTTGAAAATGCGGAAAATTGGCACTTTTCTGGAAAAAAATTCCCACTTGGTGGGAAGTGCCATTTTTCTCCAGTTTTGCTTTTGAGGCGAAAAGTTTTGCCCTTCCCTCGAACTAAGGCACTTAAGTTACTGAGTTTACTAAAACTCTTCTATTCAGAATGCATGTTTATAGGATGGGCTTTAATGAAAGGAGTGCATTTTATGTAAATTGATGCATGTAGGACACAAAAACCAAAAGGGAAAATATATAGGAGAAGCTATAACTGATGATTTAAAGGTAGGCAAGCAATGCAGCATGGGAACATACAGAAGGATACTAGGTCATAAAGAAAGTGACATTCACTGCAGACAAAGACAATTCCTAATCTCATTTTACATGTCATGGTTGCACTTATGGACTACCCTTCTTGATGTCATGTTTCCAGAAGGACATCGAAAAATTAGAGACTATTAAAGATTGGACACTAAAATAATAAAAGCACTATTGATGTCACAGAGTGTACCACTATTTCCTGCTCCAGCTGCAGAGGATTATGCCTCTGAGTTTGTTTTTGGAGATGGTAAATGTCATTGAGTACCTCACATACTGACACCACCTCCACAAATCATGTTATTAAAGCAAATCATGTTGCTAAAGAAAAATAACAGTTGTATCACTATGTACTGCCATCCCACACATAGTAAGTTCTTAGAAAGAAGTCAATACTTGCACAACAATAATTCAAAAGTATAAATCAGGGTACTAGGTCACATAGAAAGTGACATTCACTGCAGACAAAGACAATTTCTAATCTCATTTTACATGTCACTGGTTGCACCTATCGAGTACCCTTCTTGATGTCATATTTCCAGAAGGACATCAAAGAATTAGGGACTATTAAAGACTAGCCACTAAAATAGTGCATGGACTAAAAAAATTAAAACAAATCAGGAAAGACTCCAGGACTTTGATATGCATAGCTTGGAGGATTTAGGAAAGAAACTTTGAAATATATTAAGGTTTTTAATGAAGTTCATGAAGGGATCAATATTTCACAATAAGAATGAAATGTGTCTGCATGAAATAGATAGGGAAATCATCAGACTAGATTGGTAATTTGGCCCTCATCTGCCATCAATTTCCATATTCTATGTTACCTTATATTGGCCCATTTGCAGATAACACAGTATTTACATTCTGAGATACTTATTACAGTTACTCTGTTATTGGGAGACAGGGAGCCCTGGTAAAGAAGGAATGTTTGCTTCCACAGAGAATACATACAGGTAGAGTTAAGACCTCAGTAAACAAATATAGAATTTATACAGAAGTCAGCATGAAGTACAAGATTTTAATTGTAAATTACCCTAGATCACATTTAGGTGTTTGTTTCCAAAAGCAATCATAGTATACCTACAAGAGCAACATTTATATCAGGAAAGACAGGGCAAGATAAGTATAAAGATTGTGAGGTATTATGAAAGGTAGACTAGAAGGTGAATCAGATAAACAAGGTCCCAGGTCAGAAACAGACAGTAGAACAAGGCTGGAAATCTCAAGTAAATGGCTGTAATAAGGTCAGGACTGTACAGATTCAAAGAGGGCAGACTCAGCACAAACTGAGAGACACAGAATAAGGACACGGAATCAGGTACAAGGTACTAAAAATAGGTAAGAGGACCCAGATACAGAATAGGACTCAGAGCATTGAACATATAAATGAATACTGGAGACAGGACAATGAAGAAACGTACACGAGTCAAAGGTTCCTTCATTACAGTGCCGTATGATTTATTCTTAAATAAAACTGCTGATGTGCAAATTCCAAAGTTTCTGGCTTATTTCTATTGAATTACTTCAGACATAACATACCACAATAAGAGCCCAAATGCATTAAGGTGAACACTGAGATACTGACTTTAGAAAAATGATGTATATAAAACATGCACCTCACAATGGTAGGTTAAATTCAGATAGAGTCTCAGTTTTAAAGTTTATCAATGACAACATTGTGATCTGGCTACTAACCATTTTGTAATTTTGGACACAATGCTTACTATCCCTTCACTTATAGCATTTTATATGACACATGCACCTTGCACCTTGGCCTATTTCCTTCTCTTTTGTTTGTATTAAAATCGTTGACCTCTATTGACCCAGGAAAACTTATAGATTTCCAGCTCAGGTATCATGAGACAAGGCACCCTTGGTGTCCCTAATTCGTCCAAAAAAAACCACTCATCTCTATACATGACATTCCCCCAGGCCCATCTACTAATGCCTGGCACTAAATAAACTATGTCTTATAACATAAACACAAAATAACTGCTTAACACCTTGAAGTTTCAAGAAAACTAGACATTATAGCACTATAGAAAACAGTGTTTAAACTGGCCATAAAAATCCAGTGGGGGGAGATGGATTAAGGTTTGATGCTGTGGTGAATTATTATGTATGATGTATACTGAATACATTACCTTTTTGATAGAGACACACATCACCATGTGCACAAAGAATTAAGTATGCAAAGAGAGGAGGGATAAATTCATCGTTATATTGCAGGGTTGGCTTACTGCTGGCGATGATTTAAGGATGTCTTTCCTCACACACTGTCAGAATTAGGACAACTCTGAAGCCTAAGCACATTCTCTCTGCTCCCCCACTTGACCAGTGTAAGAGAGGATAGGATCTATTCAGACTTCAGTACCACAAATAGCATGGGTCCATAACCCTTTCAGTGGCATAAGGGTGCGCACTGAACACTCCTTTGGGAGTGAAAGCAATACAACACTGATATACTGTACCCCGTATAGCTGTTACAGTACTAATAACTATTTTGAACAATAGTGTGACACATATAGTGTCATACTTATGACCAATTATCATAACACCGTTGGCTCCCTTATACATAACATTGGATTTCCTCATTAGGGGTGGGTAAAAATTTTGAAAAACTTGCTGCATGACTTTTTTGCAAAAAATGGATGATTTTTCTATTTTTTCGTGAAAGTTTTCTTCTTTTCTACAAATGTTTTGCCTATTCCACACATTTTCTTCTATTCCAAACATTTTTCGCCTATGTTTAATATGGTGCATAATTTCCCAGCACAATATTACTTCTTCTGAGGGCTGTAGTGGGGAAATAAGTAGCTGAAAGTCAAAGTTGTAAGTCCTACAGCAACATATACCTTGAAAAAATTGTAAGCATTCAGAGTGCATTTGTCCTTTGCCCACAACACTAACTTCCTGGTTAAGTGACACTGGCACATATTCATGATGATGTCAAGTACAACCTACAATGCAGCAGATGTGTACAGTAGTGTTGGTGAGGGACTGGCATGGTGTGATTGGTGGGACCTTGAAAAACTACATCCCCCCAGGGGGAGAGGGACTATCATAATTTATTACACATGCTGCAGCAACCATTGCTGCAGTCAGTTTTTGTACTACCACTTTACTCCCACATCTCTGCACTACTCCACCTTAACCCTGCCCCTCCCTCCTTGTGTGTGTGCTGGACACTACTCAACTACACTGTACGTATTTTTACTCTCTACACTACACAACTGATGGAGTGTGATGTCTTCCCTTAGCCCTCAACAAAATTGTCAATGTTGTCTGCTGTCTATCAAGTCTGCCTCAGTCATAGAGCACACATCAGGCTCCCAGTCAGCTGTCATCTAATGTATTTATTTATTTGTTTAATCATTTATGCATTCATATTTTTAATTTTTGTATTATTATTATTTATTTTATTTTTAAGTTGTCCACCCTATCTTATAACAGTTAGTCCAAAAAAAATTATAACTAAAAAACAAAATCAACAATTTTCCCGGCTGCCTGTGCCTTGTCAGTCAGTCACACAGAATTTTGGGGTATTTGAGGTAAACCTCCTTCCGCTCTTCTTCTCCCCCAGAGGGCCCCAGACTCTCCTAATACAGAGAACAAATGTCCTACCTAAAAGATTCCCTAAACTAAGCTTCAAATCCCCTTTATTGGCCTATCTTCTCTAGCTCAAAAAAGTTATGCTTTTCCTCTCACAGACACAGAATGGTATGCTGTGGTTGAGAAAATGTTTTCTTTCCATTGATTTCAATGCAATTAGCTAGGCAAAAAAAGCAGGAAAAGCATGAAGTATTATTTTTCACAGATTTTTGAAGCAAAAGTTTTCGCTCATCCCATCTTAGCATATTTACCAATATCTTGGATGCTTGCACTTGTGCTGTGGAGCTCATGCAGCCTCTCATCGTGCATCAGATGAGTGCCACTCCCCCAATCTCTACCTTACGTCAGCAATCGCCAGTAAAGGTGAATGTGGTAGTGAGTGGGAGAGAAGAAAGCTGACCCAAGTTGGAGACTGGCAATCATCTGACACTGACAGGCTGCATGAGCTCCACAGCACGTAAGTGTGAAAAATCAAGAGAGATTATAGTAAGGGTAAATCTGTACCATAAACATCTTGTGAATGTTACAGTGGGATGAGAACTTCAACTCTTATGTATGTGGGAGACAATAGTGTAATGATAATTGGTCATTTGTGTCACAGTATATGTATCACACTATAAATCAGAAAACTTATTATGTGTGGGAGAAAGGGCCCATCATGTTCTCATGAAAAAAATCTGCAAACACCATATGGTTGTCCACTTTTTCATGGGAAAATCCACTTTAAATAAAGTGATTAAAATCTTCACCATTTTTACCCATTGCCAAAAATGTTTGCTATTTTTTCAGTGGTTGCAAACTTTTTACCCCTTTAATTACATTTTTCACCTTTGATCTATAAAAATGTGATGTTTTCCAGGAAGTGAAACAAATTACAAGCAGCTACAGCGAGAGAGAGGTGCTAGGCTGTTTTGTTGTGAGTTTATAGCAAAATTGAGGCAGGAGAGGCTCATAGTGACTGTTATCACTATGAGCAAGTAGAATAATAATAATAAAAGGAGGAGCTGGAAGGACTATTTTGCATCCAGGGAGTCTGTGGAGGAGGAAGTGACCACTATCAACGTGAAAGGATTTGGATGCCCTGGTTCCTCAGACCCAATGATGGCTAGTCCAGCTACATCTATGGATCTTGGGATCACAGGCAGAGGAAGAAAAGGGTGGTAGTTTGAGCATGACAGGGCAACATCCTGTGCATGTTGCCAGTGCTGCACCTGCTGCCAGTTCTGTGACTGCTAGGGTGTCTTGTGATCCTCAGGAGGGGGAAAAGGAGGAGATGATGCCAAGTGTGTCAGCAGGGGACCCTAAGTCACACTTGCAATCTCTAAGCAGTCCTGCCATTACTACTACTACTGAGAAGGTCCAGAAGCTACAGACTCAGGATGTTAGGAATAGGGGGAGGTTATCATGCTACTAGTGAGTAGGAAAACTCAGGGACTGAAATTGATGTACTTGGTGTTAGTAGTACTAACAGTGATGATGAAGCAGCTGGTGGGACTAGTGTTACCACAGTAGATCCATCTACTGATGCTGAGGTGGTAGGGGAAGTACTACAGAGTGGCCAGACTACCGGTCAAGGTATCCCAAAACATTCCTCTGATCCTGGGAGTCCCCTTCCCCCACGGCATCCAGATGAAGCATAAAGAAAGCAGAATTCTTGCCTAGCAACAATAAAATCACCACCACCATGAGCACATATTGGCTGCCTGTGCCTGCTGCTAGTGCTGCCAGTTTCCCTTCTTTACCTCAACAACAAATGACAAGCGTGACAGTAGGGGACACTCTGTCACATTTCTCATCACCTCCTCCAACTGGTGAGACGTGTGTAATAGAGTAGTAGTAACAAGGAGCAAGGTGGTAGTGATGATGATGTGAACAAGCTGGGGTGAAAGAGGCATTAATGGTCTTTTTAGCTGAAACCGAGAAGGAATTAAAGACAGGGATGGGGATGGACATCAGCACCACCACCAGCAATGAGATTCTGGAATTTGTATAGTTTGCTGCTTCTGTAATTCCTCCTACTGCTGTGCTGCAAGGGCAGCAAGATGCTGATTAGCAGACTGGTGTGTCGCAGGCCACTGTGGACACAATGGGAGTGGGGATGCGGGTTTAGGACAGTTTCTACTTGCCAGCAGTAATACTCCTGGTCCTAGTCTGAAGCTGTAGCACCAACAGCAGCGACATCATTCTCTGCCCTAGCCACTGAAGGGGAATGTGGAGGATAAGAAGAAAGAGGCCATTCTTCTCCACCTTTCATCTATCCCCTGATGCCATGGGTGTGGGTGTATTATTATCTTGGAGCAGGCACAGTGCAGTCATCAATGATGGCCCTGTGAACAGTTTGTGATAAATCAGTGAAAAGGGGAAAGGAGGGAACACACCTTGGCACAACTGCCCTGATAACTCAAGTGAAACACAGACTCCATGACATTTATGTGAAACATGTTAAAGTCAAACCCCCACCAACGAAATCGGGTATCACTGTTGCTGTACCCCCTGACTCTCCCCAAAGGCAACAAGAGGCGAGGCAGAAATCAAAAAGGAGGAAGAACAGAAAAACACAGCCACATGCTGAAAGTTTGTTGGAGATTGAAACAGCTGGCTCACCATCACATTCTTGCTATAGGTTTCGGGAATGGTAAGATCATGTAACTACAACTTCTGGCAATCCACCTCATTCATCTTTACCTTCCCCACCCCCTGATAGACATTCAGTAGGTGTCAGGATGTGGCAGTTCATGTACACCCCTAGCACACTGTGTGGTACGCTGACCACACATGGCAGTGTAGTGGAAGATAATCACAATTAGGGCATCAAGAGGCATCTGAGGAGATTCTATCAAGCAGAATACACTAAGGTGGTGGCAGGGAGGGTTTATCATTACTATTAAAACTACAAGTGGTCACATATCCTTAGCGGGGAATGGATAAGGGGCATAGTGACAGCAGCAGTACTCGGTTTCTGGTGGGATGATTTCAATTTTGGGGACCCTAAATTTTATGGTGTTTGGTTACAGTTATGTCAGGTGTTTGATGTGAGTGCAGATGTGCCCATTGTTCCCAGTCCTTCCATTATTTACCGCAGGCGCTGTGCACATTGCAGTTGCTAATGAGAGTCAATAGAAAAATTTGTATTCTAACGTACACACATGTATGTAACAATGGCTCAAACTTTGCAATGCATTGTGTACCCCTCTGGCACTCAAAGGGTTAACATCACCCGGACCTTGGCCCGTGTACACGAGCTTTTACACTATTTGTTGATAAATAGATACAAATGCAACACAAGATTGTCAAACAGGCCTCTTATCAATCTTTAGTGTATCCACACCAGGAGCCAATGAATGATGCATGGTTGCTGGAACTGTGCTGGACACACCAATAATACCACACATCGGATGTGGCCACAACAGCTGCGGTACCTCTCCTATTTAGATATTCTAGGAGACTGTCTACTCTGGACAATGGGAAAGCCAGCTTTTGTCATTTAAAGTTACCTCTTTAGGTGTTCCTGAATGCCCAGTACTTAAACAACCTGAGTATTCTGAATCAAATGCCACATTTACAAAATGAAAATATACTCGGCTAGGAGATCAGTTTTCCATATGTATTAGAAATGTTTAAAAATAATAGTAAAAATATGGTCTTTCCAGATGAATGTTAATTAACAGCATCCAACTTTTTAAAAGTTGATGACAAGCTATAATCAAATGACAAAGCCTATTACATGAGCGGGATAAAGATTCTGAAACAATAGATCAGGCCGCCTGTACTCATTAGAAATCTGATCTTTACAGTCAATTAAAATACAGACTAATTGCTTGGCTAAGTGTTTTTTTCCTTCTGCCCATTTAAACAAATGACTGAGAGGTGACAAGCGCCAGAATTTCCAACACCACATAATCTCAATTAGAGTTTTAGAGCTTTTCTTATAATTTTCAGGCAGACGATTGTTCTGCTTTATTATAGAGAAAGCATTGGATTTAATAGAACATTTCACAGGCTAGATTACACTTTTTGTCAACCATTTTAATGCCTGAAAGGATTTTGTACCAAAACATGATATTAACATATTTCACGAAAGAAACACATTTTTAAGCATTTGTTCCATGATGGTAAAGCAAATGGCAACTAAGGGCTACATTCAGTAAGTTAAACAGGTACCATTCTTGAGCAAACCAACTACACCACTGGGGACAAATAGTGATTCCCCAAACATGCATAGATTTGCATCAAATGTTTTTTGTTCTGTTCTTAAAAATTTATTTTATTGAGAAAAGGGAAATGGTACAGAGATTCAAAATGTAACTATGGCTTAAAGGACCCATAACTGGGTATATAATTGATTCATAACCTATATACATCTCCCCTTGAATCACAGTAGTACAGTTCTTAAAGGGAACAAGAGAAAAATGGGGTGAGGGGGTCATATGTAGCAATATAGGGTAAGTCATGCAAGTGGGGTACAAGTGGTAGTAATCAAGGAAGTGCATAGAGCAAATTCATCCTTTAAAATCAGGAGAAGGGAAAGAAGAGAGATGATCTAAGTAAAGCATAAATTAGGGAGGTGGAAAGAATGTCTAAGCTCAGAGCAAAGTAGTCTTGTGTAGAATATACCAAGGTTCCCAAATATCATGACAAAATGATTCAGTTTTCCATTGTGGCAAAAGTTAGTTTCCAGTCTAACAGTGTAAGGGAGGGGGTTTGTTTCCATTTTACCAGGATTACCATTCTGACAGTATTAATGAGGCAGAGAAATAGCACTTTATTCTTTGTGAAAATTTCCTATGAAAAATGCAATTTTCACGCTTTTTTCTCCTAGTTCATTGCATTGAAATCAATGTGAAGAAAAAAATGTCCCCACCACATGAAAGTTTTCTTTACTTTTCTACAGCCATATAAAAGAGTGTCAGGCTCTCACACCATGCCATTCTGTGTTAGTAAGAGGAGAATGAATCATGATTTTGAGCTAGAGAAGATAGACAAACTTGAAGCTTAGTTTAGGGAGTCTTTTAGGTAGGACATTTGTTCACTGTATTATGGGAGTCTGGGGGCATTATGGTGGAGTAGAAGAGAGAAAGGAGGTTGACCTCAAATACCCCAAAATTTGATATGACTGACTGGCAAGACACAGGCAACTGGGTTCCAAGTTGCTTGCTGATTTTACTTTTATTGTCTCTGCTGGGGAAGTCTGGGGAAAGAATTTGTTGATTTTGATAGGATAGGGTGACCAACTAAAAAAATAATATAAAAAAATAAAAAAAAAGTAAAAAATAATACATAGATAATTAAATAAGTAAATAAATATATTAGATGACAGACAGTTGACTGGGAGCCTGATGAGAGCTCTGTGACTGCGGCAGACTTGATAGACAGGCAAGACATCACACTCCATCAGTTGTGTACTGTAGAGCAGGGCTGAAAAGTTACTCGCCACTGCAAGCCAAAACATACTCACCAGAGCTGAATTTCTACTCGCCAGGGCTAAAATTTCACTCGCCATTGGCTAGTGACGAGTGGAAATTTTGAGCCCTGCTGTAGAGAATAAAAACATACACAGTAGTTGAGTAATGTGCAACAAATGCACAAGGGGCAGTGGGAAAGGTGGAGTAGTGCACGGACGTGGGAGTAAAGTGGTAGTTCAAAAACTGACTGCAGCAATGGTTGCTGCAGCATGTGCAATGATGATCATCCCTCTCCTCCCAGGATGGATGCAGTTTGTCAAGTTTCCACCAATCACTTCATGTCAGTCCCCCACCATCACTACCATACACATCTGCTACATGTAGGTGGACTTTTTTTTGTCACTTGACATCATCATGAATATATGCCAGTGTCACTTCAGCAGGAAGTTAGTGATGTGGGCAAAGGACAAATGCACTCTGCATGGTAACAGATTTTTCAAGGTATATGTTGCTGTAGGACTCACAACTTTGACTTTCATCTACTTATGTCTCCACTACAGCCCTCAGAAGAAGTAATATTGTGCTGGGAAATGTTGCACCATAGGAAACATAGTTGAAAAATGTTTGGAATAGGAGAAAATGTGTTGTAATAGACTAAAAGCAGGAAAATCTTGCATTGAAGAACACAGAAACTTTTACAAAAAAAAAGAGAAAAATTGTCCGTTTTTCGCAAAAAGTAATGCAGGAAATTTTTCTCACATTTTGCCCCCCCATATCCACCACACATGCAGCATGGTACCAATGCCGTTATTTCATCTCCAGTATTCTGCAGGGACATTATGGTGCATCTGATTCAATAACTGTGAGGTCAAGTACCACTTGGTAAGGATTTTGAAGTTAATTTCCAGTGAGAATGTTTCTAAAGTTTAAAATTGTATTTGTTATAACTTGTTTCCACAAAGCATCAGATACAGACCTGCCCAGCTGAAGTTCCCAACCACTTTTAAATGAATAAGTCTCATTTGGAACAGCAGTGATCAACAAGTTATAAAAAAAGATGAGGACTGAGCTGCACTAAAGGGAGATGAAGCTGAGGGACAGCCACAAATTCCCATAGACACTGCCAGACTCCCAGCTTTGTTCCCGTGGGAGTGCACAACATTTATGAAATATGATACTCAGCTTACAGGATGATTGCTTACTGCTTGGTGTACTTTTTTACTACTTAAAGTGCCTGGGGGTGGGTGTGCATTGCACATCACTATGGCTCTTAGAGAGTGATGCTGTACGTGGTTCTGAAAGTATCCTCTTCAATCCTCTACTGACCAAGCGGAGAAGCAGAGAGAATGCTCTAAGACAACCCTTTATGCTTCTGATTGATTGAGTGCTGTTACTCCATAGAAAACTAAGGGAGATCACAGCTTCACCAGCCCCAGGTAGACAAAGTTGAGACTGTGATCTCCGACAGCAGAGGCTGTGCCACATTAACTAATAAACACACCCCCTTGAATATGATAATGGATCATTATCCTGCATTTCCATATGGAAATGAATCATTATGCTACATTTCCATATAGAAATAGGCCATTGTAGATGTGATGAGTGAACAATCATAAACCTGTCAAATGCGTGTCAGATTGATATCTATGTGGGCAGATTTTTGTTAAATTTATGTTGAAGATATTCCTTTTCCACTACTAATTTTGTTAGTGGATGATTCAAGTAATTTAATTTTTGTGTGTGGATATGTAATGATGTAATTCTCTATAATGCTTGTAACAATTGGAAAGTCAATTCTATATATTATTATGATACTAGTTATTGTTTATAACTAGTTTGTTTAGAGGGAATCTTTAGTTAGAAATCCAAGGAGTCTAATATTTTGTGTTATGGGCCAACAGAAAACTCAGGATGATGTAGAAAACATGAGTGGGGAAGGTTCGGTGAAAAATTT
Source organism: Rhinophrynus dorsalis (assembly GCA_037306005.1). Taxonomy (NCBI): domain Eukaryota; kingdom Metazoa; phylum Chordata; class Amphibia; order Anura; family Rhinophrynidae; genus Rhinophrynus; species Rhinophrynus dorsalis. The sequence goes on from CM074718.1 coordinate 476,546,600, forward strand.
GTAGTTTGTAGAGAGTAAATCCAATAACTTTAAAGTGTAATTTATCATAATATTTCTTGTGTTACAGAAACGTTAAGTGGGAGGACATATCTAGGGGTAATTACATGTGTTATTCTGATATAGGTCAAGTTCAGTTTGAAGCAGGACAAAGAAAGATTTTGGTGGCTCACAGGACATCCATCCCAATCTCATATCCACTCCCGGGCTCCAAAGCTCTCAAATGACGTTTTATTCAGTCTTCATAACAAACAGGACATCAAACTTCAAAGTTCCGATAAATACAGTACACACCAGGGTGTTGATTTACACATTTTGCTTTATGGACGCTTAATCATGACCAGATCAGTTTGAACACAGAGTTTGTGTTGGTATCAGTGGCTTAATTTGGCAATATGGTTTAATCTGTAATAGTTCATGATGCTATGTACTTCCAGGCCTTCTTTCTTTAAAGATCTGAAGTGATTTAATGTATGAAGAGGGCATTTGTCACTTTATTGCCCTCCCTCTGCCAGCGCTGCCATTCTCCGATACATCCACAGCCTCTTCCAGCTGGGATGACTTCAGGCAGCAAAGCGCCTAGCAGCAGATCACATGATCTGTGTTACTAGGGATGCAGCGGTTCTATTCTGGGTAGCGGCTATTTCAGGCTGCTCTCGGCTCTTGCCGGACGCATTTGTATAGTGTCCTGTATATTGCTAGTCTTTGTGTCCTATCATTATTCCAGTTCCTGTGTATGACCCGGCCTCCATCTTGGCCTAGCTCCAGCCTGCTCCCTTGTACATCCACTTGATTCCTGTGTATGACCTGACTTCTAGTACTGACCTTGCTCCTGCCTGCTCCTGTGTTGGCTCTCCTGTGTATGAGCTGACTTTCCAGTGTTACCTGCTACTTCCTCCTGTACTGGTCTGAGTGAGTACTTAAGTTCCTGTTGGGGAGTGTATTCTACCTGGGGATGGGGGTAGCATAATTTGCCTATTGGAAGTCATCCAGGGTCTCCTTAGTCTCAGCTGGTGGGGGAGCCAATCTAGCTTTGTGGCTAGCAACTTTATACAGCTAGGCCGCAGCACAATTCCCTGTAGGTAACCACCGTTCCCAAGCTTCGTTCCCCAGCATTGTTCCGTAGCATCTAGCTCCCACATCCCTTTTTGGAGGAGTCTGATCTTCCTTCATACTCACTCTTCCAGTCCGTTGCTTACCATTTCCTGTAAGTGACTTGGGGTAGCCGTGTTACATTACAGGATTTTTATTTGAATTGTTTGAAAAATGTAGGCCATCTTTGGCATGAGAATTATTTTCACAATATTAATGCATCCTATTCAACATAAGGTTAACCTTTGATGTCCAAGTCTGTGTCCAACCGAATAGAACAAGTTTGTGGAGCTAGGGTATTACAGCACAAGGAGAATTAATACTTTGAGGAAGCTCAGTTTGAATATCAAAATATTATTTATCAAGTTCTGTAGACTTTAGGGTGAGTGAGCACAGTGGGACAATTACTTTCAGCATTAAATTATCTGCAAAGTAGTGCTAATGTGTGCATGTGCACACACAGGCACATGCACACACATACACAAAAGAGATGGGGATGCACAGATACATACATACATGCACATAAGAAAATACACACAGATCAGACTGATACAGAAACACATATGTTTACATTTAAATAAACAAAACACATACATATATATTAATTGATGCACAGTGTATACTGTCTCAAATACACATATGCATGCATTTATATACACCATACAGATACATGTACATTCCCTGACTCATAGTTTGGATAACCTCAGATACACAAAGATGACTGATACCTATAGGGTTTTGAACACACTCATGATTCTTATTTTAATGAAAAACAGACTGTCTCAGATATTCTCTCATAGCATGAACCCACTGGGTGTATCTCAGAACTAATGTGCAAGAAGATATTTTACAATGCAGTACTTCTGGGAAGCCACTGTGTACCTGTTTACATGGTCATAGCCTGGGACAACAGAATCTGGGTGTGGATTAAATATGAACTCATTTAAAAGCCAGACACATTCTAAGATTGAATAAATGACAGTATGGACAAAAAAAAGAGGAACAATGCATGAGAAATATAAACTGCACCATAGGGAACAAATTAAAATTCACTTAAACCTTTCAGTGTCAGAGGGGTAGGCAACTATGGTAAGCTTCTATGAAGAATTCAAATGTAGTCATCAAAACAGCAGACAAAAGAGGTGGTTTATTCATTTAGAGAACAATACAAAAGCATACAAAATCCTGGGAGACCAAACATTTTTTCAGCCCCTGAAGCCGAACCTACTGAATATGTTCCAACATGAGTACAACAATCTTATTAAAATGAATCAAATAAATAGTATTAAACAATTGAGAAGCTGCTTTTTCAATGAATGTAGTTTCTTAAAATACACACACACACACACACACACACACACACACAGATATATATATATATATATATATATATATATATATAAAATCACATATGAAAATCCATAAAGATCTGGCAGTCATTCTCATTTCATTGCTCACTATTTATGGGAATGATATTGTGCACGTCATACAGAAACTGGAAGAAATGCAGTGGAGTGATGATAACATATTGGTCACCTGTGATGTTTCCTCTTTATACACCTGCATATATTATGAGAAATAATATTTTCTGCATCAGGATTCTACAATGTCTGCAGCTCTGAGACATTTTATTATACAAGCAAAGAAATTTGTTCTGAGGCATAATTAATTCAAATCTATGGGACATCAATGGACACTAGGGTTGCCATCCGGTATACTAATATGCTTAAGGGTTTCTTGGAGTGAAAGTATCAGAGGGACTTCCAGTGTTGAACCTGGTGCTCCAGGGAAAATATATTGATGGTATCTGAAAGCAGGAGAGGCAATATTTCAAGACTTCTTAATACAGATCAATAACAATTATTTAGGCTTTATAGTCAAGTATGCATTTAGAAAGAAATCTGTTTTCTTTCTTCTTTATCATGTCATTGTTTGTGATACACAGAGTAATATTGTTAAAGAAACTCACCATTAGGGTTGGGAGAAAATTTTCTGCTCAAACTGAAATCGTTGAATAATGGCACTTTCTGCTTGGCGAATAATTTCTAGTGAAAACTGCTGTTTTTTTCCAATTTTTTCTCCCCATTCCATTGAAATCAATGGGAACATTGAAATTACACATAACAAATATTATTTTGTTTCCCAAAGGCATAGTATAAAAGGCACATGAGGGTGCCTGTGTTGGTGGGGTGTGGAGAAAGAATTAGTTGAACAGGGAATGTTTTTTTGGGTGGGATTTGTTTACTGGGATTGGGAGCAGTTAATAAAAAAATAAATCCTAAATACAATTAAAACCCCCCCATAAGATATGGTATAAAAGGGGTCTGAGGAGGGTGTCTGTGTTGGTAGGTGGAGTCTGGGGAATTAATCAGTTGAGCAGGGAATTTGCTTTGGTGGGGTTTCTTGACTGGTATTGGGGGGGCAGTTAATAAATAAATAAAATAATAAATTTGTATATAAAGTGATAGAGAAAGGAACCCCCTGACATAAGTTGCCACTGGGGTGGACTGATACTTGGCTTGATAGATTATTTTGTAGAGGATGATTTGTTAGAGTTGATGTTAGTTGCTAAGACCTGAAGAAACATTGATTGGTAGGACCTAAGCTTGGTTGGCACAAGCCCTAAGGAAACATTGATTTTTAAGACTTAGGTTTGTTAGAAACAAACCCCCAAAAAGTGTTGTTGTTTTTTTGTAGGACTATGTTTTCTTTTTATTATTTTTTGTGTATTTTTTAAAGCACAAACCCTGATAAAAAAAAATGCCCTACTGGCCTAGTGCCAGCATCTTGCTGCCCTTGCAACTCAGAATCAGCAGGAAATAGAGCAAATTCCAGATGCTCACTGCTGGTGGTGGTGGTGATGCCCATCCTTATCCCAGTCTCCCATTCCTTCTCAGTTTAGGCTAAAAAGGCCATCAGAGGGTCACTAATGTTAAACTTGCCATTTATTGGTGTTTTGAAGAAGGTAGACTGGCAGTAGTAGCAGGTACAGGCAACTGATCTGTGCTTCTGGTGTTGGTGGTGGTATTATTATTTCTGCGCCTGCTATCCCCCAACAGTTTTGGCCTCTTCAGGATCATGTTCCACTTGGACAATGAAGTGAAGGGAAGGGGACTCCCAGGGCCAGAGGAATAGTGTGGGCTCTCTTGACCACTAGTCTGGATGCTTTCTAATGCTTCCCCTACCACTCCCCTAACACTAGTATCACCAGCTGCTTCACCATTACTGTTACTATTACTACTAACACCAACAACATCAGGTTCAGCCCCAGAGTCTTCCTCCTCACAGTCACTATTAATATGAGGATATTGATTACCCCCTCCTTCACTCCTAAAACTAACAAGCTGCTGGACCTTAGTAGAATAGTACTAGCAGTGGCGGTACTGCTTGGGGATGGCAAGTGCGACATAGGGTCCCCTGCTGTCACACTTAGTATTATTGTCTCCTTATCCCCCTCTTGAGTATTACAAGACACACTAGCAGTAGGTTCAGCACTGGCAGCAGGCATAGCACTGGTTTCAGCAAGGGCAGCAAGTCTGACAGCAGGTACAGAACTGGTGGCAGCAGGTTCAACACTGGCAGCAGGCACGGCACTGGTGGCAGCAGGCACATCACTGGTGGCAGCAGGGGCAGCACATCTTACAGCAGGCACAGCACTAGTGGCAGCAGGGGCAGCACGTCTGACAGCAGGCACAACACTAGTGGAAACAGGTACAGCACATCTGGCAGCAGTCACAGAAATGGTGGCAGCAGGGGCAGCACATCTGGAAGCAGGCACAGGCAGCTGACCTGTTCTGCTCTTGCTACTACCCTTTTTTTCCTCCCTTCCCATTAATTTCCCCAAGATTCTTATGGGTGAGTTAGGGGGACTGGACAGCATTGGTTCTGTAGTGCTCACTTCCTCCTCCTCCTCTTCAGATTCAGCGGACACATAAGGGTCCTTCAACTTTCTCCTTTTATTATTTTTATACTTTTTAATAGTGATAGCCGTCACTATGAGCCTCTCCTGCCTCAATTTTTCAAAAATGTCACAGCAGAACAGCACAGCACTTCTACCTTTCTCTCTGTAGCTGCTTCTGTTGTGTTTCACTTCCTTACAGCAAAAAGGTGAAAAACCACATAAATCAATGGACTAAAACTTTCTAGCCATTGAGAAAATGCCAAGAATTTTGGCCAATGGGTGAAAAAAGATTTTAATCACTGGTTTTAAAACGGATTTTCCTGTGAAAAAGCGGGAACACAGCGAGAGCTTTTGGCTTTCCACCCCTTCTCACCATATAAAGACAGATGTTAACAGCTACATCTACTCCACTAGTGCACATCATCCTACCTGGCTGAACAAAGTTTGGCTACCTACAGCTTTTTATATGAAATTGTACATTAGATACTGAATAACAGGAACAGTTCCACAATTTAAAGCAGAATTTCTTAGATAAGGATTACCAAGTGGAATTTAAAAATAAAGCCATGAATAAAGGCCAACTTATTCCTAGGTCACAATTATAAAAGAGAAATGAAGAGACACCTAAGATAGATTTAAGTAAACCAAGACTGCCCTTTGTAATTAGATCTAGTGCTATAATCTACATTTTACTTTAAAAAATGGTTTATCTCAATGGAGGACAAATATCTGAGAAATATACTACCTCCTAATTCTGATATAGTATACCAAATTTCTAAATATCTCAGAAAACATCTAGCACCTAGTATGTTGAAACGATCCAAGAGAGATAAAGGATTAAGGTAAGCAATTGATGGAAAAATTATTTATGGGAATAATACATGTGGCCATAATGTCTGTCTAATGTGGATTTAACAATTGTAAACAAAACTATTTAGAATCACATGAAACAAATACTTTTTATACTACAGAGTATACTGTTTACCCTCTGGAGTGTCCATTCAATAAGCAATATGTTGGCAGAACCATTTAAAAATTAGTAAAATTTTTCACCTGAAAAGCAAAACAAAGTAAAAATGATTCGGACGACATTCTGATCTATTCCGAATGATTCAGCCGAATTTAACATTGGTTAAATGATAGCAGTTCACCTCCTTGCATGCTGGTATCATTCTTTATAGACAGGGTGTGCATATAGAAAAATATCCTTCCCAAAAACGGACATTGTCATACATTGCCAGTCTGTGCATGTCACCTCTTATCCAGTATGGGTTGCCGGTCACAATCCAAATTGCACGTGTTCGAACATCGACAACCCATGCCTGTCACATTCAATGTAGCATATGGTCGAACATCGAAAACCCATGCCTGTCACAGTCAATGTAGCACATGGTCGAACTTTGACAACCCATGCCTGTCACATTCAAGTTAGCATATGGTCGAACATAGACAACCCATGCCTGTCACATCCTACTCAACATAAGTGGTCGAGCATTAACAAACTATACATGTCACATTTTATGTTAGTACATGGTTAAAGGTTTTATTTTCTCGTACCAGCCTCCTACCCTATTGTCCCTCTTTGGTACCCAAATTCCTCTGTCTCATTTTCCTATCCTGATTTCCCCTCATATCAGATAAGTCTATGTGTATACATTAGTGTTTCATACTTTAATCTTCTGCTAAATTGTTAACTCACTTACCCAAAGAGTTGTCAGTAGGTTATGACGTTAACTACAAAGTGACCGGAATGTCCCACCAGTCACACCACCAGCAACACGTATATATGATCTCTTTATATCCATCTCCTTTCACCACTTTAGGCTATAATCTTTCAAACACAAACCCCACTTTTCAGTGTTACATTCTCCTAAGCAATCTTCATCCTGTATTGTCAAACCCTTAGCCACTCCATCCTTCACTTGCTTTTCAATGTGTTGGATAACTTTCTGACATTCAAAGAGTTAAGTAATTCACGTACACCAAGAGCTGGCAAGAGTTCAACCAGTAGGTCGACAACCATGTCCCATGCACCACTAATTCACAATAAATTCCCCCCATCTTTGGCCATTTATTTTCCAGTTAGCTCCATGCTTTGCTTGTGTCTTCCTAGCTATCACTGTAAGCGGTAATGTTATGTACAGTATACATTGGAGTTGTAATTGGTTCACCAGGTAGAGTTGTCACGTAGTAGTAAAGTTTGATAGAAACTGAATGCGCCGGGCCTTGAGCACTCAGTTGTCTCCCCGGCATGATCACAGATTGCCACGCATAGTTTGTTGAACATCACAAACATATGTCTGTCACAGTCTAACCTGCATAGTTTTTCAAGCAAAACCCACCCTACACAGTTAGTTGAATACAAATGAAGCAAACATCATCAACCCATGCATGTCCCCGCCTACCCTGCACAGCTTGTCAAACAACCCATATCTGTTAAGGCCAGGTGCCTTACTAGCAAAGCAAAAAAGTTAAAGATGACTCTATGACCTGGAAAAAAAAATGGAGAGTACCCCCAAACAAGAACCAGCCCCCAACAGTCACCATTTTAGAGAAGCAGCCACCATCTTCAAAAACAGAGGAAGACTTCAAAAAGCAAGAGCAGCAATGGTCAGAAGAAGAGAAGAAGAGAACTACCCTTCAGCAGGGCTGTTTTTCCCAGCTCTTTGGCCCATTGGCAGCTTCCGCTGCAGTAGTGGATAGGAGAGAAATGTGGGATACTGTAGTGGAAGCTGTCAATGAGGTAGCAGTGTCCCCACACACATCAGACAGGTGCAGGAAGCAGGTTTACGACATGAGAAGAGAGGTGCTGCGGAAAAGGGCGAAGATGGAGGTAGCACAGTCATCTGGGGCTTCCAGTAGACCTGTTCTATTCAATCATTATTAACACGTCCTGGATGGCTTCATTACAACATCTGAGGCAGAAGCTGTTCCTGCTTCAGGCAGTGATGAGGATGTTGCTGGTCCATCACCCCTGTAGCAGGACCAGTGGAATCCTCAGATGCTGAAGATGACTGTGCTCCTGCATCTTCCCCTGCCCCTACAGCACCTGTCTTCCCTGCCCACATGCCCACTCCTCTTCCTGCTGATGTACGTGCCCATTCTCCAGCAGTTGGAGGGAGCGACTCTTCTTCTGGTCTGGTGATTTGTACCAATTCCGCCAGGAGCAGTGGCAGTGACCTTCCCTCCCTGCACACCTCAGAGTTGTGTACTCCAGTGCCAGACATCTTCTCAGCTGAGGAGGCAGGGCATACTGGCGTGTTTTCTGGTAAGTAATTGTATTCTGATGCATGTGTTCATGTAATGTTAAGTTATTTTAACCCTTTGAGTGCCAGAGGGGTATGCAATGCATTGCGTATGTGTCATGGTTCCCCAGAATAACTCAGGGTCAGTATAGTATAGTTAAAATGCAATTTATTAAAATAACAAATAAGGTAGCACACAGAGGTAAATAGCAGGAATAAGTAGAGAATCACAGCCAGCAAGTGCTACTACCAGATAAGGTAAACTGCCAAGGTGGATCAATCTACTAGGCCTAAGTAGTCTCTGCTGGAACCAGGAACAGGAACAGGAACAGGAAGTCTTGATCCTGGATAGCGAGGAATCTACCAGACTCACGCCTGCAGTCAGAATAGTAGCAGTAGATACTTGACTCACGTCTGCAGTCAGAATAGTAGTAGTAGATACATGACTCCCACCTGCAGTCAGAATAGTAGTAGTAGAAGATACTTGACTCATGCCTGCAGTCAGTATGGTGGAAGCGGATCCTTGACTCAGGTCAGAATCCAAGAGAGTAGACAGACAAGTCAGGTCATACACAGTTCAGATAGTCATCCAGAGCCACAGGTCTGCACCAGATTGGGTGTCCAGTATAATAGGATAATACAGAAGAATAGTCAGACAGAGTCACAGGTCAGCACCAGATTGGATGGTCAGACAAGCCAGGTCATACACAGAGCCCAAGGTAACAGAACTGCTTTGTACAACAATGCAAGGGCAACTGAGTCAAGACTCAATCTGCCCTTTAAGGAAGTAGGAAGGAGGAGCCCACACTAAAAACAAGACCCTGAGTCATTCTGACTCATCTCATAGCCTTGCTACCATTCTGCTCCACGTCATATAACGACCGTGAGCCCAAAAATTATGCATCTCTGCGATGCGTCCATGCACAGCATCAATCCAGTGACACACAGGTAATACTACCATCCAGCCTGAGGCCATGGACGGTTACTTGACACCACCAAGTACGCACAAACCAGGGCCATGGAGAGATGTCTGGGACTCAGTAGAAGTGCCAAGACGGAGGATACTTCTCCAGCGTTGCCTGGAGTGTGGCGTGGGAAATTAGGTACACTAACAATGTGTTGTGTATCCCTCTGGCACTCAAAGGGTTCAAAATCTACAACTGAGCAGATAGGTGTGCAGTGTATGGTAATGCACTTCAAATCACACATATTTGCTCTGTGTAACTTAATCCTTTGTAATGCATTGTCTACGTGTATGTACTGTAATGTAGTACTTTGTTCTGCAATGTCCATGAATGTGTGTAATGTAATGTAGTACAGTTTGTTATGCAATGTCCATGCATGTGTTTAATGTAATTTAGTAATTTGTTATGCAATGTCCATGCGTGTGTGTACTGTAACGTTGTGTTCTCTTCTCATTACAGATGACCCTGATGGAGTACCTAGCTCTGGCAGGGAGGGTAAACAATTGATCATCCTGGATTTGCAGCCGGTCACTGCCACTGCTCTTGCCAGTGTGGAGGAAGAGGTGGCTGCTGGTAAGTTGTTTTTAAGATGTTTCCCTCACGTACAAATGTGTTTTTAGTCATGTTAACTTGTTCCATATGTGTATTAGCAACCCCAGCATGCTTTAGCCATATCTAGTTTAACTAATTATTGCATTTCTACAGGGGTGAGCAGCAGTGCATTGCTAAGCTATGCCTTGCTCACCTCTCTGGCACTCCAAGGCAGGGCTAGATTGGCCTACAGGGATACTGGGAAAATTCCTGGTAGGCCACCTGCACTGGTATCACGGTGCCCGTGAATGCTGACTTTTGCTGTCAGTCAGGTGTGTGTACTCTCCATTGGCCGCCTGTCTATTGCCCGCCCAGTATTGCCTATATAGACTGGGCTGAGGCACCCTTTGGTGGCCCTTTCGTGGTGTCTCTATGTCAGTAGTCACCTGCCTTGTACCTGTATCTTTGGGCCTGTTTAGCTCTGTTACCAGTGTCAGCGATTCACCCAGACGCCAGTGTCACTCCTGCGTGGTTCCTGCCTCCGTTCCTGATCCAGTTGGGCTGACGTTCCTGCTTCCATTCCTGATCCAGTGCTGCCGTTGTTCCTGCTCCATTCCTGACTTGGATCGGCCGTCCTGCTGTTCCAGTATTGTCCTGGCATGTGTTGTCCAGTACGCAGTACTGGTTTTCTCCATATTCACCGGTGCTAGTTGCCTCCATTATTGCACCGGTTGGGCCTCCCTGGTCCTATACGTGATACTGGTTTGCTCCACTGTTCCATCTTATGCTGCTGCTTCCATCTATACAGCATAGTGGAGCTGTCCTTCTGTCATTTAGGCTGCCTTGCCCGGTATATTGGCAAGACCGGTATAGCCACATTCAGATTGTCGTGCCACCCTCCAGGCTGCTTTGCCCGGTATATTGGCAAGGCTGGTAGAGCCTTTTTTCCTTCAATTGTGTCTCCTTTCAGGCTGCCTTGCCCGGTATATTGGCAAGGCGGTAGAGCCTTATTCCTGCAATTGTGTCATCTTCCAGGCTGCCTTGCCCAGTATATTGGCAGGGCTGGTAGAGCCTTATTCCTGTAATTGTGTCATCTTCCAGGCTGCCTTGCCCGATATATTGGCAGGGCTGGTAGAGCCTTAGTCACATTGTTGTTTCATACCATAGGCTGCCTTGCCCGGTACTTTGGCAAGGTCGGTAGAGCCTACCATACTGTATCTTGTAAAAGCTACTGTTTGAACCTATTTTGTGCATGTGATATATATGTATGTTCAGGACCCGTGAGGGTTCCCATTAAACTTTTCAATAAAGTTTGATTTTTATCTTACTCTGTGTCTAAGAGTCAAAACAAACCGTGACAGCTGGGCTTCCCTGAGGCTGCTTCAAAATCAAGAAGCAATCCGTGGCCATGGTCCTATCACCTTGCGGCCGTGGATTGTTTCTTGATAACAGGAGCACTGGCTGCAGCCACAAGGTGACAGGACCGCGGCCGGGAGATGTGAAGGGCCCCACAACATGCTGAGTTCTGTGCCTTCTTCGGCAGAGACCGGTAGCAGCCGAGCTCCCTAGTCTGATCTTTAGTAATGTTGAGTGCTGGGAGATGACATAATCTCCAAGCACTCTGCATTACTGAAGAGAAGACCATGCGGGAGCAATAGAAGTAAAGAGGTCTGTGGTCTGTGCAGAAGAAGGTACAGACCTCTCATGCCACACCGCTGGACCACCAGGGAGGCAGGAAATGGACACAGTGTGGCACTGTGGAGATTGGGGGGCAATGTGGAGATTGGGGGGGACAATGTGGAGACTGAGGGCAATATGGAGATGGAGGCAATATGGAGATGGGGGCAATATGGAGAGGGGGGGCAATGTGGAGATTGGGGGGGCAATGCGGAGACTGAGGAGCAATGTGGAGACTGATGAGCAATGTGGAGACTGAGGGCAATATGGAGATGGGGGCAATGTGGAGATTGGGGGGGCAATGAGGAGACTGTGCGGCAATGTGGAGACTGAGGGCAATATGGAGGTCACCTAGTGACGTCAGACGCAGCGTGAAGAAGAGCACTGCATCTGCGCACTGGGTCGGCCGCACTGCAATGACATGGGGCTGGTAAGCAATTTTTTCCAGGGCTGGTTTTTATTCCCAGTCCAGCCCTGCTCCAAGGGTTAAATATCCCACTAATGCACATATAGAGCACGTGTAAGAAATGTTTGTCATGCTCCTGCCATTCACATGATGACATTGTAGACATGATGGACACAAGCTAATGCACCATGATGGTTGTCTCGGTATGTTGAAGCCCTGGAATGCATTACAGTGATGCTTCATAGGCCAAATGTTCCTCTCTGTTGTTGAGTAAATCCTGAAAACTAGGTTATCCCACCTTGGTGCAGTTGTTGTGAACCTGAATGCTTACACAACTGAAGCATTTAATGAAGTCTGTGTTTCTCATCACATGTTAATGAAGGAGGCGGAAGAGGAAGCTGGTGGTATGCAGGCCCCCGTTGGTGCACCTGGGGACCACCACGTGGAAAGGGCAGGTGAGGATAGTAAATTGTAATATGTCCTCCAGCAAAAACATGTACATCTGTTCAATGTCTAATATGTCTTTTGTTGTGTGTTGTTGGTTTATGTTTGTGGAAAGGGCTTTGAGTTTTGTGTTTCTGGTTGTTGTAACCATTTCAATGGCAGAGGGGTACCCAATGCATTCTCAAAATTGTTGCGCACCCCTCTGGCACTGAAATGGGTTAAGGCTCCATACAATTATCTCACCCTTGTGAAAACGCCCTGTATTTCATCAGGCTCATTGCAGGCTGTGTCTGGTGAGGAGGAGGATTAACCACCTCTGGGGGTGTCTGCCTCTGCTCCTGAGGCTATGGAAGGGGACGTGCATGGTAAGTAAAATCCTAAATCTGCTGTCCTATGTGTGTTCCACCTGTCTCCCCTTCCCTTACAAAAAACCCAAAGTCCCTGTAGTGATCTGTGTTCTTGTCACACATACCTGTGACAGTATCATGGCATGAACAAATATCATTATGTGATTTTTGTTCATGCCATGATCTTGTCATACACGTATGCTTGGCTCCAAGCCATAGCAAACACCTACAGTTATCGCTTGCAGGCTAGCACTAATTGAGTGTTGGTGGATCAATCACAATGACAGTGATGATCCACCTGTGTCCAATCAAGGCTAAAGGGAAAACCTGACCTATCAGTTTGTTCATAGCAGGGGTGGTCAGTCCTGTTCTCAGGCCACAACGATGCCACATGTTTGCTGAGTCCCCTCAAATTAAAGTGGATGTGTCACCTATTTATAATATAGCGAATACTTCTAAAACTTTATTACTTTTTTTTTTTAAGTTTTATTTGTTGTAAATATAACTTAGAAAGTCTGTCCCCTACCTACTTCCACATAGACTGCTCTGCCTCTGCTCTCCACCCTCCTCCGATGACGTCTGTCTGTAAGCTGGAGTGGTCTCATTGGCTAGATATCGATTTCTGCCGATTAGACCACTCCAGCTTGCAGACAGAAGCCTCCGTCATTGGAAGAGGGAGGAGAGCAGAGGCAGAGTGACGGACTGCGGTTACAGAGCAGGTAACCGCAGTCTATATGGAAGTAGGTAGGGGACAGATTTTATAAGTTAAATTTACAACAAATAAAACTTAAAAATTAAAAATGAATAACGTTTTAGAAGTATTCGATATGTAGCCTATTTAGGCTATGTTATAAATAGCTGACAAATCCATTTTAACACATTTTGTGTGGTGATTCTCAGCAATCGGAAGCACAATCATGTCCTCTAACCACCCCAACAGTGCATGTTGTCACTTGAACAGAAGTGAATGTCAATACCGCTTGTGTTTAAATGAGCACATCCTGACAACATGCACTGTTAGTGTGGTTAGAGGACATGATTGTGCATCCTAGACAACAGGAGCGTTGCTGAGAATCACGATGCTAAATGCATCAAACATCTGTGTGCCAGAGAGGTGCTCACTGCTTTGCATTTCTTCTTTCCCCACAGCCGCATCTTATGAAGAACAACAACAGCAGCCCCCTTCCAGCCAGGAGTATGCAGAGGCCCTGGACGTCCTATACAGGATCTCAGCTGACATCAGGGGCTTACGGTGGCAGCTGGGATATGACATGCGCCATCAAGAGTCTCTGCTCCAACAAATGGTGGAGCAGAATAGAATGATGCTGGGCCTCTTGACAGAGTATATTGTGTGTTCAGGGCCAGCCCCCTCCCCCAGCCCCTCCTCATCAGACAGCAGCCTGGAATCATCTGATGCCCTACCTGCTGCACGTGTTGGTAGGCATCACCTACCCAGATGGGGCCTCACACAAGGGGATGAAGGAGGCACCCCTACTGACCCCATTCCCTCCAGAGGGGGATTTATAGAATTGTAATTTATTATTATTATTATTATTATTATTATTAATAATAATATTATTATTGTTATTAATATTATTAATATTAATATGTTGTTAAAGTACATTTTACAACTTCAGCATAGTTGTTGTTCATTTATTTCAGATACAAACAGGGGGGAGATACACCAAAGTGTTATGAGGAGGTGATGAAGTGGAGATGACCCTTCCAGTGTGAAGAACGAACCTTGCTTCTTCCATCTAGCCAGTGAACTGAGATTTAACCAACCTGTAAGTTCTTAGTGCATTAGCTCCATGGGATAATCCAGGAATCGGAGAGTTTAGCACACTGGAGAAGTTCCTTACACCTCATCACCATTTGAAAACACCTTAGTGCATAACCCCACTGTTGACCCACTCTTCTGTGTGTGTCTGTCTACCCTAGAGATTGGAAAAGGGAAGGAGACAAATACAGATTTGCATGAAGGGAAGCTGACAGAGGAGGAGGGTGGCAGAGAGTCAGAAAGGGAAGGAGACGGATGGACAGAGAGGGAAGGAGGCAGACAGAGGGAATGAATGTAAAGGAGTGAAAGGGAGGTTTGTAGACTGACAGGGCTCGATTTAAATGTTGGAGACCGCTGTTTTTTCTGCCAACGGCATTTTTTGGGTGTTAAAGTTAAGAGGTATTTTCATCCATAGGAAATAAGGAAAACACCGTAAATTGCAATTCAATTGTCTGCGTTAGCTATGAAGATCCGATAAGGGACTAAATTTATTGCAGGAAAGTTAAGACCTACTTTTTTTTCTGACTTGAGTCCCTTATCGCATCTTCAAACAGCTGAAGCCAAAATTGAAAGAAAAAATAAAGTTAAAAGAACAACCTAAGTCTCCAGTGGGTGTATTGATATGGGGCCCTAAGCCTCATATCAGTACATCCAAGCACTCCAAAATAATGTCAGATGTTAGTAGAATTAACCCCTCATAGACATCTTTCCAGAGTGACATCTGCATGCCTGCCCTGTCAGTCCCAGCCTGCTCTAGGAGTCATTGCTAGGAGCTGTTCGGCTCCAAAAGGGACTGAAAGCACAAGCATGCAGATATTAATATGGAAAGATGTCTGACCAGTTTCCTGCCTGTCAATCTGGCAGCAGTGTCTAATTCTCATTAAGCGGTATTAATTCTGGCGACTAGCTTTACTGAACAGCTAGGCGCCAGATGGGTAATTATTTGGGGACATGTTTGTAAAAGGTTGTCGTTCCACTGTAATGTCACAATGTTTCAAAAGGGAATCGACTGGTGCGAGGTGAAGCAGGCAGGACTCAGTTAGTAGATGGATAAAGCGACCGAGGAATACTGGTGTAAGGCAGACTCAGGATGACAGCAACACTGGAGATGTAGCCAGCAGCAAACCGCATAACACTGGAGCAGGCAGGACTCAGTCAGTAGACGGATAAAGCGACTGAGGAAGACTGGTGCGAGGCAGACTCAGGATGACAGCAACATGGATGATTGTAGACGTCTGAAGTCCTTTTTGTTTTTCTAATCTGCATCGTAAGGACTGTCACTACCTGTTCCATCAGGGTCCAGTCAGCCTTACCCAGTGTTCTGTTACTGCCAATGAAATGGTGACATGACATTGCATGAATTGCATTTTTCTGCTCCAGGATACGCTCTAGCATATCTAAGGTGGAGTTCCACCTGGTCCCAACATCATGTTTTAGGTGGTGCTCTGGGAGGTCTGCCTTTTTATGTTCCTCCCTGAGTAGCTGTCTATCTGTCACGGTTTTAATGAACGGTCAGACAATTTGGTTAAGGTAAAACAATTAAGCTTTATCAAATAAATAATAAAGAACAGAAATGCCCTTCACAGGTCCAGACCCAGACAGAGGATAAGCTCTTTTGGATCTGACACAGGTCAGGGTACAATAGAGACAGGTATGTACAAAACAACAGTAATGCAGAGTGTAGAACTGGAACAGGAACTGGAACAAAACCTCAGCAGTACTGGCCAGGAGGTGGCCTAGGTGAGGTAAGTACTGCAGGGCAGAAATCCCCAATGGAACAGGGAGACAGTTGAGACTACCGGTCTTGCCCAGAAAACCAGGTATGGGCAGCCCACGTTACGGCTCAGATACACTTTCTCGGAGGTTATGCCCAGAGGCAACCGGAATAGGCACAGGCTGTATTGTAACGCAACCGGAGGCAATCGTGAGGCACAGATCGAAGAGCACAACCGGAGGCAACAGTAATGACAGGCTGAGTATAGCGCAACCGGAGGCAATTGTAAGGTACAGGCAGTGCAGTAGCGCAACCAGAGGCAACAGGAAGATACCGGTAGCTAGTAGCGTAACCGGAGATAATAGTATGGCACAGGCTGTATAGTAATGCAACTGGAGGCAACAGTGAGGCACAGGCTGACAGGTGGTGCAATCAGAGATTACCGCTATGGCACAGGCTGTATAGTAGAGCACCCAGAGGCAACGGAAGGTGCAGGCTGAAAGGTAGTGCAACCACAAGTGACCGCTAAGGCACAGACTGTATGGAGAGCAACCGGCTACCGTAGAGCAAATGGCTATATGACTATCACGGTGCCGTGATTGTTGCACTTCCTTGTCTGTCACCAATAGGGGGCTCCGATTGGTTGTCTGCCTTTAACCCGCCTCATTCTGTCTATTTAAACCTGGTTTGGGCAACCTATGGTTGCCCTTTCATGGTGTCTCTGACCACATTAGCCTTGACCATGTTTCAGTATTCATTTGTACCTGTAGCTGTGTTCCTGAGTTCCAGAATCCGTCTTGTTCCTGAATCTTCTGTCTGCAGAGTTGTTCCAGAGTGGTTCCGGCCTGGTCCTGAGAGTTAGCTGTTTCCTGCTGATCGCCTTCGCTGAGACTTCCTGACTGTTGGGCCTTTCTGCGAGTTCCTGTCGTCTCTTGTTCAGCCAGATGTGTTCCTGACGCCTGGTCACTTTGGCGACATTCTTCTTGTCCCAGCGTGCAGACGCTGGTTTGCTCAAGCCTTGCGGCTATAGGAAATACTGTTGGTTCCAGCGTGCAGACGCTGGTTTGCTCCAAGCCTTGCGGCTATACGAAATACTGTTGGTTCCAGCGTGCGGACGCTGGTTTGCTCCAAGCCTTGCGGCTATACGAAATACTGTTGGTTCCAGCGTGCGGACGCTGCTTTGCTCCAAGCCTTGCGGCTATACGAAATACTATTGGTTCCAGCGTGCGGATGCTGGTTTGCTCCAAGCCTTGCGGCTTTATGAAATACTGTTGGTTCCAGCCTGCGGGCGCTGGTTTGCTCCAAGCCTTGTGGCTATACTATTATTTGTAGGTCCCAGTGTGCGGACGCTGGTTTGCTCCAAGAGCATTTGAGACGTATTCTCTGTTGGGCGTTTCAGAGTGTAGTTCCTTTGAGGCTGCCTTGCCCGGTATTGGTAAGGTCAGTAGAACCTGGTACATATCCCATCTGCAGGTTGCCTTACCCGGTATTGGCAAGGCCGGTAGAGCCTATGTAAAACTCCTTTGGGCTGCCTTGCCCGGTATTGGTAAGGCCGGTAGAACCTGGTACATATTCCATCTGCAGGTTGCCTTACCTGGTATTGGCAAGGCCGGTAGAGCCCTTTGCAAAGCTCCTTCGGGCTGCCTTGCCCGGTATTGGTAAGGCCGGTAGAACCTGGTACATATTCCATCTGCAGGTTGCCTTACCCGGTATTGGCAAGGCCGGTAGAGCCTATTGTTACAAGTATATCTGGCTGTCTTGCCCAGTATATTGGCAAGACCGGTAAAGCTTGTAATTTGTATTGCTATTATTATATGTTGTATGTCATGTAGAAATCCTAAGGGATCATTTTTAATTATTTTCAATAAAGTTGTGTTTTTACCAAACTTTGTGTCTGAGAGTCGTAACAAACCGTGACAATGACACAAGACCAGAGGCAACAGGGACACTAGCGGTAAAGCTAATGCTAGGAGAGCAGCCAATGCAGAAACGATACTCTAGAGAGCGGAGGTCAGCCAAGGCCTGGATCGGTACAAAGAGAGCGGTAGTCAGCCAAAGCCTGGATTGGTACACGGAGAGCGGTAGTCAGCCAAAGCCTGAATCGGTACACGGAGAGCGGTAGTCAGCCAAAGCCTGGATCGGTACACAGCGAGCAGTAGTCAACGGAATCGGAAACAGTGCAGAGGAAACAGGAGCAACATCAGACAAAACCGGATCTTACACGGAACAGGAACACAGCAACAAACGTCTGGTCAGGAACACCACGAAAGGGCACCGGTATAGTGACAGGAGGGAGTATATAAAGGCAAGCCCTGGGAGGGGTTGAAAACCCAGAGCCAATAAGAAGCAGCCAAGGTAAACCCGGAAGTAAGAATGTCGCTCAGGCAGAATCACGGTCAAAGTGATAGTACCCCCTCTCAAAGACCCCCCTCCTGTCTTGAGGAGGTCTAGGCTTGGCAGGAAACTTAGCATGGAATCTGAGCAACAATAATGGAGCATGGATGTCCTAGTGGTTCACCCATGAGCGTTCCTCTGTGCCATATCCCTTCCAGTGCACCAAATATTGTATCTGTCCATGGAATCTACATGAATCCAAAATACTCTGCACTTCATATTCGTCATGATCCTGAATGTGTACTGGACCTGGAACTGCAGGGGTGGTGGTATAACGGTTACACACCAACGGTTTGAGAAGGGACACATGGAACACATTATGTATCTTCATGGAGGCAGGTAATTCTAATGCACAGGAGACAGGGTTGACTCGACGGAGTACCTGGAACGGACCCACAAACTGAGGAGGAAACTTATAACAAGGTACTTGCAACCTAAGAGTCTTGGAGGACAACCAGACATCCCACCTGGAATACAGGAGCCGGCAATCGCCTGTTGTTGGCATGCCGCTGTACTCGTAGGAAGGAATCACGTAGGGAATTCTGGACCTGTGCCCATGTGGAGCGGAGTTGCCTAATATGCTCATCCAGAGCTGGAATCTGTTATGCTTGGAAAGTGTCCGGGAGCAAGCATGGTTAAAACCCATAATTGATCAGAAAGGGTGAGCTCCCGGATGTGTTACATACTGCACAGTTCCTGGCAAACTCTGCCCACGGCAACAAGTCAGCCCAATTGTCGTGGTGGTTGGAAATGAAACAACGTAAAAACTGTTCCAAGCCCTGGTTGGAATGCTCAGCGGCCCCATTAGTCTGGGGGTGATAGGCGGAGGAAAAGGACAACTGAATCCCCATCTGGTTACAAAAGGCCCTCCAAAATCTTGACACGAATTGACTCCCACGGTCCGAGACCAGCACCTTGGGTACCCTGTGGAGTCGGAATACCTCCCTGGCAACCACTGTAGCCAGATCCTTAGCAGACGGCAAGCCAGGGAGTGGCACGAAATGGGCCATTTTGGAGAATCTGTCAACTATCATGAGTATCACCGTATAGCCTTTGGAAACTGGCAGCTCCCCCAGGAAGTCAATAGAAACGTGTGACCAAGGATGGTCACCATTGGGAACAGCTTGCAATAGTCCCACCGGGAGGTGTCTAGGAGTCTGGGAACGGGCACAAGTGGCACAGCCTTCGGTGAATGCCGCACAGTCATCTTTCATGCCAGGCCACCAAAATATCCGGGACAGAGACCAGATTCATTAATTTTTTCCAACATGGCCGGCCACCTGGGAAGCATGGTAAGACTCCATTAATTTAGCCCGAAAGGGCTCTGCCACAAAACACTTGCCCATAGGCTTCTCTGGAGGAGCATTGGCCTGAGATGCCAAAATCTCCTCCCCCAACGGTGAAGTGATGCTCGTCCTCAATGTGGCGAGTATACGGTCCGGAGGAATGATGGGCATTGGTACAGAGTCAGATTCCAGATCAGGACCAAATTGTCTGGACAAGGCATCGGCCCGCACATTCTTTGTACCAGGTAAGTAGGAGACAATGAAATTGAAACGAGACAAAAACAGTGCCCATCGAGCTTGTCTTGTCTCTTGGCCTCAGAGAGGTACATAAGGTTCTTATGATCTGTCAAAATCAATATTGGCACCCTACTGCCCTCCAACAGGTGGCGCCATTCACGTAACGTCAGAATAATTGCCAAGAGTTCCTGATCACCAATGTCATACAGACTCTGGGCTTTGGTCATCTTTTATGAGAAAAATTCGCATGGTCTCAAAGTCTTATCAGGACCTGGTCTTTGGCCCAACACTGTCCCTACTCCGGTTTCAGAAGCATCCACCTCCAATGTAAATGGTAGCCCAGGAATAGGATGCAACAGAACCGGGGCAGTGGAAAATGCGGTTTTCAGACTTTCAAATGCCCTGACTGCCTCTGGGCACCACTCTGAGGCGTTGGCACCCTTATGGGTCATATCAGTGAGTGGCTTAACAATTCCAGAATAATCTCGAATAAATTTCCTATAATAATTCGCAAACCCTAAAAATCGCTGCAAGGGTTTGAGGCCCGTGGGGTGCAGCCACTGCAACACTGCTACAAGCTTGTCCTTATCCATAGCGAAACCCTCCTTAGAGATAACATAGCCAAGAAAAGATACACTAGACCTATGGAAATCGCACTTCTCAAGTTTGCAATATAGCTTGTTCTCTCTCAGCCTCTGTAAGACCACCGGTGGTGAGTCTCCAGGTCGGGAGAATAAATCAAAATGCCGTCTAGGTATACGACCACACAGGATTGTAACAAATCCCTCAGTACATCATTTATAAATTCTTGGAATACCGCCGGGGCATCGCAAAGACCAAATGGCATAACCAAATATTCGTAGTGCCCCGTACGAGTATTGAAAGCAGTTTTCCACTCATCACCTTCCTTAATCCGGACTAGATTATATGCCGCCCTAAGCTCAAGTTTAGTAAAGATGGATGCGCCCTTAAGCCTATCGAACAGTTCGGTGATGAGTGGAATGGGATAAGCGTTCTTTATCATTATTTTGTTGAGACCCCTATAATCAATACAGGGTCGGAGCTCCCCGTCCTTCTTTTTAACAAAAAGAATCCAGCCCCTGCGGGCGAGGAAGACTTACAAATAATGCCATGAACCAAGGCATCACCAATGTATTCCTCCATGGCCTGGTTTTCATCACAAGACAACTGGAAAGTTCTACCCCTAGGGGGCATAGCGCCTGGCTCAATATCAATAGCACAATCGTATGGACGATGCTGCAGCAGAGTGCTAGCCTCTCCCTTACTGAATACATCACTGAATGACTGGTATTCATGCGGTAGGGAGGGAGAGGTACACAAAATCTTAGTAGGATGCCTTAGACAATGATTGTTACAGTGCTCGGACCAAGACAAGATCTCACATGTCTTCCAGTCAAGTCTGGGATTATGTGTATGTAACCAAGGAAGACTGGATTATCTGAAACTGTAAGGTCTCTTTGTGAAGTGCTCCTACGCAAACATATAATGGGCATGTCTCCTGGGTGACCTGTGGCAGTACCAGAGGCCTCCCATCAATGGCCTCAATATCAAGCGGAGATTCTCTGTCCAACAATGGGATATTATGTAGTTTAGCAAAGTCTCTGTCCATGAAATATCTGGCAGCGCCGGAGTCAATCAGAGCAGGAGTATTTACAGAATTGGAAGCCCAAGAGACAACAATATTGAGTACAGGCTTGTTCAACGTGCCCTCCGGGGACTGGTTTATGCCACCTAGGATCTGTCCCCAGCTTGAGCCTAGGTGCGTGCGTTTCCCAGCCGCACAGGACAAGTGTTTAGCAGGTGACCTGCCTTGCCACAATACATACATAAATCCTGTTTGCCGCGGAAGGAGCGTTCCTCCTTGGACAATCATGTGAAGCCTAATTGCATAGGTTCTACGCTCCCAGTAGCAGGGCCCAGAGGTATGGGAGGAAAGGGAGGCAAGGGTGGGAAATTAGCCCTAGTAGCAGACTCGCTCGTGGATCTTGATCTACGTTCCTTATATATACTCCTCTCCCTTAGGATGTAGGGTTTAAGTATTATTGTCCCATTAAGCAGCTTTGTCACAAGATTGATATGCCCTGAATCTGATGTTGTTACTAAGAGGCCTATCTTTCAGGTTCACAATTTTCTTTTTAAGCATCTCCATATCCATGGTGAAACCTTGTGCTTACCTCCAGAGAGTCACATTCATTGCTTGTATCTTCCACATTCTTTTCAAGAGCATCCATTTTTCTAGCAGTTTTTGCTTATAAAACAGTAAATTATGTACTTATTGGGGAAAGTTCTCGGCTGACACACCCATCCAGTAAAATAAGGGTATTTCAAAAGCCAATGGTAGGCCCCTCACTGAGAAATTGCAAATCTTCAGAGTGGATCAAGGTGGGAAGAAAGATACAGGTGCTTACCTACCCTTCTAAGGAAGAATAATCTATGGGAAAATCTTCATTCTTATCCCAGTTGTAGTCCCATGCTGAGTTCCATTTATTCATCTATAGTTGGAGATTTTTAATTCAGAACTTAGTACAGCATAAATTTGTGGGGTTTTTTTTTTAATTATACTGCAACATATTTGCCTGGGGGTGCTCTTCCTATCACTTACTACAGGGACCCATTGTCAGAGACTCAGTGACCTTATTAAAAACAAATTTGTCTTGTGGATGATGATGATTAAAAATAAATTGGATCTTCAATAACATTTGCATGATACCCATATTTTACTCAGTGAGAAAATTATTATAATAAATATCTATTCAGAATAAACGTTTACTTCGCCTTTAAATATTGGCAGACTGAACTTCATCATCGCTGCTGAACTTGAAGGCTAGCACACAAAAAAATCGCTACATATATTATATGATGTGCACTCATTTTCATTACTGAAGCGTTCATCTTGGGGGGTTTTGACAGTTTCCGTCAAGTATTGCATGAGTAATTCTGAAACTTTGGATGTCTGGACCATGATGGCAGGCTGATGCAGTTTGAGTCTGAAAACATTCTATGACATTTTTGGTAAAATAATACAACATTTCAGCACACATATTTTTCTGAAGATAAAATGTTATTAAGCTGCATTGTTCTGTTCACTTTTCAATTTTAGCTTATCATTCACAACTCGCAAACCATTACAATAGAACCATCATTCACAGCAATAATTTGGGAAAGTATTTTTCACAAACAATTACAGCTGCATTTTCCAATGTACCTTTGCACAAATTAAAGGGATAGTAATTTTTCACAAAAACAGCAGTTCCATTTAATCTTCATAGTATTTGAGCCATAGAGAGTGTTATTTCAATACTCTCAGCATTGTAGCTCAAGAGTAATTGAATGATAAAGTACCCTGCTCCAACCCCTTTTTTCTAATGTAAGCCACCTCCCTTCAGATTTGGAATCTGGTCTTGAGATCAGACAGCTCACAGCAAGGGATAATCTTCTTACTGTGAACATAAGGAAAACCCTGCTCCACTTAACAGGTTTTTCCCTTATGCTAATTGAAGATTTTTCCTCTCTGAGATTCACCTGGAGACCACCTTGCTGCTCTGAG
This sequence comes from Rhinophrynus dorsalis, assembly GCA_037306005.1. Lineage (NCBI taxonomy): Eukaryota > Metazoa > Chordata > Amphibia > Anura > Rhinophrynidae > Rhinophrynus > Rhinophrynus dorsalis. The sequence continues at coordinate 476,570,184 of CM074718.1, forward strand.
GTGAGCAGTGTTACATCAGTAAAAGGAGGATACTTTATCATTCAATTACTCTTGAACTACAACTCAGACAGTATTAAACTAACGCTCTCCACAGCCCAAATGCTATGAAGATTAATTGGAGCTGCTTTTTTGTGAAACATTACTATGCTTTTAAACAAAAAATAGTATAATCAACCATAACACTACTTTATATACATAAACACTATATGTGTGTGTTTGTGTCTGTTCATGTGCATCAGTGTCCATGCATGGCACTATGGACTCAATCCTAATGTTGGAGATAAAAAAGCCGATAGGGCAAAATGGATACCGACCGACAAAAAGAAATTGTCTTGGTCGGTATTCAAATGTCCTACCGGCTAAAAACACAACAAATGTTAGGCCACAAAAATGGTTTGTGGCCAAACGTCCATTTTGTGTGTTATGTTCCCAAAATGCCGCTAAATAATGGCAGTATTGGGAACTTATCAGTAAAAAAGCTAACGATTGGTGCCTGACATACTGCCAAGTACCAGTCGTTAACTTATATATGTTATCTGTCATCCACTGTCCTTCTCCTTCAGACTTCTCTTCAGGCTTCTGTCTTCTGTCCTTCTCTTCAGTCTTCTCTTCTTTCTTCTATCTTCTTTCGTCTCTTCCTTCTGTCTTCTGCCTGTAAAATAAAACAACAATATTATTTCAAAGCATTAACAATGACATTGTTTAACCCTTTGAGTGGCAGAAGGGTATGCAACGCATTGCAAAGCAATGCATTGTGTACCTCACTGGCACTCAAAGGGTTACAATATATTGTGCCATTCCGTAAATTAAATGCCTCTATTCAATGACAAAGTAATAAATGCCATGAAGAAATATTATACATCATATACAAATGTCATACATAAATGCTAACTAAATCTACTTAGCTTAATCTTCATGTCTCCGTTGCTTGGTGTGGCCTCGGAGGTGGCGGAGACACAGATGAGCCACACAATGCCCTTCTGTCCTGCACGGGCTGATGCCTGTAGCACACTGAGGGAATTGGAAGTGAGCCTGCCTTTATATATGGGCAGTCTCACTTCCATTTCCCACACAGCCATTGGCTGGGATGTTCATAAGAACATCCCAGACAATCAGATTCAAGTGGCTGTTCTTTAAACCGAGAAGTTAATTTATCCTATGCTGCCAACTACTCCTCTTATATCCAGTTATGCAACATATTACTATACCTTAGTACCCAATAGTGTGGCCATACTATCTCTCTGGTTCAAACTGGAATATATCATGAACCGTCATGGGATATGATGCCTACTGGCTTGTTTTTAATGAAGGTGAATTTGGTAGTATGGTTTTATTGTGCTCACTATTTATATACTCATTATTAGTGATGAGCGAGCACCCCAATGCTCGGGTGTTCGGGTGCTCTAACCGAGCACCCCCTGAGGCTCGAGTGCTCGGCCGAGCACCCGAGCCCCATTGAAGTCAATGGGAGGACTCGAGCATTACACCAGGCACCCCCTGCTCTGATGAGGGGAGGGTGCCTGGTCCATAGGAAAAGGGCAGAAAAGGATGGAAACACCACAGAAATGGTTCAGGGACAGCATAGGGAGGATGTCTGGATGCATCTTGGACTCCAACATCGCTGCTGGGAACGATCTTTCGCCCGTAGTACGCCATTTTTACAGACTGACCATAAAACACACAAAAAGGAAAATAAAAACGACTTTAGGCGAAAAATTGTTACCAAACAGTATTTGCTGTATATTTACTTGTATATCATCTGCAAATTCTTCCAAAAATTTCCTCGATTTTTCTGAACTGAGGCCATGATTAAGAGGGAAACGTGCGCAGAGGCAAATTCTCCCCAAAATTTCCTTGATTTTCAGAACTGAGGCCATGATTAAGAGGGAAACGTGCACAGAGGCAAATTCTCCCAAAAATTTCCTTGATTTTATTGAACTGAGGCCATGATTAAGAGGGAAACGTGCGCTGAGCCGACCATCTAAAACATTATGGGTGAGGGTCTGCTGCAGAGCTGACCATCCTAAACATTATATGCGAAGGCCCGCTAGTGAGCTGACGCTATAAAACATTATATGAGAGGGCCCGCTAGAGAGCTGACCCAATAAAACATTATATGAGAAGGCCCGCTGGTGAGCTGACCTATATAAAAATTGTCAAACAGGGCCCGCTGGTGAGCTGGCCCTATATAAAAATTATATCACAGGGCCCGCTGGTGAGCTGGCCCTATATAAAAATTATATCCCAGGGCATATGGAAGAGGAGGAGGAGGATGAGAAGATTAAGAGTCAACCATATACCCGTTTTTTGGGTGGAAGGGGTGAATGGGAATACAGAGTATTCCCATCATTGTAAATAACATATATAAAGTGAGTTTATGTTCCCCCGGGGCTTTCCTCCAGTGGAGTGGAGAAGTCAGGGGAAATCCAGGCCTTGTTCATTTTTATAAGTGTCAACCTATCAGCATTGTCGGTGGAAAGGCGGATACGCTTATCTGTTATGATGCCACCAGCAGCACTAAATACCCGCTCAGACAGAACGCTGGCGGCAGGGCAGGCCAGCACCTCCAAGGCATAGAGTGCCAGTTCATACCACGTGTCCAGCTTGGACACCCAGTAGTTGTAAGGCACAGAGGGATCATTGAGGACGCTGACACGGTCTGCTACGTACTCCTTCACCATCTTCCAAAACTTTTCCCTCCTTGTGACACTAGGCTGCGCATCAGGGTGAGGGTGCTGGCGGGGTGTCATGAAGGTGTCCCACGCCTTGGAGAGTGTTGCCCTGCCTTTCTCGGAACTGCTGTGTGCTCCCCTTTTCTCCCCTTCTCGGTTGGCCAAGGTAGCACGTACTCTGCCGCCAGCGTTGTCAGATGGAAAATTTTGGAGCAATTTTTCAACAAGAACCTTCTGGTATTGCACCATTTTGCTTGTCCTCTCCACCGGAGGAATGAGAGATGAGAAATTCTCTTTGTAGCGGGGGTCCAGAAGGGTGAACACCCAGTAATCCGTGTTGTCTAAAATGCGTGTAACGCGTGGGTCACGGGAAAGGCAGCCTAACATAAAGTCAGCCATGTGTGCCAGAGTACCAACAGGCAAGATTTCGCTGTCCTCACCAGGAGGATGACTCTCAATCTCCTCATCCTCTTCCTCCTCTTCTGCCCACCCACGCTGAAGAGATGGAACTAAAGTTCCATGGCTACCCTCTGTAGCGGAGACAACCGTGTCTTCCTCCTCCTCCTCCTCCTCCTCCTCCTCCTCCGCCTCCTCCAATTGTCGCTGAGAAGACGAAGTGAGGGTGCTCTGGCTATCACCTTGTGTAAGCTCTTCCTCCCCCATTTCCACCTCTTCCACATGCAAAGCGTCGGTTTTAATTGTGAGCAGCGAGCGTTTCAGTAGACACAGAAGTGGGATGGTTACACTGATAATAGCGTTATCGCCGCTCACCATCTTTGTCGATTCCTCAAAATTGCGTAAAACCTCACAGAGGTCTGACATCCATTCCCACTCCTCACTTCTGATTACAGGAAGTTGAACGGAGAGGCGACGACCGTGTAACAGCTGGTACTCCACTACTGCCCTCTGCTGCTCACAAAGCCGGGCCAACATGTGGAAGGTGGAGTTCCAGCGCGTGCTCACGTCACACAGCAGCCGGTGAGCTGGCAATTGTAAGCGCTGCTGCAGCTTCAACAGGCCGGCTGAAGCTGTTGATGACTTACGGAAATGTGCACACACGCGGCGCACCTTGGTCAAGAGATCATGCACATTGGGGTAGGTTTTTAGAAATCGCTGCACCACTAAATTAAATACATGCGCTAGGCATGGTACGTGTGTGAGCTTGCCGAGCTCCAAAGCCGCCACCAAGTTACGCCCATTATCACACACAACCATGCCTGGTTGCAGGTTGAGTGGCGAGAGCCACTGCTCGGTCTGGTGACTAATCCCCTGCAACAGCTCTGAGGCCGTGTGCTGTTTGTCCCCAAGGCAGATCAGCTTCAGCACGGCCTGTTGACGCTTCCCCACTGCAGTGCTACACTGCTTCCAGCTACTGGCTGATGGGGGAGTGGCGGTGTGTGTAGAGAATTCGGAGGTGGAAACGGAGGAGGAGGAGCCAATAACGTAGGTGCTGGTGGAAACCCTGATGGAGGTAGGGCCCGCAATCCTCGGCGTGGGTAGCACCCGTGCCATCCCAGGGTCCGAGTCGCTCCCAGCCTCCACGACATTCACCCAGTGTGCCGTCAGGGAAATGTAGCGTCCCTGGCCACAAGCACTTGTCCATGTGTCAGTCGTTAAGTGGACCTTCCCAGTAACTGCGTTGGTCAGGGCACGGGTGATGTTACGGGACACATGGTGGTGTAATGCGGGGATGGCACACCGGGAAAAGTAGTGGCGGCTGGGGACCGCGTACCGAGGGACAGCTGCTGCCATCAGGCTGCGGAAGGACTCAGTGTCCACAAGCCTAAATGGCAGCATTTCGATGGCCAGTAATTTGGAAAGGTGTGAGGTTAGTGCTATGGCCTGTGGGTGGGTGGCTGGGTACTTTCTCTTGCGCTCAAATGCCTGGGGTAACGACATTTGGACGCTGTGCTGGGACAGGGAAGTGGATGTGGTCGCTGATGGTGCTTCAGATGCTACAGGTGCAGGGCGGGAGGTATGCGGGCCTGCGCCTTCGACAGGCGATTGGCCGGCACCGAAAACAGGGGAAGAGGAGGCAGTGGTGTGGCCTGCAGACACAGATGGGCGATCCAGGCGTTCCTCCCACTTACTACGGTGCTTGGATGCCATGTGTCGGATCATGCTGGTGGTGGTGAGGTTTCTAGTGTTCATGCCTCGGCTCATTCTGGTGTGGCACAGGTTGCAAACTACAATTCTTTTGTCGTCCGCACTTTCCTTAAAAAAACGCCATACCGCGGAACACCTACCCCTTGGCAAGGTAGATTTACGCAAGGGGGTGCTCCGTGGAACATTTGCGGGCCGGTTTGGTGCGGTCCGCCTTCTTTCTGTAGCCACACCACTGCCTCTTCAAGCCTGTTGCGGTGCTGCAGATGGCTCACCCTCAGGACTGCTGTCATCGCTCGGCTCTACACCTTCCCAGGTGGGGTCAGTCACCTCATCGTCCACCAAGTCCTCCTCCACTTCCTCACTCTGATCATCCTCCTCAAGTCTTGATCCCACCACATACTCAGTCATTGACAACTGTATAACATTCTCCTCAACAAGGTCTTGAGACGGAAATAGTGGTTGATTTAATGGCAACTGTGTCTCATCATCATCATCATCATCCACTACTTCCTTTGACCTTAAATGCCGTTCACATCTGTCATCTTCTTGAGATTGGGTAGCCTCTAGAGGTTGTGAATCAGGGCACAAGATGTCATGTTCCTCTTCAAGCGTGCTTGGAGAGAGGGTCAAATGAAGGATTGGTGATGAGACGAGCTCCTCACTATATCCCAGTGTGGGATCACTTCTTTGACCAGACCGTGTATGGTGGGAGGAAGGATGATCAGAGTGAGGATTATGTTGACCAGACTCTTGGCTACTGAGAGTGGACTTGGTGGAAGACAGGGTGGTGCTTAACCGACTGGAAGCAGTATCAGCTGTCATCCAACCGACCACCTGTTCGCAGTGGTCGGACCTCGAGAGTGATGTCCTGCGACGCCCTGTAAAATTACACATGAAGCTAGGTATGGTGGATGTCTTTCTTTCTTGTGCTCTGGCACCAGGCACAGTTTCTCCGCGTCCTGACCCGCGCCCTGAACTTTCAGGATCACGTCCACTTCCCCGTCCCTTTTTACCCGCCTTCTTCATCTTACACAGAATATGTGACTTTAATATTTGAGTTTGAAAACTTAACAGTATTTCTTATTATTCTGCAACTCTGCAGAGTACACAGAATAGGCTGCTAAACTGCGGTGAAACACACTGAATGGAATATGTGAGTTTAATATTTGAGTTTGAAAACTTAACAGTATTTCTTATTATTCTGCAACTGTACAGAGTACACAGAATAGGCTGTTAAACGGCGGTGAAACACACTGAATGGAATATGTGACTTTAATATTTGAGTTTGAAAACTTAACAGTATTTCTTATTATTCTGCAACTGTACAGAGTACACAGAATAGGCTGTTAAACGGCGGTGAAACACACTGAATGGAATATGTGACTTTAATATTTGAGTTTGAAAACTTAACAGTATTTCTTATTATTCTGCAACTGTACAGAGTACACAGAATAGGCTGTTAAACGGCGGTGAAACACACTGAATGGAATATGTGAGTTTAATATTTGAGTTTGAAAACTTAACAGTATTTCTTATTATTCTGCAACTGTACAGAGTACACAGAATAGGCTGCTAAACTGCGGTGAAACACACTGAATGGAATATGTGACTTTAATATTTGAGTTTGAAAACTTAACAGTATTTCTTATTATTCTGCAACTCTGCAGAGTACACAGAATAGGCTGCTAAACTGCGGTGAAACACACTGAATGGAATATGTGACTTTAATATTTGAGTTTGAAAACTTAACAGTATTTCTTATTATTCTGCAACTGTACAGAGTACACAGAATAGGCTGTTAAACGGCGGTGAAACACACTGAATGGAATATGTGACTTTAATATTTGAGTTTGAAAACTTAACAGTATTTCTTATTATTCTGCAACTGTACAGAGTACACAGAATAGGCTGCTAAACTGCGGTGAAACACACTGAATGGAATATGTGACTTTAATATTTGAGTTTGAAAACTTAACAGTATTTCTTATTATTCTGCAACTCTGCAGAGTACACAGAAAAGGCTGCTAAACTGCGGTGAAACACACTGAATGGAATATGTGACTTTAATATTTGAGTTTGAAAACTTAACAGTATTTCTTATTATTCTGCAACTCTGCACAGTACACAGAATAGGCTGCTAAACGGCGGTGAAACACACTGAATGGAATATGTGACTTTGATATTTTAGTTTGAAGACTTAACAGTATTTCTTCCTATTCTGCAACTCTGCACAGTACACAGAATAGGCTGCTAAACTGCGGCGAAGCACACTGAATGGAATATGTGACTTTGATATTTTAGTTTGAAGACTTAACAGTATTTCTTCCTATTCTGCAACTCTGCACAGTACACAGAATAGGCTGCTAAACTGCGGCGAAGCACACTGAATGGAATATGTGACTTTGATATTTTAGTTTGAAGACTTAACAGTATTTCTTCCTATTCTGCAACTCTGCACAGTACACAGAATGTGCTGCTAAACTGCGGCGAAGCACACTGAATGGAATATGTGACTTTGATATTTTAGTTTGAAGACTTAACAGTATTTCTTCCTATTCTGCAACTCTGCACAGTACTCAGAATGTGCTGCTAAACTGCGGCGACGCACACTGAATGGAATACGTGACTTTGATATTTTAGTTTGAAGACTTAACAGAATGTGCTCTAATCTGCAACTTTGCACACTAAACAGAATGTGCTCTAATCTGCAACTTTGCACACTAAACAGAATGTGCTCTAATCTGCAACTTTGCACACTAAACAGAATGTGCTCTAATCTGCAACTGTGCACACTAAACAGAATGTGCTCTAATCTGCAACTTTTCACACTAAACAGAATATTTTTTTTTTTGTTTGTTTTTTTCCCCCCACACACAATATAACCTGCTGCCCCCACCCACAGTAGTCCTAAAAAGGACTTTTGGTTCTTTTTTGTCACAATTTTTGTTTTTTCCTCCCTACACTGCCTTTCCCTTCCTATCCTCAGCTCTCCCTGGCTCAGACTGAGCCGAACTCGATGGTCAGGTGCTATACAGCACCTGACCACGGGTTCTGGCCAGCCAATCAGTGTAATGCCAGCAGCCAACATGGCTGCTGGCATTACACCGATGTCAGAGCCTCCCTGCACGTTTATTGGCTGCGCAGCAGCCGCAAAACGTGCGGGGAGGAGACCCGAACATGGCGGGCGAGCACATGCGGTACTCGTACGAGTACCGCCATGTGCCGAGCAGAGCGATGCTCGAGCCGATCCGAGCATCGGCCGAGCATGCTCGCTCAACACTACTCATTATTATTGGGGTAGCAGGGGGATGTTTTATACATAGGTCAATAAAGGTATATTTCTAGTCATTTAATACAGCCCAAGCTCTGTAGCCCTTTACACTAGCCCCCTTGGACTAGTTATATTCCCTGCCAGGAGAGACTGTATGGATTAAAATGTATCTATTTGTTATTAATTTTATATAATGATATGTACTCATTGTTATTTAAAGATTATGTAATCCCCTATTTTCCTTTCTTAGAGTTTATTTCAATGTACAGCTGCTTCTATCATGTGAAGTGTTTACATTTCCATTTGTCATAATGATGGTTTTCTTTGAAGGGTGTATTGTGTTTTATTAATATATCAAGATTATACGCAGATGCTCCAAAGTAACATTCTAATCGGTCCATGAAACTTCTAAAGAACAGCCATAGTTGCCGTTTCTTACACTTTTTTGATCCTGACAAATTAGCATACAGTAGTCTTGAAACACTAATGTTTTGTTTTAGAACAGACTTTGTTTATACTTTTACATATTTTTAGGGGTGGGTGAAAAGTGTGAAAAATTTCCCGCATGACTTTTCGCAAAAACGTGCCGATTTTTTGCTTTTTCTGCGAAAGATTTTGCCATTTCACTTATGCAAAAATGTCCTCCTTTTTGGCAATTTTAACAGATTTTTCACCTATTTTAACACATTTTTTGCCTATATTTGTTATAGATACTATATTTTCTACTATAATATTACTTCTTCTGAGGACTGTAGTTTAGAAATAAATGTCTGAAACTCAAAGTTTTGAGTCCTGCAGCAACGTATGCCATGAAAAATGTGTTAGCATGCAGATTGCATTTGTCTTTTGCCCACAGTGACAGTGGAACATATTCATCATGATGATGTCAAGTAACATTATGAATTATGCATTTTATTGCTTGCCTTGGCAAATGACATAGAAACCAACCCTGGCCCTCAAATAGCAATAAATGCAACATACGTAGTATACTGCCCAAAATGAATTAACTAAAAGCATGGGGTTGCACATTCAAACCAAAAATTCTTATTCTTACTGAATCCTGGATAACCCCAAAAATACCTGATACTGTTGTTGCCATAGATGGATATTCATGCATTAGAAAAGACCATGCAAAGCGAGGATGACATGTAATAATACACATACAGGAGTCAATAAACTTTACACTTCTAAATGACTCTCATAACTCTGATTCTTATCAATACATTGCTGGCAAAATTTGTCTTCCATACTCAAAACAAATAATTATTCTTGGCATCTACAGACCGCCAAATACCCCAGCACATTCTCTTCAGACATAGCTCAATACCTAAAGGACATTGCCACTCAAAACAAGAAAAGCGAGCTGATGGTTCTTGGAGACTTTAATATTAATTGGGTAGATTCCAGGAATTAAAAATATTGTTCGTTGTTTAAAAGATTGAACTTATCACAGCTATTATCCTCCCCTACTCGAATAAATCTGAAAACATCCAACCATACTCTGCTAGACTAGATCCTTTATTCCTGCACAAGCAGAATCCAACATTTGACATTTGGGTGTACTATTAAACATGTTTAGTGATCACTCCATAGTTTACTGTGTCCGTAAAATACAACCAGTCGTGTTCCAAATTCATACTCACGAGATCATTTCGAAAATGTAATCTTCAGTCCTTCTAAATGATTTAAAAAATTGCTCGTGGTATAGAATAAACCTAATACCTGACCTAGACTCAGAGACTGACTTTTTTAACTCTGAATTCTTACAGGTCTATAATACCCATGCCCCACTAAGGAAGGTCAGGTCTCAGCTGACTTGATTCAATTATACAGTCTCAGAGATGCTTTATGGACTAAATTTAAACAAACTGGCTCCGCTTATGATCACACTACATACAGGCAATTAAGAAATACATGTACAAAACAAACAAAATTAGCAAAAGCACAATATCTGACATAGCTCAACACCTAAAGGTGATTGCCACACAAAACAAGAAAAGCGAGTTGATGGTTCTTGGAGACTTTAATATTAATTGGCTTGATTCCAGGAATGAAAAATATTGTTCATTGTTTAAAGCACTGAACTTATCACAACAAATATCTTCCCCTACTCGCATAAATCTTAAAACATCCAACCATACCCTGCTAGACTGGATCCTCACATCCTGCGCAAGCAGAATCCAAGATTCAGGTGTTCTAGCAAACGTGTTTAGTGATCACTCCATAGTTTACTGTGTCCGCAAAATAAAACCAGTCAAATCAAACTTCAAAGTCATACTCACGAGATCATTTAGAAAATTTAACCTTCAGTCCTTCCTAAATGATTTAAAAAATTGCTCATGGCATAGATTACATCTAATACCTGACCTTGATTCAGCGATTGACTTTTTTAACTCAGAATTCCTACAGGTCTGTAATACCCATGCCCCACTAAGAAAGGTCAGGGTCAGGGGGGCACATCTACCATGGGTCTCAGCTGACTTGATTCAATTATTCAGTTTCAGAGATTCATTATGGACAAAATTTAAACAATCTGGCTCCCCTCATGATCACACTATATATAGGCAAGTACGGAATACATGTACAAAACAAACAAAACTAGCAAAAGCACAATATTTTAATAACAACTTGGACAATAACATTTCAAAGCCTGCCAACTTTTGGAAGGTTATAAAGAACATCTACAATCCACCTAACCATTCTCACCCATCAAATATAACAATAGACAATGAAACCATACAGTGCCCCCCAGCCATAGCCAATGCTTTCAACAGCTACTTTGTTGGATGTGCCACCACACTGATTAAACAAAACAAAGGCCACTCTGAAGTCCCACTAAGTTCAGAACAGTCACTGGCACCTGCTGCCTGGTCCAACAGTGCAAACAAATTCAATTTCAGGCCAGTAAATGAAAGTGAAGTATATGATCACCTCCTCAACCCAAAACTGAAATCTCAATCGAGCCCTGACCAACTACCAGCAATTTTATTAAAGCTCAGTGCTATGGTCACAGCCCAACCGATAGCAACTCTAATTAATGCCTCTTTGACATCAGGGTATATGCCCAAATCCTGGAAAGTGGCAAGAGTTGTACCTATCCACAAAAGTGGGGACAAAAATGTAGTATCAAATTACAGACCGATATCTCTCCTCCCCACTTTATCTAAAATCATAGAGAAATGTGTACATGTGCAACTACATAAATATTACCAACAGACCAGTTTCTTCACCCCTCTTCAATCAGGGTTTAGACCAAACCACTCAACAGTCACGTCTCTTCTAAAAGTAACCAATGATATCCAGACTGGCATGGAAAATGGTGAACTCACAGGAGCTATTTTCCTTGATTTCGCTAAGGCCTTTGACACAGTAGACCATAACATTCTTATCAGCAAACTCCATAACTCAGGATTGGGTAATAATTCTCTACAATGGTTCCGATCCTATTTATCAGACAGAATGCAGTATGTGTCAGTTGCAAACAATGACTCCCGTCCGCTCAAAATAACAAGTGGAGTTCCCCAAGGCTCCATTCTTGGCCCTCTTCTATTTTCTCTTTTTATAAATGATCTGCCCAAGGTTTGCAAATCATCTTCAGTACACATGTATGCAGATGACACCATAATCTATGCTAAAAACTCTAGCATATCACAACTTGAAACCGAATTACAACATGATTTCTACAAAGTGGAAAGATGGATAACACAGAACAAACTTTTCTTAAACACAGATAAAACAGTCACAATGATATTTGGCACAAAGCACAAACTGCGTAGTCTCGACAATATCCACCTATCCATTGTGACAGAGTCTAATCGTAAATTGGCCCCAGTAGACTCCTACAAATATCTTGGTATGTGGCTTGACCCTAACCTCAATTTTGGTCACCACATTGACAAATTAACCTCTAAACTTTATCCCAAAATAAGTACACTTTATAGAAACAAATTATGTCTAAGTACCCAGGTGAGAAAACGTATCGTACAACAGATGCTGCTGCCAGTCATAGACTATGGTGACGTAGTATATGCTCCAGCGCCAGAAATCCACCTCAGTAAACTTGACACTCTATATAATTCATTATGCCGCTTTATCCTCCAGTGTGACTACACTACCCATCATTGTGACATGCTAAAAGAACTAAATTGGCTAACACTCAAATCTAGACGTGACCTTCATCTTTCTTGCTTAGTACACAATCACTTCTCTGGAAAACTACCACAATACCTAAGCAGTATGCTCACCCCAGCTCTCCATACTAACTATAACCTCCGCTCCACTACTAACAACTCACTGCATATACCACAATACAAGAAAGAAGCAGGAAGATCTGCCTTCTCCTTCAGAGCTCCAAAAATCTGGAACAATCTGCCGGAAAAAATCACATCTGCACCCAGTCTAAAATCCTTAAAAGCAAATGTTTCTTTATATCTACAAACAGTGTGTAACTGCAAATAATCCCATTATTTAATAAGTATGTATATTTCTGTATGTTTGTATATAATGTCTCACAATTAGTGTAAATATGTAACCTTTTACTGAAAACTATCCAGGACATACTTGAAAACGAGAGAAATCTCAATGTATTCTTCCTGGTAAAACATTTTCTAAATAAATAAATAAATAAATTTTACTAACATTTTAAAGCCAGCCAACCTTTGGAAGGTTATTAAAAACCTCTACAACCCTCCTAGCCATTCTCACCCTTCAACTATAACTGTAGACAGGGAAACAATACAGTGCCCCATAGCCTTAGCCAAAGCATTTAACAGCTAATTTTTGGAATGTGCCACCACCCTAATTACACAAATCAAAGGTAACTCAGAAGTTCAACCATCTACAGAACAGTCACTGACACTTGTTACCTGGTCCAATTATGAAAATGAATTAAATTTCATGCCAGTAAATGAAAGCGAAATATATGATCACCTCCTCAACCCAAAAATTAAATTCCAATCTAGCCCTGACCAACTACCCGCAATGTTATTAAAGCTCAGTGCAATGGTCATGGACAAACCAATTGCATCTTTAATTAATGCCTCTTTGGCAACAGGGTATATGTCCAAAGCCTGGAAGGTGGCTAGAGTTGTGCCTATCCACAAAAATGGGGATAAAAAATGTAGTATCAAACTACAGACCAATATCCCTACTCCCCACTTTATCTAAAATACTAGAGGAATGTGTAAACGTGCAACTATATAAATATTACCGACAGACCAGTTTTTTCACCCCTCTTCAATCAGGCTTTCGACCAAATCACTCAACACTCACGGCCCTCCTAAAAGTAACCAATGATATCCAGACTGGCATAGAAAATTATAACCTCACAGGAGCAATTTTCTTAGATTTTGCCAAAGCCTTTGACACAGTAGACCATAATATTCTTACAAACAAATTCCAAAGCTCAGGATTGGGTAATAATTCTTTAGACTGGTTCCGATCCAACTTATCAGACAGAATGCAGTATGTGTCAGTTGTTGACAATGACTCCCTTCCACTCAAAATAACAAGTGGAGTTCCTCAAGGCTCCATTCTTGGCCCTCTTCTATTTTATCTTTTTATAAATGATCTGTCCAAGGTTTGCAAATCATCTTCAGTACACATATATGCAGATGACACCATAATATATACTAAAAACTCAAACATATCACAACTAGAAGTCATATTACAATATGATTTCTGTGAGGTTGAAAGATGGATAGCAAAGAACAAACTGTTCTTAAACACAGACAAAATGGTCACAATGATATTTGGCACAAAGCACAAACTGCGTAATCTCGGCAATACTCACCTACACATAGTAACAGAGTCTAATCGTAAATTGGCCCCAGTGGACTCCTACAAATATCTTGGTATGTGACTTGACCCCAACCTCACTTTTGGTCTCCATATTGATAAATTAACCTCCAAACTTTATCCCAAAATAAGTACTCTTTTCAGAAACAAATCATGTTTAAGTACCCTGGCTAGAAAACGTATTGTACAATAGATGTTTCTGTCAGTCATAGACTATGGTGATGTAGTACATGCTCCAGTGCCGGAAATCCATCTTAGTAAACTTGACACTCTGTATAATTCATTATGCCACTTTAGCCTTCAATGTTATTACACTATCCATCACTGTGATATGCTTAAGGAACTAAATTGGTTAACACTCAAATCCAGATGTGCCCTTCACCTTTCTTGCTTAATACACAACCACTTATCTGGAAAACTCCCGGATTACCTGAGCAGTATGCTCACTCCTGCTCTCCATGCAAACTATAACCTCCGCTCCACTGCTAACAACTCTCTGCCTATACCACAATACAAGAAAGAAGCAGGAAGATCTTCTTTCTCCTTCAGAGCTCCAAAAGTCTGGAACAATCTGCCTGAAATAATCAAATCTGCTCCCAGTCTAAAATCCTTAAAAGCAAATGCTTCTTTATATCTAAAAACAGTGTGTAACTGTATATAATTTTTAACCCCTTAGGGACCCTTGATGTACCAGGACCGTCACGGTCCTTGAACTACTCAAGGACCGATGACAGTCATGGTACGTCACGTACTTTTTACATACAGCGCTCTACCGGGAGCGCTGTAAGTAAAAATAGGGCCTAAAATAGACCGCTCCAAGATCGGAGCGATCTCCTTCAAGCCCCATAGTGACGCGCCGATACACATGACAGGTCACGTGTACCGGCGCGTCAACGTGCCCCTATGCGGTCGTTATGGGACGGAAATGTCCCATAACCTCCGGTCCTTAAGGGGTTAATATTGAATATGTATGTATATTTATATGTGTATTTGTGTATATATAATGTTACACAATTCATGTAAATATGTACCCTTTACTGAAAACTTTCCAGGACATACTTGAAAACGAGAGAAATCTTCTTCCTGGTAAAACATTTTCTAAATAAAAATAAAATAACCAAAAAATAAAGTACAACCTACAATGTGACAGATGTGTATTGTAGTGGTGGTGGTTTGGGAATGGCATGGTGTGATTTCTGTTTGTATATTGTTTTTACCATTGTCATATGCTATCCTCCTTCTCAGATTATTGACACGCATTACTTCTCTGTCATATCAGTGGTCCCAGGTGGGGTAGATGGTGGAAAACCTTCTTCGCATCCCTCCTCCACCTCCTCATCTCTGCTGCTGGTAATATATTTGTCCTGGCTTTGTCTGTCATGTGTGGTTTCTGGTACCTGTTACTCAGATAGTATGAGATGTCTGTTTATTTTTATGAATGTTAGTCTCCCAACATTGCTGCTTGATGACTGATAGGGTGACTGTGTGCTTTTTGCCATATGTGCCTATCCAGGGTCAGACTTTCCAATGGCTTTCTCAAACAGTTTATAGACAGGCACAGTGCTGGAAGATTCAGTCTTTGACTTTCTACTAACCTTATAGCCATGTCATCATCCTCACTTTAAACTTCATCTGTATCTGAACAAGAGAAGGATGCTGGAGGGATATATTCTAGATCTTTATCATCATCAGTCATCATTAGGTCATCCTCAGCAACATCAGCATCACCTGACAGTTCTTTCCCACTACTACCCTTATATTCATCTACGCTTTTAGAGATCGCAAACAATTTATTTTAATTTTACTGTAACAAAATTCATTACTACTTTGAGGACAGGTGTTTTGTTATCTGATGCAGCAGGTGGTTCAGCTGCTATACCTTCCTCTATTGCCAGCATCATCA
The DNA here is from genome assembly GCA_037306005.1 of Rhinophrynus dorsalis. Lineage (NCBI taxonomy): Eukaryota > Metazoa > Chordata > Amphibia > Anura > Rhinophrynidae > Rhinophrynus > Rhinophrynus dorsalis. The sequence goes on from CM074718.1 coordinate 476,585,932, forward strand.
CCACACTTGAATGTGACTTGTTGTCGTCTTCAATGTTCTTATATGGTTCTTTATTTCTTCTGGCACTGGTGGTGCTGGAACTAGTTATGCTAGGACCTTGACAAACTGCATCCTCCCTTGGAGTAGCGGGATCATCATCATTGATTGCACATGCTGCAGCAACCATTGCTGCAGTCAGTTTTTGAACTACTACTTTACTCTCACGTCCCTGCACTGCTCCCCCTCCCCCTCCCTCTTCCCCTTCACCTTGTGCGTTTGCTGGATATTATTCAACTACACTGTGTTTTTTTACTGTATGATACACAACACAACTGATGGAGCTGTGTGATGCCTTGCCTAAGCCCAGTCAGCTGTATGTCACTATTATAACTGAACAACAAAATCAACAACTTCTTTCCCCAGACTTCCCCACCCAGCACAGAGACAATAACAACAAGATCAGCAAGCAAATAGGTCCCTAGCTTCCTGTGTCTTGCCAGTCAGTCACATGGAATTTTGGAGTATTTGGGGTCAACATCATTCCTCCCTTCTTCTCCCCAGGGTGCCCCTCTGACTCTCCTAATAAACACAACAAATGTACTACTAAAAGATTTCCTAAACTAAACTTCAATTCCTCTATATTCTCTAGCTGAAAAAATGTACTTCTCTCTCCTCTCACAAACACAAAATGGCATGCTGTGAGAGCCTGACAGCCTTTTACATGGCTGTAGAAAACTTTCATTTGGTAGAGAAATATTTTTCTTCCCATTGATTTCAATATATGAAAAAAGCAAGAAAAAGCGAAAAAATGGCATGTTTCACAGGAAATTATTCACCAAGTGGAAAGTGCCTTTATTTGCCAATTTCAGTTTCAGGCAAAAATTTTCACCGATCCCTACACATTTTATCATCTTAAGAAGTTTCATTTTAGAGCCAAAATTAAAGTGTCTACAGTATGCCTGGGACAGTGCTAAGTGCCGAGCAATAATGCCGATAGTATCATATTCATCCTAAGGCTTTTCTCACAAGAAACAAGTTGTGGGTATGACTTGGGCTTCCCTGTGAGAGCCAGAGAGGTTGGAAAAGGCGAGAGTGGCCATTTATGAGAATCTTGAGAAGATCACCAGCAATACCTCATAAACTATAAGTCATAAGCTCAAAATATATATATTCATTGATCACTGAAGTGCTAATTATTAGGTTACATTGTAAACACATCAACATGGGGGTCTTGCATATCATAGGGGTGTTTTTCCCTTCATACCTTCTTGGTTGCTAGGGATTTACCAATTGATTATGTTTCTCGCTTATCACTGTGGACACATTCTACTCATTTAGACTTCTGTGTTAGTCTCTATATTAGTTACTTACTATTTGCAACATTTTATAGGCGATATAGTCCACTCAAATACCACCTTATACATATAATTTATTTCTATTTTATGTATTTTATTTGATTCTCTGTTTCTATTTTCATGTATGGGGAAATTTAATCCATTCCCTTTTTTCTTTGATTAGACTTCTATTGGAACTATTTATTTGTAACTTTTTTTTGCATATATCTTGGTACACTTTGTATTTATTTATTGAGAACTGATGGTTTTATGCATTTATGTTCACAAGAAATATATATATATATAGTATTTTGATCACTTAATCAACTACATTTTGATCTCCTTGGTGCACTGTTTTTCTTTATTCTTTTTTTTTTTTTAGAAATGAGGCATTGCTGGTCCTAGTGGTCTCAAACAATAATTAGGAGGCATATAATATAAAGGTAAGGGAGCATTTGTACAGCAGTGGAAATAAGTTGGTATGTTTTGAAATTTGTTTTGAGAAACCCATAAATAAGGGTTCAACAAAAATATTCAACATTAAAAAAAGGCTAATTTTAGAACGCTAGTAGCAGAACTGGAGGACTTTCAATATTATATGATTTTCTAAAACTCAGAAGATAAATGGAATGTTAAAATTACTGCCAATATTTATTAAAATGCATTTTAACATTCCATTTTCCTTCTGCATTTTTGCAAAAGTGACGGAATAAAAAAAAATATAAATTCTGATATTAACATTTCTTCATAAATACCATAGTTACATGTGTATACAGCGTCCTCTATATAGGATATTTATTACAGATTAATTCTAATAAAACAGTTCTAAAACTGTCAACCTGACTTTGTAGTTTTGAACATTATGGTATAAAAATATGCTGCTGAGGTAGAGATATCTCTAACACATTGTGAAGACATTTCTAACATGTTATGGGTTGAATTTAGTGCATTATTTCTCCAAAGTCTGTCTTCACATATAACCAAGAGCATTGCTAGCTTTCCAACAAGCCCAGGGCTAATGCATTATTAATGAACAGGGTACTCCAACAGCACCATTCCTACAAGGGAGATTAGCACCATTACATGCACCAAGTTGGCAGCAATATCCAGGGTTTAAGCATGAGACCCAGGGCTTTAGCACTCTTAGCCAGTATTTAGCAAATGTAACCTCTGGCTGTAGTGATACATTTCAAGGTCCTAATGTGTGTTGTGCTATAACAGAAGATTTTCGGTGGGCTCCTTGAGATCGTGTGCAAAGAGTTATCAAAGGAACATTCTCAGAGTAAATAAAGGTTGTAAAGTTTCGGTCCTTGGCTCATTTCTTAATTAATGATACTGAATTGGGTGCTGAAGTCAGGGTGTCTCAACTGACCTATAGAATTATGTAAGGCTTGCAATCAGAATAGGATGTTCTTTTTGCAGAGGAAACTGGACAAATGGGAGACCGTGCAGCTAAAAGCAGATGCAGTTCATCACAGATAAACATAAGGTGATGCACTTGGGAAGTAAACACTAAATAGGACAGTGCTGGGTGATGTTTTGATAGAGAAGACTTTAGGGATAATTGTTGATAGTTGCCTTTGCAGTAGCATACAATATCAGTCAGCAACATAGCATACAGCAAGATATTAACATTGGCAGAATGTGTAATTTTGCTCTTCATAAATCTTTGTGTAAGACCTTACCTTCAGTATGCAGTTCAAGTTTGGGCATTGGTCCACATTAAAGATATTAATGAACTGGAAAGTGTTCTGAAATGAACAAGCAATTATAAAAGGAATGGAAGACATTAGTTTTTGGGATGGTTTGGGTTTGATTACTGATATGCTTGTTACTCACACAAATATAAACTGGGATTTTGTCATCAGCAGGGATTAACAGATGACAATGGGTCATCAACTGAGACTACAAGAAAGAAGATTTTCTCTTCTGAAACAGAAAGGGTTCTTTTTTGTAAGAATAGAAAAAGTTTGAAATGTATTCCTGAAAGAAGTGGTGTTGACACAGACAGTAGTTTGACTCCTTTTTAGCAAATCAGAATATACAGAAATGCAGGAAATATACTGTTCATTTTAATTAACATATGTCCCTGTGGTGTACCTATGCATATGTATCCTTTTATTTTTTATAGTACCAGAAAAAGCATACTTAGTTCCTCACTCATACACAGCACATAAGGTGCCCCACTAATCAAAAAAAGTGAAAAAGAAAGCAACAGTCGATGCTCTGATCAAACAAGGAATAGACAGAGCTTACATTAATATCCTCCAATCAAAATATGAAAATGCAACTGCATCAATACAGGTCAACAGTGATAAAGACCAGATCAATATAGAAAAAGGCATCTGACAAGGAAACATAATCTCCCCAAAACCATTTTCTGCTTGTTTAGAAGAAATTTTCCACAAACTAAATTGGGACAAAAAGGATTTAATATCAATGGAGATCACCTACATCAATTACATTTTACAAACAATATCATTCTCTTCACAGAAGTCTTGAAGAACTGCTAGAACTCATTGAAGAGCTAAAACAGGAAAGCAAACATTTTGATCATGTTTAACAAATTTACCATACCAAGGAAAATCACAGTAGATGAAGAAGAAGTAGAAGTGGACAAGTATGTTTACTTTGGACAGGAAATGTCAACAGATGGAAACACCATGATGGAAATTAAGTGATGAATAAAATTGAGGTGGCAGGCATTTGGAAAACTTAGTAGCACTGTTAAGACGAATTTACCGTTCTGCCTCAAGGAAAAGGTTTTTAACCAATGTGTCCTCCCAGTCCTTACCTATGTGCACAATGATTGACAAAGTCATACAAAAATGTATGGTTACGTAGAGATATATGGACCCTTGAATTCTAAACATAAAGAGACCAAAAAATGTGTGAATGGATAAATCAGCAAACAAAGGTCCATAAAATTATTGACAGAGAAATGCACCTAAAATTGAAATAGGCAGACCACATATTGTAGCAAGAAGACCTGACGGTAGATGGATCAAATACATGTTGGAATGGATTTCACTCCATACTAAACACCCAAGAAGAAGACCACAGACAAGATAGGTAGATGAAATTACCAGATTTGTTGGTATACAGTGGCAATAAAAGACACAGGTCCGAAGATCATTTATTGTCTATCCTAGGCAGTATGAAGGCCTGCTCAGCAAGCCTCCAACAACTTTTGTCCTGTGCCATTTCCATATATATATATGTGTGTGTATGTGTTTTACTGCCAAACGTACACATCATGAAGGCTAGAATACTGTTGTGGCAGTCTTGTTTTTTACAAGCCTGAGGCCTGCAAGCAATTTTTTCAGGGCTTGCAACAATTTTTAAGGGCTAGATTTAAGCCTGCAATCAATTTTTTTCTAGGCTAGCCTTGCTGTTGTAATATTTTTTAACATTTAATTTGTATTAAGCCTGAAAAACAAATACTTTCCAGGCTTTTTTTCCTATACTTCTGTTGCTGTACTAACCATTATTTTTAAACATACTACCCCTTATGGTTTAGTTTGTTTGCTCCATGATTGTACCATTTTATCTTAAAACACCATCCGAATTGATAGTCACTGGAATGTTATGTCTTATATGACAATTAACTAGCCCAGCTGCCATAGGAAATAGTGAACTAAACTTGTGGTAAATGGTAGAAGAGAGTGAGAGTATCACTATAGTACAGTCACCTATGTGCATGAGTCCCAGAAACATCTGGCTTTGATCAATGAATGGTGAGGACACAAACTTGTTAAATTATGGATGTTACTGTTAAGTAATGTTCGTATGGTGCGTGATACATGTTTGGCAGCAGTTCAAAATAAACTGGAGCAATTCTGGGGCAAACCAAGTGCACCAAAAGGTGAAAAATTATCCATATTGTTTCTGTGGTACCTTGTTAGTACATAATGGTAAATAATGATAATGCCCTTCATTTTGAGTGAACTGGCTTACAGTGATGCATTTTAGGAGCAAGTATCTTAGTAAAGTAGTTTTAGACAGATACAGCATTAAGAAGTTGGTTCCAGTTCATATATTAATGCAGAATTAAATAACACATTCCCCTTCTGAATATCTTTCTAACACCACTCTATAGAAATATGTACCTTTTCTCTGCCATTATATTGTACAGAACAAATCAGATAAACATGCAAAGAATGAGAAATACCAAGCCAATTAGCCATTCAGGCATTCCTGTGATAGACACAAGCAAATACAAATGTGTTCAGCTATTTGGATTTGATAACATCCTTAATCTAGTACTTTCCTGTTCTCTGTGTGGAAGCTGCCCAAGTTGCATTGCCAATGTTTTTTCTTAAGTGTCTATACAAGGTAAGAATAATGCACTCATTTTTGCTTTAAATTTTCTTTTCTCCAAGGTCTGTGTAATTTATTTTTACTTTAATCGAGCAGCTATTGTTAAGTCTCTGCACTGAATCTCAATTTAGTTTTTTTGCCTGCCTGATGCACAAAAAAGATAAAGGTATATTCTTCTGTATACATTTATACATAAAACAAAAATGAAATAACTATACCCAAAAATAAGAAATCTCTCATAAACCCTTTGTGAGAAAGGCCTTATATAAATGTATGATTCTAAACTGTGCCTAAACACAAAAGCCTTAACAAATACAATCCTTTTAAATGGCTGTCAGTCATGACAGAGTTCCCTATAAGCCATCAGGAGATGCAACCTATTCTTGCTCTTTGGGAAAGCCATCCTGTCAGAGATTCTAGATTCCCTTCTTACTTCTCAGGTACTACCCCCAAAGCAAGATGTGGCCTGATGTGATCACTGAAAGGAAACATTCAGTCTAGAGAAATCAATACATTGCATGCTTGGGTATACTAAACAATAAACAAGTAGTCTTATTACATATTAGTTGCTATTACTAATAAACTATAAAATAATGTAATCATTTATATGCTTTATGTTCTAATTTTTCTTTGTTTGTTTTTAGCTCTATCCTGTAAAGCTCATTGCCTGTCTGTTTGTAAAGAAATTAAATTCAAACTGGTCTCAGTGTTGTTGAAGAATGATCTATATCCACTTTTTTCTCTGTCACAAATGTTTGTTTAAATTTGTTTATTGCATCAATGTTTTGAGGTTACCAAGGTAAACAAGGCATAACTTTGATGCTGATATCTTCTAACTTATTTTCTCTTTGACTGCAATTTCCACAAAATGTTGGAGATCTCTTGGGTATTTGCCCTTCTGTTCATAGAAATTAATTGTGAGCCACATAAGTTTACTTTCTTGTAATCTTGGTGATACACTGGTACACTGGTACCTTACTAAATTAATCTTGTTTAAATTATTGTTTGCTATATTATAATGCATTATAAAATAATATTTTTGCAATCATAATGGTGTGCAGTTCCATGTTGTACTTAGGCTATTGTTGAGCTAATGGGAATAGTTTTTGGGTTTTTGTACCCTTGCTTTATCTTTATATGCATTGTACTTAATATCACTATAATATATTTTTATATATTGTAGAGTACCTTTCACCTTTAGTATCTTGAGTCTGTATTTGTTCTTTATGAAGAATTTTGTTTGCCCCATCATTGTCCCAATTTTCAGTATCAACCTCGTGGCTTCTGACAATTGCCCTACACACAATGAGACCACGTATATGCCTCTAAGGTAGAGTAATGCTGGAACAAACTACAGGGGACGCAATGTTTTGTCTAATTTCCTTTGAATTATTAGGGACTATAATCCTCCTGAATTCTAGAGTGGTGTCCAACACATTGCTTTGTAAATCACTGGAGATCTCTCTAAAAGTCCTTTTTAAATCACTATAACATGTCAAATATGTTAAAGCCACTACAGAAATCAAGCACCGCTGTTGCTGTATCCCCGACTCTCCAGAAAGGCAACAAGAGATGATCAAAGAGGAGGAAGAATAGACTAACCCAGTCAAGTTCGATGATGAGCGAAACAACTAGCTCGTCATAACCTTCTTCCTCTAGGGTAACTACATCTTCTGCCAATCCACCTTGTTCATTGTTACCTCCCCCTCCAAATGATAGTCACTCTGTAGATGTTAGGATGAGGCAGTTTGTGTCCACCTATAGCACACTGTGTGGTGCACTGACCACACATGGAAATGTTGTGGAGGAGAATAGCAAGCGGGGCATCAAGCGACATCTGAGGAGATTCCATCCAGTAGAATATGCCAAGCTAGTGGCAGGGAGGGTTCATCATTACTATTAAACTGTCAGCAAGTTGTCATGTGACCTTAGCGGGGTGTGGACAAGGGCCATAGTGACAGCAGCAGTACTTGGTTTATATCACGGTACCCGTGATTCTGCCTGAGCCACATTTTTACTTCCGGGTTTACCATGTCTGCATTCTTATTGGCTCTGGGTTGATAACTCCTCCCAGGGCTTGCCTTTATATACACCTTCCTGTCACTATACCGGTGCCCTTTCGTGGTGTTCCTGACCAGACATTTGTTGCTGAGTATCCTGTTCCGTGTATGATCCGGTTTTGTCTGACCTTGCTCCTGTCTTCGCTGTCCGGTTGCACTATTATACAGCCTGTGCCTTACGATTGCCTCCGATTGCGCTACCATTCTGTGTGTGCATTACGATTGCCTCCGGTTGTGCTATTATACAGCCTGCGCCTGTTACGATTGCCTCCAGGCATAACCTCCGAGTACGTGTATCTGTGCCCATCATGTGTGCTGCCTATTCCTTACAGTATTATCTGGGCCTGCTACTGTTGCCTCTGGGCATACCTCCGTGTACCTGTCTCTGTGCCTGTCACTCAGGCTGCCTATACCTGGTTTTCTGGGCAAGTCCGGTGGTCTCGTCTGTTTCCCCTGTTCCATTGGGGATTTTGCCCTGCAGTACTTACCTCGCCTAGGGCACTTCCTTGCTGGTACTGCTGAGGTTTTGTTCCAGTTCCTGTTCCAGTTCTACACTCTGCATTACCGTTATTGTACATACCTGTTTCTGTTTGTACCCTGACCCGTGTCAGATCCAGAAGAGCTTATCCTCTTTCTGGGTCTGGACCTGTTGAAGGGCATCTCTGTTGTTTATTATTTATTTAATAAAGCTGCATTTTTACCTTAGCCAACTTGTCTGAGTGTTCATTAAAACTGTGACAGTTTAATGGTGCCATGGTGTTTGGATAGAGTTGTGCCAGGTGTTATTCAATACACACACTGTGCACATTGCAGTTGCTGATGAGAGGCACAGTTCCTGCTCTCAAGGGAAAAAAATCTATTCTATTAACAACAAACCCATGACTTTGGAGAAGAGGCAGGTAAAGAAGAATTATTAGCCAACTTCTTAATTTCTCCACATAAACTGGGGGCTACTTACTGTGCTTCTATTGCCTCAGGCACATCACTGGAGCTAGTCATGGCAAGTGGAACCTTTATCATCCATCACACATGTTACTGCTGTTCTTGATCCCATTCCTTTTTGAACTGCCTAATCATACCACTGTTTAAACAACTCAGCAGCAGCAGCAAGGTCAGCAGTCACAAATTCTGCAATTACACCAGAGCATTTGACAATAGCCAGTGGTCACTGGCCAACATGACATGATCTGCAGGCACTAGGACAGTAGAGTATTTTTTTTTCTCAGGGCTTGTGCTTAAAAAAAAAACAACAACAACGCAGGCCTACAAAAATAAACATTTTTTGGGGGGGTTTGTTTCTAACAAGTCTAAGTCCTACAAATCAATGTTTCCTCAGGGCCTGGGCCTAACACAGGTCAAAGTCCTACAACAAATCATAGTCTGTGCCTCTAATAAGTCTAAGTCCTACAAATCAATATTTCCTCAGGGCTTGGGCTTCTAACAACAAGTCCTACAAATCATCCTCTACAAAATACTCTGTCTCATAAAGTATCAGTCTTCCCCAGTCACAGGTTATGTCTGGGGGTTCCAATTTATTATTTTATTTTAATTGTATTTATTTGTTTATTAACTGCTCCCCAATACCAGTCAACAACCCCCCAAAAAAAATTCCCTGTTCAACTTTCCCCAGACTCCGCCCACCAACACAGGCACCCCCCTCAGACCCCTTTTACACCATGTCTTTTTTTTTATTTAATTTATTTTTATTTTTGTATTAACTGTCCCCCAACTCCAGTCAACAAACCCCCCAGAAAAAACATTCCCTGTTCAACTGATTGTTTCCCCACACTCCACCAACACAGGCACCTTCATACCACTTTTATACTATATCTTTGGAAAATAAAATAACATTTTCAATGTGTAAATTTAATGTTCCCATTGATTTCAATTGAATGAGCTAGGCAAAAAGAGCAGAAAAACAGTACTTTTCATAGGAAATTATTCTCCAATTTTGGTTTGAGGGAAAATTTTCGACCATACCTAGTAGGTATGTCTCCAATCCACAGAGAAAAAATAGAAATTAGACATTTCTAGCATTCAATTAGTTAAAAACCCAATCTAAATCAAAGGTATTCTGTATTTGTTCTTCTAAAGTGCTGACAGTTCCCCAGAATCCTTCCACTTTTTTGCATACCCTACCTCTGTCAATAGCTCTTCCCTCTGGTAAAAGCATTGCTAGCTGGATACATAACTGTATAGTTAAAAAGACAGGCTGACCTTAAAATGTCAAATAAGAAAAATAAGATATTACACCCAGGGAAAAATATTTTTAAATGTTGTTTATTTGATTTTGCATATTTGTTACACTTCACATCACATTTGAACACTGCAGATTTGGTATTTGAGAAACTATGTAAACTTATGTAAAAGTAACAAACAATAAAAAAACACCAACAATTTACCTTTGAGGGTTGGTGGCACTTTATGCTAATTATTGAAGCCATACGCTAATTAGTTCTGTTTGAGGCCAGAACTGCTTACTGTGCTACACTGTGCCACCAAGAATATAAAGGGATAGTAATGGTTCTTTATAACTTATTTTAATCTTGTAGACATTAAAAATATGAATAGAATGCGCTATGTCCCATGTCTCAAAACATTATAGTTTGAGCGATCAAAGCATCTAAAGTTAAAGACCGTTCCAATGAAGTATTTATTTCTATATGTCGCTATTCTGGCTCTGCTGAAGAGCCTCCGCCAGTCTCGGGACCAGAATAAGCTTCTGTCAGCTAGAGCACTGATGCCTCTGAAAGAAACTGGAGGGGGGAACTTTAAATGCTTCAATCACTCAAACTATAAAGGTTTGAGACATGGGACATAGAGCATTCTATTCATATTTTTAATGTCTACATGATTAGAATGGGTTAAAAAAAATTACTATCCCTTTAAGGTTAATTTCTTAGAAACTATTTATATCCTATATTATAATTCGCTAAGGATGTTTGTTAGAAGCCATCATGCACAATAGAGACGGCTGCGCGCGCTGCAGTCATGTGCAGTACAGACTGCCTGTGCCGCAGCTGATACAGAGCGTGGAGCTCCAAATTCAGAACGTAGTCCTCACTGCTTGGTCCCAGGAAGGTGAGCAGAGAGGACTATGGTCTGAATTCCGAGTGCCCCGCTCCGTATCAGCTCCGGTGCGGGCAGTCAGTACTGCGCATGACTGCAGCACCGCCCCTGTTGGCCTGTGTACACGGGCTTTAAAACTAGTAACAAATAAATGGCTAGCACAACATATAGACAATTTCATTCTTGTTAAAATTAATTAAAAACGTACATTAACAGGTCCACTGTAAGGACCAGAGGGGGTGTAATACTTTGTTTCAAAATGTGCTGCTTAGCCCTCTGAGTCCTTAAAGAGTTAACTATGTTCATGTTCTGTGCCTGCTTCAGTTTAAAAGAAAAATGCCAGCAACTGTCATGCCTGCCTCCATGGATTTTAGCATGACATCCTTAACCAATTGAATATGTTATTTATTGAACAAAGGCATAAGGTCAAAATTATTAAGGGTCATTAGTATTTTCTGGCCATACTAAGGTAAATGGAGAGGGTTTATCATTAGGATGATTATATATTTTGCTTGTTTCATGAATTCAAGTAATACAATCAAAGTTGTGTAAATATAAATAATACTAATACTATGCCCCCTCCCCCAGTGCTTTGGCATTTCGGAGATGTACTCTTCTGTGTACCAGCATACAGGTGTGTGGCATTGTTACTGCTTACAAAGGCTGTTGTCATAGAGACAGAGGCCTTTCCATTTCTGGACCCTTGCTAATATTACAGGTGCTGTGTGGATGTGTTTCTTATTGAGAGATTGGAAAAGGATCTCACTTGTATCTATTTCATTATAATAAAAGATGATGATATATTGCTGCGGAAAGAGTTGCAAAGGTATTTCGAGCACTTATGCAAAGTGCAATTTATTGCAATAGTCTCTTTCTACCCACAATTAAAGGCTAACCGCAAATGATATGTGCTTTTCATTTTAGATAGGGGTGGTCAATATAAGGCCATCCAGCTGCTGCTGCACTACAAATCCCATCAATCTCCACCAACAAAAGGCTGTTGGAGGATGATGGGAGTTGAAGTCATCAGTAGCTGAAGGCCTCAGTTTGCCCACCCCTGCTGTAGATTTCTATGTCACACTCACAACAGGAATAAGAGAGAACAAGTATATGCCCCTTTTTATTCTAATATCTTGCTTGCTTTTGGAGCTGCTGACTGACCAAAATTGATTACTGTTGCAAAGTCTATTATTTCTTCTGGGTATAAGTTCCTTAATTGTTTTATTTTCTAAATTAATTACCTTGCATTTATCTATGTTGAACTGCATTGCCATTTACCTGTGCAGGTTATTACTTTGTCCTAATCCCTTTGAGAAGACTAAGACCTAGATTCAATTGTGGCTGGTAAAACAGACGGTAGGCCAAAAATGGCTACCGATTGGTACAACCACTGTGTCACCGTCGGTATTCAATTACCCTGCCGACTGAAACCACAACAAACGTTGGGCCAAAGAATCTGACTTTTGGCCAATGTCCATTGTGTGTTTTAAGTTCCCAAAACCCATGCTAAATAGCTTAAGTAATGAGAACATCAGAAGAAAAGGGCTAACGGTTGGTGCTTGACACACTGTCAAGCACCAAGTGCGAGCTCAACAAACAGTCAACCTCCCAAACACAAACCCTACACTAACCCTAACAGTGAAGTGAAACAATACTAACCCTAACATTAGCCTGACTCCCATAGCTGTATAACACTTACCAGTCATCAACTGTCAGTCTTCTTCTGTCATCCACTATCTTCCTTGTTCTTCCTCTTGTTCTTCTTTCATTTCATCTTCTATCTTCTTATCTTTTGCTGTTTACAAAAGATGTCCCTGTAAAGAAAAAATAAAGTCATCACTAAATTGTGCTTGTAAAAAGTATTTTTGCAGAGCAATGTGTTGCATACCTCTCTGGCACTCAAAGGGTAAAATATGTGCTATCATTCCAAAACGAAAGAAAAGTTTTCCCCAAAAGTTTTTTTTCTAATCCATTTCGTCCAATAATGTGTCGTGGTCCACAAAGATTTGCATCCCAGAAAAATAAGTTGAGGAGGTATTGAAAGTTAACCCTTTCAAAAATGCCGCACCTCCCGGCCAATCAGCTTCTAGTGAGGGAAGGACAAAACCCACTAGATGCTGCTTGACTGAGAGGTGGGTAAGCACACATACCAGCCACTGGAATGCTGGTAACCATTTTAAACAGAGACTGGCTATAAAAAAGTAATTTTTTTTCACAGATACATTCATGCAATGGCCCGAGAGGTATGAAGAAGGGGGGATTTTTGGCCTGCATTGCTACTTCCACCACTGGTGACAGTGACGGAGGAGACAGCACCATTTTTTTCCAAGGCAATAAATTATATAATCTATGTAGACTAACACACATTATTGTACTAGCATCTGCTCCAACTATCTTTATGAAGGTCATGGCTGCTTTGGCAGCTCACAGTCACATCCATGCTAAAAAATATCCTCCTTACTTAGACAACACTTTACTCAAGGCTCCTACGGAAGCCATTCTCTATTTATAGAATGAAGACTGCATTCTCATCCTGTAGAAACATGTCCGGGTGCTCAGTCTGAAGAAATCCTCTCTGGTACCTTCTCAGGTTCTGTACTTTTAAGGCATGCGATTCTATATCTTCCTATGGTGGGTGTTTCTACTGAAGGACAAGATCTAGGCCCTGTATCTTCATGTTACTCAAGAGATAACCAGGCCGTCAGTGATAGTAAGGGATTGTATCAGGGTACTAGTTTACCTGATGTCTGCTCTGGAAGATATTTCCTATGTTTAATTCCACAAGAGAGGGCTTCAATTGAACATTCTCAGGATGTGGTCAAGAAAACACTTGTCACATGTCATTTCCCTTTCTCAATAAAGGAGGACCTTCGCAGCTGGCTTTACTGTCCTCACCTAACTGTGGGAGCTCCACAATTGGTGGTGGTCACCACAGGGGCCAGCCTGATAGGCTGAGGAGCCACCCTGGGTCACCTATATGTGCAGGGTCATTGGACCAGGGAGAACAGTTTTCTTTCAGTCAACATTGTAGAGCTGTAAGTCATTGAAATAGCACTTTGTACCTGACTAAATAAGTTGTTAAGGAGGAACCAGAAATGAGTCCGCCTGGGTGAAGATCTCATTCGGTAGACAGAAGCTCATGTGCTAACATCTTGGTGGTTCACATCCCAAAAGTGGAAAACATGGTCACAGACATTTTAGTCGCCAACATCAGGATCCCAGAAACTGAATGTGTTCAACCAAATTGTCCACCGCTGGGATCTTCCATGAGTGGATCTCCCATGAGTGGATCTCTTGGTGTCCCATGTAAACTGGAAGTTTCCTTCTCTTCTGCACCAAGAATAGGGATCCTCCAGCTTTTTCAATGGATGGGAACTTCCATCTGGCATATGTTTTTCCACATTTTCTGCTGATTCCCAGTGTGCTTAGAAAGAGCAAGATGGAGCGTGCTCAAGTTATTCTGATTGCCCCTTTTTGCCCAATTAGGCTTGCTTCATGGACCTTTTCAGTCTGTCCATCATGGAGCCATTTTGCCACCCCCTGAAGCCAGATCTCCTGACCCATGGTCCATTTTATTATCCTCCATTGTAAAGACTGGCTTTTTTATATCTCCACTATGGCTCAGGCTAGGAAGCCTGTATTGTCTAAGGCTTGTCATAGGATCTGGTCTCTGTTCTGTTCGTTGGTGTATGAACTGAGATATGTCCCCACAGTCTTTCAGCCTTCCTTCAATTCTGGCTTTTCTTCAGGATTGTGACAACAAATGTCTCAGTATGACTTCTATTAAAGTTAAGATCTCAGCCCTCTTTGTTCTTTTTCAGAAATGGATAACTTTCTCAAGCTTCTCTTTCATTTTTCAGAAGCAGATTTCTGTACTTCCTGATGCCAAGACCTTTGTTAAGGGTGTGGCTCACTCCTACCCTATCTTTAGGGATCCCACTCCTCTATGTGAGTTGAATCTGGAATTAAGAGTTCTCAAGAGGCCTCCCTTTTAACCTCTTTTTCTGTTTCTTTGCATTGCCCAGAGGTTGTTTGCCCATGGTCATCTTGTATTTTCACATCATCCAAGGAATTGATCTTCCTTCTTTTTGTCTTGATGCTTCTAACAAGCAGGAGCTCCATATTCTAAATGTGGCATGTTGTCTTAAGTACTATGTCCATTGCACACATCCTTTCAGGACATCTGACTCTCTTTTTTGTTATTTCAGAGCATCTCTGAGTGGGCTAGGCTGCGTCCAAAGGAATCAATGCTTCTTGGATCAATGCCACTGTCCAACAGGCTTATATGATCAAGAAGAAACCTGTACCTTTCTGAGTCGCAGCACATTCTATAAAATATGTGGGGGCCTCTTGGGCTTACAGAAATCAGGCCTCTGCTGGGTATTAGTGTAAGGAGGTGACATGATCATCTCTGCACACCTTCATCAAACTTTACCGTGTCAATGTCCTGTCCTTGGCTGAGGCTAGCTTTGGCAGGAAGGTCCTCCTGGCAGTTGTTTATTCTCTTTTATTACGCAGAGTTTTGATGTTGATTCTTATTCTAATTCAGTTGTTTGGTGTGTAAGTTTCTCTCTTTTTCCTCCCAGGAACCTTGGGGAATACTTTGTTATATCCCCATGGTTCCTGTTTTCCACATTCAACGTAAAAGAAAAGAGGATATTATTGTAATTACAATTAAATCCCTTTTTTCATAGTCCATGTGGAACAGAAGAAGACTCCCACCTGGGGAAAAATGTAGTTTAAGTCCCCAGACAGAGGGGTCCTCTTGGAGTTTTGCTTAGGGGATTTCCTTCTTCCCTCTCGCTTTTGTTTCTTGATGCTTCTTTTATATAAATTTAAAAAGAGGGGTGGGGGGAACAGCAGAGTCTCTGCCTCAAAGGCCCTGCCTTTTTTAAGTTCCCTGCACTCTGGAGGAGTGAAGTTTACTCTATGGTTCCTGTGTTCCACATGGACTAATAGAAAAGGATTTAACAGTAAGTTCACCAAAATCCTCTTTTAATAGATGTTCCACCTGGACAGAGCAATCAAGTTACAAAGCTTTGAGAAACTACATGCTAACCTGTAGCACTATTGGAGTTAACTACCTTAAATACAACATTTCCATTTAAAAGTAAAAAAAAGTTAATTAAATGAGTAATAATAATAAACACTATTTTATAATAAAATCCCCCAAAGCATATATTTTAGGAGTTTTCCTGTTAAGTAAAACAAGGTACTCCCACTGTTGGGAAATGCATTATTACTAGTGATGAGCGAGCACCCCAATGCTCGGGTGTTCGGGTGCTCTGACCGAGCGCCCCCGGAGGCTCAAGTGCTCGGCCGAGCACCCGAGCCCCATTGAAGTCAATGGGAGGACTCGAGCACTACACCAGGCACCCCCTGCTCTGATGAGGGGAGGGTGCCTGGTCCATAGGAAAAGGGCAGAAAATGATGGAAACACCACAGAAATGGTTCAGGGACAGCATAGGGAGGATGTCTGGATGCATCTTGGACTCCAACATCGCTGCTGGGAACGATCTTTCGCCCGTAGTACGCCATTTTTACAGACTGACCGTAAAACACACAAAAAGGCAGATAAAAACGACTTTAGGCGAAAAATTGTTACCAAACAGTATTTGCTGTATATTTACTTGTATATCATCTGCAAATTCTCCCAAAAATGTCCTCGATTTTTCTGAACTGAGGCCATGATTAAGAGGGAAACATGCGCAGAGGCAAATTCTCCCAAAAATTTCCTTGATTTTTCTGAACTGAGGCCATGATTAAGAGGGAAACGTGCGCAAAGGCAAATTCTCCCAAAAATGTCCTCGATTTTTCTGAACTGGGGCCATGATTAAGAGGGAAACGTGCGCTGAGCCGACCATCCAAAACATTATGGGTGAGGGTCTGCTGCGGAGCTGACCATCCTAAACATTATATGCGAAGGCCCGCTAGTGAGCTGACGCTATAAAACATTATATGAGAGGGCCCGCTAGAGAGCTGACCCAATAAAACATTATATGAGAAGGCCCGCTGTTGAGCTGACCTATACAAAAATTGTCAAACTGCGCCCGCTGGTGAGCTGGCCCTATATAAAAATTATATCACAGGGCCCGCTGGTGAGCTGGCCCTATATAAAAATTATATCCCAGGGTATATGGAAGAGAGTCAACCATATACCCGTTTTTTTGGGTGGAAGGGGTGAATGGGAATACAGAGTATTCCCATCATTGTAAATAACATATATAAAGTCACTTTATGTTCCTCCGGGGCTTTCCTCCAGTGGAGTGGAGAAGTCAGGGGAAATCCAGGCCTTGTTCATTTTTATAAGTGTCAACCTATCAGCATTTTCGGTGGAAAGGCGGATACGCTTATCTGTTATGATGCCACCAGCAGCACTAAATACCCGCTCAGACAGAACGCTGGCGGCAGGGCAGGCCAGCACCTCCAAGGCGTAGAGTGCCAGTTCATACCACGTGTCCAGCTTGGACACCCAGTAGTTGTAAGGCACAGAGGGATCATTGAGGACGCTGACACGGTCTGCTACGTACTCCTTCACCATCTTCCAAAACTTTTCCCTCCTTGTGACACTAGGCTGCGCATCAGGGTGAGGGTGCTGGCGGGGTGTCGTGAAGGTGTCCCACGCCTTGGAGAGTGTTGCCCTGCCTTTGTCGGAACTGCTGTGTGCTCCCCTTTTCTCCCCTTCTCGGTTGGCCAAGGTAGCACGTACTCTGCCGCCAGCGTTGTGGAGCAATTTTTCGACAAGAACCTTCTGGTATTGCACCATTTTGCTTGTCCTCTCCACCGGAGGAATGAGAGATGAGAAATTCTCTTTGTAGCGGGGGTCCAGAAGGGTGAACACCCAGTAATCCGTGTTGTCTAAAATGCGTATAATGCGTGGGTCACGGGAAAGGCAGCCTAACATAAAGTCAGCCATGTGTGCCAGAGTACCAACAGGCAAGATTTCGCTGTCCTCACCAGGAGGATGACTCTCAATCTCCTCATCCTCTTCCTCCTCTTCTGCCCACCCACGCTGAAGAGATGGAACTAAAGTTCCATGGCTACCCTCTGTAGCGGAGGCAACCGTGTCTTCCTCCTCCTCCTCCTCCTCCTCCGCCTCCTCCAACTGTCGCTGAGAAGACGAAGTGAGGGTGCTCTGGCTATCACCTTGTGTAAGCTCTTCCTCCCGCATTTCCACCTCTTCCACATGCAAAGCGTCGGTTTTAATTGTGAGCAGCGAGCGTTTCAGTAGACACAGAAGTGGGATGGTTACACTGATAATAGCGTTATCGCCGCTCACCATCTGTGTCGATTCCTCAAAATTGCGTAAAACCTCACAGAGGTCTGACATCCATTCCCACTCCTCACTTCTGGTTAGAGGAAGTTGAACGGAGAGGCGACGACCGTGTAACAGCTGGTACTCCACTACTGCCCTCTGCTGCTCACAAAGCCGGGCCAACATGTGGAAGGTGGAGTTCCAGCGCGTGCTCACGTCACACAGCAGCCGGTGAGCTGGCAATTGTAATCTCTGCTGCAGCTTCAACAGGCCGGCTGAAGCTGTAGATGACTTACGGAAATGTGCACACACGCGGCGCACCTTGGTCAAGAGATCATGCAAATTGGGGTAGGTTTTTAGAAATCGCTGAACCACTAAATTAAATACATGCGCTAGGCATGGTACGTGTGTGAGCTTGCCGAGCTCCAAAGCCGCCACCAAGTTACGCCCATTATCACACACAACCATGCCTGGTTGCAGGTTGAGTGGCGAGAGCCACTGCTCGGTCTGGTGACTAATCCCCTGCAACAGCTCTGAGGCCGTGTGCTGTTTGTCCCCAAGGCATATCAGCTTCAGCACGGCCTGTTGACGCTTCCCCACTGCAGTGCTACACTGCTTCCAGCTACCGGCTGATGGGTGAGTGGCGCTGCGCGCAGAGAATTCGGAGGTGGAAACGGAGGAGGAGGAGCCAATAACGTAGGTGCTGGCGGAAACCCTGATGGAGGTAGGGCCCGCAATCCTCGGCGTGGGTAGCACCTGTGCCATCCCAGGGTCCGAGTCGCTCCCAGCCTCCACGACATTCACCCAGTGTGCCCTCAGGGAAATGTAGCGTCCCTGGCCACAAGCACTTGTCCATGTGTCAGTCGTTAAGTGGACCTTCCCAGTAACTGCGTTGGTCAGGGCACGGGTGATGTTACGGGACACATGGTCGTGTAAGGCGGGGACGGCACACCGGGAAAAGTAGTGGCGGCTGGGGACTGCGTACCGAGGGACAGCTGCTGCCATCAGGCTGCGGAAGGACTCAGTCTCCACAAGCCTAAATGGCAGCATTTCGATGGCCAGTAATTTGGAAAGGTGTGAGGTTAGTGCTATGGCCTGTGGGTGGGTGGCTGGGTATTTTCGCTTGTGCTCAAATGCCTGGGGTAACGACATTTGGACGCTGTGCTGGGACAGGGAAGTGGATGTGGTCGCTGATGGTGCTTCAGATGGTACAGGTGCAGGGCGGGAGGTATGCGGGCCTGCGCCTTCGACAGGCGATTGGCCGGCACCGAAAACAGGGGAAGAGGAGGCAGTGGTGTGGCCTGCAGACACAGATGGGCGATCCAGGTGTTCCTCCCACTTATTACGGTGCTTGGATGCCATGTGTCGGATCATGCTGGTGGTGGTGAGGTTTCTAGTGTTCATGCCTCGGCTCATTCTGGTGTGGCACAGGTTGCAAACTACAATTCTTTTGTCGTCCGCACTTTCCTTAAAAAAACGCCATACCGCGGAACACCTACCCCTTGGCAAGGGAGATTTACGCAAGGGGGTGCTCCGTGGAACATTTGCGGGCCGGTTTGGTGCGGTCCGCCTTCTTTCTGTATCCACACCACTGCCTCTTCCAGCCTGTTGCGGTGCTGCAGATGGCTCACCCTCAGGACTGCTGTCATCGCTCGGCTCTACACCTTCCCAGGTGGGGTCAGTCACCTCATCGTCCACCAAGTCCTCCTCCACTTCCTCACTCTGATCATCCTCCTCATGTCTTGATCCCACCACATACTCAGTCATTGACAACTGTATATCATCCTCCTCATCAAGGTCTTGAGACAGTAATAGTGGTTGATTTAATGGCAACTGTGTCTCATCATCATCATCATCCACTTCCTTTGACCTTAAATGCCGTTCACCTCTGTCATCTTCTTGTGATTGGGTACCCTCTAGAGGTTGTGAATCAGGGCACAAGATGTCATGTTCCTCTGCAAGCGTGCTTGGAGAGAGGTTCAAATTAAGGATTGGTGATGAGACGAGCTCCTCACTATATCCCAGTGTGGGATCACTTCTTTGACCAGATCCTCTATGGTGGGAGGAAGGATGATCAGAGTGAGGATTATGTTGACCAGACTCTTGGCTACTGAGAGTGGACTTGGTGGAAGACAGGGTGGTGCTTAACCGACTGGAAGCAGTATCAGCTGACATCCAACCGACCACCTGTTCGCAGTGGTCGGACCTCGAGAGTGATGTCCTGCGACGCCCTGTAAAATGAGACATGAAGCTAGGTATGGTGGATGTCTTTCTTTCTTGTGCTCTGGCACCAGGCGCAGTTTCTACACGTCCTGACCCGCGCCCTGAACTATCAGGATCACGTCCACTTCCCCGTCCCTTTTTACCCGCCTTCTTCATATTACACGGAATATGTGCTGCAAATCTGCAACTTTGCACAGTAAACTGAATTTGCTTCTTAACTGCGGCTACGCACAGTGAATGGAATATGTGACTTTGATATTTTACAGTTTGAACACTTAACAGAATGTTTTCCTATTCTGAAACTGTGCACAGTAAACAGAATTTGCTTCTTAACTGCGGCTACGCACAGTGAATGGAATATGTGACTTTGATATTTTACAGTTTGAACACTTAACAGAATGTTTTCCTATTCTGAAACTTTGCACAGTAAACAGAATTTGCTTCTTAACTGCGGCTACGCACAGTGAATGGAATATGTGACTTTGATATTTTACAGTTTGAACACTTAACAGAATGTTTTCCTATTCTGAAACTGTGCACAGTAAACAGAATTTGCTTCTTAACTGCGGCTACGCACAGTGAATGGAATATGTGACTTTGATATTTTACAGTTTGAACACTTAACAGAATGTTTTCCTATTCTGAAACTTTGCACAGTAAACAGAATTTGCTTCTTAACTTCGGCTACGCACAGTGAATGGAATATGTGACTTTGATATTTTACAGTTTGAACACTTAACAGAATGTTTTCCTATTCTGAAACTTTGCACAGTAAACAGAATTTGCTTCTTAACTGCGGCTACGCACAGTGAATGGAATATGTGACTTTGATATTTTACAGTTTGAACACTTAACAGAATGTTTTCCTATTCTGAAACTGTGCACAGTAAACAGAATTTGCTTCTTAACTGCGGCTACGCACAGTGAATGGAATATGTGACTTTGATATTTTACAGTTTGAACACTTAACAGAATGTTTTCCTATTCTGAAACTGTGCACAGTAAACAGAATTTGCTTCTTAACTGCGGCTACGCACAGTGAATGGAATATGTGACTTTGATATTTTACAGTTTGAACACTTAACAGAATGTTTTCCTATTCTGAAACTTTGCACAGTACACAGAATTTACTTCTTAACTGCGGCTATGCACAGTGAATGGAATATGTGACTTTGATATTTTACAGTTTGAACACTTAACAGAATGTTTTCCTATTCTGAAACTTTGCACAGTAAACAGAATTTGCTTCTTAACTGCGGCTACGCACAGTGAATGGAATATGTGACTTTGATATTTTACAGTTTGAACACTTAACAGAATGTTTTCCTATTCTGAAACTTTGCACAGTACACAGAATTTGCTTCTTAACTGCGGCTACGCACAGTGAATGTAATATGTGACTTTGATATTTTACAGTTTGAACACTTAACAGAATGTTTCCCTATTCTGAAACTTTGCACAGTAAACAGAATTTGCTTCTTAACTGCGGCTACGCACAGTGAATGGAATATGTGACTTTGATATTTTACAGTTTGAACACTTAACAGAATGTTTTCCTATTCTGAAACTTTGCACAGTAAACAGAATTTGCTTCTTAACTGCGGCTACGCACAGTGAATGGAATATGTGACTTTGATATTTTACAGTTTGAACACTTAACAGAATGTTTTCCTATTCTGAAACTTTGCACAGTAAACAGAATGTGCTGCTAATCTGCAACTTTGCACACTAAACAGAATGTGCTCTAATCTGCAACTTTGCACACTAAAAAGAATGTGCTGCTAATCTGCAACTTTGCACACTAAACAGAATGTGCTCTAATCTGCAACTTTGCACACTAAAAAGAATTTGCTGCTAATCTGCAACTTTGCACACTGAACAGAATGTGCTCTAATCTGCAACTTTGCACACTAAACAGAATGTGCTGCTAATCTGCGGCTAGGCACAGTGAACAGAATATATGAAGATTTTTTTTTTTTTCTCTGCCCCCCCACACAAAATAAACTGCTGCCCCCACACACAGTAGTCCTAAAAAGGACTTTTGGGTCTTTTTTTTTCACAATTGCTTTTCTTCTCCCTACACTGACTTTCCCTTCCTATCCTCATCTCTCCCTGGCTAAGACTGAGCCGAACTCGCTGGTCAGGTGCTATACAGCACCCGACCACGGGTTCTGGCCAGCCAATCAGTGTAATGCCAGCAGCCAACATGGCTGCTGGCATTACACTGATGTCAGAGCCTCCCTGCATGTTTATTGGCTGCGTAGCAGCCGCGAAACGTGCGGGGAGGAGACCCGAACATGGCGGGCGAGCACATGCGGTACTCGTACGAGTACCGCCATGTGCCGAGCAGAGCGATGCTCGAGCCGAACCGAGCTTCAGCCGAGCATGCTCGCTCAACACTAATTATTACAATGTTATTAGATTAAATTGTTGTTGTTTTTTTACATGAAAAATGCCTCTTGGTGTTCATAAAGTTTGGCAGTTATTCTACTGCATTCTGTGGAAGAGGCAAGTCCCCAACTCCAGTTTTTTATGGAATGTGATGATAACAGCAGAAAAAGCACTATAACATTTTCCTAAAAAAAAGTGTTGCTCCTTTAATTAACCAACATTTATATGACCTTTGACACAACACAATAATGTGTCATTCCACCCTCCCACCCCAAACTAGTGGTTATTCAGTTAAACAGCATGTCATCCTTGTATCAACTTTGACATCATTAAATTGAAGTTGTTTCCAGTACTTACTTCTGAGAAGCACCTAGCAATCATTCCAAGCATCCTAGCTTATCTGCGGCTCTGCCAATCTGACACCTGAACTCAGGCTCACTGAAAAGATGTGATGGATGTAATGCTGCAGGACTGGTTCATGCCCTTTGTACTGTCGAGTAAGGGAATATTGCATTCAACCCAGTTTAATGCTCATTCACAGATGTTCTTGGCAGCATTAACCCCTTTGTAGATTGTTGCTTTTTTATTACAAATAAAGTAATATGCCGTGAGAGAAAATGCTATTTAACCCCTTCAATGGCATACTTTTTTGAGTGTGGTAATAAATGCATTCAGTCGCTACACAAAACAATGCATGCTTATCTCTTTGTATCTACATATCACAGTTGAGCTTTATTCATCAAACCATGAATGGATGAATGTGCAAGAAAATACTAAGATTTCCTTGCTGAGTCACCATTTAATAATTCATTATTAGTTATACTGTATGTGATATGCATTCATTCATCTATGAACAAGTACCAGGTATATCTTCCATTCCCACCCTCCAGTCTCAGAGAGGACATGAATACAAAAACAGTGTTTTTGGGGAGTTCTGTCCCCAAACTCGTAATCAGCTGTAATGTATTTGACCACCAAAATTAGAACTATTGGCGCGATGCAGGAAATGTGTGCAATCGCTATTTCCCGTGTGAAAACTACTAGGAAATAGGTTTTCACATGATTTTGTTGAATTGCGCATGAAAATTCAAGATTAGTGAACGGCTGCGTATATTTATATTTTTTGTGGGCGTGGCTAAGATTACTGAATCTGTGTAAGTGGAATAGCAAATGCACCTAATGCAAGAACTGCTATTGCAAATTAATTTATATGTCTGTGTACTGTTGTCGTAAAATGGAATTTTTTTAATGCGCAATTCAAGAAGCGTTCAGTATTTAGCTTTCTGGATTAAAACATGCGCAAAATCTAACTGCGCACAAAAATTCCATTATCCAATGCTAACGTTACTTGCATTGCGCCATTTGAGCCCTAGTTAGCAAACTAACAGATTCATACAGTGTGCACAGAGCAAGCATACTGCAATGCTTGGGTGTATATAGTGTGTAGTACTGAATGGTTGCTCTTTCCCATTTTATCTAAAACTTAACAATCTTATCCTGAATTGACATATGATAAGAACTTATTGGCATGCAAATGTGCATGCAAAAATAAACAAAAAACCCTAATAAATATTTCCCTTCCAAGTTTATCATCCTCATAATGTTAACTGGAGTGACGGTTCACTTTCCTAAATTGTCCAATTACAATCTGGGGCCCACCTTGATTTAGGATAAACTTCCAATCAGAGAAGTTTCTAGATTGGTAAAAGTCCTGAGGCTTGGAACAACCTAATGCATTATTGGCACAACATGCAGCCCAGCTAGTTGCACCATTACTATTAGTGACATCAGTGCCATTATATCACGAGACCTGGGGATTTATTCCTTAATGGCAGTACCTAGCAATGTCCCTGCTTCCAGACCATTTTCAACAACCTACTACTCATTTGTTCTACTGCACAGAATTGCCACATACTCATACTCCATGTTTTACTCTTTCTGACTTCCTCTAAGTTCTAAACTTTCCAGGAATCACATAATTAGTATTGATCTGCAATAGTATGTTACAGTACTTGTACATAACAGGGAACTGTCAGCATTTCAAATCCTTCCTCAGCGTAAGGCTCCATTTTGAAAGGACTTGCATGATAATTCCATGTCATTAACATATTCCACAACCTAGCAGGCTAATTAGGAGAAGAGAGGTGAAATGGACATGTGAGTAATTATATAAGCTGTATTTATCAGACAGAGATGTGTATCTATTAGTGTGAGAACAAAGCTCTGCTGAAATCAAATTCCCCAAATACTAAAACAAAATTCTCTAAAACTATTTAATTTAGTGACAAAACAAAAAGCAAGATATAGACAGTTTAAATAGATACATTTAAGGAGAATAAAAGCTGTGGAGCTGTGTAACACTCACTTTTTGTACAGCCCTGTGTAATATGAATAGCTATTATTCATATTTTTATTTAGCACTGCAGGGTTGGATTATCCCTGAGGCAATCTAGGTGAGTGCCTTTGGCCCATGAAAATGTGAGGGCCCCCCTGGGATGGAGCAAAGAACTTGATGGTGCCTTTGCCATTCTCTTCTATGCTCACAGAGGTGGGCTGGCCAAAGGGCCGGGAAGATTTGCCCCTTGGGCAATTTCTCATTTCATTAATAAGGGCTTAAATGCTATTAGTTTTACACATAACTGAAAGTGCTCTATGTGATGCATTGATAATGTAAGATAAAATTACAACTCATAGTAGTAGGAGCAAGATTTTCAGAACAGAATGCCAGTTTCATGCTGTTTCATACCAATGAACAGCTGAAAGGCCAGTATTCAGAAGGGATTAGTTTGGTTATTAGGCAAGCAGTCAATAGGGAAGAACATGGGAAGAACTTGATGTTACTCTCACTTTGAGTTCTGTGTCAATAGGTGAGTGATAGAGGAGTTTGGCATGTGGTCTGTAGTGTGGCCATGAGGTGCATTTTAGCCATTTACCCCAAGTGCTCAGAGCTGCTTAATCAGAATAACCAAGAGTCTGACAGGGGCAGGGGGAGCCAGGTCCGTAATTCTGAGGGCTACACTGAACAGAGCTATCAGAGGTCAGGGGATTGTGGTTTCATTTCACACTCATTCCAGAGTGTTTCAACGTGTGGTGTCCTTACCAGGTAAACACAGCAGACCAGTGTTAGGGTACTGTCAATATCTGCTTAGTGTTTCACACACAGACTTATTGAAAATGTCCATAGCCTATATATTTAAACAGTGCTAGTAGACACAATGTTTTGGGGAACCATCTATGGTCAACACATGGAGAAAGAAGGTTGATAGCCACCCAGAAGTTTGTGTTCACTTGCACTCTCTAAGTGTGACTTCCCATTTTTTTGTATCTGTGTAGCAAAGACCGGTGAGTTTTGGATGTACTCTTTATTGTGTTACTTGAATATTTCCCTTTCTGTTGACCATTTGAGTGCCAAAAGGGTGTCCAATGACTGAGATAGTTAAACCCCAAATATATCATGTAGCTTTAGTCTGTCCTAATGCATTTATAGCTACATTGTTGTATATATATCGTACTTCAGTCATTTTGCATGTGTACATGTCTATCTGATTGACCAAACTGTGGACATTCTTCATCAAGACAAAGTGCTGCAATTTTTTTGCAAACCAACTGAACCATATGGCTGAAATGAAAATTCTGCAAATTACCATTGATAAAAATGTGGCATTTAACCATTTGCATACTGTAGAGGACTACAATACATTGCCTAGCAAAGCTTTAGAGACCTCTCTAGCATTCAAGTGGTTAAAATCCACATTTTTGTTGATGCAAATTTTAATTTCACCTTCCGGCACCATTGGTTTGCTCCAGAATTGCACCACTTAAACTTGATGAATCCCCTTTGTCTCTTATTTCTGCAGCAGTGGGGCATGTTATCTTAAGACATGTTTACTTTGATTTACAGAAATTTAAATTCTACCTGTATGTTGTACAATTTGTTCACACATCTGAGATTGTGTGTGTGTGTTTGTGTATATGTGTGTATGTGTATGTGTGTGTTCATGTATCTGATAGTGTGTGTGTGTGCGCAACTGAGAATAGATATGTCTGAATCTGAAAATGAGTGAGTTACAGGATGCACCCAGATGGTAATTACTGTGTCTGAAGCTGGGGATTAGAAGGGCAAGTTGAATATATTTACATGTAGATTTAATACCTCTAAGGAACATCACAAAATGCAATTTAAAAATGTAATAATAACAGATTGGATTATATTTTTGAAACAATATTAGCCACCATAACATTACAAGGGTCAAGTATGCACTAAATAAGTAGGTTCCTCCTACTGAAATAATCGCATATAGATATATTATTAAAAGTTAGCATAATTACCTCCTAAAGGTATTTTATATTCCATTATTAAATGTTGCCAAAGCGGTTATCCCAATGTTTTGGCTTTCTCCAATCACACCACCCACATCTATTTGGCTTAATAAAACAGATTCTCTTCTTGAAATGGAGAAATGTCCTGCAGTGGCCTGAAAATTTACAGTGGCGCTGTTGCTACACCATCCTATGTAGATTTATGGTCTACGGACCAGAGCAGTCCATAGGTTGGTGTAGCAACAGCACCACTCTAAATTTTCAGACCACTGTGATATTGCACCTAAAAAATTCAAGTTTGAGCTGTTATAATTTTTTAATAAAATATCTCTCAGCAGTGGGAGTACCCTTGTTTTACTCAGAGGGATAAACCCTACAACATATATGTTTTTACATCTTAAGTATTACTATCCCTTTAACATCTTTAATGCTGTGAATCTCTTCTAATGGTAAGACACTATTCATAAGATACATTGATTTTTTAAGGCTAGCTGTACCAGAATTGTACAAGCAGGTGGTTAGTGTCATTGGCAAAGGGTTAGAAATATAATACACAAGGTTTGTTGACAAGGTGAAATCATCTCCCAAGACAGAAATCAGATACTCTTGCTGTCACTGTGTCCCTTCTGTTTCTACAGCCTTGGCCTGTAAACTGTTTTTTTCAGGGCTTATGTTGCCATAAGCCTAATCTGATAGCAAGTTTTACTTTTAACTGTGGATTTCTCCACAGCAACACTCTGCAGCAGTAGTAGAGCAGAGGGAGGCCATGCTGTTATAGAAAGCAGAGGCAGAAATTGACAAAGTTCTCATGGGAATTTCATTGGCATCCCTACCATGGTCAGTGGCTTTTCCCCCAATGTCATGCCTTACACTCCTATTTCATTTGGAGCCAAAAGCTTGAGGCAGAAAGTTGGATTGCAGGCCATAGACTGTGACAGGGCAAACAGAAGCATTATGCATTCATCACAAAAGTGAAAATATAGTCAGAGCAGCTACTCCTAGTGGGATGGAGCAGATTGCTTTATTTCTGGTAATGACAAATAAACTGTCTCCCATTCATATATTGGCTTATCATGGGTCTCTTTTCCTTTATGGGCCAGTTGGTGCCTTGAGCTGTCTGCATCACTTGCAATTCTGCCCTGGTATTGCCTCCTTATCCTATATAATTTTCTAAAAAGTCTGTAACGACGCAATCATGAGCAGTACAGACTGCCCGTGACAAGGCTGATGCAGAGCGGGGAGCTCTGAAGGAGCATCCAGCTCTGTATCAGCCGCGGTGCAGGCAGTCTCTACTGAGCTTGACTGCACCGCGACTGTCTGGCACTGTATCAGCTGCGAGGTGGGCAGTCTCTACTGTGCATGACTGCCCCGTGACCAGCTGGCACTGTATCAGCCGTGGGGTGGGCAGTCTCTACTGTGCATGACTGCCCTGCGACCGGCTGGTAGTGGCACTGTGGCCCGTGTAACAGGCTCTTCAACTAGTAAATGTATAATTGAGAAACTCATATATCAATGCAAAGGGGGATAAATCAGGACTGGGCAACATGTGGTACTGCAGCTGTTGCTGACCAGCAGAGCGGATGGAAGTGAGACTACCACATTCTGCCAACTCTATACATGTTTGTTTTAAAAATATATAAATCTAATTATTTCATTGGGAGGAAGCTACTTATTCAATACATACTTGACCCTTGTGATGCTATGGTGGCTAATATTGTTTCAAAAATGTAATCCAATCTGTTATTATTAAATATTTAAATTGCATTTTGTGATGTATGTTCCATAGAGGTGTTAAATCTATATGTAACTATAATCAACTTGCCCTTCAAATCCCCAGCTCCAGACACAGTAATTACAATCTGGGTGCATCCTGTAACTGCTGAATCAAATAGAATAATAGTGTAATTATGGTTATATTTTGCTTTTGTTGTCTTGTGGAATACAAGAGATTGATAAAATACATTTGAACATTATTTCAAGACATGATCTAGAGGATGATACTGGTAATTATATAAAAAGGCACAACTGACATATATATGTAATCTACAAAATGAGATTTACCAAAATGTTATGGTAGAGTAAACCCAGTAAGACAATTAAAATGTTTTTCATGACAGCATGAACCAGAAAAGGCACAGACATGTATTAGCTCACTTATTTTCAGATTCACACATATCTATTCCCAGTATCAAATACATGAACACACACATGCGTTCTCAGATGTATGAAAAAACTGTACAACATCATCACTTAATTTGCACTCATTCAGTGCCGGTTCCAGTCCCAGTCCCCCGCTACGATATTCCCCATATTATTAGATACAGTGTTTCCTCCTCCTGTATCCCTAATACTGCTCATCCTGTGTGCTCCATCCTGTTCATGTATCAAGACTGTGGACATTGATTCAAGACACGTGGACTAAGAAGAGAGGAAGACTGCATCATCACCAGTAAGGTGGTCTGGGACCCCAAGATCCATATTACCTTTTGGACTATTGTGATTTGAGGCTTGGACTGGAGCTGGGCAAGGTAACTAGGAGAATAGGGGAGTGAATAAAGACATCTGGGGGTTAATGTGCATGAGACAGCAAGAGAGACTGCATATATTTAATGACCCCTGTTGAAATGAAAATAAACAGTTAGAATTTAACCCT
The DNA here is from genome assembly GCA_037306005.1 of Rhinophrynus dorsalis. Taxonomy (NCBI): domain Eukaryota; kingdom Metazoa; phylum Chordata; class Amphibia; order Anura; family Rhinophrynidae; genus Rhinophrynus; species Rhinophrynus dorsalis. The sequence continues at coordinate 476,615,536 of CM074718.1, forward strand.
TTTAGTGCCAGAGGGGTATTAACCCTCTGGCACTTAAAGGGTTAAACTCTACCCAATTGTCTGCATTTCAGCAGGAGCCACTGAATGTCTGTAAAGGAAATACCCACATGGCAGCACTCTTCATGATATCTGTGTTTTCCTTTGTTGACCCTTCTCCGTCTCTGTGCAATGCTCAGTCATGATATAGGAAAAACTTGGGGCAGCCTTAGAGAGGAGAGCACTGCCATTTTGATAATGTTTAAAATGATTAGCAGTGTTCTCTCTCACTTACTGAAGAGAAGACAAGTAGATTTTCGTCTTAGGGGAATCAGTAATTCATGTTACATGAGGTTTTTTTAAGCTTGGTTGGGGGAATGAATCAGTTGGGTAAAGGGAGTTGCAATTTGACAGTTCCAATTTAAAAGACAATGGGGATGATGCACTAAGAGGTGATAAACTGGAGATGACATCTCCAATGATATCAGTACTCCATTTCCTATGATATTCCATGGAGCCTATGCCCTAAGATTTCTCAAATGGAAGAGCTCTTAGTGCATAAGCTCCATAGAATAACACAGGCCCTGGAGAAGTGATACAACTGGAGAACTCATCTCCACTTTATCCATTTATCACACCTTAGTGCATAACTCCCAATGTGTTTTCTCTAGTGTTTACAAATCTGAACTGCCATTGCCTTAAAACTTCAGTTCTTCAAAAAATTTGAGTATTGAAGAGGAGGCAAGTGTGATAGTGCTTTACATGTGCAAAAACGATATCGTATATATATGTAACACAGTGTGTGTAGTTATTAAATGGTTTTTATTATCTGCTCTGAGAAATGGATCCAGAGAAAGAAGAGACCACAGATTTTACAAAATCTTCCTCATTGCCAGAATTATATGTTCTGATAAAGCATACACTCTTCCTTTCCATTGGTCTAAGTTTTAGGCTTATATTCAAAAGTCTAGATCTATCTAAATTTCTAGCTCTCTGGGAAACTCACGCAGCCAGGCCCACAGGATGTTCTTTCTCTATAAATGTCTTTGAATTAACCAGTCTCTATCATCAGATAATTCAACATCTGAAGAAAAAAGACTTTCCTAGATTGTTCAAATTGATTTGTTGATCCCAACTACATCACCCCTCCAGATCATAATTAGATTATCAATGTAGCTCTTAGAGAGGGCCACATTCCATATTGTCCCACTTGTATTTAGACTCCTCCTCCTACAGGAAGTAGCGCCCAATGAAAATGAAACAAATGTGCCCCAATAAAAATGTGACCATTTCAGTGGCATAAAGCTATAAACATATTTTGATCCAGGATAATCTTTACCTCCTCTACGCCAAGATCACATATTTGAATATAGAGCGTTCACAGAATCCCCCCAAAAAATCTTCATTCCACTCTACTTGACCAATTACTTCCAGTAACTGTGTCATATCTTTTAAGATGAAAGAGTAAACCAGAATATATCTCTGTAAATGGTAATCCAAAAAACTGTAATATTCTAAGAGATGTTATTACTCCCATAGATGATGGGTCAACCAGGAGAGGAAGAGAGAGATTATTGATAATTTAAAGAAATCTGTTCATCTTTGACATACATAACATTTGTGTTCTCTTTTTTGAATTATTCATGATTAACTAAAATTTTAGGTTAATGTGTTGAACATTATTTATCACATTATATTGCATTAATTATGTTATATATTGCATATTATGTATTATATGTCATAATTGTAATATTTCACGTATACTGTACATTAATTTAATTTAATCTATTTCTCATTGATAATTATCATTAATTATTCTATTTATTATTAGATTTTGACAAATACCATTTTTTGTGTTTAATATAGTTATATACAGAGTAGCATAATTATGCTTGTTTCTATAATTGTATATGCTCTGTTGTTATTCTATTCTGATTTATGTTATCTTACTTGTATGTTAACATTGTAGCATAGGTTTAAAGTCAGCCACTGTGGATATTAACTCAGACCCTTGCACCTCCCTGCTTTGTACATATCTCCATTTTGAGAGCCTTTGATTGGTCCACTCCAGACAGCTGCTATGTGTATATAAGGGAACAAGGTTCGTGGAGGTAGACTCACCCCTTCGACCGCTACCCGCGGCCCCTCACAGCGAAGACCCTGTGAAACCAACCCAACTGTGACAAGTCAACACAGACCAAGAAGAATCCAAACCTGTGACTTAAAACCCAACTCGAGAAGATGGAGTAGTGAGGCTCAAGCCTCGGTATCCAAAAATCACCGCTGATAGATAAAATCTATCAGCAAGAAGACGACACACGGAGGTAGACTCATTATAGTCTGGCATTCCTGAAGAAAGGATCAGCAGATCCAGAAACACAATGAATAGTTAATTTTATTATGTTCATTGTCTTTAATAAACCTTCTTAGACTTATTTCCTTGGCTGACCTCTATTTTTTTAAGAAAACTCGTGTCCTCATCAATTATTATTTAGTATTAGCTGATTCACTGTTGAACTTAGCTGTGAGTGTGTTCTCCTTTCTATGCATCTGTTCGCATATGGTCAAATAGGAGACCATAGAAGAATCTGCACCCGGGTGGATGTAAATGCAGGCCTTGGAGTCTTTGTCTCTGGTGTGTGAATCCATTTCTGCTGTACTCTAAAGTCCAGTCTTACACATGCTCTGAGTAAGCAGTCCACCTCTTCTATAGCTGTCTCCTGGAGACATTTCTAACCTCCAATGGGCTAATAAAGAAAAGTCTAAGTTTACACAGAAACACTTGTCTACCAGTATATTGAACAAGTTGAAGGAATTTGCAGCACTAAAAGGAACAACATCATCTAATCATGAGGTAATATACACTTAACCTGTTAAGTGACAGAGGGACAAGCAATCCACTAAAAAACAATGCTTTGCTAAGTAATCTGGCACGCAAGGGCTTTAATATCTCAGTGATCCATGCCAAACTCATTAAAATGTCTCTTTTTGCTTTATGAGGCCTCAAATCCATGTGCTCTGAGGGAGCAGCAGCCACACTTCCTTCCCACTCTGCCCTTTCCATTGCTTCAAATGAAAGTGCATCACGGCAGTGCAGTGGGTTAACCAGACACAAAGTACATATTTCATTTTGCTGTATTAAACTTTGGATGCTAGAGATGCTTCCAACCGCCAAAGAACTAATACAGAAGATTTTAATTCTACACAGGAACACCTTCATGTGGACCTGTGTATCGAACAATTTGAAGGTACTTGCAGCACTCAAGTAGTTAAAAAAAACAACAGCATCTAAACATGGGGACTATATACATAACCCTTATGTGCCAGTGGGGCAAGCAATGCAGTGGAAAGCAGCGCGTTGCTCAGTCCTCTACTTAAATATATTTGTACTTAGGTGAGGTTTTTCACATATTATTGCCCATCCCCGGCCAGCTTTAAAGATAGCAGTTAATGTTATCTTTTGTCATAAATGAAAACTTTGAAGACCAAATGGGTGTACAATGCACATTGCTTTTCAAGGTGTTGCAAAGCAATGAACTTTGTACACTCATTTGGTCTTCAAGGGGTTAACTATGTGAAACAATGGATTTACTTCTGGGCAATTACATTATGAAGACAGCAACTACAAAGTACTGGTTTTAAAGCAGGCCAGTATTTGGCAGCCATGCCAGCTTTAACCCTTTAAGTACCAGACAGGTATTAAATACATTACATCGCAACACGTTGGATACCTCACTGGCTCTCAAAGGATAAAGGGATAATAACATTTCATTTTAAACACAGCTCAGATCATTCAACAGAGTGAATAGTACTGCTGCCTTATTGCTGTTATTCTTCAGAACTGTTTAGTTACAATGTAATTAAATGCTGAAGTTGATCCCTTACTCTCCTTTTGTCAACGTCAGCATTTCAGTCCGAGATCCGACAGCAAATCAAACCGAGGGACAATCTTCAGTTACTATTAGGAAAAACTTGCTGTCGGATCTCGGACTGAAATGCTGACTTTGGATCTGCAAAAGGGGCATAAGGGATCAACTTCAGCATTTAATTACATTGTAACTAAATAGTTTTGAAGAAGAAGAGCATCAGGCAGCAGTATTATTCATTCTGTTGAACCATCTGAGCTGCTTTTATAATGAAATATTACTATTCCTTTCACCCAGTTTTCAATAAACACTTGAAGAACAAATGGATGCACAGTTTGCATGGCTTTGCACAGCACTGTACACCCCTCTGATCCCCAAGAGGTTTATCATACAGGATGCACAGCCTAATGCTTAATTAATCTCTTGAGGATCAGAGGGGTGAATAATGCCTTGCATAACAATGCACATTGTCCACCCATTTGGTAATTAAGGGGTTAAATTGTGACAAAAGACTAAATTGACTACTGGGTAGAGATGGGTGAAACTTTCCACCTCAAACTGAAATCGGTGAAAAATGGCACTTTCCACTTGGCGAAAAAATTTCCAGCGAAAAGTGCTGATTTTTTCTTTTTTCTGCTTTTTTCGCCAATTGAAATCAATGGGAACGTAGAAGTTACACAGAACACATATCAAATATTATTTTATTTCCCATAGGCACAGTATAAAAGGGGCATGAGGATGCCTGTGTTGGTGGGGTGTGGGGAAAGAATCAGTTGAACAGGTTATGGTTTTTGGGGGGGTTGTTTTCTGGGATTGGGGGGCAGTTAATAAAAAATAAATCCTAAATAAAATAAAAACCATAAGACATGGTATAAAGGGGTCTGAGGAGGTGCCTGTGTTGGTGAATGAATGAACCATTTGAACAGGGAATTTGTTTGTGGGGGCTTTCTTGACTGTTATTGGGGGGACAGTTAATAAAAAAATTAATCAATAAAATAAAATAAGAAATTTGTATTTAAAGTGACAGAGACAGGAACCACCTGACATAAGCTGCCACTGGGGTGGACTGATACTTGACTTGATAGAGTATTTTGTAGAGGATGATCTGTTGTTAGAGGCCTTTGTAGGACTTGGATTTGTTAGAGGCCCAAGCTCTGACTAAACATTGATTTGTAGGACATAAGCTTGTTTGAAAAAAGCCCTAAGGAAATATTGATTTGTGGGACTTAGGCTTGTTAGAAACAAACCCCCCAAAAATTATTTATTTTTTTGTAGGACTAGTTTTTATTTATTTTTTTTATTTATTTATTTTTTTATTTATTATTTATTTATTTTTTAAACACAAGTCCTGAGAAAAAAATAAAAATGTCCTACTGGAGTAATCACCTTTGTCTCTCGCCAAAAGGTGATCATTTAGCACTCGGACTAGCGCTGTTTCCGTGCTGTGTCGGCATCTGAAATCTGACTGGAAAGGATCAAAGATGTTATAGCTTGATAGATGGGCTTCCAGTTGAGTTGCCACTACTTTTTCAATGATTTTCCCCAGAAGTGGAAGGTTGGATACTGGTCTGTAATTTGCTGTGCAGTCTGGGTCTGTGTGTTAAGTTCCCAAAACTCTGATAAATAGCTGCAATATTGGGAACTTCAAAAGAAAAAAGCTAACTCTCGGTGTCTGTCACACTGTCAAGCACCAATCATTAACATCTTAATGACCCTTGATGATCCTGGCACATCATGGGTAGATTTGCGTTAAGGACCCATGACTTGACAGGACCATCATGGAATTCAGGGCTCCCTGCATGGCTGCATGCTGTTCAGAGAGCCCTGAACCGAATGCTGAAAAAAGTGTCCCTTAAGTGATGGCCAAATGCGCAATCGGCCATCCTTAAGGGGTTAATTATATGTGTTAAACATACCTATCATCCACTGTCCTTCTACTTCTGTCTTCATTCTATATTCTCTTCTTTCTTCTGTCTTGTATTGTCTTTCTTCTCTTCTGTCTTCCCTTCTTTCTTCTGTCTTCTAACTATAAAGAAAAAAGAAAAGTATAAATAAACTTTTTCTCAAATATCCCGCACACTCGTACATGTTTTAACCCCTTGAGTACCAGAGGGGTATGCAACCCCTCCCAGAAGTTTGACAACCCTGAAATCTGAGCGCATCCTCTCTGCTACCCCACTCGTCCACTGGGGGACCGGAGAGGATCCACTCAGACATAAGCAACACAAACAGCTTTTGCTCCCTTAACCCATTCAGTGTCATAGGACTGTTCATTGTACACCCCTGTGGCAATGAAGGGTTACAACATTAACAAATTTTAACAGCATTAATTTATCATTGAGATAATGACAGAGAAGCTAAATAAGAAGTTAATGCTGGAAACGTCCATTAATATTGTAACCTTTTCAGTGCCACAGTGGTGTGCAATGATAGTGTTAAAGGATGGAAGCTCTCCAGAAGAGACAGCAAGCTGTCATATGGCTCCACAGAGAGCGATAGATAGATGCCAACATTGCCAACCTTAGGTTATCGATGTTGGGACTGTGTACTGTGACAACAAAGGTTGCATTTAATGGTCTTGTGTCTTTTTTCAAGCTAATTTACTATGTTACAATGTAACCTGCATTTCCATAGCAAATGAGCAATTGTTGAACAAAATCATAAACCTGTCAAAGGTATGGCAGATTCATAACAATGTCTGCGGATTGTGTCAGACTGGTGGATTCACAGGGATATGATGGCAAATACATCTTAGTGCATGATGTTGATATGTCATTGACACCACTTCGCTCTCCACCATATTGCAACCCTTGCTCCTTATTGCTTCTTAGTGCATCACCCCCATGTCTTCACTGCATTTATGATATTTCATAATATCCTTTTCCAGTGGTTTATTTTCATGTTATAATCTGATTTAAAAAGGAATATTTTTTAATCCTGAGGGTGTATGCCTATATGTAATGTAACTATTCACGACATTCACCACCAAATTACACATACTCGTGCGTGGCTGTATACAATTCTTTATATTTCATAGTTCTCCACATTCCACAGGTATTCACATGTGTAAGAGACAGAATTGAGGTGTATGATGGTGGTTAACCCCTTTATGGCCAGGGGTTGTGTGTAATATATTGCTTTGCAACATCTTTCACACTTTTTTGAACCTTAAAGTTTTAAATTGATTCTGATGTTGGTATCTTGCTATGTCCGCATGATCAATTTAAAGTTCTAGTTTACATATTAATTACCTCCCTCCCTGCTCCTGTTAGTGAAAGATAGGGTAGCCAGGGTGGCCTAGCTGGGTGAGTGGATGGCAAGCAGAAAGCATGATATCTGAGGCATAGACAATCCTTCAATCTTCATTTAGTACGTTCATAAAGTCTCCTCCTCACTGTGCAAATCTTCACTCAGTTCATCTATGCTTGCAGTGGTCTAGGGGTCTGTACAAATGTATCTGACTGGAAATTATCCTTATTTCAGTCTCTCCACCTGATGTAGTTTAATCTGTTCAGACTCCCAGCCAGGAGTAAGAATATAAGCACCAGCCTAGAAGCTCCACGGTGAGGAAGACAGTTTATGAATGAACTCTCTGAAGAAACATGAAAGTAGATCATTACCAGCACCTTTCACTTAATTGCTGAGCTATGTGGTGCACGGAGGAGGTAGGCCTATAGGTGGTCCTTCTTCTTTTCTCTACATATATTCCTATCTACCTGCATAACACCCTCTGATTCTCCCACTTTTCATGACACCCATATGACTCTTTACCCATGGTCCATGACTCTCATGTAACGCTCTGATTTTTCCCATGTCTCCTTCCTTCTCTCTCCCTTTGTGTGGGTAATTTATTATGTATATTTTGCCGGTGCATAATATGTTAATTCAAAAATTTGGTTGACTGTTACATTAAAATACAGTGGTATGCAGACACACCATTAAATTGCATCAGCAACTTTATATCAACAAAGACAAATCTCTCCACATTAGAAGCAGCATTGTTTTACTTATATGGAAAAGCACAATACCATGAGTAGTCAGTGAGATGAGTTGTAGCACCCAACAACTAGGAACCACCAACTGACTATACCTGCCCTAAAGCACACGTATCATTTTAAAAAAAAACATTGCTCCTTTAAAGAATTTGAGTTATGATTGGGTGTTACTTATTTGAATGGGGAGTCCCTGGGCAAGCATTTTTATGATTGTGTTCTCAGCATGGTTTCTGATTTAAATTTACTTTTCAGCTTGTTGTAGGGAAATTGAACACTGTGTCTTGCATATTCTGGAGTAAAACTTCTGCTTTGCCTGTTCCAGCTGTTCACATTGTGATAAACATACTAATAATTCATTTTTATTTGACTAACCTACATAAATGTATGCAGACGTATAAGTCTATACAAAGCAAGTCATGCATGCATTTCCTCATTGGATCATGAGTGCGTAAATATACCAATCTTAATAATAGTGTAACAGATGGGGAAAATGTCTCAGGGAAATATTGTGCTATTTTTCTATTTTAACTTGTTAAGCTTGGGAGGGATGTAAAACACATTGATGTATTGCACATCTCTCTGGACTTTAAAGGGGAAGAGTTGCATTAGATAAACTGCTGATACTGGAAACGTTTCTGAGTCTTACATACAAAGGTAAGCAATGTGAAAATGTTGGGGCCCAGCAACTGCACCATGGGAGACAAATAAATATTCCCCAGATTTGCATTGATGTAAACCCTTTGAATGCCAGAACCCTCTCTAGTATTCAAGGGGTTAACCATCTGAATGCCAGAGGAATGCCAACGCATTGCTACACAATGCATTGGGCACCCTTTTGCCACTCACTAGCTACAGTATAACCTATTGTGTAGCTAGTTTGTCCAGAATTGCACCAATTTTGACTTTGTGCATCTGGACCACAGACCTTTGGTATCTAGTTCCAATACAAGCCGCAGTTTCTTTTCTTGCAAGTCATATGTACAAAGGATTATGAATCTGACTGATAAGAAGTGATATGTGACATTTGTTCTTTTCATGTGATAGATTGTTCTACGCAATTCCTGCCATAAAGGCAAGCAGTTCTTTTTCCAGAAAATATATTAAACAAAAATACCAGCAATCTGTGATCTTGAGAAACCAAATTCTATTCTATTCTATTAAGAAGACTTGGCTTAATGCTTTGAGTGTGTCCTTGATCTCTTTGCCAAAAAAATTGCTGTCTACCCCTACTGCACTAAAAATTAACCTATAGTTCCATTGTCACAGAGCTACCAATTCCACTGAACAAAGCCACAAAATGCAACATATATCCTATCAATCAACTGTAATTACTAAATTGTGAGTTTTTAGAACAGTAATAGTCAACCCTGTCCCACAAGAGCTACCAGCATAGCTGGGAACTCTACGGATTTGCCCCAGAGACTCCAGATTTTGCTGCTGATTATCGGGTCTCCAGGGCAGAGGCTGATTCTCCTGATGTGAGAAGTTTTTAATAAAACTCTGCCCAATTCTGCTCCTTCCCAGTTGGTCCTCCCACTCCATGTCTGCTTCTCCTTCTTTCCCAGCCTATTCAGCCTAATTTTTCTATATTTATGAAGCCCCGCCCCCACTCACAATTAAGTTCTGACCCTTTTTTACACAAATGTCGTCATTTATCTCCCCCAGCAGCACCATAAGGACTCCCCCTCTGGTGAGTCCAGAAGAAAAAGTTCCCAGGCATGGCTACTAGCAATGAATGTTTTCAGGATATCCCAACTGGAGCATAGGCAGTCTATTCATTGGCTCTATCATTTTAATTGGTCCACATTTTTTGCTTCAGAGAGAGCTTGAAAACATGCAATGTTAGTAGCTCTTGAGTACCTGTGTTGGATACTCCTATTTTAGTTCATGTAAAACATCTTTCACTAAGACACATGAAAAATAACACATTGACTTGCATTCAAACAAAATATTAATTTCCTTGCAATAATTATACTTTGGAATGTGCTGTTTCTGCAGTCTGTTACAAAATAAAAATTTATGTTTATAGCAGTTATTCTCAATGTTAGTACTTGGGACATTACAAGAGTTCATGTTTTCAGGATATGTCTACCATGAGACACTTTGGATGTACACCGAGGCAATGAACCATATATATTAGTTCAGGAAATTGTTCTTAGATTGTATTAAAAGGTTTTCATTTTCTTAATTGTATTCTCCATGTTTTATATGGTTCATTAAGCTCTGTAAAAGGTTAGATGTAAACCTTTTGGAAAGCTAACACTGCAAAGACGTACACAATGCAAACTTGTTTCTTCATCCTCTATGGCCACCCTTTTTAATTAATATTCACAGCAGTGTAGTTTAAAACCATTGTTCGACAGCAAAGGCCTTATGGGTAAAGATGATAATTTCTTGAGAATAGCAACTGCACCATAGGTGGAAGTGTAAATTCCCATTGGTTGAAAATGGGTTTATTAACATCTTGTATGCTAAATATCTCCAATGCATTGCAAAAGAATGGTTTGACCTCTCTGCTATATTCAGTGGGTTAAAATATTCTTATAAATCAAAGTCCATTGTTAGAAAGTTTACTTGTTCCCCTTATGATGTAGCTGGTTTAACCCAGAATTGCTCAACTTTTTTTTATAGTGAACTGAAAAATCCCCATAGATTTGAAATAGGACTTTTAATTGTTTTAAATGGTGCTTTCAACCTCTTGAATGCTAGAGAGATAATTTGACACTTGGCAGATTCTGGACCAATATATTAGATCACAATATTAAAATGGTAACAAAAAAGCTGGGTTATTTCAATAAATACTGTAGGCTCTCTCTAAAGCCCTGCTAGGGTTATACCCTGCTCAGAATGCTACTTGTTTTGTCTGACTAATTAAAGAGTTTGGCTTCCTTTTATAATTCTGGCTTCCCCCTTACTATGACTGTTAAAGATCAGTTTTATTCTGCACCTTACTGACTTCCATTTGACCTCTGTCTGACCTGCATCTTTTAAATTTGAAGCTTGTCATCTATTTGACCATTCTTTGATCTCACCTTGTTACTAGAACTGGGCATGCTGTTTGACCTCTCTTCTGTGCTCCAGTTACTATTTTTCTCTTGCACTTGGACATTGTTATTCAGCTATTTGATTACAGTCATGGACCACAGTGTCCTACATTTCATTCATGACAAGTACTAATCTGATTCAGCTCTTATCCTTAATGCTGACATTCATGGAGTTCAGACCATCACTTCAGACCTTGCATCAGAGCAGAACTAATTGAACTTGCATTGCTTTTATACCCTTTCACTGGTAAAGACTATCTTCAGAGAATGCCCTCTTTCATCTCTACTGCTCCTCTACAAGTCTGTATTACAATCTATTTCCTTTTGTCCAAGATATACAGGCAAAGGTAGTCTTTAAGCAGCTGCTAAAAGGAACAGTAAATGTTTTCAGACCTTTAATCAGCATTCTACTGTTGGTACCTTGTGCCTCCCTACATATAGTCAGGTGTATGATTAAACAATTATACCAAACGTGCTAATGAACATCAATGTAATATGTAGGTTGAAACACAACAATCATTAACTGAAACAGAAACAGCTGTGTAGTAGGAATAAAACAGGTGAGGAACAGGCAAACTCAGCTAACAAGGTGAGGTTGCTGTAAACACTTTAATATCAAAAGTCATACACCATGGCAAGACTGAGCACAGCAACAAGACGCAAGGTAGTATACTGCATCTGCAAGGTTTCTCACAGGAAGAAATTTTAAGGCAGACAGGGGTTTACATATGTGATGTTCAAGGTCTTTTGAAGAAGCACAGAGAAACGAGCAACGTTTTAGACCATGGATGCACTGGCTGTCCAAGGAAACTTAGTGCAACAGGTGAAAGACACATCATGCTCTGTACTGATGAGTGAACATTTTAAATATTAGGCTGTTGCAGAAGGCAGTTTGTTAGCTGAAGGCTGGACAGCAGTACAAGAATGAGTGTTTGCAGGCAACAGTGAAGCATAGTGGAGGTTCCTTTCAAGTTTGGGGTTGCATTTCAGCAAATGGAGTTGGGTAAGAATGAATGGTCTACTCAATGCTGAGAAGTACAAGCAGATACTTATCCATCATGCAATACCATCATGGAGGCATCTGACTGGGCTCCAAATTTATTCTGCAGCACGACAATGACCCCAAACATGCAGTCAAACTCATTAAGAGCTATCTTCAGGGTAAAGAAGAACAAGGAGTCCTGGAAGTGATGTTATGACCCCCACAAGCCCTGATTTCAACATCTTCGAGTATGTCTGTGATTACATGAAGGGAGAGAAGCAACTGAGGCTGCCTAAACCACAGAAGAACTGTGGTTAGTTCTCCATGATGTTTGGAACAACCTACCTGCCAAGTTCCTTACAAAAAAACTGTGTGCAAGTGTACCTAGAAGAACTGATGCTATTTTGAAGGCAATGAGTGGTCATACCAAATATTGATTTGATTTATATTTTTTTCTGTTCACTCACTATGCATTCTGTGAATTGATAAAAATGAACTATTAACATGTCTACTTTTGACAGTATTCTTACTTTACATCATTTTTTCACACTTTCCTAAAACTTTTGCACATTGCTGTATATATACAATAGTGTACATTTACATACACACACATAACATATATATGGCTGAAGGATGATGATTATATATATATATATATATATATATATATATCATAAACTGATGCCTTTCTGAGTTAAGTTGCCTTAATATGAGAAGTAATTTCCATTTATTTTTTTACTTAACACAAAAATGTACAGATAAGAGAGAAAAAAGATAGACATATATATATATATATATATATATATATATATATATATATATAAAAGTTAGAAATAAGGCAGCACCAGTAGGTCTTTTTGTTAGATTTCTTTAATGCGATTAAAAATTGTCAACGTTTCGGTTCCCACTGGAACCTTTGTCAAGGCAATGCAACATTAACAGTGAAACACTTTTAAACCCCATAATTACCCACAACGCCTACCACCATTGTAGACGTCACTTTTGAAGCGTAATTGTGTCAGATTTCGGATAATAAAAGTCCTGAATGTGCAACATTGAGGCACAACGCTTATTTGGTCCTAATAGGATACTAATTAACTTAGAATTAACGGGTAGACGTAACTTTTGTATTATAAATTCGGGATTGTGCACCTAGGCATAAGCATTTTACAAGTGAGTGCTGCTACACGAACAAACTCTGTATATATATATATATATATATATATATATATATATATATATATATATACACTAATTAGCTAGGATGTTTGTCACGATGTAGTCATGCGCAGTAGAGACTCTATTGTGCATGACTGCATTGCGTGAGTGAGGTGAAACAAGACTGCATCGCGTGGAGCAGTGAGGTAGTGGCCTCTTAAACCTTTGAGTGCCAGAGGGGTACGCAACGCATTGCAAAGCAATGCGTTGTGTACCCCTCTGGCACTCAAAGGGTTAACATTACCCGGACCTTGGCCTGTGTATACAGGCTTTTACACTAGTATAAAAAAATATATACTCAGCCTAGGGATGTCCACAGACCAAAGAGATAGCACTCAGCATGATGAAAGGATGAATGTGCTTTATTCAATCCATGCGAAATGTTTTTGGTCAAAAATCAGACCTTCCTCAGGGCAAACAAGGGAACACAGCAGTGATATATATATAGGGAATAAAAGCACCTGACCTCATATATATATATTAGTGTTGAGCGAGCATGCTCGGCCGATGCTCGGATCGGCTCGAGCATCGCTCTGCTCGGCACATGGCGGTACTCGTACGAGTACCGCATGTGCTCGCCCGCCATGTTCGGGTCTCCTCCCCGCACGTTTTGCGGCTGCTGCGCAGCCAATAAACGTGCAGGGAGGCTCTGACATCGGTGTAATGCCAGCAGCCATGTTGGCTGCTGGCATTACACTGATTGGCTGGCCAGAACCCGTGGTCAGGTGCTGTATAGCACCTGACCATCGAGTTCGGCTCAGTCTGAGCCAGGGAGAGCTGAGGATAGGAAGGGAAAGGCAGTGTAGGTAGGAAAAAAAAAATTGTGACAAAAAAGAACCAAAAGTCCTTTCTAGGACTACTGTGTGTGGGGGCAGCAGGTTATTTTGTGTGGGGGGAAAAAAACAAAAAAAAAAAAAATATTCTGTTTAGTGTGAAAAGTTGCAGATTAGAGCACATTCTGTTTAGTGTGCACAGTTGCAGATTAGAGCACATTCTGTTTAGTGTGAAAAGTTTCAGATTAGAGCACATTCTGTTTAGTGTGCAAAGTTGCAGATTAGAGCACATTCTGTTTAGTGTGCAAAGTTGCAGATTAGAGCACATTCTGTTAAGTCTTCAAACTAAAATATCAAAGTCACGTATTCCATTCAGTGTGCGTCGCCGCAGTTTAGCAGCACATTCTGAGTACTGTGCAGAGTTGCAGAATAGGAAGAAATACTGTTAAGTCTTCAAACTAAAATATCAAAGTCACATATTCCATTCAGTGTGCTTCGCCGCAGTTTAGCAGCCTATTCTGTGTACTGTGCAGAGTTGCAGAATAGGAAGAAATACTGTTAAGTCTTCAAACTAAAATATCAAAGTCACATATTCCATTCAGTGTGCTTCGCCGCAGTTTAGCAGCCTATTCTGTGTACTGTGCAGAGTTGCAGAATAGGAAGAAATACTGTTAAGTCTTCAAACTAAAATATCAAAGTCACATATTCCATTCAGTGTGCTTCGCCGCAGTTTAGCAGCACATTCTGTGTACTGTGCAGAGTTGCAGAATAGGAAGAAATACTGTTAAGTCTTCAAACTAAAATATCAAAGTCACATATTCCATTCAGTGTGCTTCGCCGCAGTTTAGCAGCACATTCTGTGTACTGTGCAGAGTTGCAGAATAGGAAGAAATACTGTTAAGTCTTCAAACTAAAATATCAAAGTCACATATTCCATTCAGTGTGCTTCGCCGCAGTTTAGCAGCCTATTCTGTGTACTGTGCAGAGTTGCAGAATAGGAAGAAATACTGTTAAGTCTTCAAACTAAAATATCAAAGTCACATATTCCATTCAGTGTGTTTCACCGCCGTTTAGCAGCCTATTCTGTGTACTCTGTACAGTTGTAGAATAATAAGAAATACTGTTAAGTTTTCAAACTCAAATATTAAAGTCACATATTCCATTCAGTGTGCTTCGCCGCAGTTTAACAGCCTATTCTGTGTACTCTGTACAGTTGCAGAATAATAAGAAATACTGTTAAGTTTTCAAACTCAAATATTAAAGTCACATATTCCATTCAGTGTGTTTCACCGCCGTTTAACAGCCTATTCTGTGTACTCTGTACAGTTGCAGAATAATAAGAAATACTGTTAAGTTTTCAAACTCAAATATTAAAGTCACATATTCCATTCAGTGTGTTTCACCGCCGTTTAACAGCCTATTCTGTGTACTCTGTACAGTTGCAGAATAATAAGAAATACTGTTAAGTTTTCAAACTCAAATATTAAAGTCACATATTCCATTCAGTGTGTTTCACCGCCGTTTAACAGCCTATTCTGTGTACTGTGCAGAGTTGCAGAATAGGAAGAAATACTGTTAAGTCTTCAAACTAAAATATCAAAGTCACATATTCCATTCAGTGTGTTTCACCGCCGTTTAGCAGCCTATTCTGTGTACTCTGTACAGTTGCAGAATAATAAGAAATACTGTTAAGTTTTCAAACTCAAATATTAAAGTCACATATTCCATTCAGTGTGCTTCGCCGCAGTTTAACAGCCTATTCTGTGTACTCTGTACAGTTGCAGAATAATAAGAAATACTGTTAAGTTTTCAAACTCAAATATTAAAGTCACATATTCCATTCAGTGTGTTTCACCGCCGTTTAACAGCCTATTCTGTGTACTCTGTACAGTTGCAGAATAATAAGAAATACTGTTAAGTTTTCAAACTCAAATATTAAAGTCACATATTCCATTCAGTGTGCTTCGCCGCAGTTTAACAGCCTATTCTGTGTACTCTGTACAGTTGCAGAATAATAAGAAATACTGTTAAGTTTTCAAACTCAAATATTAAAGTCACATATTCCATTCAGTGTGTTTCACCGCCGTTTAACAGCCTATTCTGTGTACTCTGTACAGTTGCAGAATAATAAGAAATACTGTTAAGTTTTCAAACTCAAATATTAAAGTCACATATTCTGTGTAAGATGAAGAAGGCGGGTAAAAAGGGACGGGGAAGTGGACGTGATCCTGAAAGTTCAGGGCGCGGGTCAGGACGCGGAGAAACTGTGCCTGGTGCCAGAGCACAAGAAAGAAAGACATCCACCATACCTAGCTTCATGTGTAATTTTACAGGGCGTCGCAGGACATCACTCTCGAGGTCCGACCACTGCGAACAGGTGGTCGGTTGGATGACAGCTGATACTGCTTCCAGTCGGTTAAGCACCACCCTGTCTTCCACCAAGTCCACTCTCAGTAGCCAAGAGTCTGGTCAACATAATCCTCACTCTGATCATCCTTCCTCCCACCATACACGGTCTGGTCAAAGAAGTGATCCCACACTGGGATATAGTGAGGAGCTCGTCTCATCACCAGTCCTTCATTTGACCCTCTCTCCAAGCACGCTTGCAGAGGAACATGACATCTTGTGCCCTGATTCACAACCTCTAGAGGCTACCCAATCTCAAGAAGATGACAGATGTGAACGGCATTTAAGGTCAAAGGAAGTAGTGGATGATGATGATGATGATGAGACACAGTTGCCATTAAATCAACCACTATTTCCGTCTCAAGACCTTGTTGAGAAGAATGTTATACAGTTGTCAATGACTGAGTATGTGGTGGGATCAAGACTTGAGGAGGATGATCAGAGTGAGGAAGTGGAGGAGGACTTGGTGGACGATGAGGTGACTGACCCCACCTGGGAAGGTGGAGAGCCGAGCGATGACAGCAGTCCTGAGGGTGAGCCATCTGCAGCACCGCAACAGGCTGGAAGAGGCAGTGGTGTGGCTACAGAAAGAAGGCGGACCGCACCAAACCGGCCCGCAAATGTTCCACGGAGCACCCCCTTGCGTAAATCTACCTTGCCAAGGGGTAGGTGTTCCGCGGTATGGCGTTTTTTTAAGGAAAGTGCGGACGACAAAAGAATTGTAGTTTGCAACCTGTGCCACACCAGAATGAGCCGAGGCATGAACACTAGAAACCTCACCACCACCAGCATGATCCGACACATGGCATCCAAGCAACGTAGTAAGTGGGAGGAACGCCTGGATCGCCCATCTGTGTCTGCAGGCCACACCACTGCCTCCTCTTCCCCTGTTTTCGGTGCCGGCCAATCGCCTGTCGAAGGCGCAGGCCCGCATACCTCCCGCCCTGCACCTGTAGCATCTGAAGCACCATCAGCGACCACATCCACTTCCCTGTCCCAGCACAGCGTCCAAATGTCGTTACCCCAGGCATTTGAGCGCAAGAGAAAGTACCCAGCCACCCACCCACAGGCCATAGCACTAACCTCACACCTTTCCAAATTACTGGCCATCGAAATGCTGCCATTTAGGCTTGTGGACACTGAGTCCTTCCGCAGCCTGATGGCAGCAGCTGTCCCTCGGTACGCGGTCCCCAGCCGCCACTACTTTTCCGCAGCCTGATGGCAGCAGCTGTCCCTCGGTACGCGGTCCCCAGCCGCCACTACTTTTCCCGGTGTGCCATCCCCGCATTACACCACCATGTGTCCCGTAACATCACCCGTGCCCTGACCAACGCAGTTACTGGGAAGGTCCACTTAACGACTGACACATGGACAAGTGCTTGTGGCCAGGGACGCTACATTTCCCTGACGGCACACTGGGTGAATGTCGTGGAGGCTGGGAGCGACTCGGACCCTGGGATGGCACGGGTGCTACCCACGCCGAGGATTGCGGGCCCTACCTCCATCAGGGTTTCCGCCAGCACCTACGTTATTGGCTCCTCCTCCTCCGTTTCCACCTCCGAATTCTCTAAACGCAGCGCCACTCCCCCATCAGCCAGTAGCTGGAAGCAGTGTAGCACTGCAGTGGGGAAGCGTCAACAGGCCGTGCTGAAGCTGATCTGCCTTGGGGACAAACAGCACACGGCCTCAGAGCTGTTGCAGGGGATTAGTCACCAGACCGAGCAGTGGCTCTCGCCACTCAACCTGCAACCAGGCATGGTTGTGTGTGATAATGGGCGTAACTTGGTGGCGGCTTTGGAGCTCGGCAAGCTCACACACGTACCATGCCTAGCGCATGTATTTAATTTAGTGGTGCAGCGATTTCTAAAAACCTACCCCAATGTGCATGATCTCTTGACCAAGGTGCGCCGCGTGTGTGCACATTTCCGTAAGTCATCAACAGCTTCAGCCGGCCTGTTGAAGCTGCAGCAGCGCTTACAATTGCCAGCTCACCGGCTGCTGTGTGACGTGAGCACGCGCTGGAACTCCACCTTCCACATGTTGGCCCGGCTTTGTGAGCAGCAGAGGGCAGTAGTGGAGTACCAGCTGTTACACGGTCGTCGCCTCTCCGTTCAACTTCCTGTAATCAGAAGTGAGGAGTGGGAATGGATGTCAGACCTCTGCGAGGTTTTACGCAATTTTGAGGAATCGACACAGATGGTGAGCGGCGATAACGCTATTATCAGTGTAACCATCCCACTTCTGTGTCTACTGAAACGCTCGCTGCTCACAATTAAAACCGACGCTTTGCATGTGGAAGAGGTGGAAATGGGGGAGGAAGAGCTTACACAAGGTGATAGCCAGAGCACCCTCACTTCGTCTTCTCAGCGACAATTGGAGGAGGCGGAGGAGGAGGAGGAGGAGGAGGAGGAGGAAGACACGGTTGCCTCCGCTACAGAGGGTAGCCATGGAACTTTAGTTCCATCTCTTCAGCGTGGGTGGGCAGAAGAGGAGGAAGAGGATGAGGATATTGAGAGTCATCCTCCTGGTGAGGACAGCGAAATCTTGACTGTTGGTACTCTGGCACACATGGCTGACTTTATGTTAGGCTGCCTTTCCCGTGACCCACGCGTTGTACGCATTTTAGACAACACGGATTACTGGGTGTTCACCCTTCTGGACCCCCGCTACAAAGAGAATTTCTCATCTCTCATTCCTCCGGTGGAGAGGACAAGCAAAATGTTGCAATACCAGAAGGTTCTTGTCGAAAAATTGCTCCAAAATTTTCCATCTGACAACGCTGGAGGCAGAGTACGTGCTACCTTGGCCAACCGAGAAGGGGAGAAAAGGGGAGCACACAGCAGTTCCGAGAAAGGCAGGGCAACACTCTCCAAGGCGTGGGACACCTTCATGACACCCCGCCAGCACCCTCACCCTGATGCGCAGCCTAGTGTCACAAGGAGGGAAAAGTTTTGGAAGATGGTGAAGGAGTACGTAGCAGACCGTGTCAGCGTCCTCAATGATCCCTCTGTGCCTTACAACTACTGGGTGTCCAAGCTGGACACGTGGTATGAACTGGCACTCTACGCCTTGGAGGTGCTGGCCTGCCCTGCCGCCAGCGTTCTGTCTGAGCGGGTATTTAGTGCTGCTGGTGGCATCATAACAGATAAGCGTATCCGCCTTTCCACCGACAATGCTGATAGGTTGACACTTATAAAAATGAACAAGGCCTGGATTTCCCCTGACTTCTCCACTCCACTGGAGGAAAGCCCCGGGGGAACATAAACTCACTTTATATATGTTATTTACAATGATGGGAATACTCTGTATTCCCATTCACCCCTTCCACCCAAAAAACGGGTATATGGTTGACTCTTAATCTTCTCATCCTCCTCCTCCTCTTCCATATGCCCTGGGATATAATTTTTATATAGGGCCAGCTCACCAGCGGGCCCTGTGATATAATTTTTATATAGGGCCAGCTCACCAGCGGGCCCTGTTTGACAATTTTTATATAGGTCAGCTCACCAGCGGGCCTTCTCATATAATGTTTTATTGGGTCAGCTCTCTAGCGGGCCCTCTCATATAATGTTTTATAGCGTCAGCTCACTAGCGGGCCTTCGCATATAATGTTTAGGATGGTCAGCTCTGCAGCAGACCCTCACCCATAATGTTTTAGATGGTCAGCTCAGCGCACGTTTCCCTCTTAATCATGGCCTCAGTTCTGAAAATCAAGGAAATTTTTGGGAGAATTTGCCTCTGCGCACGTTTCCCTCTTAATCATGGCCTCAGTTCTGAAAATCAAGGAAATTTTTGGGAGAATTTGCCTCTGCGCACGTTTCCCTCTTAATCATGGCCTCAGTTCTGAAAATCAAGGAAATTTTTGGGAGAATTTGCCTCTGCGCACGTTTCCCTCTTAATCATGGCCTCACTTCCGAAAATCAAGGAAATTTTTGGGATAATTTGCAGATGATATACAAGTAAATATACAGCAAATATTGTTTGGTAACAATTTTTCGCCTAAAGTCGTTTTTATTTTCCTTTTTGTGTGTTTTACGGTCAGTCTGTAAAAATGGCGTACTACGGGCGAAAGATCGTTCCCAGCAGCGATGTTGGAGTCCAAGGTGCATCCAGACATCCTCCCTATGCTGTCCCTGAACCATTTCTGTAGTGTTTCCATCTTTTTCTGCCCTTTTCCTATGGACCAGGCACCCTCCCCTCATCAGAGCAGGGGGTGCCTGGTGTAATGCTCGAGTCCTCCCATTGACTTCAATGGGGCTCGGGTGCTCGGCCGAGCACTCGAGCCTCAGGGGGTGCTCGGTCAGAGCACCCGAACACCCGAGCATTGGGGTGCTCGCTCATCACTAATATATATATATATATATATATATATATATATATATATATATATATATATATATATATCATCATCTTTCACCCATTGTCGATACGTTGCTGGATGAAGGCCTCCTCAGCTAGCCTTCAACAACTTCACTTCTGTGCTTTTTGTTTCCACTGTGTACCAACAAATTTTGTAATTTCATCTACTCATCTTGTTTTTGGTCTTCGTCTTTATCACAGTCTACATTTGAGGCCTAGTTGGCCTGTGCATCCTTCCTCTGTGGTGTGTCTGCCAGCATCCTTGCAGACACCTCTACATTATTATGTCTGTTACAGGCACTGGCTTGGACGCCTGCTTATGGGCCTATTCTAGGTGGCCTAATTGGGTCCTGCCTCCTTCTGCTCCATTATAATCCTCCTTGGGACTAGGAGTAATTGCCCTTGGTGTTTCTGCTATTGTGTCTTGTGCTCCATTGTTACCCATGCCTTATCTGAGAATGCGCTCCGTGTATGACCCTGGCTTGTCTGACTACCCACATCAGTTCTGACCTGTGGCTCTGGCTGACTACTCACTCTGTATATGACCCGGCTTGTCTGACTGCCCACATTGGTTCTGACCTGTGGCTCTGGCTGACTACTCACTTTGTGTACAACCCGGCTTGTCTGACCAGTAGCCCTGGTTACTACCCACTCAGCATAGCCTCTGGTTACCTTTCCTGGTGGCCTGGTTACTTTCGCTCCTTGTAGTCCTCGGTTTGCCTGACCCAGTGGCCCTGGCTCCTACTCACTCAGCATAGTCTCCGGTTGCCTCACCAGTGGCCTGGTTACTCTCGCTCTGTGTAGTCCCCGGCTTGTCTGACCTGTGACTCTGGCTGCCTACTCACTCCCTACACTACCTGCTTGCCTGACCTGTAGTCTCGGTGCCTCCTGGCTCTGGTCTGCTCTTGCTCTCTGTTGCCTCCATTCGCAGACCAAGTGGTGACGTACATATATTCTACCATTCTTCTGTTGTCCCACTCGAGACGCTTCCCTAGTCACAAGATCTTTAGTAGTGCAATGCACAGCACAGTGTGCAGCTCTGGAGGGACCTTGGGTCCTATTTATATATGTCTGGGGTTCTGTGTGGGCTCTACCATTATTGTTGTTATAATAAATAAAGGTGGTTTATTTTTTCTTTGTGTCTGTCCTTATTTGCCTGATTACAGTCTTGGGCATTTAGTACTGAGTGGAATCCATTCCAAAATTTGTTTGGCCCATCTACCGTCAGGTCTTCTTGCTATGTGGCCTACCCATTTCCAATTCATGCACTTTACTTTTTTAATTATGACATAGACCTTTGTTTGCTGATGAATCCATGCACACTTTTTTTTAGTCTCTTTTTGTTATCTACTGAATTCAACATTCCATAGTTATCTGTGTAACTGTAAGTTTTTGAATGGCTTTGGCATTCAGTGTCCATGTTTCACAGTCATATGTAAGGACTGAGAGCACACATTGGTCAAAAACCAATAGTCTGTATATTATAGTGTGTGTGTGAGAATTTGTTATTGTTGAGATCTATGATACACAGTCTCACACGTCCACTAGTAGTCTATCATAGTGTACCTTGGCATCCGTGCTGTCAATTACCCTCATGCTATCTCGCTGCTCTGTCTGGTGGTCATGGGTGCAGGCGTTTGCTTCTGTCTCTGAACGCGGCGCTTGTTTATATGCACACATTCAATTTGACTAATTGATTCCCGCCTCCGAGTTGGCCTATATTAACTTCCCATGGCCTAAGACCAGTTGCCCTTACGTGGTGTTCCTTTGATTACTCGTTACGTTTGCTCCTTGTTGTGACCCTGGTTTGGCATCCGATATTGCTCCATGTATGACCCTGACCTGTCTGACTATCCACACCGGTTCTGACCTGTGGCTCTAGTTGTCTCTCACTCCATGTAGATCCCAGCGTAACAGTTTGTTTGACACCCAGACACAGTGGTTTAGGATAAAACACAGTTTTATTGAAAACACAGTAATATAATAACCCTCACAGGCCCTGTAGTATTTTAACAGAATAATACAGACACAAGGCAGGTTACATATACATATGCCTACACAGGTCCAGTATAATCATAGAGTCCATAACAGAATATACTGACACAGGTCAGGCGGAATACGAAGGATTCCCAGGGTATCGGTACTGCATGGGTTAATGGTCTTCAGCGAGTGTAAACAGTCCCATGTGAAGAGAGGTCTGTGATGGAACTCACTCAAGATAGAGAGCTTAAGGATAAGTAACGTCCAGTCATAGGTTAGCAGACAAACGTGAACTGCCAGAGTAGTATCAGAAACTGAGCAACATATAACACTGCCATAGCAGTAACGGAGACCAGGCAACTAGTGTTTTGCCATAGCAGTAAACGGAGATAGGCCACTTGCACACTGTCGTAGCAGTAACGGAGACAAGGCCACTTGCACACTGCTGTAGCAGTAACTGAGATTAGGCCAGTAGCACTCTGCCGTAACAGTAACGGAGACTAGGCCACTTGCACTCTACAGGAGCAGTAACAGAGACAAGGCCACTTGCACACTGCCGAGCATTAACGGGGACTAGGCCACTTGCACTCTGCAGGAGCAGTAACGGAGACAAGGCCACTTGCACACTGCCATAGCCGTAACGGAGACTAGGCCACTTGCACTCTGCCGTAGCAGTTCTGGAGACTAGGCCACTTGCACTCTGCAGGAGCAGTAACGGAGGTACACAACTGAGCACTGCCGTGACAGGAATGGACTGGGCAACTGAGCAACTCGACCAGAAGTCGCAACCAACCGGGAGCGTCACGAATGCCTAACCGATAGGAATGTCACCAAGGCGACACAGAGGCAGCCAGAGCAGGAACGTCAACCAAGCTGGGTCGAATCACGGAGCAGGAACATCAGCCAAGCCGGGTTGGTACACGGAGCAGGAATGTCAGCCAAGCCGGGTTGGTACGTGGAGCAGGAATGTCAGCCAAGCTGGGTTGGTACACGGAGCAGGAATGTCAGCCAAGCCGGGTCGGTACACAGGAGCAGGAGAAGAAGAATGGTCAGGCAGTCCGGGTCGGTTCACAGGCAGGAGACAAGATGCAGAGTAGTCAGACAGGCCGGGTCGGTACACTGGGAATACTGAGAGCAGGAACAAGCACTGGTACAGGAACACCATGAAAGGGCACCGGAGGGATGCCAGAACCCAGTATATAAAGGCCAAACTGGGCGGGACAAGCACAGAATAGCCAATAGGAGTAAGGCAAAGTGTAGACTGACAGAATGTCGCAAGGGGAGCACGGTCACCGTGATACCCGGCTTGTCTGACCATCCACACCGGTTCTGACCTGTGGCTCTAGTTGTCTCTCGCTCCTTGAATGACCCCGGCTTGTCTGATCATCCACACCGGTTCTGACCTGTGGCTCTAGTTACCTCTTGTTCCGTGTATGACCCCGGCTTGTCTGACTATCCACACTGGTTCTGACCTTTGGCTCTGGCTGACTACTCGCTCTGTGTTAACCCCAGCTTGTCTGACTATCCACCCTGGATCTGAACTGAGGCTCTGGCTGTCTACTCGCTCCGTGTATCCAGTATTCATTGGGCTATTCGCATTTGCATTTGTGGCTTGTGCTGTCCTCCGCTCTGTTCGCCACTGTCTCCATTCTGTACTGTGCAGTAGTACTCCGATTCCGTTGGGCATCTTATACCTCCCTGTGCACATTGCAGTTGCTGATGAGAGCCACAGTTCCTGCACTCAAGGGAAAAATGTATATTCTAATAACAATACACCCATGATTTTGGAGAAAGTGCAGGTAGAGAAGAATTATTGCCCAACTTCTTCTTTTCTCCACATAGACTAGGGGCTACTTATTGTTCTGCTACTGCCTAAGATGCATCACTGGAGATATTCCTGTTAAGGGGAACCTTCATCATCCATCACCCATGTTACTGCTATTGTTAATCCCATTCCCTTTCAGCTGCCTAATTATCCTGCTGCTTAAACAACTCATCAGCAGCAGTAAGAACAGCAGTTGCAAATTCCACAATTATGGACTCAGATGGACATTTGACAATGGCCAGTGGCCACTGGCCAACATGACCTGCTGGCACTAGGCCAGTAGGGCATTTTTATTTTTTTTCAGGGCTTGTGCTTTGAAAAAAATAAATAAAATAAAATAAACATAGTCCTACAAAAAATAATAAAATTTATTTTATTTTTTTTTTTTTTTCTAACAAGCCTAAGTCCTACAAATCAATGTTTCTTTGGGGATTGTGCCAAACAAGCTTAAGTCCTACAAATCAATGTTTCTTCAGGGCTTGGGCCTCTAATAAGTCTAAGTCCACAAAGGCATCTAACAACAAATCTAACAAATTATCCTCTACAAAATACTCCATCAAGTCCACTATCTGTCCACCCCAGTGGCAGCTAATGTATGGGGGTTCCTGTCTCTATCACTTTATATACAAATGTCTTATTTTATTTTATTGATTTATTTTTTTATTAACTGTCCCCCCAATACCAGTCAAGAAACTCCCCCACAACAAATTCCCTGTTCAACTGATTCACTTCCCCCACCAACTGATTCATTCCACCCACCAACACAGGCACCCTCTTCAGACCCCTTTTTTACCATGTCTTATGGGTTTTTTTTTTTATTTTATTTAAGATTTATTTTTTATTAAATGCCCCCCAATCCAAGTAAACACCTCCTCAAAAAATCATCCCCTGTTCAACTGATTCTTTCCCCATACCCCCACCAAAACAGGCGCCCTCATGCCCCTTTTATAGTATGCCTTTGGGAAATAAAATATTATTTGTTTTATGTTGTGTGTAATTTCAATGTTCCTATTGAGTTCAATGGAATGAGCTAGGCAAAAAAGCAGGAATAAGCGGAAAAACTGGCACTTTCATGGGGAATTTTATGCCATGCATGAAGTGCCATTTTTAGCCTATTTCAGTTTAGAGTGGACATTTTCGCTCATCCCTACTCAGAACTTTAACACTTTTCAAGGCACACTGCAGTGCCAGAGATCAACCTAAATAAAGTCTATCTCTGCTCTATGCAAAGATAAAAGAACTCACAGTCCTAATACACCATAAATATACTAGTGAAATCCATCCCAGATTGTTCTTCCTCTAATATACTCAAACTGGAACAGGATCTTAATATTTCTTTTTATGAACAATCCTGGTACAGGTTATTATCAAATTTATAGAAAAAGTATAGCCTTTGAAACTGCATATAAGACCTCCAATCATTTGTGTGGGACCTCAGAGGCCTTGTATAAATTATACCCACCTCATCACCAACCTGCTGGAAGTATAATGAATCAGTTGGTTCATTGATTTCATGGCATTCTCTCAGACTGAGACCAAACCGACAACACAATTTCGACATCACCCAAAATACATACTCTTGAATCTATCGCAACCATCTCTATCACAAGATCTGCACAAATCTAAATTGTGATTTCACCCTATGACATCTGCTAAGATGTTCATAACTGTTTTATGGAAGCAAACCAACACCACATGAGACAGAATGGATCATAGAATATCCACTATAATGTATCTAAAAAAAGACTAATTGCTACAAAAATGACCACACAACCTTTTAATATATATGAAAGTCATATAGCACAAGCCCATGGCTCTAGACTCTGATGATATATATTTTGCCACACTACCTCACACTAGACCCATTTCTGAGTAAAGTCAGGTAAACAGTTAGTATGGGTCCCAAATCCTTTATTCTGAAGGTTTATATAAATTATCTGAGCACATTTCTCACTGCTATTTTCAAATATTTAGCAGTTCTACTACTTATTTATTTCTTAACTCTTACCCCTCCTACCCCACCTGAATCTCACTCACATACCCCTCTTCTGTACTGACCAACTAGATAATGTCTTAAATGTTTGACTAACATGCCCCATAGGATATGTCAATGATACAAACAATATCATTACTTCCCAAATAGGGCTCATAATATACAGCATCAATTTTATCGACTGTTTCATTATGATTATGTAATATGCATAAGCTTTGTTATACAAATGTGATTTATCTGCCTTCTGTACCTGTCTTTCTATTGTTTTTCTCCACTGACTTTTTCTGTTCCCTCCTGTTTAATAAAGGAGAGAAGGGAGAAAAGAGAACCACCTCTGCAGCCTCTACAGCATAATTCCTTGAAAGACTGATATGTTGGTTCATTAACAGGTATCATAGTTTAAAGGCTATAAAGTTACTCTGTGAATTTGAAATGCTTGACAGATTTTAAAATAACAATGAGATTCCAAGATGATTAAAATATGGGATATAATAAGGAGATGATGGAAAACAGTGACATTTATATAGTGCCAATAATGTGATGCATGCAGGCTTATAACATGTTTTGGCATAATTAAAATAATAATAAAGAATATTGCATTCATGAGACTGTTCATAAGGCAAATGGTGAAGATTATTAAATGTACAAAAGAGCGTTAACATTTTTGTTTGTAATTAGCCCCGATGGTCTTAATATGAATTAAAACACTGACACTTTTTTTACACTTGTGGTGCATGCATTTTATTGTTTGCATTCAGTGGTGTGAGTGCACAATTCCTTATAAAATATATGCTATAATAGATAGGATGGGCGCACTCACAATAAAAACAAATCAAGCCTGAGTGCCAGAATAAATAATTGTACACTCAAAACAACAAAAAGAAAAGAAAAGAAAAAGAGAGAAAGTGCCTAATAGTGTAGCATGTAAAAACCACAGTGGAAAATAATATAAAAATATATACACTCACATTATATCATGGTCAGAGTCTTAACATTAAGATCTACTGACAGTGATGCGTACGGTGAGACTAGCCCCGTCTCCGTTCAGGGTCAAACTCACGGATGTGGCAGTATGATGGATCACCAGATGAAGAAAAGCAAGGTGGAGGCTTCATATGTAAACTCGTTTATTAAAAAAAAATTAAATGTTGTAATGTTATGCATTTCGCGGATAAAGCTCTTTCTCTCTTTTTCTTTTCTTTTCTTTTTGTTGTTTTGAGTATAAGATTCATTGCCGCTAAGGGAGAGCGTGACTACTACAGAGAGAGCTGCCTATTTTAGAGATTTGATTGAAAGATCACTTGCTGTTTCTGGAGACAGCTGATACACTCCAGCCTCTCAGAACATTGGGGTTTGGTATAAGCCATCTCCAATATTGTTAAATTGTGAGTGCACACCTATAGGGTGCTTTGTGGTGGACATTTCGTTTGATTGATATACACAG
This sequence comes from Rhinophrynus dorsalis, assembly GCA_037306005.1. Lineage (NCBI taxonomy): Eukaryota > Metazoa > Chordata > Amphibia > Anura > Rhinophrynidae > Rhinophrynus > Rhinophrynus dorsalis. The sequence continues at coordinate 476,643,397 of CM074718.1, forward strand.
GGGCCCCCCTGTTTTTTCTACCCTCCCTTCTTCTGTTTTCTAGAATAAATAATTCATTCTTACACATAAATCAGCACTCTCAGGACTTTTCAACAGGAGACTGCTATAGAAAAAGTGATACCTGAGTAGCTCTATTTCATAATATTCTCCACCTAGCCAGGGATGTTTTCTGTGGTGTGAGTCAGTTCCAGATATTATTGGCCTACCAGGATTTCCTTCCTTGTGTATTTTAGTATTTTAGGAAGCATTTCCTTGATAAAGATCCCAGGAGAGGACCAAAACGTTAACCTGGACAATAAATTACAACTATAAATATCTATCTATCTATATATATATATATATATATATATATATATATATATATATATATCCTATATAATAATTCGCTAGGATGTTTGTCACGATGCAGTCATCCGCAGTAGAGACTGCCCACATTCGGCCAGTATCTACTGCGCATGATTGCATTGTGTGAGTGAGGCGACGCAAGACTGTATCACATGGAACAGTGAGGTAGTAGCCACTTAACCCTTTGAGTGCCAGAGGGATACCACTCTGACACTCAAAGGGTTAACATTACAAGGACCTTGGCCCATGTACATGGGCTTTTACACTAGTATATATATATATATATATATATATATATATATATATATATATATATATAGAAAGAGACCGCGAAAGAGAGAGGGAGAAAGAAATTATAGATAATGCCTCTGTATGCAAGGTAATTATACCCCACTGGTACTAATAGGGTTGATTCTATTGGACTCATTTTTTCAGTGTTTTGGATGTATTGATATCCGGCTTAGGGACCCATATCAACACATACAATGGGAACTTAGGTTTTTTTTTTTTGTACTTTTTTTTTCTTTCAATTGACGTGTCGCTATTTTGAGATCTGATAAGGGATTTTTTTCTGAAAAAACTGTGTGTAGATTTTCCCACAATAAAGTAGGTCCCTTAACGGATCTTAGGGCTAAAGCATTCAATTGAACTGCATCTTGCCACGTTTTTTTGTATTTTCAATGGGCAAAAACGCCACTACATCTATCGTCCAAAGTTTGTTTTTTTGTTATTTCCATTTTTTTTAATTGCATAGCTTACTGTGCTTGAAAAAATGCCGTTGGATCTAATCGAGGTCTATGAATGTAGCGTATACTTTAACAGTAAAGTAAACAAACGATCTGCTTGTGTGTTATTGTCTTGCCCTTTAAAAAATACTGTGTCATAGAAGTCTCTATCTCTAGTATCTGTCACGGTTAGCATCAGTCAAAAGCTCAGGGTCCCTGTCTCCGACACCCATCACTCACAATATATATTTGTGTTTATGTATTTTTTTAAATTAACTTTCCTACCTATCAATGTATGCAAAAACAAAACAAAACAAAAAATAATCCCAGCAAGTACAACTGATTCTATCACTCTTTCCCTATAGCTAGTGTCAAGTTCATTCCAGCAGCTGCTCACTCTCTCATTCTCTCTCTCTTCCATTGCCACTGCAGCCCTAATATTTTACAGTACAGTATGAGGATATAAGTTAGTCAATATGCTGGCCCTCTTCTTCTGGCTATTGAAGGAGTCAGTGTCATTTGTACTTGTCTGTCTCTTGGGTGTCAGTCTACAAATTATTCGGTCATAGAGGCTCAGCCGGCTCAGGAAGGAATTTGGATCATCTGTTTTAGTCAAACGTGATTTTGGGCAATGTTTGCTAAATCTGCTCTCTCTATTCACACTTCCCCAAACTCTCTTAACACAAAGAACATATTGCCTGCTCAACAACTAAACTCCAACTATACTTTCTTTGCCGATCTTCTCTACTTCCAACAATGTGCTGCTTTCTCTCTCTCTCTCTCTTCCCCCCCTAAGAAAAAACAGAATAACAAGCTGAGAGAATATTTTATGCTATGCCAGTGGGAAAAGAAGAGAATCTTTCCACATTGAGTGGGTGCATTGTTATCATTGAGTTCAATGCATTGAGAAAGACTTAAAATGCTGAAAATGCTGATTTATTAAAAATGCCCTACATGGTAGGAAGTGCCATTTTTCACCTGTTTTTGCACATTCCTGTTACTGAATTCTCAGACAGAAGTAAAAAATGTACAACAATAATACAAAAGTATGCTTGTGGAATGACAAACTAGCCATGTTGGTAGTTGTCAAGCTGCACTATTGTTGTATTAAAAACAAAGTGACACAAGGTAGATGCACCAAGGTATAATAAAGCAGTGATAAGGTGGAAATAATTCCTCCTTTGATATCACTTCCTATACTATTTTATGGAGCCTATGCACTAAGATGTCTTGGACTCTAGGGGCTTGATTTAATAGACACTGGTAAAACTGTAGGCAGGACGAAAACAGATAAAGAACGGTACACACACACACACACACACAGTGGTACTGTCTGAATCCAAGAACCCTACCAACAGGAACTACGATGAGCATTGGGGCACAGAACCCAACTTGTGGCCCAATGTTCATTGTGTGCTTTTTGTTCTCAAAACTCATGCTAAATAGAGCAAGAAAGGGAACATCAAAGGAAAACAGCTAACGCACAGTGTCAAACACCGAGCGCGAGCTAAAAAACATGCAGGTACCCTCCCAAACACTAACCCTACGCTACTCCTAACATTAACAAGACAGTGAAACAATACTAGCCCTAACCCTATACTATCACTCATACCTCAAAGCTGTAACACTTACCTGTCATTCACTGTAAGTCTTCATCTCTAATCTTCTATCCTCTTCATCTGTGGTTTTGTTTCTTTTTATCTTCTTTCGTCTTAGCTACCTTTCTTCTTTTTAATCTTCGAAAAATATCTTGCCTCACTGTAAAAAGAAATAAAATGTAGAATTATATTGCCCCATACATTACTGTGCTCAATAAATGTACTCTGTCACTGCTTGTGGCAGCGGCAGAAAATCAGATGAAAAATCCCCCCTATACACACACACACTGAGGGAAATTTGAACGGAGACTGGCTTTTATATGGTCAGTATGTGTTCAAAATGGTTCACATGCTTCCATTGGCTGGGAAGTGGGGTTATGTACGTACCAGCTAATCAGATTCTAGCACAAGGGATGACGAAAGGAAGTCTCTGTTCAAATTTCCCTCAGTGTGGCTCAGGCAATGGCCCGAGAGGTATATGGCCTGGGGAGGAGGGGATTTTCCATTATGTTTTATGCCCTCGCGTCTAGTGGAGGCAGTGATGGCAGCATACATTTAATGAGCACAGCAAATTGTGGGGCAATATATAATTCTATTTTTTATTTATTTTTACAGTGAGGCAAGATATTTTTGGAAGACTAAGAAGAAGGAGGATAGATAAGAAATAAGAAAATAAGAGCACAAATGAAGGGGATAGAAAATTACAGATGAAGACTTACAGTGGATGACCAAGATGCTGAAGACAACACTGGACATCAGAATTAAAGATGTTTATTTTCCTGGGATGTTGTTAGCTTTAGGGGGATTAACCCTGTGAGTGGTTATTCATGCATACCCTACTGGCAATCAAATATTGAATGTTTCTTATATTACACACATCTTTTCAGTACTTTGGATGTATTGATATGGTTCTTAGGGCATCATATCAATGCATCCACTGGTAAATTAGCTTTTTTTCTTAGCTTTTTTAAATTTCAATTCCAGTGCTGGTGATTTTTACCATGCATTAGGGGAATCAACACCTACTAGTTGAAGGCGCCGATTAAAGTGGAGTCCTTTAATGCATGTTACCACCTAAAACATGGCATTGAATCACAAATTCAAATTTGTTTTCATTGCTTCCAGTGGGCGCAAATTTAGTGCCCAACGTTTTTTTTTCCTCCTGTACTTTGTCACAGCACAGGTAATTGCATACTTGACTGTAACTTAATACTGGCGATGGTAATTTTTATTTTTTACTGGGGTATATTAAATCGAGCCCTAGGGATCTTGGTGCATAGGTCCAATATAATAACACAGGAACTGTAGAGTTTATCATACTGGAGAAGTCATCTCCACATTATCACGCCTTGTGCATCCCCACCACACCGATGTGAGCACAGTTGTTCCCCTGATATCACTAATTATGTTATGGGATCACAAAAGCCTAATTTTCCCCAATGTTAATGAAGTATCAGTAGGAGCATGGACATGAGGAGAAGAAATGAGGTTGACATTTGGGACAACATGATTTGGAACATTTATAAACACACACACACTCAGTATTGTTAAAGAAAAAAAATCATAAAGCTAATTAAAAAAAACAATTGTTTTACACACACTCACATAATTTGGTCATTTCAGTTTATCAAGAAACAGACTTAAAATCATTAAAAGAAACACAAACAACCCCCCACACTATCCCATGGGCAACACTAAGGTATATTTGCTATTGTACCCCAAAAAACAAAGAGAAAAGAACTAGATTTATTTCCTCACTTCTACTGTTCTAGAGCAACAAATCCCATCCTACTTAACTGGCATTCAAAGGATTAAACATTAACCCTTCAATGAGTTGTATACCTGTCTGATTCTCAAGGGGTTAAAAGAGAGGGGAAGGCATATACTGCAGAGTAAAAAACAGAGATACAATTAGCACCTGTAATAGAATCTAGCCCTAAAACATTATGATGTGTATGATAACATGATATAACTCATAAAAAAGCTCATGATTGACTTTGTGAGTTTTTTCTATTTATAACTTCTTGTAGCAATTGCAATAACTTTTCTTCTTCTCTGAAATAAATGGTCTGTGGATATATAAATGCTTTTAAACCATTAGCACCAGAACAGCAATATATTGCTTACCACTTTGGAACTGAAAAGGTTACTTGTTTCACGTGAGTTGACGGGAACTCACTTTTAATCTGGTCCGCATTATGAAAAATGCACACTGCCAGGCTGCTGAAAGGCCCTGAAGTATGAATATTTCATGTGTTTCCAGTTAAAGGGGAAGTCTAACGACACCTAAAAATAGGGCCCCCCCACTTACCTTACTGTGGCCATAAAATCCTTGTAACCCTGAGGAATTTTCAAAGTTGGGGGTCAAACTCAATATATGTCATAAATAAACCTATACATACATATGTACTCACATAATTAATAACTGGCAAGCGGTAACACTCTCTTTACTGGTTAATAAGTAGCAGAAGAATCCTTCCCCCTGACCTTGGGATACTTCTCAAATGATAGTTATAACAAATTGAAGTACATAATGTGGTATTGTGGTTTCTCTCTTTTGAAGAATGTGTTGTGGATCAGGGGGGAGCAGCTGTTGATTCTGATTTGAGTGGAAGTACCTCCACAGATTTTTATTGCCTTCTATTTTATTAGTAGACATCACTATTCTGATTAGGGGTTGTACATCCCTTGCATTATACCTTGGTGTTTAATGATGTTTATTACCCCAGGGATGCCCCCTTCTGTTTCCCCCTCCCCCCTACCTTATTAATTTTGCTGTAGTGCCTTTATTCAAGAGATAACATCATTCAGTCCTGGCTGTCATGTCCATTGAGGCAGACTTACATGACTGCTGCTATCAAGATCCTAGGATCTCAAACTCTGGTAAACATGGTAATCTTATCCCCTTAAAGGAATAGTAATGTTTCACAAAAAAGCAGCAACGATTAATCAGAGTTGTAGTCCAAGAGTAATTGAATGATAAAGTATCCCCCTCCCGCCCCTTTTACCTAGTGTAAGTCGCATCCCCTCAGATGCGGAATCTGGTCTCTTGACTGTACAGGTCGCAGCAAGGGACAATCTTCTTACTGTGAGAAAAACGAAAACCCTGCTCCTCTCTGTGATCCATTCATCCATCCATGAGGTGAGCAGGGTTACATCAGTAAAAGGGGCAGGAGAGGGATAATTTATCATTCAATTACTCTTGAACTACAACTCTGACAGTATTGAATTAATGTTCTTCATGGCCCAAATACTTAGAAGATTAATCAGAGCTGCTTTTTTTGAGAAACATTACTATCCCTTTAAGGACCAGTGATTGTGGGGTTGAATTCCCCTTAGGGATCATGTAGACACTGTTCAGCGAGCCGGCTTGCTAAACAGGGGTCTGATACCGAACGTTCAGGTCTTGGAATGTTCAATTTCAGACCCTGGTAGTGCTCACAGCGCTCCCGCAAGAGCACTATGAGCACAAAATTCATGACGTGCCAGGACGTCATGACATGTCACCAGTCCTTAAGGGGTTAAAGAATTAGTGACACTTATTATGCAAATATATGGTTTATCTTCCTGAGTACTCCCACTTCTGTGGGGTGCTTTATTCAAATTTTATTGCCGCTAAGACTTGAATTTTTAGCTGCAGTATCTTAAATGGCCTGAAATATTACAGTGGTGCTATTGCTACACCATCTTATGAAGGTTTATGGTCAACTGACCAGAACTGTCCATAGTGTAGTGTAGCAACAGCACCACTGTAATATTTCAGGCCATCAAGTTATTGCACCTAAAAAAATTCAAGTCTGAGCTACAATACCTCTTTGAATAAAACACCTCTTAGCAGTAAGAGTACACTTGTGTTACTCAGTAGGATAAACCTTACAATACATGTTTTTTACATATTAAGTGTTGCTATCCCTTTAACCCCTTAAGGACCAGCTGTCCCAGGGTGTGTTCTCCTGTAAAGACCACACAGGTAAGTTTGATGCGCCGGCACACAGAACGGGGAACTGATAGTGACCACTCCAGTCACGAATTGGTCAATTTCAGTCCCCGCTACTACTCACAGCGCTCCAGCAGGAGTGCTGTGAGTAAAAAATATGTGACATGTCAGGACCGTCACTGGTCCTTTAGGCAAAAACAGCAGTGATGGTCCTGAAATGTCACTGGACCATAAGGGGTTAAGACAGTGTGTTTCAACCCTGTTCTCGGTAACACTTAATAGACTATGGGCTGAATTCTATTGCAGGCGCTAGTTTTATCACTGCTTTTATCTCCAGGTTTCCCCATAGACTTCAATAGGAAAATGTTTTATAAAACAGGTGTTAACATTTCTCACCTGCAACAGAACACAGTCCTATGTCCTTAGGATATCCTTTCTTAACTACAGGTGGGTTAATCAGGGGCTTAGTCAATTAAACCAACTTTGCACAAGCAAGGAAATCCTGAGGCAATGGCCTTTTAGGCACCCCTGAGGACTGAGTTGAGACTGCAGCCTTTAAAGGGATAGTAATGTTTTAAATTATTTTTGTTACAAATTTAACAGTTTGTGCTGTTTTTAGTTCCTTTCTTTTTTGTAGTTCTCAAGTTATTAAATATAGAAGGATCCCCTGCCCTCCTCTTCTGGTGGCTACATCACTCTGCAGCTCTCTCTGGTCCGGACAGATGCAGCAAGGGACACACTGCAGTAAGCAAAGGGAAATCCTGCCCTTCTTTGTTAAGGGGGGAAGGATTTTCCTTATACTTAATTAATGAAGTTGTCTCAGTTGTCCCTTGCTGAATCAGTCCGGTCCGGGACCAGAATGAGGATTCAGTGGGAGGCGGCCAGAAGGGGAGGGAGGGGGATCCTACTACATTGAATAACTTGAGACCTACGTAAAAGTAAGAAACTAAAAACAGTGCAAACTGTTACAGTTATAATAAAGAAGACTCTGTGATATACTTCATTTAAAACATTACTATCACTTCAATCTGTAACTATACAGTTGAAAACAGAAGTTTACATACATTATATAAAAAGACACATATGCATGTTTTTCTCAGTATCTGACATGAAATCAGAATAAACCTTACCTGTTTTAGGTCAATTAGGATTACCAAAATTATTTATATTTGACAAATGCCAGAATAATGAGAGAGAGAGAATTTTTAAGGCATTTTTATTACTTTATGCAAAGTCAAAAGTTTACATACATTTCATTAGTATTTGGTAGCATTGCCCTTAAACTGTATGACTTGGATCAAACATTTTGGATATCTTTCCACAAGCTTCTCACAATAGTTGGTAGGAATTCTGGCCCATTCCTCCTGACAGAACTGGTGTAACTGAACCATGTTTGTAGGTCGCCTTGCTTGCACCTGCCTTTTCAGCTTTGCCCATAAATTTTCAATAGGATTGAGATCAGGGCTTTCTGATGGCCACTCCAAAACATTGACTTTATTATCCTTAAGCCACTTTGTAACCAGTTTGGCAGTATGCTTCGGGTCATTGTCCATTTGGAAGACCCATTTCCGCCCAAGCTTTAACTTCCTGGCTGATGTCTTGAGATATTGGTTCAGTATTGCCACATAATCTTCTTTTCTCATGATGCCATCTATTTTGTGAAGTGCACCAGTCCCTCCTGCAGCAAAACAACCCCACAACATGATGCTGCCATCCCCGTGTTTCACAGTTGGGATGGTGTTCTTAGGCTTCCAAGCTTCTCCCTTTTTCCTCCAAACGTAACGATGGTCATTATGGCCAAACAGTTCAATATTAGTTTTGTCAGACCACAAGACATGTCTCCAAAAATGTAGGTCTTTGTTCCTGTGTGCATTTGCAAACATTAATCTGGCTTTTATATGTTTCTTTTGGAGTAATGGCTTCTTCCTGGCAGAATGGCCTTTCAGCCCATGTTGATACAGTACTCGTTTCACTGTGGATAATGACACAGTCTTACCAGCTTCTGCCAGCATCTTCACAAGGTCTTTTGCTTTTGTTCTTGGGTTGATATGCACATGTCGGACCAAAGCACGTTCATCTCTGAGACACAGAACCCGTCTCCTTCCTGAGTGATATGATGGCTGGACATTCCCATCTTGTTTGTACTTGCGTATAATTGTTTGTACAGATGAATGAGGCACCTGCAGGTATCTGAAAATTGTACCCAAGGATGATCCAGACTTGTGCAAGTCCACAATTCTCTTCCTGATATCTTGGCTGATTCCTTTAGACTTTCCCATGATGTTACACACAGAAGCAGTGTGTTTCTGGTGTGCATTAAAATACATCCACAGGTGTGTCTCTAATTAACTCAGATGTTGCCAATAATCCTATCAGAAACTTCCAAAGACATGACATCATCATATGGGCTGTCCCAAATTGTTTAAAGGCATAGTAATCCTAGTGTATGTAAACTTTTGACTTTGCAGAAAGTAATAAAAATGACTTGAGTATATCTGAGTATATCTGAGTAATACAAGTATACTCCCACTGCTGACAGATATTTTATTCAAAAGTTATTACAGCTTAAACTTAATCTTTTCAGGTGCAGTATCTCCATGGCCTGAAATTGTACAGTGGTGCTGTTGCTATGCCATCCTAGGACAACTCTGGTCAGGTGACCATAAATCTCCATAGGATGTTGTCTCAACAGTGTCACTGTACAATTTCAGGCCATTGAGATACTGCACCTGAAAAATTCAAGTTTCAGCCAAATTACTTAACACCTCCCAGCAGTGAGAGTGCCATTTTACTCAGGATGGTGAACCCTTCAATTTTTACATTTTAAGTATTACTATCCATTAAGAACCAGGGAATTTTGCAATGCATTGCTTCTCAATGCATTGTACACCCTCTGGCCCTTAAATGGTTAATTAGGTTAATGCAGACTGCCTGCTTCAGGAAAGGGAACAATGCATACTGACCATCAGGAATTTCCAGCCATAGTAAGATAAGTGGTGGTTATTTTTAGGAGGTGTTAATTCTCCTTAAACCTCAGGCCAATCGTCTCATCTACCTGGGTTATATAATTCTGAATTTCTAACCTGTGGTCCTCCTGTGTCCCTAAGGACTTGATCATTCTGGTGAATTTGTTTGATGTGCTGAATTAGCATATGAAAGCGCAGGAAAATTTGAATGCATTTTTTGTTTGATTTTAGTATATTTTTCAATGACAATACTGGGTCACATGATTCTCTACTTTTCCACCTAGAATGATTTTCATTAACCAGAGTACTTAAATGTCATCTTTCACTGCTTTGCCCACAATTCTACATCCTGATCTGCTCCATGTTCCATCATTGTCCATTATGCATAGAAGAAGTGAAAGCTTATTATAGTTATGACATGTTACTTATAATTGAAAAAGAGTAGGAGAGCAGAGGTGATGCATTAAAGGGTGATAAAGATGAGATCACTTCTCCAGTATGATAAATTCTCCAATTCATATATTATTCTATGATAGGCTCCTCAGACTAATATGAGAACTGGAAAGTCTATCAAACCAGAAAGTTATCTCCTCTTTATCACACCTTAGTGCATCTCTCTCCAGGACCTCAATTATATTGCCCACGTCATTTTTAAAAACTGGCAACAGTGGTTTTGACAGCACAATTTGCAATTATATTAACTGTGTTGTCAAAAACCACAGACGCATACAAATGTCCAACGGGCACAAAATTTGCTTCCATTGGCCATCACATAAAACTAGTCAAATCTGGTATTCAATTACACTCTGTGGCTTCAACTCACATTAAAGAAAGCAAGTTTTATCTCTAAAAAACTGCTCCATTAAATGAAGGCACTAGGGATGGGCAAAAATTTCCGCCTCAAACTGAAATCGGCGAAAAATGGGACTTTCTGCTTGACAAAAAATTTCCCATGAAAAAAGTGCCAATTTTCCACTTTTTTCTGCTTTGCTCGCCTAGCTCATTCCATTGAAATCAATGGGAACATTGAAGTTACACACAACATAAAATAAATATTATTTAATTTCACAAAGGCAAAGTATAAAAGGGGCATGAGAGTGCCTTTGTTGGTGGGGTGTGGGGAAAGAATCAGTTGAACATAGGATGATTTTTGGGGGGTTGTTTACTGGGATTGGGGGGCACATATTAAAAAAGAAATCCTAAATAAAATAAAAGCCATAAGACATGGTATAAAGAGGCCTGAGGAGGGTGCCTGTGTTGGTGAATGAATGAATCATTTGAACGGGGAATTTGTTTTGGGGGGTTTCTTGACTGTTATTGGGGGGACAGAAATTTATATGTTAAGTGATAGAGACAGGAACCCCCTGACATAAGCTGCCACTGGGGTGGACTGATACTTGACTTGATAGAGTATTTTGTAGAGGATGATTTGTTTGATTTGTTGTTAGAGGCCTTTGTAGGACTTAGACTTATTAGAGGCCCAAGCCCTGACGAAACATTGATTTGTAGGACTTAGGCTTGTTAGAAACAAACCCCCCAAAATTGCTTATTTTTTGTAGGACTATGTTTTTTTTTTGTTTTTTTTTAAAGCACAAGCCCTGATAAAAAAATAAAAATGCCCTACTGGCCTAATGCCAGCAGGTCATGTTGGCCAGTGGCCACTGTCAAATGTCCTCCTGAGTCCTGAGTTGCAACTGCTGTTCATACTGCTGCTGCTGAGATGTTTAAGCAGCAGGATGATTAGGCAGCTGAAAGGGAATGGGATCAACAATAGCAGTATCATGGAAGATGGATGATGAAAGTTTCACTTGCCACAACTGGCTCCAGTGATGCGCATTAGGCAGTAGCAGAACAATAAGTAGCCCCCAGTATATGTATAGAAAAGAAGAAGTTGGCCATTAAATCTCCTCCACCTGCCCCTCCTCCAAAATCTTCATGGGTGTGTTGTTATTAGAATATATATTTTTCCCTTGAGAGCAGGAACAGCGGGTCTCATCAGCAACTGCAATGTGCACAGTATGTGTGTGGTAACATCTGGGGGCATAACTGTATCCAAACACCATGACATCCGAAACCAAATACTGCTACTGTCACTGTACCTGTTTTCCAGACCCGCTAAGGACACATGACAACTTGCTGACAGTTTAATAGTAATGATGAACCCTCCCTGCCACCATCTTAACATATTCTGCAGGATGGAATTTCCTAAGATGTCGCTTGATGCACTGATTGTGATTCTCCTCCACCACACTGGCATGTGTGGTCAGTGCACCACACAGTGTGTAGTGGGTACAGACGAACTGCCACATTCTAACATCAACAGAGTGGCTATCATTTGGCAGGGGAAGTAATGATTGAGGTGGATTGGCAGAAGATGTAGTTACCCTAGAAGGTGATGGTGAGCTAGTTGTTTCACTCGTCCACAATCATCACTTTCAAGCATATCCTCACAATCATCAGTTTCAAGCATCTCCTCAAAACCCACCTTCTTAAGGAGGCATCTCAATAGCAATATCCTCTTCCTTGCACAATGATAGTGACATCAGAATCTTTCTGCACTTCCTTCACCACACCTTGTACTTGCACTTATAATCATCCTCCTACTGTCTCTGTATCAAGCACGTGCACACATAGACACCAAGGGGAGAATGAGCACCTGCCCTTTTTGTCCAAAGTGCCCTTTTAACAAAAAAAAATAAAATAATTATAAGACGTGTCCTTTTTTTCATTTGAGCCCCTGCCCCCCAAAATGTCTGTGCATGTCCCTGCTCTGTATGTCATCATGAACTCTAATTAGATTGTAAGCTCCTTGGGGCAAGGTCCCTTTCCCAGTGTATGTTTCCTTTGCTGCACTTTCCCCCCAAAATAATGCAATGATCGCTCTTTAGCTTAATGCTCTTAACCCTGTTCTGTATTTTTGTATTGTATTATTTCATACATATTATATTTTCAAATTCTGTTAAGCGCTGTGTACATGTATGGCGCTATATAAATAAAGATACATACATACATACATACTCGTCATGGAACTTCCATTCTCTGCCTGGGTTGTTCTATTAGTCCTCCTCCTCTTTGATCTCCACCTTGCCTATTGTTGCCTTTCTGGAGAGTCAGGGACAGCAAAGTGGTGCTTGATTTCTGTGGTGGGTGTTTGTCTTTAACATGTTTGACGTAAATGTCATGGTGTCTGTGTTTCATGTGTGATATCAGGGTGCTTGTGCTAAGGTGTGTTCCCTCCTTGCCTCTTCTCACTGACTTGTCACAAACTGTGTACAGTGCAGTTGCTGATGACTGCACTGTGCCTGCCCCAACAGAAAAATAGTCCCACACCCATGATGACTTCAGGGGGAAGGGAACAGCTGGAGAAGAATGGCCTCTTTCTTCTTGTCCTCCACATTTCCCTTCATTGTCTGTGGAAGCAGATAATGTTGCTGCTGTTGCTGCTACTGCCTCCGATTCAGCACTGCAACTAGGATCAGGAGTATTGCTACTGCTGGCAAGTGGAACCTGTCCTAGACCCGCATCACTTGTTGACCCCATTCCTACTGTATCCACAGTGGTCTGTGGCACACTAGCCTGCTCCTCAGCATCCTGCTGCCCTTGCAACTCAACATCAGAAGGAATTAGAGCAGTTGCAAATTCCTCTAATTCCAAATTGTCATTGCTAGTGGTGGTGGTGATGCCCATCCTCATCCCTGTCTCCCATTCCTTCTCAGTTTCTGCTAAAAAGGCCATCAATGTCTCTTCCACCCCAGCTTTTCCAGCATCATCATCACCACCACCACTAGTCCCTACATGCTGTTGTTGCCACTGCTCTATTCCAGACATCTCACTGCTGCTTGAAGGTGGTGACGAGCAATGTGACAGAGGGTCCCCTAATGCCATATTTGCCATTTCCTTTTGACCTGAAGAAGAAGGCAGACTAGCACTAGCAGCAGTAGCAGCAGGCACAGGCAGCTGATCTGTGCCCCTGATGGTAGTGATGGTATTAATTCTGAGTCTGCTCTCCCCCATCACCAATTCTGGCCTCTTAAGGATCATGTTCAACTTGGACACTGTAGTGAAAGGAAGAGGACTCCCAGAGCCTGAGGAATGGTGTGGACTCCCTTGACTGCTAGTCTGGATTCTGTCAAATGTTTCTCCCCACCACTCCAGCTGCTTCACCATTACTGAAACTAACACCAACCACATCAAGTCTTCCTCCTTAGTCTCACAGTCACTAGTAATATGAGGATATTGTTGATTACCCTCTCCTTCACTCCTAATGTTAACAAGCTGCTGGACCTTAGTAGCAGTTGTACTAGCACTGGCAGGACTGCATGGGAATGGCAAGTGTGATTTAGAGTTCCTTGCTGTCACACTTGGCATCATTTTCTCCTTTCCCCCCTGAGTACTACAAGAAACACTAGCAGCAGGCAAAGTATTGGTGGCAGCAGGTTCAGCACTGGCAGCAGGAACAACACTAGTGGCTGCAGGTACAGCAATGGTGGCATTGGCAGCAGGGGCAGCACATCTGGCAGCAGGTACACTAGTGGCTGCAGGTACAGCAGTGGTGGCACTGACAGCAGGGGCAGCACATCTGGCAGCAGGTGCAACACTAGTGGCTGCAGGAGGAACAGAAATGGTGGCACTGGCAGCAGGGGCAGCATGTCTTGCAGCAGGCACAGGCAACTGACCTGTCGTGTTCTCACTAGCACTACCCCTTTCTCCTTCCCTTCCCATACCCTTTTCACCCTTCCTTCCGATTTCCTTTTCTCCCTTCCTTCCCTTTTCTCCCTTCCTTCCCATTCCCTTTTCTCCCTCCCTTCTCATTAAAGTCCCCAAGATCCTTTGGGGTGATTTAGGGGGGCTGGACAGCATTGGTTCAGTACTGCTAGTCACTTCCTCCTCCTCCTCAGACTCAGTGGACACATAATAAGGGTCCTTCCAGTTACTCCTTTTGCTGCTCATAATGATAGCAGTCACTATGAGCCTCTCCTGCCTCAATTTTTGCAAAATATCACAAGTGAACAGCACAGCACATCTATCTCGTTGTGTAGCTGCTTCTATTGTGTCTGCCTTCAGTGAAAACATCACATTTTTATAGTGGAAGTGTGAAAACAATGTAAATCAATGGGCAAAAACTTTATAGCCATTGAAAAAATGGCGAAAGGTTTTGGCCAACAGGCGAAAGATGTGAAAATTTTAACTGCTAGTTTTAAGGTGGATTTTCCCGAGAAAAAGCAGATAACAAAGTGGTTTTTGCAGAATTTCTCACGGGAACACGGTGACAACTAGAAGGCACAGAGTCCCTAACGTGAGGTGAAAACCACTGGTGTGTGTGTGTTAGAAAAGTGGTTTCCAACACACAGTTGTACTTAGAAAAAACAAAAGAAGATTAACCCTATGAGTGCCAGTGGGATATGCAATGTATTTTACAGCATTGTATACCCCACTGGAACTCACAGGGTTAATCTCACTACAGTTAACACATCCCCTGAAAAATAAAAGCTGACCTGTAATCCTAATGTCTTCAGCACCCTGGTCAGCTGCTGTCTTCTACTTTTCTTCTTTCTTCTGTAAACTCTGTTTAATAAAAAAAATCCAATGAGAGTTGGATTAAAAAAATACCCCATGATTTTCCAGAGTTAACCCTTTGAGTTCCAGAGAGTTTACCCCTCCAGTGCACAAAGGGTTAAATGCAGTGTGGTATATGTTTTAAAAGTAATCATCAGCCATTCCTTAGTAATCCAAAGAAGTAGTTTGTTCGTGCCATGAATTGAGCCCTAGGTGTGAAAAAACACTGGGTGCACCCATAGACTTTCCAGTGTTTGGCAAATGGACAGTTTCATGTAATATTTGATCTGTGTAAGGTTCCATGGAAATATTTGAGTCAAATCATGGAATAGCACCATGTATCATGAGGAAATTCTTTCATAATTCTGAGTTGTGTGTTTGTGAATTCTGTTTTCTTTGATGTTGCATATGCTATATCTTCTCCAATTTTGTTGAATTCATCAAGGGCCAAGTTACTTTCCAAATGTGTTATAATTAACATCTATTGTTCATGCAATGTTTCCATGAATACTCATATATTTAGCATTTATTTGTTTTCCTGACATAGCTTCCAGCATTAGCAGTTATGGTTGGCAAGCCTACTATATGTGTTCTAGTGAGAGACACCTCCATGGCAAACTGGGATAGATTAATATCTGAAATTATATCACAACCAGCAGAAATGTAGCAAATGATAGCTGAATAACTTTTTATTTGTACCAATCTCCATAACTGTGTTGGTGCACTATATGGTAAACACATCTGGATTATGAAGCCTCTGCCTATTGGATCCACTTTTTTCATCTTTAAGAATTATTTTTCTGTGTTATTTTTAATTTTGTTGATAGCAATTGTTGTTTGTTTCCACTGATGTGATTGATTATGAATGTACTATTGGCTCTAAAGTTTTGATAAACTGTACCACTGGGAAAGGAAAAGAAAATGGAGGTGTTCAGAGGGTTAAACCTTCTTGGGGCTTCAAAAGCATATAAAATATCTCAATTACACTCACATTTAATTATAGCCACACAAATGTAAATTGTGGCAAAAAGGCACATGGGGGATATTTCACTGCCCACCACACAGATAATTTTCAAACCAGCTGCTCCCCAGGAATCAACCTTAAAGAGAAGAAAGGAAAACACAGGAAAAACGAAACAGTGGGGGGGTGCTCAGTTGTACACGTTAAAGATCTTCCAGTATTAATGCTAGTACTCACAGTTCGTAATCTACCGGTTATATATCATAAAACCGGTATATGGCATCAGAAGAAATCCACCTGCCTCTGCTCAGGCTCTCACGGTCTCTCCCGCCAAATAGTCCAAATTCTCAAATAATCAAGGTGAAAAATCCACAAGTAGGTGATGATAAAATAGAATCTAGTTTATTCAAAAATTACATGAATACACCAACACGTTTATGGATAAATCTATCCTTTCATCAGGGTGTCAAACTCTATAGTGGATGACCCCCAAAAAATGACCGTTATTATGCACATCTCTAATCACTAATTCATCCAGTTGAAAAATTCCAAATTTAATTAGTAATTGTAAACGTCATGTGTGGGGAATCCAACTCCAGTGTCAGACCTCATGATAAAGGACTTTTACACCAAAAAACATGTAATCTCATACAATTTGTACTAAAAACTAAATAAACAAAATATCATATATAAAAAATAACATATATAAAAACTGATAAAATCAAATAAAACACATCGCCTTGGGATTCATTACATTTCCAATTATAAGAAAGGATCTCATCTCGCCATATGGCACACATCCCGATTCAAAATAAATGTAAAACTTTACCCTCTCAATATCAATAAGGGCCAACTGAATCTAAAGTGAATCAGAATACTGTGCCCCACGACGCGTGATTGTCTATATAACCACTTAATTACTAAACCTATTGTACCCTCTCAATACAAAACATAACCTTTAAAGTGCTAAGTACACCTGCTGGTGCTATATAAATAAAAATATACATACATGCATACATAGTGGATAATTTAGCTAAACTACTTGATAGTTGTTTGCTTTTTTTTTTTTTAAATCATCTTCAAGACTGTATGGTCTCGTGGGCAGTGCCCTATGATCCATTTGTTTTCTATTTTCCATTTGTACTGTTTATGCCTTTTTATATCTGTTCCCTACTGTACAGCGCAGCAGAGTAAGTTGGAGCTATATAAATAAAGCATGATAACAATAATGTCCTATTCCAAATGCACAGTGGTGTGCTGCCTGTGAGGCATCCTCTGAAGTGTATGTTAGAAATACTCTACTGACTATTCTCTGTCTCCTTGTGGTGAGCTTCCATGGAAACCTAAGACTGTAATTATTTAAAGATATGGAATACACAATATAGTACTCTGTGATATAGTAATGTAAATGTATGTTGCTTTGTCTCATGTTTGACTGCATTGCACAATCAGCTATAATTTCATTACATTTTCAGGGAATTACAAAGTTTAGTTACCAATATTATTATTTTTTTAATCAAATATATGTGCAATAATACTCCAAGCAAATCTGAATGATAATGTTGCCATTACATAACCAAATTGTAATACTTGCAGGAGATGCACCAAGGCATGAGAAAAAGATGATAAAGCAGAGATGACTTCTCCAGTGATATCACTTCTCCAAGTCCATGTTAGTCTGTGGAGTCAATGCACTAACATTTCTACAACTTTGAAGATCTTAGTGCATATAGAATAACATAGGAACTGGAGAAGTGATATCACTGGATAAGTTAGCATGTTATCACCTCTTTATCACGCCATAGTACAACCCCTTTAGTGTTCAAAACAGCTGCAGGATAACAGAGAATTACAAAGTCACAAAACTAAAAATGATTTCAATGGTGTTTTAAAGGGATAGTAATGTTTCAAAATAAAAGCAGCTCCAATTAATCTTCATAGTATTTGGGTCATGGAGAGTGTTATTTCAATTCTGTCAGAGTTGTAGTTCAAGAGTAATTGAATGATAAAATACCCCTGTCCCGCCCCTTTTACTGATTTAACATTGCTCATCTCAGAGCAGCAAGGTGGTGTCCAGAGGGATTGCAGAGAGGGGCAATCTTAAATTAGCATAAGGGAAAAACTTGTCAAGGAGGGCAGGGTTTTCATTGTTCTCATAGTAAGAAGATTGTCCCTTGCTGTGGGCTGTCTGGTCTTAAAACCAGATTCCACATCTGAAGAGAGGTGGCTTACACTAGGTAAAAGGGACAGGAGGTGGATACTTTATCATTCAATTACTCTTGAACTACAACTCTGACAGTATTGAAATAACACTCTCAGTGACCAAAATACTACGAAGTTTAATTGGAGCTACTGTTTTTGTGAAACATTACTATCCCTTTAAATACATGGAATGCTAGAAAGTGGCCTAAATATTAATTCACAGTGTTTTTTAAGAAGGAAACTAAAACAGAACCTGGGAATTATAGACCTGTGAGTTTGACCTCTGTAGTGGGAAAACTGTTAGAAGGGATCATAAGGGATTATATTCAGGAATACACCACCAAAATAAGATTATTAGCAGGAATCAATATGATTTTATGAGGAGTATATCATGCCAAACTAATCTCTGCAGCTTCTATGAAGAAGTTAGTAGCAACCTGCCTTAATGGTAAGGCAGTTCATGTAGTATATATAGATTTTGCAAAGGCACTTGATACAGTGCCACATAGAAGGCTGGGGTATAAAATAAGTAAATTAAGGCTAGGGGATTGAATGATAGGGAACAGTTTGTGGTTTTAAATGGACAATTCTCCAATTCAGTTAAAGTTGAGAGTGGAGTACCTCAGGGTTCAGTACTAGGTCCATTGCTTTTTAACATTCTTATAAATGACTTGGAAATAGATATAGAAATCAAAATATCAATATTTGCAGATTTACAACAGGATATCTGCTCTCTACAGAGGGATTTACATAAAATGGCAGATTGGCCAATCAAATGGAATATGAATATTAATGTGGGAAAGTGTAAAGTCATGAATTTGGGAAGAAAAAAATGCCAATTCTACTTATGGAATTATTTTAGGGAACTCATTGATAGAGAAAGACCTGTTAATCCTTGTAAAACAAACTTGGAAACAGTGGCCAGTGTCAAACAGCAGCAGCAAAAGCAAACAAAGTCCTGTCTTGCAAAGAAAAGGGGTATTGAAACAAGAGGGGATAACATCATTTTGCCATTTTTACAAATCATTGGTAAGATCTCACCTCAAATATGCAGTGCAGTTTTGAGCACCAGTTCTGAAAAATTATATTCTACAACTGGAGAGGGTAAAGAAAAGAGCTACAAAATTAATCAAAGGAATAGAGGACTTGACGTATGAGGAATGACTAGACAATCTTGGTTTATTTACTCTAGAGAAAAGATGACTAAAAGGAGATCATATTTCAATGTACAAGTATATGAGAGGTGAATACAAGGATCTTTCTGGTGAGCTATTAATTCCAAGACCTGATCAAATTACCAGGGGACACCCCTTGAGATTAGAGGAAAGGAGGTTTAGATTTCAGCAGAGGAAGGGTTTTTTACAGTAAGGTCTATTAAATTATGGAATTCCTTGCTCAAGGATGTGGTTATGGCAGATACAATGGATACATTTAAGGGAAGATTAGATTAATTTCTTTCAAAAAGGAACATACAGGGTTATACTGTTTACTAGTAGGCAAATAAGGAAGGTCTGATAAAGACTAACTTATTTGGTAGCAGGAAAGCTATATAATTTCTCTAGGTTACGAGTCAAGGGTTGAACTTGATGGACTTATTTCTTTTTTCAACCTAATTTACTATGTTACAATGTTACTATGTTTTGGA
Organism: Rhinophrynus dorsalis; assembly: GCA_037306005.1. Classification (NCBI taxonomy): domain Eukaryota; kingdom Metazoa; phylum Chordata; class Amphibia; order Anura; family Rhinophrynidae; genus Rhinophrynus; species Rhinophrynus dorsalis. The sequence continues at coordinate 476,663,332 of CM074718.1, forward strand.
GACTTCAAGGCTAGTCAGTTGTCAGTTGTCCAACAATTGACTATAGTATTCCAGGGAGGTAATGAATTGTTATCATGAGAAACTATTAAATTTCTATGACACTATACAACATTTCTCCAACTTGAGATCTTAGTGCACAGACTCCATAGGAAAACATAAGAAATAGAGAGTTTCTTTCACTAGAGAAGTTATCTCCTCTTCATAACAAATTAGAAGAAACACACAGAAGATAAAAAAGGGGGCACCCTAGTGCAATAACTTTAGGAACAATCAGCTCCACCACTGAATTACACCCCATTCGTGGGTACTCACAAAGGACATGTGCTGCTTATCACATATTTAACAGACCGCGTATGAAGCAGTTCTGGGTATATACATTCCCGACCCAGATTCAGGATATCACCAATCAGGCCACTCCACTTAATCTTGCTTTCTCCAAAAGGAAAGATATATATACACCAAGAAAACAAACCCAAAAAGAGAGGGCGCCCAATAGTGTAATAAGAGAAATGATATACACTCACACGTCTGAAGTGGTCTGATTGCACGCTTCGTGGATGAATTGTATCTTAAAGGGATAGTAATACTACATTTTATCTTTATTTTATTTTGTAGGCATTAAAAAAAGAGCCCTGCCCCCCTTGACAAGTTTTTCAGGTTTTTCCCTTATCTTAATTGAAGATTGTCCCTCTCTGCAGTCTACCTGGACACCTCCCTTCTGCTCTGGCTGAGCAGTGTTACATCAGTAAAAGGGGCGGTTGGGGGATACTTTGTCATTGAATTACTTTTGAACTACAACTCTGACAGAATTGAAGCAACACTCTCCAAAGTCCAAATACTAAAATGATTAATTGGAGCCGCTTTTATTATGAAACATTACTATCCCTTTAAGGATGAGGTCAGTGGGATGCTGTGCTACAGAAGGATGATGTAATGGGATCAACCTCTATAATTTTTAACCAATAGCTTTTATCCAATTGGTATTTATATAGCTGTCCATTGTCATATAGATTTTTTGGCTTTGAGAAAGCAGGCTTATTCCTGGGAAACACTTCAGCTAGTCAAATATTTTTTAATAGATCTCTTCACTGTTTTTTAACCAAGTCTATTTTTATTAAATAATATACCATTTGAACTTATACGAGTGTTGGAGGAGTTGTTTATTTTATGGTTCAACAGTCCTGACTGGAGAAAATACCCCGAGTGGAGAAGGTGAGAATTCCTCAAATATATAATTTGTCAGTTCTGTATATGCCATAAACTGACCATATTTTAATGTGAGTGTATATCATTTCTCATATTCATTGGTCATTTTCAAATGTTATTACACTATTGGGCGCTCTCTTTTTTATTTTCTTTTTTTCTTGGTATTCATAGCAAATTAGGGCATCTCCCCAAATGTGTTTAATCACCATTAAAATAAGTTACGGTTTTTGGACTTAGTTTGGAATCATATTCATATGTTTTTTTTCTGTGCATGAACACATAGTTTTGATTTGATAAATGTTAAAAATTGGTGAAACTTATATCTAATAAGTTTAACTACCATGTTTTATTGGTAGGTATCATCTCAGAAAATAAGCTTCATTTTGAGATTAGTCGTACCTTTTTAATGCTTTCTTCTTGTCATTAAGATTTTGCCATTGTTCAAGGGCCTCTTTAACAAACCTCATCCCAAGTCACATTCTTTTACATTCAGTGATTGTATGTTGGGTCCACTGGATCATAGTGGCAAGGTCATTTTGCATCTTACAAGGGGAGCAATGTCTATTACCTTGTTGCAGGACATGTTCTTTTTATTTGCTTTCACTTCCATGAAAGAACATGAGTAATGAGACAACAGCTTCATCATCACCTAGTCATCACAATAATGTAAGTGAGGTCTGGTGCAGTTCTATTGGAATCAATATAGTGTCAAAGAAGCTGCATTTGCACACTGTTAGACCAAAGGGCATAGCTAGATGTATTATTTTGCAACATGCATTACATTTGTCAAAAGTATGAACATTACCATATCAAACAATGATAAATTCCTGTACTCAGCTCATTGAGATTAAGTCTCCCTCGTATGGACAAGGCCTAACAGTGCAGGTTTTCAAGATTTCCTTGCCTTTCAGAATGAAGGTTCCACTAACTACACACCTGTGCTCAGGCAGAGAAATATTTAAAGCCCACACTGTTATTAGTATTTGAGGGCCATGGCTGAGAAACTCTGGCCTAACTTATCATAAAGCCTTCCCAACAGAGGGATATTTCAGGATCTTCTCACAGAAGCTTACGAAGATCAATCAGTGGCACAGTCATTCTGACAGATCAATATGTATTACTGTGATCAGTTGAGCATACACTAAAAATCTCTAATGTTGAGGAGGTTTGAGGACAGATTTAAGCAACTCTGACAGGTGTAGAAAAGCCTGAGGCTCAAAAGTTATTTAGGACTATATTTCGTATCATCCCTGGCCAGCTGTTGGCTGGCTGAGGTTTGATGCAAATGCAGTCCACAAAAACTGATAAGCCTCAGGTTGCCTACCCCTGAGCTAAAACAGGAATTGACAACCTGTATCTCTCCAGCTGTGAATGAACCTCAACTCCAGTCACACTAATCCCAGCCAGTGGTTGTGGCTATAAAATCTAAACCACTGGTAACACATCTGAAGCCCTTAGCAACAGTTCTTATAAATTATAAATTGTAAATAAAAGATTTTATCTGTTTGGTAATAGTGACTTAAAGGAATAGTGAAAACGTATTATGGAAAATACAAATGCTGTTTTTAAAAGTTATTATAGTGCAAGCTTATATTTTTGACAGACAGACATTTTTGGATTCTATTTTTGGGAACATTAGGGTTCTTGCAGCTTGAGTGCTGGAGTTGCTGCTACCCAGTTTGCTTTAACCCTTTGAGTGCCAGAGGGGTACACAACACATTGCTTTGCAATGCATTGTGTACCCCTCTGGCACTCAAAAGGGTTATAATACAATTTGAATGAAGCATCTTCCAGTAGGAGAACTCCCCTTCTACTGGATAATCCCACAATATATATTTATTTTACTATGACATCATTGAGGGATTGAGTGATATGTATAGATTGATTAGAGCAGATTCAGGGTTGACATTTGACTGCTGCAAATTAATAAAGTGTGTCTAACATTCTTTTTGTTTTCACATTACAAAATCCATTAAAACTAGTTTTTGATAAATGAAAGTAGCAATTTTTTAGATTCCAACTCTTGGCAAATTATATTTGTCCCCTATGGTGAACTTTGTCTGCTTCAGAACTGGTCCATCTCTTCCTATTTCATTAACAGCCCCATTCCAAACAAAGAAAAAAGATTTAACCCTTTGAGTATTTAAGGTACGGTATATATTGCAACTCCCTCTGGACCTCAAAGTACATCATTGTGTTTTGCTACATTTTAACCCCTAGGTCTCCATGGTCTGCAACATGTAGTCCTCCTGGTCTCCAACAGGGTTAACCCTTTTAGGTGCCAGAAGGGTGTCCAATGCATTGCTTGTCAATGTGTTAGGCACCCCCTGTGGCACTCAAAGAGTCAAGTCTATCAATAGTGGAAAGGTTATGATAAGAACTGGCTAGATATTACCTGTGTATTAGTGTTTCATGGTAGAATCAGTCCCATTAGGGCTTACCTACCACATTTCTGCCTGTCTGCAAGGATCAAATATTGCATCCACTGCTGATGTCTATTTTTACCCTCCATCCTACTGCATGCTTCCCTCTGAGGCTTCCCCTAGTGTACATCTTCCCATCCATGTGTATGCGCCTTATAGCACTCTCTGCCTGCATTCTCTTAGTGCACTGCCTTGGATCATATAATATGAATGCTCCCTAGCAGCAGCCTGCCACAGCACACACCACTCACTCTGTCACTGGGCTTTGTACAGGAGATTCCTTAGATCTTTGTTTCGATCTTTTTCTCTATATCCCCCCATTCTCATCTTTTATCATTTTCCCTGACATCTTCCATTCTGCTGCTTTCTTTCTTTCCTGGTCATTTATGTTTTCCTGCTAATTTCCCATTCATTCTTCCTTGTGTTTCTCTGCCTGCTGTCTCCATTCTCCTTTTTCCTTCTGTCCCTATTCCCCGCCTGCCCTGTCTTTCTCTTCTTTATCAGACTGCCTTCTCTCTCTCTCCCTCCTTCTCCATTCGGTACAGTAGCATTCTTTTCATAAACAAGCACAGAGCCCTCTCTGTGCATTTCTATTTCTCTGTTTCCTCTTCCTCTTTAATCAATAGGCACACCAGTATGAGAGTTGCTCACATGAATGACTCCTTGTGAATTGCTGCCCAGACATCTCTTTCAGTGGCTTTGAACAGAGCTTGAAATCCTGCTCACCTACCCTTCCTAATACTCCTTTTCCCAGAGTCAGAGACTCTATCATGTTGTCCGGTGGAATATGCAAGTTTGCTGGTCTCAACATTCAGCCTCTCCTCCTCACCTTCCTTATCCTTCTTCCAGGATCCCAGGCTGAAGGTAAGGACATACACAAGATCATTGTAAATGTTGAGCTTTTTATTATTGCACTTGCTACGGCTGATGTGCTAGGAAGAACTAGAGAAATTCTGGTGCAAAAAAAACTTCACCATAGAGAACAAATAAATCTTCTCATTGATTTAGATGGGTTTTTTTAACCCTTTGAATGCCTGAGAGATCTCCAAAGCATTGCTTTGAAATGCGTTGGACACCTCTGGCTTTTAAGGAGTTAAAAGCCCCATTTAAAGTAATGGGAATTTTTATCTATCCCCTAGGGTGCAGCTGTTGGCAATGAAAGGGTTACTTTGAGAAGTGTTATTTCTTTTTTTCTCTGTGGTGCAATTTGTTTGCACCAGAAAAACTCCAGTTCTTAATAGTACATCAGGCTCAATGTTGTTCTGTGCATTTGCTTTACAAGTTTAACTGCTTGTACAGAAGAGTACAGTGATTGTATCCTTGCCATCATGAGATATTAACCCTTTGAGTGCAGAGGGGTACGCCACGCATTGCTTTGCTGGAGAATAGCAATATTTATAGAGGTTCAGTCAATACAGATCCACTCCAAACCTAGAACTAGTTAATATAAGCACTTAACAATAGTTAAACAAATTGGGACCTTATTGAATAAGCTACAGTGGTGCAATCCTTGAGTCAACTGGCTGCGCTACTAGGGATAATTTCAAAAAAATCCCTCATGTATTTACATTTAACCTCTTGAATACTAGAGGGAGCTCAAATGCATTGTCTGGCAATGTGTTCTCTTGGGTCCAGTTGTTGGCTACAGCATTGAACCTCTTTGGCTCAAGAATTGTGTGATAACACAGAGATGTTTCCTATTTGCAATTATAATGTATTTATTTATTGATATGGGCAGTCACATAAATTCACTGAGATATAGATATTTTATAAATCTATGTACTTTAGCATACACAATCCTACATAAATCTAACGGGAAAAAAGGTCCGACATTTCTCAGAGATTACAGTTTAAGAAGGAGTTTGGCTTCTTACTCACTTGGGGTATTGTATTCATTATGAAATAAACATAACAAGGAGACTCCAAGATACAAGCCAAATATGCCACCAGTGCCTCAGTGAAATTAAACCGTTTAACCCTTTGAGTGCCACAGAGGAAGCCAGCACATTTCATGGTGATGCATTGGATACCTCACTGACTCTCAAAGGGTTAACACAATTCAGTGTTTTGTATCTTCGGGAAAAGGAACGGATGACATTTCTACATTTTGAGCTTTACTTCTAAACTCCCTTGTTATAAATTGCGGATATCATATCTTTTGTACTGCAGTCTTTCATGTTCCGTTTGCAGACTTTTTTGATTCTGTTCTTCAGTAATTGGTTTTCATATCTCTCTGCCAATTAGCTAAGTTATAAGGCTGATGTACTAAGAACCAGAGCAGCTCTGGAGCAAATCAATGACACTGTAACAGTGACAGATTTCAACTGGCATTTGTTTAACCCTTTGAGTGCCAGAGGGGTATGCAACGCATTGCGTTGCGTACCCCTCTGGTGCTCAAAGGGTTGAACAGCTCTTTTATCCCAATCAATTTTAGGTAGATCTCCAATGCATTGTGAAGCCAGGCTACGATGATCTCTCTTAGCATTCAAGCTGTTAAAAATCCTGTTTAAATCAATGGAAATGTGAGGAATTTTTACTTGTCCCCTATGGTGAAGCTGGTTTGCACTAGAATTATGCTTGATCTTGGTACATCGCTTCTGTGCCTTTCTGATGCACTTTCTGTTGTGGGATGCTTGGTTTAAAATTGTAATTTTATTGTACTATTAAATATGTCCTTAAAGAAATGGTGTGATACCCCACTGGGTCTGAGGCTCTAAATCAATAATGTAGGAACATGTGTTGTAGGATAAATACATTGCCAGCAGACTAATTGTGGTGTGATGTTATTGTGAAAGATGTATCAATTCTTGATCTTTTCTGCATCTCTCACTGAAATTCCTTCCGCTATATTTCTCTAAGTGTCAGAGGGCTATCCAATGCATTGCTAAGCAATGCGTTGAACACACATCTGACACTGAAAGGATTAATTTACTGTCACATACAAAGGGCAACTTAATGACGCTTTATGGTTCAGTGGCAAAATGACATTAGTGAAATAAATGATTTTCTAAAGACTGGGAATTCATTTGGGTTTATGGGACACATGTTAGTCAGGTTTGGCTGTCAATGTCATTGCTTTCCTTGGAAAACTCATCACATGATTATTCTCTGAGGATATATTGTGAGGCTGTGAGTGAAACTGTATTCAATGACAGCACTGCCCCTGTTTGATGGAGTTAACCTGAGATAAGTCAGTTTGACCAAACACTAAGAACAAACTGAAGTGCAGCGAGGCTTCTACAAAGACTAATAGGACTGATCCACCCTGTGTGCATTTCAGAGTTAACCCTTTCTGAAATGTGTTGCGTACCCCCTCTTGAACTCAAACAATTAAAAAGATCTACATTAATTACTGTTGTAACATATGGTGTCAAAATGAGAAAATGACTTCTCAAGAGCCACACCTGTCATCTGTGAATCTTTGGCAGTGCTTGTTAATCCTTAACAATGAAAGGGTTAATTGTTCCTCAAATGGATTCTCATCAATCATTCCATGTGAGCTATAAGATGACCATTAAATGTCTGCTACATGATTTATCTTTGGTTTGATTTTCAGGAGACCCTTATTAGCGTATTGCCTTTAAAGCATTTGCCTTAATTTGTTCCAATTGAATCAGAAAGTCAACATGCTCACGCTATTTGCTATTATTGGATTGTTGTGTGGGTGGATTATAAATAACAAAACATTCGGCTACATTTGGAAACATCCCACTACCTACCTATATCTTAAACAATGAGTAGCAAAGATGTGTCCACTGCATTAATTTGCAATGTATTGATACCCTTTTCAGCACTCACATGGTTAACCTTTATTTTGCCATACAGATCTCCAAAAGAATATGTCAGACCTCTCTGGCACCTATGGATTAAACCAATATTATTAATGTCATGCAGCCTATAATTAGGGAACCTGTACTGTTTTTTTTTTTTACAAATCTAAATGAGTTGTTCCAAATGCATGTACACCAGGCTTATTTATTTATTTAAGGATTTATGTTTGTATTGTCAGTAGAATGGAATTTGTATAGAGATTTTAAACAATCATTACATTATGCTGTCCATAAAGCAACTGCAATGAGTTATGTTCTGTAGCCAATGTATAGAGCAACAGGATGCATTAGTAAAGAGTTTCAGTGTATCATAAAAGGATGGCTGGCACATTGAATGAGCCCTAAACATGGTCTGCTTTTAGATCACCCTAGATACAATAGGCTTCACAGTTTGAAAAATAAATCCTATAGAGAAGTGCCCTACATGTGATGCTTTAGAACACTGTATGCATTTCTAGAAAGGGAAATGATACAATCCAGCTGTACTATTCACTTATAGACTACTGCAGAGTGATATATAATATATAAAAATACAAGACTGCTGTATGAAGGACCTGTACCTAAGCAAGTCCTTATATTAAATTAGAGTTTCCCTTTAAAAGGACACTGTCACCTAAAACAACTTTAACCCTTTGAGTGCCAGAATGCATTGTCTACCCCTCTGGCACTCAAAGGGTTAATGATTTTGAAAGAACTTTCAGGGGAAAAAAAAAAAAAAATATATATATATATATATATTATAAAACTAGTTACTAGAAAACTAGGGAGGTAATGTAGAGCTAAGACAGGAAGTACCTGCAAGGCATGACTTAACCCTTTGAGTGACAGAGGGGTACGCAATGCATTTTTCTGCAAGGACTTAATAAACATAATCAATACATCTAAATAACTAAAAAAAATAGTTTTCTAAACAGAAAATGGGGAATGCAATATATAAGTGATTCTGAAAACTGCTTAAAAATCATTAAGTTGTATTTAGGTGTTAGTGTCCCTTTAAAAAGAGACATTCTTGAGTTGATTTCTTCTCCAGTTAAGAGAAGCAGATTCCTAGTATACGGATGACAAGCTGACATGAAGATTGATTCACAAACTGTGGTTTCTCCCAGTGGATATCCATGTTAGATATAAGATCAGGGGGAGATTCACTACGTGGTGATAAAGAGGAGACGACTTCTCCAGTGATATTACTTCTCCCATTCCTATGTTATTCTATAGAGCCTACTCACTAACATCTCCAAAGCTGAAGACATTTTAGTGCATAGGCTCCATAGAATAGCATAGGAATTGGAGAAGTGATATCACTGGAGAAGTCATATCCACTTTATCACCTCTATCACCATTAGTGAATCTCTCCCCGGATGTTTTTTGGATGATAAGCAATAAAACATGTATAAACATAGTTCAATTGCTGTGTCCCATTTCCACATATATAGTCTGTGTGTAGACTAAATTCCATTGTGCCATATATTCACTTTCTGGAACTAGTGTGATATGACATCTGCTGCTGTTCTAGATTCATGTCACCCTGCTATAGAGGTCCAACGTAAGATTGATCCAAATTTTTGGTGAGAAGCAGGAGACAAGTCACCCTTTAATGTGCAGTAAAACAGATACCTATGGAAATTACTATATTGGTTAAATGTTTGAGTTTCATATTAACAAATTGGCTAATAATTTCTCATAAACTCTCTCAGTGCATTCAAAACATTGTTGTAACTTCCTCTTGAACTCTAAGGGTTAAAGGAAGACTATACCAATGGTGTTTAAACAAGTTGCTTGATTCAGTTATCCCACAACAGCCTTCTTCAGCACTGAACAAGTTAATATAGATTGCAGCTTAACCCAGGACCAGTGTTAGTGTGCATTGCACTCGCCTCTGGTCCTTAATGGGGAAGCATGTAATCCACTGGGTGCCACAGAAGATATATAGATTCATATTTATATCTATATATCTATATATCTATATATATATATATATATATATATATATATAGATAGATATAGATATAGATATAGATAGATAGATATATAGATAGATATGTATATATATACAGATAAAGAGAGATAGAAAGAAAGAGTGTGTGTAATTTAAGGGGTTAAACATGAACAATATTAACTACGCTGATCCTAAGGCTATTTATTCAGAGAAAAGAGCAAGATAGACCCAGAGGTCACATCAGTAATCAGAGAGTGGAAATACAATACAGTAAGCTAATTGACCCTTTGGATGCACTGGGGACCTCTCTTGCATTCAATGAGTTAAAAATATGTATTTTTAAATATGAATAATGTTATAAAATGAAGAACATGATTTCCTTTTGTTAGAAGCAGGAGCATGAGCATAATATATAGGCCAAGTGATATGTGCCTGTTATTGAATGCTGTGTTTCCATTTTCCCATATTTATCTCATTAATATGAAATGCACAGACACAAGATTCTGAAGCTACAGGGTATCTCATGGGAATTATAAGACAATATTTATTCACTGGAATAGAGAGGGGCAATGTAGCAGGAGGGAAGTGTGCTGATAAACCTAGGGTATAGATTCAGATGTGTGTTAGTAGAGAGGAACTAAGGGCAATATTCAGGAAAATAAAGAGGTGCAACTGTGGAGAAAACGAACTGCATCATTGGAGACCATTGAAAATCCATATTGACTTAAATGCAACTATCATCAGATAATTTCCTGTTGGCAGATCTGCCCCCCAAGAAGTAGACCTGTCGATGAAGTTGGGGCAGCATGGGGAACACCCCCAACTGGTGGGGACTGAACAAACCTTTTGGCTGAAAGAGTCACAGACTTCTGGGTCATGTTCAACTTGACACTGCCAGTTTTCTGCCCCCTCACCCCCCAACCTAAATGACTGATATGGTGCAGCCCCAAGCTTTTGACTAAGTCTGACCCCCAAAATAATTGTTTTTTTTAACCCTTTGAGACAGTGGTATGTTAAAGATGTATGCAAAAGATGAAATGGAAATTTGTGTAGTTTTTATGTGTCCCAATGAGTTGTATTCAGGAAGTTACAGAGGTACAATTCTGGAGCAGGCCAATTGCATTATAGGGGACAAATAGGAAGTCCCATTGATTCAAATGAGGCTTTTAACACATGACTGATAGACGGGTCTCCAATACACTGTGACTTTAGCAACCCATTTTGTATGTCAACTCATAGCATTGAGGTACCATTTTACTTAGACATTTAAATATTTTTTAAAGTGTGTGTGTGTGTGTGTATATATATATATATATATATATATATATATATATATATATATTTAAAACAAGATTCAAATCTGCCCTCCTCCAGCCTAATTAAGAATAGTGTGCCATATATTGGGCATATATAATAATACTGTTGATAAATTTGAGGCTCTAGTGCCCACATTTTTGGCCAAAAAAGGGGGGTAAGCTTGCCAACCCCACTAAGGTACCTCAAAGTGTGGCAAGTACCTACTCTGAACATTTGAGATCCCTATCTAGACAAAAAAATAAAATAAAAAATTATCCCTGAGGAGATGTTATAGTAACGCGTTGGAGAAGGGGGGGACCCTTTAATATTTTGTCTTCTAGAATGCTTGTGGGTCCCCATGTATGCAATTAAAAACAGATAACAGACAATGTTTAACAAAGGTTCAGAGGAGTACTTGCCCTGTGTGCCTGCATGGAGTGGATGCCCATACAAAGAGCTGAATCTATCTCAGCCTTTATAGGTAGCAACCCCACAGGCCACATGAGGAAAAAAGGCAGAGTGTATGGGAGCCTAAATTAACCCCTTAAAAGCAAAAATGTGAAGTAAGGAACTAGTTCAATGAAACATTCATGTGTAATATTAATAAAAGTTAACGCTGCTGGAATAAGCATAAGGAGATATGTGATAACAGACAGAAACAACAGCTTACAACGCTGTCTCACCTTAGTGTTTAGCAATATATATATAATAGATTATTAATTATTTATAATTTTTTATTATTATTTTTTTTTATGAAGTGTTCATTGAAAGAATAAGTGTAACTGAAGTGTGCAGCAATGAATGAGAGGGTTTTCCAGTCCCCCCAATATCAGACAAAAGCCCAAAGTACAAACACAAAACAAGATTCAAACCTGCGCTCCTCCAGCCTAATTAAGAGTAGTTTACCCTGTTTTGGACATATATAATAATATACTATTGATAAATTTGAGGCTCTACTGCCCACATTGTTGGCCAAAAACGGGTGGTAAGCTTGCCAACCCCACCAATATAATATAATCCCACATTTCAGTGTTTTTGAAGTAAGTTAATATTACACTTAGAACCATGAACATTTTCTAGTGCAACCTAGAAAACATACACTACCATACAATTGTTTGTGATAGACATTATTAGAATTTTAGTTGAAATATTTATTTTTTCCATTCTGTGTAGAAAGGTTTGGTCATGTATCCATAAACCAATAATATAACTTGAAATGGCAGGGCCTGCTGAAAAAATAGTGGGTTGCTCACAGAAACAGCACCTGCAATTCTTATATATTGGTAAACTGCAAAGCATAAAATTAACTTCACTTTTATGTATATAATTATACTACGTATATGCAAAGAAAAGTTTATTTTCAACATCTGAGGAAGTAGAAGAGATCAGTGTAGATCATATGCTCACAGAGGAACCTGAAATGGATGGTGGAGTTCCTCAAACAACCTAACCATTTAACTTTTATTGTTTTTGCAAACTATATATTAAAAAAAAAAAATAAATAAATATATATATATATATATATATATATATATATATATACACACATACACCTTAAAAAACGAAAAAAAAAAAAAAAATAATAATCTCCCTAGTGTGTTTGTCTGTATGCCCATTCATGCTGTCAAACCGAATTTTTAATTTTAGTGTCAAAATCATGCTGTCAAACCGAATTTTTAATTTTAGTGTCAAAATCAATTTAGCTTATTTATATACAGTCCTAAGTACCGTGGCATAACTATAGGGGTCTTAGGGATTGAATCTGCGACCGGGCCCGTGCACTCCAGGGGCCCGGCCTCCCCCTGCGACCCCTCCACCTGGGGCCCGCAATCTCCCACCGGTGCTCTAGTAATGCAGAGCACTGGGAGATGACATCATATCCCAGTGCTCAGCATTACTAAAAGGACCACATGAGAGCTCCAGGTAGGAGATTGGGGCATTGTGGAGGGGGTCAGCGTGATCAAGGAGGCCAATGTGGTGGGAGGGGTGCCGGTGGCACTTCCTGTACCAGGGCCCGGAGGCTTCTAGTTATGCCTCTGCCTACGTAACAGATAAATAAGACCATATACTCAATTCTACCCTAATTTAAACTATTTGGAATGTTATAGTCTACAACCTGGCTGAATTTATTTACACTAGGATGAAGCAGTTATATATTCAGACGTTCCCAACTAATAAACTGTGTTTTATTCCTACATGGTAAACATATATATTTTATCGTTTTTATCAAATGAGAAGATCACAAAGGAGTATGGTTCCCTTAAATTAGTGAGTGGGACAAACTAAGCCCAACCTATTAGCTATAAGACAAGAAACTAGAGTTTTATGCCAAAGTCAGCATGGTAGTAAAAACCCTTTTCCCATATATAGAATGTATATGAAATACTTATTCGATTCAAGAAAACAGTACTCAGATTCCCAGGAACTAAGCTCTGTCTGCCCAGTCTAAACACATACGGTACCATACACACATAGGAAATTTAAAATAATTAAGGGTCCAAGAATTAGTTCGATTGCTACTAAGGGTGTACCAAAGTAATGATTTTAAATCTCCTATGTGTGTATGGTTCTGTAAGTGTCTAGTTGTGCCAGATAAGCTTAGTTTCTTGGAACCGAGTTCCTTTAAGAGAGTGGACTAAGGCAACTGACCCACTGAGTGATGTTTTCCTGAATCCAGTTCTTATGTCAGACAAATTTCATATGAGATGGGTGACTAGTTATACTTGCCAGGCCCTCCCTTTTTAGTTTCTACAGCAGGGGTTCTCAACCAATGCCCTCAGTGGCCACTAACAGGCCAGGACTTAGGAATTCCCCTGCTAGAGCACAAGTCTGTTGATCAGAGGCTCATTCACATTGATTAACTCACCTGTGCTTTCACAAGGAAATCCTCAAATCCTGGTCTGTTAGTGGCCACTTAGGGCACCGGTTGAGAACCACTGCTCTACAGGATGTGAGCTGGTTGCCAGGTTATGAAGTGCTTTTTAGTGCTCAGGTTGGACCAGTGTGCATGAATGAGTTTCAGGTCTACCATGATAATGGTATTAAATATAAGGATGTTTTAAGTTCAAAGAAGCTGCCAGGGTCCCCTGCATCCCAAACCAGCTTCTTTCTTCCTTGGAGAGCTGTCCTGACCTTAACTGAGGTCATGTAATGTGAGGATGTCATTATGGTGAAACAACACAATCAAGGTCACAGCAGCCCCCCATAAAAGAAAGAAGTTGGGTCAGGATGTGGGGCATTCACTGGCTCCGCTGAAAAGCAAGCATCGTTTTTTTTTTATTCTTTTAGCAGGATTGCCCTGTAAGTCCCCCCTGCAAATTATATTATATAAATGAGCCTGGGAAAGAAGTTGCTGGTATGTGGAGGTAGTTCATGAGTGAAGAACATGGTCTTTATGGAGGATAAATATAATATGTGAAAGATTAAGAGGGGAGACTGTGGAGCTTGGGGGATGAAGGTGATGTTGGGGGAGGTGATGAGGGAAGAAGATGGTGCTATGGGGATGAAGGTATCATGGAGGAAGGTGATGTGGGGAGAAGATGATGCATTGGGAGATGAAGATGATATGGGGGAAAGGAATGAGGGGAGAAGGATGTGCCAGTGGAGTATGAAGGTGATAAGGGGAGAGTTCATGAAGAGAAGGAAAGTGATGGAGGAGATAATAAGAAAGATAGGTAAAGAAAAGGGGTGAGATAAGCTGACCAGACATCATATTCCTTAATTTGGGCCACTTATGAAAAATTGATGTCTTCAGGACCTTCATGTGTCTCCATTTAAAGAAGAGCTCTGGTCTGATCAGCTTACCCACTTTACTCTGTTCTCCATAGTCTCTTCCATCACAATTTTTCTCCTACCCATCAGGCCAGGTGAAGCATGGTTGAATTGAGTGGGGTGTCCCAAATTGGTACTCTGTCTAGGGCTCTGTGGAATCTTAATTTGGATATCGTCCTCTGCGAGCATATTATTATGCCAGGTAATCATATGATCACCAGAAATTGACCTTATTCATGACGTACCTTGTTAGAAAAATGAGACTACCCCCTTTCTAGCAAGGGGACCCTTGAGTTGGAAGGAGATGGAAGGGCTGATATATCCTTAAAAATGCTTAAAACTTGAGGGCAGACATAGCTTAAGAGAGAAGTGGTTAACACCTTGGGGACCCAAGGAGAGAACAACATATTGCATATCAAGGAGTTAAACAGCCAAAAACATTTTATACTAAGGCTCTAAGGGAGCCTTTGGTAAATCACTATGCATGTGGCATGGTGCACAGAAAAGAAAGATAAATGCACCTTTGATGTGCATAAACTTGACCTGCTTACTCTTGGTGTTTGTGAATATTAGTGATATGAACTGGGTGTTGGAAAAGTTTAATTCAACCTTGAAAGAAGCAGTACACTTTTCAAATAAAAAAACATGTTATAGGATTTCTACTGCTGCGCAAAATAAGGATGCTTTCACTGCTGAGATTTTTCTTTTTCTATTATTATTATTTCTTTTTATTACAGCTCAAAACATCATTTTTAACCAGACTGTAAGCAATAGAACCAATCATTGTAAAAAATAACAAACGCTATGGGAGAGCTTCAGTTAGCAACTAAGGCTCTCCATAGTTAGCAATAGGAACAGCACCCCCTGGTCACTAGAATGGAAAATTGCAGTTTAAAGGAATAAAGTTTGGGCTGTGTCAACATTTTTTTAAATAAAAAATGTGTGGATTCTTTAACACTTTGAATGCTACAGAGGTCTACAAAGCATTGCATCCATTGGAGTAATCCTTTCAATACCAGAGGAGTGTCCAGTGCCTCTGGCATGCAAAGTGTTAGTAAATAAACTTAAAGTATAAACTTACTCCATATGGAAGAGGACTCATTTTAAAATGACAGTAAATATTTATTGTAAAATATATTGTCAGTACTGCTTATCCAGCTAAGTAAAACAAGGTTGCTCCCACTTCTGGGAGATGTTTCACTGCAACATTATTATAGATCAGAAGTAGGGATGGATTCATATGTAAGTGGCAGTTATTATCTTCAAAATCCCCATAGATTTCAACAGGATATTTTTTAATAAAATCCAAGAACAACTTTATCCCTTGCTATTGAATCCAGCCCTGAGTGTCAGTGACCAGAGCTCTGCAAAGACTGCGGTAGCAGACAGATTTGCCACAATAAAGAGTAAACTCTAGTCGGAAGATGCACTAAGGTGTCATAAAAGGGAGTGAGAGAAACTCTTGAATCCCTATGTTATTCTGTGGACATAAGAAATGGAGATATTATTCTCTTCCATAATGGAGATATAGTGAGGCTGTAGTCAACACATAGACCTGTAGAACATCCTGGAGGCCACTAGCTACAACTTCCTCTCCCTTTTTTCCCCTTTACCTTCCTCTCCTTTCAGTAGCCCTTCTATTCTTTCTCCTCTCCCTGCCTGTCCCCTCTATTTCTTTCTCTTACAGTGCATCATACTTCTCTTTTTCTCTGCATTCCCTTCTCCTCTTGTTCATCTTTGGATAATACTTGACTTGATGATATATTATGAGGGGGCCCATGAATCATAGCTCATTTTCTTAGTTACTACATTCATATTGAGGCTTCCGGCTCTGTGTAACTGTTAACCTGTTCATATTCGTATTGTTCCATGCTGTTTTTGTTGGTATGTATGTACCTATGAATATTATCAAGCTCAATAAAATAATGAATAATAAAAGCAAACTGTTGCTTGTACCACTAAAAAAATGGAGATATTAAATGAATGGGAATATTATGTTGTTCTCTATAGTGCAGTCAGTTTGCTTCATAATTGAACGTCTTTAACCTCCAGAACTGCAGTTGATTTTCCATAGAATTGCTCCCCTATTGTGTTTGTGCATACAGTCCATATGGCGGAAAGCAAGAAAGGTGCGCATGCTCTGAAGCATGTTCTAATGCAGGAAGCCATATACCAAAAGCTTCTTAAATTGTGCATGAAACATGAACTTTTAAGACAAAACTACTGTACACAGATGCAAAAGATCATTAGCAAAATAATTTCCTACATTAGGTGCATTCGCTATTCCACTCAGACAGATTCATTAATTCTGACCATGCCCATGAAAAAAAATATGTGCAGCTGTTCACTAATCTTGATTTTTCATGAGTAATTTAACAAAATCATGCAAAAACCTATTTGCTAGTGGTTTCACACTGACAATTGTGATTGCTCATGTTTCCTGCATTCCACCAAGTTTCCTATGGATGGCTACATGAGATACTTACAGCCACTTCCATATGCAACCTTGTACTGCTGCTCCATCTCCTGGGTAACCCAGACTTAAGTGAACGTGAAGATAATCTGGTTAGTTTTCAAAGACTCTCTGGATCATTCACTGACTGTAATTGCATATATTGCTCATAGTGATTATAGCACCAAAGGTTATATGGTAAACACGAGTCTGTGTGTTTTTGTGGATTCAAATATACGTTTCTCTTTGTGCAAGTCAAAGCCTGTGATCTTTTAAAACCAAACTATGATTTGTGTGTTGAGAAATGCTGCTCTGCGGTAACTATTGCAGGGGTAAATAGATGGCTGTTTAATTTCTTGAGTGATGTATTCCTTTTCATTGTGTCTTGAGGGCAGATTAATATGGTTTGTACCTTCAGCAACCAGGGATTCAAATTCAATTAGCATATGTTATGCAGACAGATGAATAGATGTTCTGGATGCATAAGCTTTCTCAAATGGCAGCAGTGTAGCCTTCTTGAACTGGATCAGAAATGTATGTGAGACTGCTTGTTTCTGAATTAGATTAACCCCTTGAATGCTATTTAGGTCTCCAATGCATTACTTAGCAATGCATTGGAGACTTCTTTATCAGCCAAGGGGTTAACCTTTCTTCATTCGTTCGTTCATCCCTCTGTGACAATTTTTATGTATGTGCTCATTTATGCCTGAATACATTATGACATTGTAGATAATGCATTGCATCTATTTAAGGAACTGACTGTGCTCATTCATATATTTATTACTGTGCATCCTGGACATAATTCATTAGAAGTCTGATAGTATCTATAAGAACCATTGAGACGAATGTGTCAGGACAGGAGCATGCAACTTACTTTTTTAGTAATGAACATCAATGTGTTCTTTTTGTCAGCTCTGCTTTCAAATACAGGAATGCTGTTTTTCATTACCTCCTGCTAGATGTTCAACCAATGGTGATAAATCATCCTTCTATACCAGTGGTTGTCAATCCCTATCCAAATGATAGTAACCCTTTGGGTGCCAGAGGGGTACACAACGCATTGCAAAGCAATGTTTGGCTTACCCCCGTGGCAGTCAAAGGGTTCAGCTTGCTACAGGTATACTACAGTCTAAAAATGTAATGAGGTCAACTGATCATAGTATCCACATCTCCTTGTATTCAAAAAGGCTGGTACCTTATGTCAGGCCTAAGAACAATCATGCCTCAGACATCTATAAACATAGCTATGTCAGAGGGAGTCAGGGAACCCTGGAAAAGGCAGCAATGGAAGCTCCCATGGGCTATAAGTAAGTCTAGATTTTAGGCATCAGAAAACAGTTATAAAGTGTTTCCCAATGCGAGCATGAAGGACAGGGCATTTAAGTGTGTGTAACTGTAGTTATTTTTTTTTTTTTTTGGTGTTAGTGTACCTTTAAAAAAAACAAGCAATATTTTTACAATGCAATTTTGTTTTCACAGATACTGTTATCTACTGCTATCTCCTGATTGTCCATTTATTTCAGTTAGGTTAATCATTGAACTTACCACTCTTTCAAAGCAAGCAGTCAGGTCAAATGGGAATGCATGACTGCCTAAACATCCATAGAAAGAGCATGCTTTAATACCATTTATTAAAGATCGAGCACCAAATAATTCATTTTTAGAAATGTTGTTTAAGAGTACATTTTCATTATTATTATTATTAATTAATGGTCTCTTTATCTCCTTGGCTTCTAAAGATATATCCAGTGCATTGATTTTCAATGCATTAGTAGCATCTCTAGCATCCAAGGAGTTAATAGGTCCCAGATCCAAATTATATGGTACTATGAGGGGCCCTAGCAGGAAGTCCTGAGTCACATCTTGTGACAGATGCCCTCTTAGTTGAAAGAAACCACCATCACCCAGCTGTTCCCACTTAAATGAAAGTCAAAATGCCAGCCCCTGCTAGCAACACTCTGTGCCAAAAGCACCAGATCAGAAGATGTGGGGCCCAAACTGATACCTTGCCTAAGGCCCTATGGAGCCTTAATTCTTCTCTGATGGGTTCTATACAGGTTTCTCTAGATCTCCTGTAAATATTCCTATATCTACTTCAAATAAACTAACCTCTACCTGGTCCCTTATAATCTGTCTGATAAATGTTACTGTAACAATTGTAACAAGTGCCTTTCCTAATTCCATCTACAAGTACTTTAGTTCTTTCCAAAGTGACCTTTGATAAATCATTGTTTGTCTTCTCCCTAAATTACCATTCAATAGGTTATATTACTTCCAATGTACAGTACAGCTATTGATTCTTCATAGACCAGTTATCTCTCTCTCTCTCTCTCTCGCTCTCTCTCTCTCTCTCTCTCTCTCGCTCTCTCTCTCTCTATATATATATATATATATATATATATATATATATATACACACACATGTAGAGAGGAAGCACTCACACTTAAGAGAGTCCACAAATGGCCTGGGTGCACTAATGTGACTAGGGTAAATAACATAAAAGATGGCAAGCACTCACAGGACTTATAGTTGATGAAGAAATTTATTGAAAGGTCAACGTTTCAGCCAGGCTGTCTTGAAGAAGGCCAGCACAGCCTGGCCAAAATGTTGACCTTTCAACTATATCAACTATAAGTCCTGTGAGCGCTTGGCATCTTTTATGTTTTATTTTTATACACACACATATATATATATATATATATATATATATATATATATATATATATATATATATATTTATCTAACTGTTTCTAGTTCACTGCCCACCCTGCCCTGTGATGGCAGGGGGTGGAGATCAGCCATACGTGAAGCCTCCTTCCAACTCCTGTGAAAATTGCTGAAGCAAGATTCACAGGGGTGTTGATTTTCACAGAAGTGGTCAAAGGGGAAAAGCCCCCCTGCCCACTCCTGTGAAAATTGCTGAAGTGAGACTCACCACTGCAGGGCTCCAGTGGGTTCCTGATGTGCACTGCACAACCAATCAAATGGACAATGCTGTGCAATACTCACTAATATATTATAAGCCTCTTCGAACAATATTTGGTCAATATAGCCTTAAAGTAGGTGTGTCAAAATTTGATCCTCAAGGGCCATAAACAGGCCAGGATTTGAGGATTTTCCTGATTATCCATAGATGACTGAATTAGTGGCCCATTCTTTTTGAATGGAACACCTGTGTTCAAACAAAGATGTTTTTTAATTTATTGATAGGTCCTGAGGAACTAACTTGGACATCCCTGATTTAAAGAAACTTTAAACCACCCATAGCTGCTGGTAGCAGGACAACAGGACCTCAGACTTTCCCGCTGCACGTGGTAATCTTAACCACTTAACCCTTTGAGTGCCAGAGGGGTAGGTTCCTCTTTGAGCTTGATCAATATTGTTATTTTTGCAATAACAATAATGCATCACATTAACACTTAGGATCATATGTAAAAAAATGTTGGCTGCTGTGCAGAAGAGCTGCCCCATTATTGCTGCAAATTAAAATTCCCCAAATTTCCATTGATTAACCTGTTGTGGATGAGAAGTCTGTATAATGCATCGCAAAGCAAAACATTTCACACCACTCTGTCCCCAAGGCATTTCCTTTCAAACACATTTTTATTGAGATAATTAGTGAATAAGAATAAAAACACAATTCTCTGCATCATTTCTCTATTGTGAAAATGTTTTAACATGTAAAAGGGCTAAAAAAGTATTTAAAGGGATAGTAATATTTCACAAAAACAGCAGCTCCAATTAATCTTCATAGTATTTGAACGATAGAGAGTGTTATTTCAATACTGTCAGAGTTGTGGTTCAAGAGTAATTGAAAGATAAAGTTTCCCCCTCCCACCCCTTTTACCTAGCGTAAGCCATCTCTTCTCAGATGTGGAATCTGGTTGTAAGACCAGACAGATTACAGCAGGGGACAATCTTCTTTGTATGAAAAGAATAAAAGCAATACCCCCCTTGACAAGTTTTTCAGGTTTTTCCCTTATCTTAATTGAAGATTGTCCTTCTCTGCAGTCTACCTGGGCACCTCCCTTCTGATCTGGCTGAACAGTGTTACATCAGTAAAAGGGGCGTGAGGAGGATACTTTGCCATTGAATAACTCTTGAACTACAACTCTGACAGAATTGAAATAACACTTCTCAAGGTCCAAATAATATGGTGATTAATTAGAGCTGCTTTTATTATGAAACATTACTTTCCCTTTAAAATAATGTGCTGGAGATGTCTTTAGCATTCAAAGGGTGAAAATACCCATTTAAAATAATAGGACTTTCAACTTCTCCTCTGTGGTACAGCTGGGTTACCTATGAATGCTTGCTTGTGCATTTCACCTAATGTAGATGTAATAGGAATAGATATGTGTTTTTCCAGCTGTTGCTGGACTACAAATCCCAGTTCCCAGCTGGCATGGGATGAGGGAAATTGGAGTCCTGAAACAACTGGAGAACCAGGGGTTGCACACCTTAGTTTTGAATTTTGTGCAGCCTTCAACATTAACTATTGTTTGTAATTAAATCTCTGAGTGCCACAGGGGTTCCAGTGCATTTCAATGCATTGCGTTGGACACACCTATGGCACTCAAATGGTTAATTTGAAACATTAGGTAGTGCTGAAGGTTGTGCAGTACTCAAAATCAAGGTGTGCACTAATTGTAAATGTATTGGACACCCGCTTAGCCCTCACAGGGTTAATCATGGATCTATAATTATAATTTCATACAGCTTAGGAGCAGGACTGTGCAAAATAAAATAAGCTCTTGTACTATACTATATACATAACTGTCAAATGCTGTTACTGCGTACATACAGGCATTGCGAAATCCATTTATCAGAACAGAAAATCACTCTGTTTGTGAGTGCTGCACAGCACAAGGTCAAGCAATTCCATCACAATAAATCTATAGTTGCAATAACAGCAGGATGTGTAGCACTGTACACAGCATTTTCCATGCATGCATGTCCACCAGGGGCAACTAAACTCAATATAAACAAGAGAGTACATCACAGTACCTTTTAAATCAATTGGGTGAGGTGTCAGCAGTATTTAGCTAGTTTATCCTTGCTGTATACAGGAGGGACTATATGAATCTGCTGGTGCAGCTCCTTCTCTGTGCATATACCTTGGCTTAATCCTGTGAGTTAAACATCCCGCACCTCTGTGTGTGGATGATTACTTTACATAGTTACAAAGTTACATAGTAGTTTAGGTTGAAAAAAGACTTGCGTCCATCAAGTTCAACCCTTTCCCTATTCTTGTTTACAGCTGTTGATCCAAAAGAAGGCAAAAAAAACAACAACATTTCAGCAATTTCAAATTCTGCTTTCAATGAGGGAAAAATTCCTTCTTGACTACAAAGGACAATTAGATTTCTCCTTGGATCAACAATCCCTAAATAAATACTTATCCCAGTAATAACATACATAGCCCTCTATGTTCTGCTCTTTTAAAAAGTGTCCAGGCCCCTTTTAAAGGCATCTAATGTATTCAATAGCACCACCTCCTCAGGCATTGAATTCCATACCTTTCTTGACCTTACCGTAAAGAATACCTTATGCTGTTGTAGACAAAATCTCCTTTCCACAGGTCTTAGCAGGTGACCCCTTGTCCTTTACTGCAATGATGGGCAAAAGGTGGCATTATGCCCTAGTCTGTTCTCTACTCCATTAAGAAGGTGAGCCCTTGGGGTGAATCTGGTTGCCTGTCCCTGAATACCAGTGAGCACTCTTCCCCATTGTTAAAGGGATAGTTTCACGAAAACAGCAGCTCCAATTAATCTCCATAGTATTTGAGCCATACAGAGTGTTATTTTAATACTATCAGAGTTGTAGTTCAAGAGTAATTGAATGATAAAATATCCCCTTCCTGCCCCCTTTATCTAGTGTAACACTGCTCACCTCAGATGTGGAATCTGGTTGCTTAACCAGACAGATAACAGCAATGTACAATCTTCTTACTGTGAGAACAATGAAAACCCTGCCCCCCCTTGACAGGTTATTCAGCTTTTTCCCTTATCTTAATAGAAGATTGACCCTTTCTGCAATCTACCTGGGCACCTCCCTGCTGCTCTGAGCTGAGCAGTGTTATATCAGTAAAAGGGGCAGGAGGGGGATACTTTATCATTCAATTACTCTTGAACTACAACTCTGACAGACTCGAAATAACAATCTCCAAGGCCCACATACTATGATGATTAATTAGAGCTGCTTTTATTATGAAACATTACTATCCCTTTAAGACTTTAATGTGAGCAAGTCCCAGACACCTCCTCTGCTGCATGCAGAGGCTAAAGGGAAGATTTTTTGCTGATTTCTCAGCTCCTTATTACTGTTAGTACATGATAACAAACACAGTATAGAGAAACAAAACACACCAAAATCCCCCATACATACCCACACTGGCAGACATGGTTAAAAAGGATAATTCTCAGCAAGAATAGTTATGTCCTTTAGGCAAGCACAGTACACAAAAACTTGTTACTGTGAAAATTTTAGCACAGATTCCCCTTAGTAGCTTTCAGGCACAAAAGTGGAGATTGCATTCACTGTCCTAATTATTCTTATGAAAGTAAGGACCAGAGGAGTGTGCAATGCATTGATTAACAATACAGTAATGTGCAAATGTTTTAGGCAGGTGTGAAAAAATACTGTAAATGTGTTGTAGCCCTCTTAGCATTAAAGAGATTAAAATCACTCTTTAAATCAATGGGAATTTTGAGAAATTGTGCAACTAGTTTTACTTTTCGTTTGTGCATTTGACTTTTTAGACCTTTCGGAGCTAACCCCCCCCTTCCCTTCCTGTAGATTGGAGTCTCAAGTGAGAAAGGTCCTCTTATGTTTCTGTAAACACCTATTATCTGCTGTTCTCCAATTTTACAATAGTCAAGTCTAATTACCCTATTGTACAGTGCTGCAGAATATGTTGGTGATTTCTAAATAAGTGGTGATGAGCATGATGATTATGATGAGGGGCAAGGGATCTTCCAGTGAGCAACAAATGCACTTGCATTGATGATGATTTCATTGTATTTTATCTTACACCTGTAAGATGCACCTCAGCATTGTAATCACATTCACTTAAACCCTTTGAGTGTCAGAGGGGTACTCAATGCATTCAATATATTGCGTACCCCTCTGGCACTCAAAGGGTTACATTTTTCTAATGCTCTAATGGTGCCAGAAGTACTTTTGGCTTCAATCACTTCTACACTACATTCATATAGTCACAGTCACATTTAACTCATCAGTGGTGCCAAGTTCCAGATCACAAATAGCTGGGGATCCATCTGGAAATGTAGTCACTTGTTGGAATTGGAGTTCTTTGTGGAACAATTTTCCACCCATGATTTAATCACTAGAAGGCAGCTGTCAGCATTTCTCAGCTTGTTCTAAGGAAACAACATTTTGTTTGTTATTAGCAAAGCGGACAAGTGTTTTTGGGGAGCTTAAAGGGATAGTAATACTTAAAATGTTAAAAAATATATGTTGTAGGGTTTATCCCCCTGAGTAAAACAAGAGTACTGCCACTGCTGAAAGGTGTTTAATTTAAAAGTTATTAATTTTCAAAGTAGAATTTTTTAGGTGCAATATCACAGTGGCCTGAAATTGTACAGTGGCGCTGTTGTTACACCATCCTATGGAGATTTATGGTCCCGGGACCAGAGCTGTCCATAGGATCGTGTAGCAACAGCGCCACTGTACAATTTCAGGCCACTGTGATATTGCACCTAAAAAAATCAACTTTGAAAATTAATAACTTTTGAATGAAACACCTTTCAGCAGTGGGAGTACTCTTGTTTTACTCAGGGGGATAAACCCTACAACATATTTTTTTACATGTTAAGTATTACTATCCCTTTAAGAGGAGCAGGGAATTGTTCACTGCATTCTTTTATAATGATGTCATTTTGTTCATATGAAAGAGTTAATAAAGATACAATTTTATGAGAAATATAGATCCTTTCTACCAGAGAATTGAGATGAAATATATAACCATCTGTATAAAAGCTCAATGTTCAGTTAAAAATAAAGAGAGGTTGATGTCCTAAGGAGAACTGTAATGATCATTGGGAAAACCAGTTGCACCAAAGGGGAAAAAGTTAAAATTTCTATTTGCTTAAATGTGGCATAAACTCTCATTTAAATGAATGGGAGTTTTGGAAATATGTTTGACCTCTATGGTGGATTTGGCTTACTATAGAATCACTCCATTCCTTCTTAAAGGGATAGTAATACTTCGTTTTATCTTTATTTTATTTTGTAGGCATGAAAAAAACATGAAGAACGATATAAGTCTTATGTCTCAAACCTTTACGGTTTGAGAGATATTCACAAGCAAAGTTTCCCCTCCCACCCCTTTTTCCTAGTGTAAGCCATCTCTTCTCAGATGTGAATCTGGTTGTAAGACCAGACAGATAACAGAAGGGGACAATCTTCTTCCTATGAAAACAATGAAATCCCTTCCCCCCTTGACAAGTTTTTCAGCTTTTTCCCTTATCGTAATTGAAGATTGTCCCTCTCTGCAGTCTACCTGGGCACCTTCCTTCTGATCTGGCTAAAGGGGGGGGATACTTTGCTTGTGAATATCTCTTAAATCATAAAGGTTTGAGAGATAAGACTTATATCGTTCTACATGTTTTTTTAATACCTACAAAATAAAATAAAGATAAAACAAAGTATTACTATCCCTTTAATCCTGTGAGTGTCAATACATTGCACTGGATACCTCTCTGACATTGAACGTGTTAACATATCAGCCTTATTACCTAAAAAGGGTCTTAAACATAAACCAAAGTTTACCTGGAAATGTTATAAACTTAAATTATATGTAGGTGTTGGTTTAAAGTACCAACACATCTTTAACCTTTTGAGTGTCAGAGGGGTGTGCATTTCATTGTAACCACTGGAAACGATCTGTATTCCACTAGTAATCATTAGTCTTATCCCTGGTCTTATCGTCTTGCTAGAGACAGCTCCAGTGTTTAGTATTATGAGGTAACGCAGCCTATTGCTCTTAAATGCATTGTACAGCCTACTGACACAAAGAGAGTTAAATTACAATACTTTGATACATTTTATACTGCAGAGCTTTACGATATATATATATATATATATATATATATATATATATATATATATATAGCCGTAAAGCTTTGTTGAACATCTTACAGCTCGAAGGCTAAAAGTAGTCCCTTAATAAGCGTTTTGAAAGCTGTAGCTGACCTGTGCACTCTATAGCTTTTATTAAATCATTTATTTTAATAGGGTCTATCTAGCCCACAAACATTTGCTTTGACCCTATGAAAAAGTAGGTCAGCACTGCATTCAAGTATGATTACTTTTTTATAAGCCTTTCTATTACAGGGCAGTCATTCTCCTCAAAGGGTCTTCTTTAGGTCAGTGTTGCTAATACAGTAACTATATATATTGAGGTTAGCTGTGTTAGTCCAGTGGTGTAGAGGCCAAATGAACAAATGGACTAACATATAAATTATATATAACTGAATGTTAGTCCAATAAAAAAGGTATATATATAGAGAGAGAGAGAGAGAGAGAGAGTGAGAGAGACAGATCTGTTAGATAGATAGATAGATATATAGATAGATAGATAGATAAACAGATAATTGACCCCTTGAGGACAAGAGGGTTATGCAATGCATTGTGACGAAAAGCAATATGTTGCACACCCATGTGGTCCTCAGATAGTTAAACCATGTTCATGGCTTTGCATACTTGTCTTAAAAGTAAACATGTCCCTGTGGGACAGTGCAGCCAGTGAGCACCTTGTAAAAGGAAGTGACACTTGTTGCATAACAACTGATAAAATATTAACCCTTTGAGTGCCAGTGGGGAACACAATGCATTGCTAAGCAATGTGTTGAGTACCCTTCTGGCACTCAAAGTTTAATGGTACAACTAAGAACAATGCATCCCAAGTTATAATTCCCTAAGTTAGGCCTGTATTTCACTGAGTGTGATAAATCATATCAATGAGTTTTATCTCACAGATTCCTATAGAACTTTGTGAACATTTTAGATAAAATCAGTCATCAACTTCCACTTAATCAGCTATCATATGAATGCTATGTATTGTTCCCATGCCCTCAGCTGTCAAATATTAATCAATAATATAGCCACTACTATAAGCTTGCTGTCATGTTAGCAATAAATCTACAGCAGGTCTCATAGAAAGAATTACCTTTTTACAGTAGAGACTATGGAATTTCAGCACTCTGGATAGCTCCCATAACAGAACACTGAGGCTTATATATCCACTATAAGGAACATGAGAAATTCTGAGGCAAATGAACTGCTCTATAGGGGCAAATAAAAATGCCCATTAATTTACATGTTGCTTTTAACCCCTTGAATGCTAGAAAGGCCTCCAAAGTATTTTTTCACAATGCGTTAGAGATATTTCTAGCTTTCAGCCAGGCAAAAGCCCCATTTAAATCAATGGGCATTTGGGTTTTTTTTTATTTATCCCCTACAGCGCAGTTGGTTTGCCTCAGAATTGCTCCAGATCTTTATATCACCGTGCTCTGAGACTGATGTACTGCGAGGAACTGGAGCAATTCTGAGGCAAACCAACTGCACAAAAGGAGATAAATAAAATATCTATTGATTTAACTCTTTGAATACCAAAGTGGTATCCAATACATTGCTTTGTAATGTGTTGGCTACCTATCCAGAACTGAAAGGGTAAAACTGGTCTTTTAATTCTGTTGGAAGCATGTTAAGTGCATAGAAGGCTTCAAGGGGAAAACCTCCTCTTAATAATAATCCCCAGTTTACTTGGTATGGCCAAAAACTATAATGACCCTTATGAATTTTATCCCTGTGTCTTTGTTCAAGAGATAACATGTTCAATTAGTCCTGAATGTCATGCCCATGGGGCACAAATGACAGATGCACAAACACTTTCAGCTGCACATGGTAATCTTAACCCTTTAAGAACCAAAGGAGTGTTGTACACATTTCTGTGTATATGATTGTGTACTCTCCGTGCTTCAGAAAAAATTTCCAGCAACTGTCATGTCTGCCTCCAAATAGACAAAACCACAGCATTCCTTCCATCATGTACATGGCTTACTGAGGACAAAGTTCAAAAGAGACTGCAAAAAGTTATGGTGAATAAAGCATCTATGCCTTTGGTCAGCCATAGTGCCCTGTGATTGAAGAAAAGCTGATGTAGCTGATGTAGTTCTATTGTTCAAAAAGGAGGCAGTATCCAAAACAGGAAATTATAGACCTGTGAGCTTGACTTCCATAGTGGGTATTATTAGTAGGAGTCAGCATGGTTTTATGAAGAATAGATCATGTCAGACTAACTTACTTGCATTTTACAAAGGGGCAAGTAGTAGTTTGGACAAGGGAACTGCTGTTGATGTAGTATACTTGGACTTGGACTTTGATACAGAGCCTCACAGTATGTTCCTGCATAAATTAAAAGGCTTTTCAAGTTGGTCTAAAGTTGTAAGTGGGGTGCCACAGGGTTCAGTCCTGGGCCCAATGCTTTATAATTTGTTTATTAATGATATAGAAGTGGGAATTGAAAGTAGCGTCTCCATCTTTGCTGATGACACTAAGCTATGCAAGGAAACACATACAGGGCTGGATGGGTTTTTTCTCTTCAGAAGGATTTAGATACACTGAGTGAATGAGCAGAAAAGTGGCAGATGACATTTAATACCGATAAATGTAAGGTCATACATTTGGGCTGTAGAAACAGACATGCTAAATATACTCTAAATGGGAAACAACTTGGGGAATCCTCATTAAAGAAAGATTTAGGAGTACTGATAGACAATATACTTCACAGCAGTGTGCAGAGTCACTCAGCTGCTGCAAGAGCAAATAGGGTACAAGCCTGCATAAAAAGAGGTGTATATGCACGAGATGCTAATATAATTCTACCTCTATATAAATACTTAGTTAGGCCTCATCTAGAATATGAAGTACAGTTTTTGGCACCAGTTCTTAAAAATACATTATTGAACTGGAAAGAGAGCAGAGAAGTGCAACAAAACTGATAAAGGGATTGGAGGATCTGAGTTATAAAAAGAGTAGGCATACCAGGGTTGTTTACATCAGAGAACAGATGTCTAAGTGGTGATATGATTACCATTTACAAATATATTGAAGGTTAATACAAAGAACTATCCAATGAATTATTTACACAAAGAATGAGAGGTCATCCATTAAAACTAGAGGGAAGATACTTTTGACTAAAACAAAGCCAGGGATTTTTTATAGTAAGGGTGGTAAAGCTATGGAATTCTTTGCTTGGGATGTTGTGCTTGCAGATCCTGTAACTGCTTTAAAAAAAAAAACAATGGATACCTATCTAGTACAGAACAATACTGAGAATTATGACAGATGGCTTCAATGCAGATAGTTTGTTGATCCAGGGAACTTATTGACTACCATTTGGAGTCAGGAAGGAATTTTTTTACCCACTTTGGGATTAATTGGAAATGGTTCCACTGGGTTTTATTTTCCCCTTCCTCTGGATCAACAGCGGTGTTTGACATGGGCTGGACATGCCTTTTTTCATGTTTTTTTAGCCTTCCTCTGGATCAACAGGAGTGTTTTAGCATGGGCTGGACATGTCTTTTTTCAGCCTCATCAACTATGTTACTATGTTACTGTGACATCCATAACTGATTGAAAATGTTATCTCTTGAACAAAGATACAAGTACAAAATTCATAGCAGTCACTGGGATTTTTTGGCTTTAATAAGGTAAGTGGGGGTTTATTATTAGGAGGTATTTACGGATTTAAGTATATACAAGGTTAAAATATCCCAATGAACATATGCATTGCATAGCTCACTAAGGCTCAAAAACCTAAAATAACACTTTGAGCACCAGAGAGGTATCCAACTCATAGCATTACAGTACCTTGAATACCTCTCTGACACACAAAGGGTAAAATCAATGGGAATTTGTATGTGCCCCCAGCATGCAGTTGGCTTCCCCCAGAATGTGTTCTGTTTCTTTTTTTCACCTATTGTGTATCAGTATCTGTATAGTAAGTTACAAGATTATGAAAGGAGATATATCCGTAACAATGCAAAGGAAGGAGAGTGTTTCTGACATGAAAACTATAAAACAAAAGTTTGGAAAAATTAGGTCAACTACAGCTTATAATTCAACAGTGGAATTAAACCTTATTGGGACTTATTTGATCCATTTAATACCATTGCTCCTTTTACATAACTCCAGTAAAGTTAGTCTGCCAGGTTAGGTAGTATTTACTTAAAGAGACACTAACACCCTAAATTTAAATTGTGTTATATAATTTTAAATATCATGTATTTCTAGCTAGCATCTATGAAATCTAGTTATTTTTTGTTAGACCCTTAAAATCTAGCCCAAAATTTGAATTATTAATGCATGTGTCGTCTAACCTATATAGACACATTTTGATTATGGATGGGTAAAAATTCCATTTTTTTTTCCCGTGGGGAATTTTAATTGAAAACCAGCATGTGCTATGTTTTCCACAGATATTCCTATGCATTAAAACCCCATAAAATGTCCACCTTTTCACTAACCCCAATGAATTTCCCATAAAAACTGCAGGTTTCCATCGATGCCTGAGAATTACTGATGTATGTGTGTGGGGAGTGGGGGTATTGTTACCAGTTCAGTGGGACACAGCTGAGGAGGTCAGTAGTCATGGTTCTATGACTACAGGTACAATGGAAAAAGACTGGCGGGGGGAGGTCAGTATGTGTGGTCATATGGCTAACGTGATGGACTAGGCTGGGGGCAACATTGTGATTCTGTTGATACCAGTACAGTGAGAAAAGGCTGGAATCTATACATGTGGTTCTATTGCAGTGGCAGATAAAAAGAGGCCTTCCAGCTGCTGTCATACTACAATATCCATAATCCACTACCAGCTATTGGCTGTGGAGAAGTTTTAATCTGGCAACAGCTGGAAGGACTCACATTGTCTATCCCATGTGCACTAGTGGAGTGGGACAAGGCTGGGATGTCAGTGGTTATAGTTCAAAGACTACTGTGGAACAAGGCCAGGGGGGTCAGTAGGTTTGTTTCTATGGCTACCAGTGCAGGGGGACAAAGCTGAGAGGGTAAGCAGGTGTGGTTCTATAGTTACCAGTGCAGTGCGACAAGGCTGGGAGTCAGCATTTCTGGACAACTTTGCTATTTTTTAGGTAAAAGTTTTCACCCATCCCTAATTTTAGTTAATTTTTTTTTTGCAGAGCTAATTATATTAATGTACCTACTGCTCTTCTGTACTTAAAGGGATAGTAATACTTATAATAAAGTGCAGCTCCGAGTATTCTTTATTCTATTTGTAGCACATAGAGCTATATTTCAATACTAACAGGCTTGTAGGTCAACCGCAATTGAATCCAAACGGATCCCCCTCCTCCCCTTCTGGCCATCTCCCATCAGTTGTGGAATCTGGTCGTGGGACCGGACAGAGCGTAGTGAGGCACAATCTTCACTTAGTAAGTATAAGAAAAACCCTGCCCCTTGATGAAGATAGAACACAAGATTTGTGAAATGTCAGTACATTTATTTAGACCAAATATTTATCATTTTAGCCTCAAATAACGCACTATTGGCGCCCCTCTGTTTTCTGTCTTTTTCTATGTTATACTCCCAGAGAAGAGGATTGAGGAGACGCAGCCTATAAATTCGATCCAAGTTTGGAAGAAGCTGATTGAAGGGAGCAGCTTCTACAATAACGCCCGAGGCTCTTTCAGCTTGTACTGACATATGAGTGTTATTAGTCAATACCATTGGTGGTGGTTCGGTGCAGTAACATTGAATATATTTGAAGATACGACCCATATGGCACCTTCTCTTCTTTTTGTATTTTTATAATGGTACTGATGTTCACTAGAAGGAGAACTGCTGATTGACTGGTGTTATTTAAAGTGTCTGAGTGGCTTGGTGACCATTCTGGTGGAGACCAACAGGTTTGTTTAATAAGTCAATGTTATGACCAATTTAATGTTGTATTTTATATGTAGTGTGCCCTACCTACATCTACTCTACAGTGATATTGCAGTATAAAGATGCAGGGAGATATTCTCACTGTGTTATCTGAACAGAAGACCTGTAAATTGTCTTCTTCCTGTTCATTCAGTCAAAGATTGCTTTATTTCACATGGGGAGGCTGGGTTAAAAAGTAATGGTGCTAATATCATATGGTTCGTAAGTTGTCACAGCAACATCTTATTACACAGACCCCAGACTCAGACCATGTATGAGATTCCAGTAAAGATTCCCTATTTAATGCCTATTTGTTGCATATCACTTCTGTTATGCACTGGACAAAATCTAGCGAAAGGGGGTGGAGTGAGACTGAGCCATATGCATGAGTGACATAACAAATCATTGGTGGGTCCAGTGCAAATATATTGCATTACTAGAGCCTATTGGACCCTGAGGCAAATGGGGCCCCCATTGTATGCTGGGCCCAGGTCTATCTGTGCCTCTGTAGTTAAGCTACTGATATGCACTGATATAAACTGGTGAAATTCTGGGACAAACCATCTGCACCAAGGGAAAGAAATACAGATTTCCCAAATGTGGTTTTAACTCACATGAATTACAGTTTGAGTACTTTTAACCATTTGAGTACTATATGGTTATGCAATTCAATGCATTATTCCCCTCTCTGGCACTGAATATCAAACATGACCCTTCAAGTGCCAGTGGGGTATCCTATGCATTGTTTTGCACTAAACCCTTTGCCACTCAGTGGGTTAAACCATGATCAACAAACAACAAGGAAACAGTACAAACCCCATTTCCTTTGAAGACAGGAGGCACATTTGGAGAACTGCAGTGCACAGTGTAACAGATGGCTTTACTGTGCCAAAGATAAATCTCTTATACTGCCATGTTCCAAATAAAGTTAATGAAAATAATTACATTTATAACATCCATAGTCATATGGACAATAAAATGCAAAAAGTAAGTAGGTACTGTTCAAACAAGTAAATGAATCCTTTGAGTGCCAGAGGGGAACGCAACACATTGCACTGCAATGTGTTGTGTACCCCTGGCCCTCAAGGGTTACACATCGGTCAGTTGATGTTATGCACAAAGAAATTGGAGCAAACCAACTGTACCACAAGGGACAGAAGAAGAAGACACCGGAGGAGGTGCTTCAACGGATCCACTGTTCATCACCAGCCAAGGAAATTCAACCCATGTTCAATAAAAAAATAATTTTATTCATCCTTATTAAAAACATTGTTCCAAAAATTGACAGGTTGTAAATGGACTTCAAAACATAGATGTGCAAGATCACGAGGTGCCTAACGCGTTTCGTGAATGTATCACTTAATCTTAGGCTGTTGTATCATTGTGTCTTGACATCTTATATACACATACATTAAACCATGAACAAAACAATGTTCAAACAATTCACCCATCGGGAGTAAGTTCAAATGCTCCAATGAAAAGCTAAATAAATAAACAATTGACTCCACCTCAGCAATGACTAATTTAATCCCATGGTCTGCCCGATGGTAAGAACAAGCAATATCTAATTTTCATATACTTACAAAAAAAGGAGCTTCAACTCCCAAACAAATTATTCGTAGACGAACATATATTGAATCAACTATTGTTTAGTTTTATCATGAAGTATATGCATATATTGTCACTGGCAAGCGTGAAACAAAAGAAAATGACAAAAATCCAATCATTTTATAACCTGACCCTTAATACGGTTGGTTAACACTCTTAAAGGTGAAATGTAACATATTCACCCAGCCAGCGACACATAATCAAATAGGATTAGATGCCCAAACACTACATCTTAACCCTTATATACAAATTGATAAAAATATCTTATAGATTACCTCCTATTAACTTAGCATATGTCAATTACAATTTAAAATACTTTTCTTGAAAAATGGAAAATATATATAAATCCTAAAAGTGACAAAAAACAAATTGCACAGAGAGCAACAATATCATGTCACAAATGTATAAACAAATATATTAAATGGAACATAACAATCTTAAATAGGCTATTTAACTCATTGAATGCTAGAGTTGTTTCCATCACATTCCAATGTGATGTACTGGAGACCTCTCTAGCATTCAAAAGTTTAAAAGCCCATTTTAAATCAATGCAGGTTTTTATGTGTCCCTATAGTGCAGTTGGTTTGCTCCAGAATAGCTCCATTTTTCTTAATGTATCATCCTCAATGTGTAACTTCATAAACCCAAGACAAAGTCATACGATCAGTCACAACGTTTCTTTGTACTTGTTAGCATACTCCTATTTACCTATAAACACGACCTCTTTTGTTCTTACATGTTGACACTTCGTAATGTGATTTAAACATGTTATATGGCAGTGTGAAAAGCTAGATCTTTTCTCCCAACTTAAAGGGATAGTAATGTTTAAAAATAAAAGCAGCTTCAATTGATCTTCACGGTATTTGGGCCATGGAGAATGTTATTTCAATACTGTCAGAGTTGTAGTTCAAGAGGAATTGAATGATAAAATACCCCCTTCTACCCCTTTTACCTAGTGTAAGCCACCTCCCCTCAGATATGGAATCTGGTCTTAAGATCAGAAAGCTCACAGCAAGGGACAATCTTCTTACTGTGAGAACAATGAAAACCTGCCCCACTTGACAGGTTTTTCAGATTTTTCCCTTATGTTTATTGAAGATTGTCCTTCTCAGCAAGCCATCTGGACACCACCTCTCTGTTCTGAGGTGAGCAGTGTTACATCAGTAAAAGGGATGGTAGGGAATTAGTTTATCTTTCAATTACTCTGCAACTCTGACAGTATTGAAATAACACTCTCCACAACCCAAATTTTATGAAGATTAATTGGAGCTGCTTTTATTTTGAAGCATTACTATCCCTTTAAGAATCATATGGAATTTTGCATTGGAGCATCAAATTATGCTCTGTGGTTGTAAACAACAAATCGTGTCACCCCAGTCATATTGTAACATTTTAAGGACCAGAGTGGTTTGCAACACTTTGTAATTTGTTGCACGCAGCTCTTGTCCTTAACAGTTAAAAATCCCATACTAACAAGTATAGAATAATTAATTTGATCACTAAGGAACTACTTTAACACATAAGTAGAAAAGAAAAATACCTCTCAGGATCCCAGTATTCACAATTTAAACTTCCAGGAAACATGAAGAAGTTGTTACTTTGAGCTCAGCCACCTCCGCTGTCTAGCACAATGTTGTATTGAAATATATTTATATATGCCTTTAATTATCTCTTCACACAAGCTTTCTTCAATGTCATAAAGTATGCAGGTTGGGCATCCTGTGGTTTAATGGCACAAAGCATAAGATTTAATTACTAGGATGATTCCAGCTGTCTGATTGCTTGACAGGAATCCTAAAACAGATATCTGAAGCATCTTGGAACCAGAAAAGGTTGTTTTTTAAACCTCTGATGTTAGAGAGGTCTATAAAGCATTTTAAAACATTGTAGATTCCTCTAACATTTAAATAGTTAAACCTCTATGTGAGAGGTATTCAACGCATTGCAATGAAATGGGGGATATCTACTAAAGGTCGAAGAGGGCTCATAATGATGATGTGCTGTTGGATCATTGTCGACGGCATATCAACTGTATGCACTGAAGTGTTTCCACAAGATCATACCCCCATCCTCATCTCTCCAATCAGTGTGTCCCTTGTAATATAAACTGTATAACTCCTGTGGTAACTCTCTCTTTCTTAGGGATAAATTCAGCAATGTCAACCTGAAGAAAAAACTGGTATCCAATTTATATCACTTTGGATTAATGATGTAGACCAACCATCTTTAACCTAGGATACAAGACAGAAAAAAACATATGCACATGCTAAGGAAGGGTACACATTCTCCAGGGAGAAATCTGATTGCCATTTGGAGTCGGATGCCTTCTTTTGGGTCAGCGATGGTAAACAGGAATAGGAAAAGGGTTGAACTGGATGGACGCAAGTCTTTTTTCAACCTAAATTACTATGTAACTATGTAACTATGTAACTATGTAACATGGGAGGGATAATACTTGCCTCTGTGTCTTTAATAAAATCCTGACTTTCCTACACAAGTTAGGAAAATCTACAAATTTTATAACAAGACCGGAGGCTCCTATTATGCTAGTTTAAAGCTGCTCAATTACAATATTAGAAACATGTGAAATAGGTTTGAAATAAAACGATTTAAGGGTAGATTTGTTTGACCAGTCAGCTGCTCTAAGGATATCTTCCATCAAAAAGATTTTGACACCATAGCACCTCTGGAAGAGTGGGCCCCAGAAAGGGTAATATCTATTCCAGCTAACTGCATGATCCATCTAATCCACCGTGCTAAAGTAGCTGATGAAACAGGTAAATGAGGTTTCCTATATGAAATCAATCATTGATGTGCATTTGGAGATCTAAGAGTAGAGGTGATTACTTCATAAGCTTGGAGGCATTTGAACACATAAAGTTGAGGTCTGTTAGGGAAAACTGGATATGTAATCTCGCAAGAGAGCGTCTTAGTTCTACTAGCAATATGGAAACTTCGAAACCTAATATCTAGAGCACGAACATCAGAGGCCCGTCTACAAGAGATTAAACAAAATAGCATAGTTAGCTTGGCCAATAATTGTCTTAAAGAAAGTAAATGATTTTCTAAGAAAAGGAGAACAACATTGACATCCCATAAAGTAGAATATTTGGGAATAAGAGGTCTGGATAATTTAATCCCTTTCATAAGTTTGCAAACTAACGAATGTTGGCCTACAGGTAATTTGTCAACATAGTCGTGACTCGCTGAAATTGCTGATCTATAGCAATTGATTGTTCTGTACGCTTTTCCTTGTTGAAAGCAAATGGAAAGAAAATTCAGAATGTCTGTTAAATTGGTAGAAAAGGGATTCAGATCCAGTTCCAAATGAGCCAACATGACCTATAGCACGTCCTGGTTCCTGGAGCCCAGGCTTCTGACATGAGGAAAAGAGCCGGTTCCGAAAGTCCCTCTAGGCACCAGGGGCCCCAGAAATTAGCCAGGCCATGAGATGTAGTTGGTCATTCATTAAAAGTTGGTGAGGATTCCCTGCTGGATCTGTTAACAGATGCGGAAAGGGTGGCAGGAAAAAGTGGGTAGTCTATTGACAACTCCAGAAGTGGAGGGAACCACGGTTGAGTTGTCCTAAAGGAAGTTATTAATACAGTGGTTGCCCATTGCTTCCTGACCTGAAGAATGACTCTGGAAATCATTGCAAAAGGAGGGAATGCGTAATTCGCAATACCTTGCCAGTTTTGAAGAAACGCATCTCCTGCCAGAATCTCCGGTCTCCAGCTGAGGAAGCTGGGTAATCGTTTGTTCAGATGAGATGCAAAAATATCTATCTGAAGAGGACCCCAAAGCTGGACAATCCTTCTGAAAATAGGATCGTGAAGAGTCCATTCGCTGGAATCCGAGAGATGTTTGGAGTTCCAATCTGCGACTATGTTGGACAGCCCAGGAAGGTATTCCACTTGGACAGAGATATTTCTGCTTAGGCAGAATTGCCAGAAATCCTTGGCTAAATTGGTGTCACAGTTTTTGTAAAGAACACTCAGACAGTCAGGTAAGATTAAAAAGCTTTATTGAGAAATAATAAGCAAGTACACCACTCAGGTCCAGGTGAGGTCCGTACCAAGTACCTTCCACATCTGAGAAAAACACACAGAGAAATAATATATCAGAACTGTAATAGCTAGGACTAGCAGGCAGGAACAACAGAAAGCAGGAACCAGGAACTCCTCAACAGCCCCACTCCGCAATAGGTGGCATCAGCGAAGGGCAGCTGCAGGGCAAACCCCTAGTGGGCTAGGGGAGTATAGGCAATAAAGACTCTGGCAGAGAACTAACCCAGATAGGGTAAACGGAGGCAACACTGATAGGACTCTGCCACGAGAGGACCCTAGCACGCTAGGGTTAACGAGGCAACACCGAACAGGCTAGGCAGCAGTACAACCCTAGAATGCTAGGGTTAATGAGGCAACACTGATAAGGCTAGGCAGCAGTACAACCCTAGAACGCTAGGGTTAAGGAGACAACACCGAGATGGCTAGGCAGCAGTACAACCCTAGAACGCTAGGGTTAAGGAGGCAACACAGAGATGGCTAGGCAGCAGACAACCCTAGAATGCTACGGTTAAGGAGGCAACACGAGGGCAACTTTGGCAGTGGCTTAACCCTAGAAGCTAGGGTTAACGGTGGCAGCAGAGTTCGAGAGCTAGCAGCGACTTGGCCCTAGCACTGTCTTCTCCAGAAATTCCACTTCTGGGTCTGCCTCCCCAACATCTTCACTTAAATGAGCAAATTTGTTGGGATGGAAAAACTCAGGACTGGCTGCCCTCTTCCTCTTCCCTCCCCCATTGCAACCACTTCTAACTGTCACCCAATTATGTGCCTGGTTCCCTTCTTGCTGATCTCCTCCCTCTTTGCTAGGTGTGTAGGATATCTCTGTGGTACTCAGAGGGTTAATCCTTGGAGTGACAGAAGATTATGTAATGCTTTGCTTCTCATCTCATTGAATACCCCTTTGACAGTTAAAGGGTTAAGGAAGGAAACTGTGGAAATAGAAAAGCATTAAACAATGCACTTATGTTTACTTAAAATAAGGCCTTCCGAACAAGCAGGAAAAGAGATCACATTTTTGGAGTCCTAAATATTTTTTTCCATATGCACTTTATTTTTCTACAGCATTAATAGGGGTTGATTAACATGAAGATGTGTTACTTCCATCAAATCAGCATTTAGGAGGGGGGGTGTATCCTCAAAGCTGAGAAAATCAGAGGTCATCAATTGTTTCCAGACACTAAACTTTTGTGATTTTAAATAGGATTTTTAAATGCTAATGATATTCAAAAATGATGAGTCCTAATGAACTCAATCATTTGCATGTCAGTTGTGTCTTACTGTATGGAAAGTAAGGGATTGGCACTATTTCACTGATAGTGCTTTACAAGTGTAAACTGCTAATATTTCAAGTAATGAAAGTGTGTGGCTCACTCTAGCAATGAAAGGGGTTAAAACCTCCATGAAAATCAATGGGAACTTGCATTTGTTCCTTATGGTACATTTGAATCCACCAGAATTGCTCATCTTTTGCACTATGCATAAGACTGTACGGTCTATATACTGAATATATGAAAGGGGTGCAATTCTAGAGCAAACCAATGGCAAAATAGGGGACAGATGTGACTTGACTCCTTTCAGTGCCAGATAAGTCTCTAGCACTTCATGAATCAATGTGTTGGAGATGTCGCTAGTTAAAAGTTCCATTTCAATCAAAGGGAATTTGTATTCTTCCCCTGTGATGAAGATGGCTTGCATCTCGTCACTTTAATGAATAAGACCCTAAGGGCCTTATCTACAGAAGAGAAGATGAGCAATTCTATAGCATACCAACTAACACTTCTCATTTAAAGAGGAACTATCATGATAATAACAATGACCCCCAATACATTACTATTACTAACCTAGCGATATGCAAAGCCATACTGTCATTAAGCTGAATAAGTCCTCATTATTGCAGAAAAACAACTTCTTCAGCAGGCATCAGCTGCACAGAGCTTCTTAGGCAGGCAATGTAATAAAGCGGTGGGGAATGCAAGCAGGGTACTGGGTTGTATAGCTAGGGGTATTAGTAGCAGAAAAAGGGAAGTGGTCATGTCACTCTACAGATCTCTAGTTAGACCTCACCTAGAGTATTGTGTACAGTACTGGAGACCCCATCTCCAGAAGGATATAGAGAAAATTCAGAGAAGGGCTACTAAAATGGTGACTGTTTTACAGGAAAAGAAATATCAGGATAACTAAAGAAATCTGAACATGTATAGCTTGGAGGAGAGAAGAGAGAGACGGGAACATTCAAATACATGAAGGGATTCAACAAAGTGCAGGATGGAAGTATATTTCAGAGGTGTAAAAATGTTAGGACATGAGGCCATAGTCTAAAAATGGGACACAGGTTTAGATGTAATGTAAGAAACTTTTACTTCACTGAGAGGGTAGTAGATAAGTGGAATAGCCTACCAGCAGAAGTGGTAGAATTTAAACATGCATGGGATAGGCATAAGGCTGTCCTTAACTTATAGGGAAAGTAATACTTTGTTTTATCTTTATTTTATTTTGTAGGCATTAAAAAAACATGAAGAACGATATAAGTCTTATCTCTCAAACCTTTATGGTTTAAGAGATATTCACAAGCAAAGTTTCCCCCTCCTGCCCCTTTTTCCTAGTGTAAGCCATCTCTTCTGAGATGTGAATCTGGTTGTAAGACCAGACAGATAACAGCAGGGGACAATATTCTTTGTATGAAAACAATGAAAGTCCTTCCCCCCTTGACAAGTTTTTCAGCTTTTTCCCTTATCTTAATTGAAGATTGTCCCTCTCTGCAGTCTACCTGGCTGAACAGGGGGGGGGATACTTTGCTTGTGAATATCTCTTAAACCATAAAGGTTTGAGAGATAAGACTTATATCGTTCTTCATGTTTTTTTAATGCCTACAAAATAAAATAAAGATAAAATGAAGTATTACTATCCCTTTTAGAAAAGATCAAGGACCATCATTTCTATTGTGGACCAGCCCTGATATTTCTGGACTTTTATGATTATGAACTATATTGATATTCTTTAATACTTTGAATGCTAGAGGCATTATGCATTGAAAAGGTCTCCAGCATCCAAGGAGTTAAAGGTAGCTGTGTAGACAAAAGTAAAATGTAAACCTTTCTCAGAGATCTTTCACTGATGATGTCCTAATAAATTTTGCTCTGTTTATTATCTATTCCCTTCAACAGGGACTCACATTAATTGAAATCAGATTAATGCACTTCCCCAGACATTGCTCTCTGCCCTAGATGTTTTTTTACTTGCAGGAGAAGCTTATGTGTAACAGTGACTTCAGGATTTATTGTACTCTTGTTTTAACACTTTGGTTGCCATCTCGACTGTACTAGAGCAATTATTCTCAAACCCAGTCCTTAATATTCATCAACAGGTCAAGTTTTCAGGATATCCCTAATTAAGCACATGCACAGTATATTAAAATGATTACCCACCTGGGGATCAAGCAGGTATATTCTGAAATGTGACCTGTTGGTCCTGAGGACTAAATTTGAGAATCACTGTACTAGAGCCTAATGAACAGGGCTAGATTTCCCATTAGGTAAAGAAAACCACCTATGGTTCATAAATGTGAGGACCACCTAATCCATTCTTGGCCCTCCTGTTGTACAGAGAGGTGGTTGTGGCCAGCACAATCAAAATACCCCTACCCCAGGGTTGGAGAACATGAGGCTCTTTAGCTGTTAACAAATAAATGCCCATCATTCCCTGGAAGCTTGCTGCTGGCAGGTGATGATGAGTATTGAAGTCCTCAAAAGGTGAAGGGCTTTCTGCCTCATACCAAATACTCATTTCTGGTGTATAGTGGTTAGATTATTTAACGGTGTATTTATTCCTTTAATACTTTGCATGATAGAGGTTTGGAGGATTTTATGCACTGAGGAGACCAGGCACTTTTACAACATTTTTCTATATATTTGTTTAGATATGACTCCCAGAGGTAACTTTCTAGTTATACATGGAAATATGTATATATTGTTTTGTCGAAACAAACATAATGCCACAAGCTATGATGTCATAAGTACAACAAAATTTTAAAACATTTCTTATTTTGGTAGTATCATACACTATATATCAAAAACATTTAAGTTGGTTGTGAAAGTTTGTTATTTTTAAAATCCCTGAACCCTCTGGTACAAAAATTCCAAATATGTATTGTTTTACCTACATGCATGGCCTGCACAGACCCCTAATTAACACGAGAGCAAAAGGGTATTTTGAACTAAAAATCCATATTCCATTGGTTACATGACAATACTACCCTAAAACAATTCAACTATATAAAAGTATGTATTCCCTGAAAGTACACTAACATGTGAATCACAAAATGATTTGTGATGGAAGTTTCTTCCCTCATGAAATTATGGAGTATAGAACATTTTTTAAAAATTAAAAAATATATGTTTTTGTGAAGGTTTCAGAAATTTACACTAAAATCACATATTACTATATAACATCTCGAGTAAGCTTAGAGTGACAAACCAAAAAAGAATGCAATATGAATGTCTCATTTCTCTTGAGTACCTTGATACCCAATATGTTTATTTACAAATGTATGTGCTTTCCCTGGGCCCCAAATTGGTAACAGCACATAACAGAGTTTCTACTGACAAAAGTGTAGATACCTAAAATGCACTATATGTAGTATGAAGGCATGATTACCTCATAACATCAAAATAGGCTCCTAAAAGCATACATTAACTGAAAACAGATGCCAAACTACGTCAAATGAGGGGACAGTTGCTGATATGCACAAATGTTTCCAGAAGGTGGTTCTAAAGGAAAAAATGGACATTATTTTACATTTCCACCCCTTCAAAAATAAAAAAAACATTGAAAACTATGGAATGTACTACTGTATTCATTAGCTACAGAGCTTCTGAAAAAATGGCACCCAATTGGTATGAGCTGAACTGTAGTGGTTTCCAGAAGTACAAAGCTAAACCATTGTCAATCATTAATTTTTTTTAAAAAATTCAAATGTGATTTGCCTGTACTAAAATAGTTGTAACCACTAATACCATCTGGAAAGAAGAAAACCAAATGCATAAAAACCCCTAGCCTGATATGCACAAATGTTGGTGCTAATGAAAAAAATATTCATCGTATATAATAATTTACTAGGATGTTTGTCAGAAGCCGTCATGCGCAGTAGAGACTGCCCGAACGCACAGACTGCTGGGGGGTGTAGTAATGCTGGGAGTTCT
Source organism: Rhinophrynus dorsalis (assembly GCA_037306005.1). NCBI lineage: Eukaryota > Metazoa > Chordata > Amphibia > Anura > Rhinophrynidae > Rhinophrynus > Rhinophrynus dorsalis. The sequence goes on from CM074718.1 coordinate 476,706,086, forward strand.
GTGCTGGGAGCATTCTTTGCTTTTGGGCAGTCTCTACAATGCATGATTGCGTCAGCAGCAGGACGCAGAGCAGGACCGGCCTCTTAACCCTTTGAGTGCCAGAGGGGTATACAACGTATTGCAAAGCAATGCGTTGCATACCCCTCTGGCACTCAAAGGGTTAACATTACCCGGACATTGGCCCATGTACACGGGCTTTTACACTAGTATTTTATATTTCGACCCTTTCAAATGTACTGCAGTCTTTAAAAACTAAGACATGTCATACTGTATTCATTATTTACTGCTCATCCAAGAAAAAAAGTACCACATTGCTATAGGCTGATATACCACATTGGGTGCCAAAAAAAACCAAAACTACATGTACATGTTTCTGGTTTTAAAATACCCGTCTGCACTGAAACGGTCATAACTATTACAGTTCTGAATGATTGGTATGCATGACATAGCATTTTGGAAAATAGACATTCATTTGCAACAAATGAGGGGCTGTATGACTTTCTACCCCTAAGCTGCTGTGCCAAATATTTCCATAAGCTGGCATTATAGGAAAGAAAGGGTTTTTATTTTGTTTTTACATTTCCACCACTTCAAAGGTATTTAAATGCTGGAAAATCAATGAATGTCCTACTGTATCCAGTACCCTCTACCAGCCTGAGAAAAATGGTACCCCATTTCTATGGGTTGACATACTGTATTGGGGGAGTACTAAAGTACACATGGCATTTTTCTTTATATAAATTACCTGCCTGCACTAAAATGGGCATACTCAATACTTTAAGAAGTAAAGGTAAGCAACGTATACATTTTTGAAAGTAGACATTTACCTGCAACAAATGGATAACTTGCCTTTTTACTCCAGTGCTTTTGTGCACCACTATTTCCAGAATGAGGTGCGATTGAAAATAACACATATGTTTTTACACGTAATCACTTCAAACATGGTATGCAGTATCTAAAATGGTGCAGTAAAATGGTTCAGTACCTAAAATGGTATTCCAATGACATTGGTTAGCATGCCATAGTGGGTGCCAGGTGTAAGACTGTAGAAGCAGAGTGTGTGTGTGTGTGTGTGTATGATGGCTGGAGTGTCAGACAGACCAATGTGTGGTCCTTTGGCTACCAGTGGAAGCAGGCTTTGGGGGCATAAATTTAACCCTTTGAGTGCCAAAGGGGTACATACGTAGCGCATTGCTTGCAAGTAGGCAGTGGGCTACAAACGTGTCCACTATCCTCTGGAGTTAATCATATCCACACACTGGTAGTGTGATAATGGCAAGCTATTCTATCTCTCTAGCACATATGGGGTAAAGAGTTGTTTTATGTTGTATGCTAAAGTTAATTATTTTCTCTGCCATGTAACAATGGATGACTCTGGAAACTCAGTGATGGGAGTAGTGTGGTGAAGTAATGGGTGCCAAGGTTACAATGACTAGGAACAGAACAGATGAACAAATCTGATAATCTTTTCTCTGTGGTACATCACTATTACTAGTGATGGGCAAAAAGTCACATTTTTCTTGGAAGACCTTCAGTTTGCTGTTTTCTCTGTAGCAAATTTCCACGCACAAAAACCCCATAAAATGTCTTCCTTTTCACAAAAAATAAAAAGCAATTTCCACAAGAGCCTTGCCAGTTTCTGTCTATTCTCAAGATATCTTAGGTGCAAGAAGAATAAAGGAAAAAGGGAAGATGGAATGAAAACTCTGTGGTTATATGTATATCCAACTAAGTAAGAAAGACCAATTCAATACTTCTTTATGGACTTCTATAGTCTTATTACACACATTGGTGAGAAAACACACTATATTAAAACTAACTTTTAATCCTTTAAATCTCTAAGAGAGATTATAAACTAAGAGAGATTTCAATTGATGTTTTAGGTATCTGCAAATTTCAGCAGACTCTTCTATATCTAGTGCCTTTTCAACTCAGAACCAATTCTACATTTGCAATTAACTTGGTTCTAATAGAATTGAAAATATTATACAGTATGGTACTAATATAGATACAGAGGATATTCCTTATACATTGGATTTTTAAGATTCCTATTTAACTAGCGTCTCTTCAACTCAAAACCAATGTGACATTTGTAATTAATTTGGTACTAATAGAGTTTAAAATATCACATGGCATAGTATTATGGATTTAACAAGTCCTACATATTTTGATATAGCTGGGCAATGCTATCAGTCTTAGGAATTTGGTCAATTAAGCATTTCTTCCAATTCAGGACTAATGTAGGAACTATTACCCAATTTGTTTTAATAGAGTTGAAAGTAAGTGACAGCACATAACTGCTGAGGAGAGATTGTCCGATACACAACTCTACAACTAATTCAATGTGATGATTTAGATACAGAGGATATTCCCTATATAGTGGATTTCTAAGATTCCTGTATAACTAGCGTATCTTCAACTCTAAACCAGATCAATATTTGTAATTAATTTGGTAACAATACAGTTTAAAATATCACACAGCATAGTATTAGGGATTTAACAAGTCCTGTATATTTTGATATAGCTTGGCAATACTATCAATTTTAGGAATTTGGTCAATTAAGCATTTCTTCTAACTCGGAACTATTGTGGAAACTATTACCCCTTTTTTTGTTTTAATAGAGTTGAAGGTAAGTGACAACGCATAACTGCAGAGGAGAGATTGTCCAATACACAACTCTACAACTAATTCAGTGTGACTGATACAGATACAGAGGATATTCCCTATATAGCAAGAAACTTGGACCTCTGCGTTCTGACCATATTAATTCCTTTCAGCAAATTAAACTATCTGCAGTCTTGATTCCTTAAAATTATATCATTAAGATATTGAACTATTGTATGGGTGAACGCACCAATAAAATAAGTGACATTAGTTTGAACATGTACAATAGCTTCCTCCTATCTCACAAATAGTTGAAAATCTTAAAATCATTGTGTTTCACTGTACCAATGATTTACAGTTTTTAAATGTTGTTTTTAAAGAATTTATTTAAAAGTTAGTTTTAATAGAGTGTGTTTTCTCACTAGTAGGTGTGTAATGAGACTATAGAAGTGCATAAAAAAGTATTGAACTGGTCTTTCTTACTTAGTGCGATATACATATAACCACTGCGTTTTCATTTCATCTTCCCCCTTTTCCTTGATTCTTTCTTGCACCTAAGATTATTTTTGTACATATCACATATCAGACCTGCAATATGACTTGCGTCCATCTAGTTCAACCCTTTCCCTATTCCTGTTTACCATCGTTGATCCAAAAGAAGGAAAAAAAAACCCTCAATACAGCAATTTCAAATTCTTGCTTCCAAATAGCAATCAGATTTCTCCTTGGATCAACAAGCACTAACTAAATATTAATCCCAATACTAACGTACATAGCCCTCTATGTTCTGCTCTTATAAATAAGTATCCAGGCCCTTTTTAAAGGCATTTAATGTATTCAATAGCACCACCTCCTCAGGCAGTGAATTACATACCTTTATTGTCCTTACTGTAAAGAAACCCTTCCGCTGTTGTAGATGAAATCTCCTTTCCTCAAGTGTAAGCGGGTGACCCCTTGTCCTTTGTACTGTTCTGTTAATGAACAGGTCTTTGGAGAGCCCTTTGTATGGGCTCTGAACATATTTATATAGTGTTATCATATCCCCTCTATGACTACCAGTGCAGTGGGATGTAGTTGGACTTGGAGGTCAGTCAGTTTTATTATTATCCTGTATTTATTATCCTTTACTTATATGGAATCAACTTATTCCATAGTGCCTTGCAATGCTTTGCCCTGAGTTGGAGTGTTCTCTAGTTCACTTACCCCTCAAAGTGCCATATGGGTGATTACTCAATAGACTGAGACATGCATCAAAGTGGTGAACTTGTCAAAATTGATGGAACTGCTTTTTTGTTACAATGATACCTTTGTTTATATCCATGTAGAGAAAAAGGAGCATTTCTAGAGTGAAGCAGCTGTACCAGAGGGAACAAATAACATTTCCTCCTCCATTTAATTAAATTAGGATTAAAACCCCTTAAATGTTAGACAGGTCCCCATAGTGCTGATAAGCAATACATTGGAGAGCATCTAACGATGCAATGAGTTGAATAACTATCTGGCACTCAGTGGGTTAAAAGCCTCTTTTTAAACCAGGAACATTTAGAGAAATGATTTATAAATGTATGATAAAAAGAAAATAACTTTTCAGTGTAGGATCTTCATTTGGATCGAAGTGGAGAGATGTAAGAGCATAGCCTCAATAGAATAACATGTGAATTGGAGAGGTTATCACACCTGAGAAATCATCTTCTCTTTGTCATCTCTTTATCACACCTTAGTGCATAACCACCAAGGTCATTTCAGTAAATCAGCCTGTGTGTGTGTGTGTGTGTGTATGTGCGTGTGCCTATTCATAGGTACATGAGTGAGTTTATACTTAACTGCACATATACCACGTTTGCTTGAATATAAAAAAAAATATTACTCTATGTACATATCTGTATCTCAGTGGGAAAAATTATAACTTTACAAGTACCAAATGACAGAAAACAGTATTTCAGCTCAATAGTGTAAAAACAAGCAGCTATGGATGTACCATAAAATCATTCCTCTTCTTCAGTAGACAAAACAGCTGCATTTACAGTGTATAATATACAGTAATTATGAAGATTACATTGGCTGTTAGACGAAGAATGATTAGGTAATTGTTAGACTGAAAGTATTGTATCCATTGCAGTGTGTGTGAGTAACAGGAGGAGATGAATTAGATATGTAGCAGTTTATCAATCAAAATAAAACAATTGCTAACCTGGTTTGGGCCACCTAATAAATTCAGTCTCCATAACAACTGGTGGAATGATTTCAGTACTGTCCTTTTTAGGCAACAGTTGCTCACCTGATATACATATGACAAATCAATGGCATACTTCAGGAACGGGGAGCAAAGGAGAAGACAAAGGTATTTTTTTTTCTGCAGTGGATCATGGTAGGAGGAAAGAAACAAAATGGTGGACATACTAAAGATAGTGGTGCAATTCTGGAGCAAACTACCTGCACTATAGGGAACAAATATGCATTCCCATTTACTTAAATGAGTATTTTAACCCCTTGAAAGCTATATGACTCCAAAAGGTTGCTTTGCAATGCATTGGAAATATATCTAGCAATCAAGGATCTAAAAACCGATTTAAACCAATAAGAATGTTGATAATTATTTTTTCCCTGTGATGCAGATGGTAAGCTCCATAATTGCACTACTTTACTGTAGTACATGAGCATACCTGGGAACTTTCAAAATGAGCTGACCCTGAGATTGTGTAAATATTAACCCTTAAATTTCCCATAATATAGATTATCCGCAATGTGTCCCTTATCACTGTAATCGAGAGTTGCTCCAGTCAGCATTCAAGGAGCAATTAATGCACAACAACTTACAGATATTGCTGCTTGAACACACACAAATGAAGCAGGACTTCTCCCTCTGCCTTTCTGGTATAAGTGGCACCAATTTAGAGGCCAAAGAAGCAGTTAACTGAAACAGAATATATAACAGGTGGCACTGGACTCTCTCACCCTGAGATTTTGGCTCTTCACCCTGAGACCCTGAGATTTGGGCCAAAACCCTGAGTCTCAGGGTCAAACCCTGAGAGTTCCCAGGTATGTACATGAGCCTCGCTAAGACAGCTACAGTATGAGATCTGGACAGTTCTGGCCCAAATGACTGCACCTTATAGGACAAAAACAAATTTCCTAAATTCCCATTGACTGAAATTGGGGTTTTTAACCTCTTAAATTCTAGAGAGGGCCCCAGTGCACTGCATGGTTAAAAGCCAAGTTTAAGTTCATGGGAGTTTTTATTTGTTCCATATTGTGCAGTTGGTTTCCCCCAGAATTATTTAACCACTTCAGGTATGGATGTGACTGTCCATGTCCTGAGCAGCTAACCTAAAATTACAAAGGATGTGGACAGTCAAGTCTTCCTTGCAATAAAACACATGACATAATATAGTGTGTCAGGGTGAGAACATAGAGATCCCATATCCCACCTCCTCTTGCACTGAAAAAAATATGGAGGCCCTTTAATAACAGTTAGAGGGTCCCTTCTTTAGTTTTAGGGTAGCCTTTGCCTCTGGCTTCAAGAGAGGTAAACAACACATTGATTCAAAGTGCATTGCTTCACAATGCATTGCTTACCCCTCTAGCACGCAAAAGGGTTAATGGTGTGCATGTTGGGGGATCTAGTGATCACTTAACATGCTTTGTAAGTTAAAAGGGACAAGTGTGGAGTGGTGCTAAAGAGCACTGTTCACAATTACACAAGTGTGCACACAATTCCAGCAGCACACACTTGCACACACACACACACACACACATACACACACACACACACACATATACACATACACACATGCTCATTCATGCACACACACTCATACACACACATATCCACATATATCCACATACATAAACAAACACATAAACACATTTATATAAACTCACACACACTTTTTTTTTTAAACAAACATTTTTTGAGTTTAAAGTGTTAATAATGTCCACAAAAAAGTTTTTTTTGCCTTTAGAAGAGCTTAAAAAGCTGAGCTACATGCAAAAAATTGTATCTCTCAAACCGCTATGGTTTAAGAGATACAGGCATTTAAAGTTTGATCTCTCCTACTGACAGCTGTAAAGCTGTCAGCAGGAAATCCGTGTCGGCCGACATGGAAGTGCTTGAGCAGAGCAGCGATCTCGTTATTTACCATGAATCCCTTCATTGGAATGGTCTAAAATGTGTCCCTTGAGTCAGTGCAACAAGACCGTTTTTTAAAATTCTTCACCATTCTATTACATCTCCTCTAAAAATCAAATTCCTCAAAGATTCAAATCTCAGGTCAGATAGATCCCTTTCCTTTCTTCTCAGGATTCCACTGGAATAAAGCAACATTATAAATGGGCATTTTAGACCTAAGCTCTATCAATTTAATGTTATCCCAATTTGAAATTGTGGTTCTAGTACTAATTAGCACAAAATGTGGTACTGAAGCCTTCAAAGATCTACTTGACCAAATAAAGTCAACAAAGCATTTTATATCAGACAATTCCCTTTCCTGCTTAACCTATCTTGAAGTTGTCCGATGACTATTACATTTTGTACATAAAAAGAGTAAATGAGTCAAATTAAAATAGATATAGAATTTATATATGTCTGGAACTGGGGTTCAGATGTATCCACATCTATGATAGATATGTTTTTTTGCTTCTGGTACACTCTACAATATGTCACTTCATACTTATTGAGGGTATCCTTTTGAAATGTTTAATTTAAAAGATTGTGCAGCTACAAGCCGCATTAAGCAAGGGCGACATGAGAATCTTGCCCTGCATAGAAACGCAAGATTCTCATGTCACCGCATGAAAGTTCTCTGCTGCTGAAACATGTTAGGGCTTAATAGCACTACAACTCTCATAATCCTTACCCATCTGCACATCCCACAATTTTAAGAGACAGAGGAGGGCAAAGCATGTAACTGCTGTGTGGTATCGTATCCTAACAAATTTTTCTATATAGCACATCCAAAGCTTAAGACTTAATAAAGCATTCCTTCAAATAGACACTATTGAACAGCAAATCAAATGTTCCATACTTGTCCTGGGCTCTCTCTCCCATTCTCTGAGTGCTCCGCTCCACCCTGTCATTCTGTACACAGAGAAGGGGAAAGAGAGCCCAGAGCAGCATTCATGATATGGAGTTGACTGTATAATTTAATAATACTTATTTTTTCTTTTAATGCCATCTTCTGTAAACATTTGTGCATGCAGGGATAAGATAAAAGGCAAGTGATCCCTTCAACTTTATGTTGCTGATTGTCTAATTTCAAAGATAGTATGTCTTGTGTGAAATCATTATGGTCAATTTATTGCAGGCAGGTAATCCTAGAAAATAAAAAATAATAGATGTAGTTTGTCAGACCATTCAAATGTACTGAAACTTTTTATGCTGGTAATATGTACTGATTAAATTAGGAAATTCCATGGTCAAAGATTATAGAATCTTAAAAGTGGAGTAAAAAAGCAAGTGAGCCCTCATTTGAGGCAGTTGATCTAATAATTGTCATTATCATTTTTGTGCAGGAATGTAATATTAGAAAGGAAAAATCATATGTGTAGTTTAGTGCTCCTGGCACTACCCAAAAAATATGGTAAGGTCATCTACCCATCTTGTCTATGGTCTTCTTTTTTGGGTATTTATTACTGAATGGTATATATATACAGTGTAGAAGGTGGGCACTCCAATAAAGCAAAAACCAGTCTATCGCTTCAGTGCTACTTGTAACAAACTTCATACAGAGAGGGTTAAATGGTGCAAACACCTTAAACAAGAACATTCACAGGTCTTAATAAATAGAAGTATTCAATTTATTATTAACATTTATGCTCCCTTAAGGGCCTTTATCAAGACAAATAAAGTACAGTTTCAACTGACCTTATATAGAGTAAGTCTTGTAGAAGTGTGCCAAAAAGCCATGGGTGGAGGCCTGATGACCTCATCAGTATTATGGTATTCCATGGTTTGTAGGGATTTCAGTATATATGAAAGAGTGTTAATATTAATAAGCAAACAAAAACAATTCTGCTATAGCCTGTGTATTCTTTTAAAAAATATATAGCATGTGTGGTTTATTTCTCCTTATATTCTCCATGAACTGCAGAATAATGCAAAATTGAAATAAAGAAAATTTTAAATAGTTACATTTTTTAATTGCTATGCATAAAAACACAAATATTTGGTGTTTTAGAAAGACAACACCAAAAATAGAAAAAAAATACACTCCAATGTATTTGATTTTCATTCATTGTAAAGACAATTTCAATGACAAAAAAATTGCTCTTGAATTCTGGGTAAAAAATTTTTTGGTGATGTATGGGATATCCACAAACCAATGTAAAACATCTGCTGAAAAAAACATTGTATGGCATGTGGGTATTGTATATCAAAGAAGCAGTAAACTTTTTTTATGAAACAATATATTTTGTAGGGCTTTCATAGTCATACAAAACAGAGGCAAAGTTCTCACTGGAAATTTAATGGCAGTGGTGAAAAGGAGAAAAATGTATGTATTTTCGATTGGCGGGAAGTTTAGTGAAAAAAAAGATGGAAATTCTTGTTAGAAATTTCTCTGACCTTTCTCCCATCCCTACTCTTAAGTCCTATAGTTTATTTTTATGAACATCCAACACATTCAAGATATATCATTTATTTTAGGGTTTATATACAGTATTTTAAGGAGAAATTGCAACATAGCTATGAATTAATTACCTGGGATTTGAAACTGCTTTAACAATATTGGCCACAAACATTATACTTCACTATTTCCTTTGATCTTCTTGATGCTCATGGTATCTTGCATTCTAAATCTACTTGCATTGTGGAAAATCACCTTCAACACACATTAGATGTTGGTGTTCATTTGTGTGGCCTTCGATCATAGTCAGCTTACAAGTATAGTAATAGAATATCACTGGGATTAAGGTATGATTATCATGCTGTATTTGTTTTGCCATTACTGTTGGTTTTACCAAATTTATTAGAGTTGAGCTCCTGCTGCCCAGACAGTTATTGAATGATGAATGTTGAATAGTATAGGAATGGAGAATCATTAAGAGTAGTTCTTCATAGACTGTGACAGTAATAGTTTAATTTCTGATTAAACTGATACCCACTTCCTGGGAGTTTAAGTTAAAACTTTAGAATAAGAAAACTTCCAGAAGTAGGAGAGAGAGACAAATTACATGTAAGTTTTAATTAAGAAAAAATGTATTGCTCCTTTAAGGACCAAGACATTGGGTCTAATAAATAACTGGGTAGAAGAAAGAAAAGAAAAGACATTAAAAGCAAGATAAGCAAAAAAATAGAATATATATAAATGAAAAATAATATTTCATAACATATGTGAAGAGCCGAGTATAAAATATGAAAAATTAGAACAACATGGATTATTGTACTACAGGTTGAGCATCCCTTATCTGAAAATCTGAAATCCAAAATGCTCCAAAATCTGAAATTATAGTCAGCATACTGACACCTTTGCTTTTTTCATGCACAATATTGTAAAAAAAAAAAAAAGTATAAAATTACATTCAGGCTATGTGTATAAAGTGTATATGAAACACAAATGGATTTTGTGTTTAGACTGGGGTCCCATCTCCAAGTATCTCATTATGTATATGCAAATATTCCAAAATCCAAAATCCAAAATTCTTCTGGTCCCAAGCATTTTGGATAAGGGATACTCAACCTGTATTTTAGAATATAAGAGACAATTTTGTAATTTTTATGGTTCTTCAAATGAGTCCTATTTGCTATAATAGTTTGGGTGGTACTCTTATGTCGAATACAGAAGATCATGAGCTGACAGTGAGATAGATCAGTGGTAACTTCCCAGACTGCAAAGCCTGCTGAAACCGCAAGGTTGCGGGTTCAGTTCCTAGTAGGGTCAACTCAGCCCTTCATCATTCCGAGGTCAATAAATGAGTGCCATTGATTGGGTAATAATAGCATGTATTATTCAGCTACTGCTTTGGTTAATTCTGAAAACGCTTTGAGTCCCACTGGGAGAAAGGCGCCATATAAATACTAGTTATTATTTTTATATCTGGGAGGTTAGGGAGGATTGATATGATAGAAATATTTACATTTATGAAATTATTATTATTATTTTGATTTGACATATTCTGCAAGTATATACTAGGTAAGTCAATTTGCCTATACTTTTCTTTTCCATCTTCACTTTTTTTTTTTTACACTTTTATTTCAATGAGCTACCTGACTCTGTTTGCAGAGAGCTTTGTGTCAGGGAAAATGAAAGCAGGTCTAGTGATACTACAAGAAGACATGATTTAAAGCCAGAGGGGAAAAACTCAGAAGTAAACAAAGTAAGTACTGTAAAAAAATGGCTGATATAGATATGATGATTCTGAGAAGTATGTACGAGAGTGCATTTTAATTATATAGGAAACTGGGCAGACTTGTCCACTCTCAAAATCTGATTCTAGATATGGGTTGTAAACAAAGAGCCAATTATCTTGGACAAAATTCATACAGTATTTCAAGACATTGATGCGTCCTGGATGATGTCAGAAATGAAAATGAAGCTGATATACCAATGAAGAAAGGTAATTCCTGAAATATTAATTGACGTAAAAATGGTTATTAACTATTTTTCAAGACTCAATATCCATAAACTTAGTGCCACAAAACTGGTATACAGCTAGTAAAAAGCCATCTTTATATAAGACACGAACTGAACAGAACCTGGGAATTATAGACCTGTGAGTCTGACCATGGTAATGGGGAAATGCGTTGAAGAAATAATAAGGACTTATTTTCAGGGTTAATTTGAAAAAAAAAAAAAAAACTAAATTATTGGTGGTAATCAACGTGGGTTTATGGGGAATAGATACTGCTAAAAAAAATATACTGAGCTTCTATGAAAATATAGATAATGGTCAAGCAGAAGATGTAGATTTTGAAAAGGCATTTGATACAGTGTTGCATAGGAGACTGGCTGAAAAAATAAGGAAATTAAAAGATAGGTAGCAGTGTGTTGTTGTAAATGGAATATTCTTCAATATAGTTACAGTATAGAGTAAAGTACCTCAGGGTTCAGTACTTATTCCACATCTTTTTAACATGTTAATAAATAGAAAGCACAATTTCAATATTTACAGATGACACTAAATTAATCAAGGTAATAAACTCACTTTAGGATATTTGTTCTCTACAGGATAATCTACATAAAATGGAAGATTGGGAAAAATGAAATAATAGTTTTAATGTAATGTTATGCATTTGGAAAAAAATAAGTATGCTACTCATGCACTTAATGAGCACATTACAAGAGAAAGATCTCGCAGTCCTTGTATATTGCACACTTGGCTATAGTGATTAGTATCAAACAATATCAAAAGCAAACAGAATACCGTCCTGTATAAAAAAGGGTATTGCTGCAAGAGTGGACAGCATACTTTTGCCACTGTACAAAACATTGGAATATGCAGTGCAGTTTTGGCCACCTGCTTTTAAAGTTAATGTAGAATTGGAGAGAGTACAGAGGAGAACTACAACATGAATTAAGGGAATAGAGACACTGGGCCATCTAAGCAAAACTGTTTTATATACTATAGAGAAAATATGCCCCCAAGGGGACACATTTACAATGTAGAAGTATATTTAAGGAAAAAAAAATATCTCTCTAGTGAAATTTTCACTCAGAGACCTGATCAAATAACTAGATGCTACCCCACAAGGTTAGAGTCTTCAAAAGAGGAATGAGTTCTTTACAGTAAGGTTTGTTAAATTGTGGAATTATTTGCCTAGCGGTGTGATAATGGCAGATAAAATGGAGAGATTCTATGTTTCTAGAAGAAAGGGTATACAAGGTTTTACCATGTGTTTTTGGATCACTCTCCCACTCTCATTTACTACTACAGTCACTCTCCTACATCCCCACCATAACGTCATAGTTCAAACAAAGTATTTTTCTTCAAAAAAGACAAGCTACTTGACAGGACAACTACACTGAAAATCACTTACCCCACCCGCTTAACAGCAGTTTATATGGCAGGAGGCACTTACACCACATATCACTTACTCAGGGAAATACAGCTTTGGATGGAGAAAATAGAGTGATGAGAGAACTCCCCTGCTGTGATCAGAAACAGAACTGAAACTTGCTTTGAGTGATGGCTAAAAGGCAGAATTGTTTCATTCACCAATACTTTTATGCCTTTAAATATGCTAATGATCTGTCAAGCAATGAGTTAAACAAAGACCTCTCTAGAATTCAAGGTCTTAAAAGCCCCATTTGAATCATTTGAATTTTAATTTGTCCCCTATGGTGCAATTGGCTTGATACAGAATTGCCCCAGTTCTTTAAAGGGATAGTAATACTTCGTTTTAACTTTATTTTATTTTGTAGGCATTAAAAAAACCTGAAGAATGATAAAAGTTTTATCTCTCAAACCTTTATGGTTTAAGAGATATTCACAAACAAAGTATCCCCCCCCCTGTTCAACCAGATCAGAAGGGAGGTGCCCAGGTAGACTGCAGAGAGGGACAATCTTCAATTAAGATAAGGGAAAAAGCTGAAAAACTTATCAAGGGGGGAAGGGCTTTCATTGTTTTCATACAAAGAAAATTGTCCCCTTCTGTTATCTGTCTGGTCATACAACCAGATTCACATCTGAGAAGAGATGGCTTACACTAGGTAAAAGGGGCGGGAGGGGAAACTTTGCTTGTGAATATCTCATAAACCATAAAGGTTTGAGAGATAAGACTTATATCATTCTTCGTGTTTTTTTAATACCTACAAAATAAAATAAAGTTAAAACGAAGTATTACTATCCCTTTAATAAATTGAGCTCAATAACTACCAACACTCAAGATTTATTATGGTAATTTATGAGAGACAAACATTGGATTTATTTACCTTCTTTTAGCTAAGAAAGTATGCACAAACACTTAGTGCAAGCTTAGACTATACTTGCACTGACAGAGGCCTGGACTCTCAGATGAATCCATCATGGGAAGAAAAATCGCTAAAAAAATGCTAATCAGAAATATATATTCAGTTACAGAAAATACATTATGGCAGTTTAGCATCTACAGGGACAAACTTCTGGACTGATTGGTTGTAAAACATTATGGGAAAAAGAAATATAAGAGATTACGTTGCAGATGGTCATAATTTTCAAAGTCACATTGATTTCCAATGAGAACAGCTCTGCTTTAGCAGCTTTAGGTTGTTGAAGCACTCAGATTTAACCAAATAGGAACGTATGTATATTGTAGTATCTTGAAAGAGTAAACATTTAATAACATGAACAAGAATCCTAATTACAAATGTAAACAATGTCTCGAATGTAATATCTAGCCACCATTTCTATTTAGCAGTTTACAGTAATGTACCAATATACTGAACTTGTGGTTCTTTTTTAATCATTCAAAGTAGAATTCAGAGACGTGTGCAGTACAGGCACATACTATGCTCATCAGAAAGGTGGTCACTAATAGGGATAGATGAATGTTTTCACCTCAAACTGAAACAAGTAAAAAATGGCACTTCCTGTTGATTGGGAAATTTCCTCTGAAAAGTGCCAATTTTCTGCTTTTTTCCATTCTTTCTCATTGCTTTGAAATAAATGGTAAGAAAGAATTTTCCCTTACATGGAAAGTTTCCCTTCTTTCCCACTGTGATAGTATAAAAGGAGTGTCCCAGTATCATGTCAGTCTTTGTTTGTTAGAAAGAGAAAGAAAACTGCATATTGCTAGAACTCATTAAGATAGGAAAATAAAGTGGAGTTGAAGTTTAGTTTAGGGAGTCTTGTGGACAGGCAATTTATCCTAAATACCCCAGAAGAGATAGGCATGGAAAGGCTGACCCTCTGTGTTAGGGGAGTCTACAGGAGTATGAAGGGAGAGAGGAGATTTACCCCAAATACCTCAAAATCTTGTTTGACTGAGGAGAGATCCAAGTTCCTCCTTGAGCTGGCTGAGCCTCTGCAACTGATATATATACTTTGCAGACTGACATCCAGGAGGCAGACTAGTACAATTAACACTGATTCCTATAATAGCCAGATGAGGGGACAACCTATTCACTAAGGTCCATATGTACTGTAAACAAATTAATACTGCAGTGATTTTGAGAGAGAGAGAGAAAGAGAGAGAAATCAGAAGCTTAAATCCTCTTTACATTAACTACAGGCAAAGAGGGGAAGAAGCAGTTGCACATGGAGGGTGTTATATTTTTTGTAGACATTGATAGTAACAGTTAATTAATATTAATAAAAACATAGTTTGACTGATAGGTGAAAGGAAACTGACATGAGCTGTGACTGAGGCTGGAAGATACTAAAATAGACAGACACTTACTGTATATGATACAATAATTTGTAAAAGGGTAACAAGACATCACAAGTAATAATTTATGTATATTATGCAGTTAAAATACACAGTACTTTGATAATGTCCACAAAAATTACTACTGGCATGGGTAGGGGAAAAGGAATAGGAGCAATGCAGGGACATGCTAATAAAGTTGTAGTCCAAGAACAGACTGCAGCCATGGTTGCTGCAGTATTTGCAGTAAATGGTGATGGCTAGTGATGAGCGAGCATGCTCAGCCGAAGCTCGGTTCGGCTCGAGCATCGCTCTGCTCGGCACATGGCGGTACTCGTACGAGTACCGCATGTGCTCGCCCGCCATGTTCGGGTCTCCTCCCCGCACGTTTCGCAGCTGCTGCGCAGCCAATAAACATGCGGGGAGGCTCTGACATCAGTGTAATGCCAGCAGCCATGTTGGCTGCTGGCATTACACTGATTGGCTGGCCAGAACCCGTGATCGGGTGCTGTATAGCAACCGACGCGCGAGTTAAGCTCATTCTTAGCCAGGGAGAGATGCGCTTAGGCAGGGAAAGTCAGTGTAGGGAGAATAAAATTGTTGAAACTCTTTCAAGACCCAAAAGTCCTTTTTAGGACTGTTGTGTGTGGGGGCAGCATTTATATTTTGTTTGGGGGGGCACAATTTCCTTTTTTTTGTGGGGGGGGATATTTATAAGGTGACATATAATACTAGATGCACAGGAAGTCAGTGTAGGGAGAATAAAATTGTTAAAACTCTTTCAAGACCCAAAAGTCCTTTTTAGGACTGTTGTGTGTGGGGGCAGCATTTAATTTTTTTGGGGGGTGGCAGAATTTCATTTTTTTGTGGGGGGGACATGTTCTAAGGTGACATTGTACTAGGTGCACAGGGACAAATATTTCACAGTGCAGTGACAAGCTGACATATTCTGTTAGGTGCACAGGGCCAATGATTTTACAACGCAGCGACAAAAAGTGCCATTTTAAACGTGTGCCTAGCCATAGATTATTGTCACATTCTGTTTAGTGTGCAAATTCACAAATTAACGTCACATATTCCGTTCACTGTGCCTAGCCGCAGATTAGAGTCACATTCTGTTTCGTGTGCCTAGCCGCAGATTAGCGTCACATTCTGTTTCGTGTGCCTAGCCGCAGATTAACGTCACATATTGTTTAGTGTGCCTAGCCGCAGATTAGCGTCACATATTGTTTAGTGTGAATAGCCGCAGATTAACGTCACATATTGTTTAGTGTGCCTAGCCGCAGATTAACGTCACATATTGTTTAGTGTGCCTAGCCGCAGATTAGCATCACATATTGTTTAGTGTGCCTAGCCGCAGATTAGCATCACATATTGTTTAGTGTGCCTAGCCTCAGATTAAAGTCACATATTGTTTAGTGTGCCTAGCCGCAGATTAGCGTCACATATTGTTTAGTGTGCCTAGCCGCAGATTAACGTCACATATTGTTTAGTGTGCCTAGCCGCAGATTAGCATCACATATTGTTTAGTGTGCCTAGCCGCAGATTAGCGTCACATTCTGTTTCGTGTGCCTAGCCGCAGATTAGCGTCACATATTGTTTAGTGTGCCTAGCCGCAGATTAACGTCACATATTGTTTAGTGTGCCTAGCCGCAGATTAGCGTCACATATTGTTTAGTGTGCCTAGCCGCAGATTAGCGTCACATTCTGTTTCATGTGCCTAGCCGCAGATTACCGGCATATATTCCGTTTAATATGAAGAAGGCGGGTAAAAAGGGACGGGGAAGTGGACGTGATCCTGATAGTTCAAGTAAATATACAGCAAATACTGTTTGGTAACAATTTTTCGCCTAAAATCGTTTTTATCTTCCTTTTTGTGTGTTTTACGGTCAGTCTGTAAAAATGGCGTACTACGGGCGAAACATCGTTCCCAGCAGCGACGTTGGAGTCCAAGATGCATCCAGACATCCTCCCTATGCTGTCCCTGAACCATTTCTGTGGTGTTTCCATCATTTTCTGACCTTTTCCTATGAACCAGGCACCCTCCCCTCATCAGAGCAGGGGGTGCCTGGTGTAATGCTCGAGTCCTCCCATTGACTTCAATGGGGCTCGGGTGCTCGGCCGAGCACTCGAGCCTCCGGGGGCGCTCGGCCAGAGCACCCAAACACCCGAGCATCGGGGTGCTCGATCATCACTAGTGATGGCCCTTCTCCTCCCAAGAAGGTTGTTTATAAAGTGACAAAAAGTTCCTCCTTCACCAATGGCAATATAAATAAACCATTAAAAATACCTGAACATGAGAACTAGTCATGTTTTAGTGTTGATAGCATAATAGAGGATGGCATAGCAGTTCAACCAACTGTTGCCTTTTTACAGTGAGACAAACTGTCCTGAAAGTAGTAGTGAATGTTATGAAAATCCCTCTAAGAGGAAAAGTTAAAAAAAATGTTGTCTGAGACTTTAAAAAACCTACAGAATTATGAAAATAGTTGGGAAAAAGTGGCAGGTAATGTTGAAGATAACCTAGTAATGGATGGTGGTGCTGATCAAGAATATAGCCCTCCAGCATCCTCCACTTCTTCTGATACAGATGAAGTTGAGAATGAGAGAGATGATAACATGGCCAGAAAATTAGGCAAAAGGAAAAGGCTCAGTTTTCCACCACTGGAAAGGAGCACCGAAATTGCTAATTTCTGCAAAAATTGCCATTTTTTTGCTTTTTGCCCATCCCTCTCCATTCACTAATACTGACCTACTAATTAGCTTCTTATCAGGGATGGAAGAAAAGTATAATTTCTTTCTCACATGAATATGTAGAGAAATCAGATGGATTTCCCCCAAAATACATTATTGATTCACCTCAGAAGTGTTGATGTTTACATAACAGCTGGTTCTGGTTCAGGCTCTTCCAGGATTTATTGAGGCAATCTGGGAGTTCTTTTGGCTCTCGAAATGCTTTATTCAGATGTTTTGATGAGCAAGTTTCACAGGTAAAGGTCACGTTATTCATGTAACTGGCTGAAGTCGTATTTGGCAATGTCTCCAGATTTAAAAAAAGTTATTCATCTGGCACTAAATAAGCCCCGTGTAGAGGGAACCTTTTATCCTAATGTATACTCACCTGGTGTTCCCATTATGATTGGCTATATAAGCACTTAATCACTGCACTTATTGTACCCCTTCTATACTAAATGTAAACTGTAAAGCGCCAAGTACACAGGTTGATGCTATATAAATAAAAATATACATATAAATATCTTGGACTCCTCTCTAGCATTCAACAGGTTCAAAGCCTAGTTTAAACCAATGGCAATTTCTCAACTGTTGTGCATTAATTTTCCCCAGAATTTCTCCCTTTTCTTTCTGCTTATGGCACTAAGACATAGAAATATGTCTAATGTGTTTGCGTTAAAAGCCAAAATAGTCACAGATATATACCAAAAGTGTTACATTGTATATATTCTGTTCATAGGAAAGATTTCAGGAAAGGGAACAGAAAGAAGGGGTTAGGTAGAAGGACTGCATGAAGGGGAGCAGGGGGGTTCTGCACAGATAGGCAGGAGGAGATAGAGAGTGAGACCCATGGGGAGAGGGGATGAAGGACAGAGAGTGGGTAAAGCACACAAGAAGGTAGGGAAGAGGTAACAAAGGTTCAGGGGAAAGGGGCTACAGTGGGACACATACAACCACAGACAGAGCAGGGAGGGCTACAGTTCCACTCACTGGCTCAGTATGCTGATCCTATGCCAAAGGAGGAGATGAAAGAGGAGGAGGATTATGATTATGGTGGTATAGCTGATGATGAGGATGGGCCATGATTGGAGATCCAAATTCTCCTATGCAGAAAAGATGGCCGCAGTTCTAAAGATTCTGCAGTCCAGGGACATCCTGTTCAAGGCTAGAAGGGGAAAATGTGCTGCTGGCCAGAAGATGAGAGCATGGTGGTGTAGCAAGAACAGAGAGTGGCTACCATCCATTGGATACAGGAGGTCATCAATAAATGTTGTTTCAGCTGCAAAAGAGTGGTGAAGAAAAAATGCAGAATGGAATAGGCACATGTGAAAAATAGGTGGAGGCCCCCCAATCCATGATACCTTCAATGGATGAGGGGATTTGCCATCCCAGATGGTGGTGCAGCAGAAGCAGGCAAGTCAGCACATGAAACAGAGATCTAGCTGACAGAGTCAAACAACATTAGACATGCCAACAAAAGGTAACATATAGAGCTTTGTAAGTGAGAATAGTTATATGATATAGAATAAGGTAGTTTACTAGCAGGTCCAAGATACTTGTAACCAACACCCCTGTCATGCAACACTCTCCTGCATCTTCTCATCAGCCATAGCGGGAGTATGTTGAGAATATGTGTGTTTGGTGTTTGTGAGCTGTTTTAAAGATGGAGTCATTGGAGTGTGTTGTTTGTGCTTGGTTGATGGCTGTCATGCACAGAAGTAATGTTTCAGGAAATTCTATATTGGCATTGTTTGGTGTGTAGGTGTTCTTTGTGGTTTATTTTTGGTGTTTTGCGGCTTTATTGGTGTTCTGACACATTGGGGGTTATGAACTAAGGTGTGATAAAGAGGTGATAACGCGGAGATAACTTCTCCAGTGATGTCACTTCTCCTTTTCCTATGTTATTCTATAGAGCTAATGCATTAAGATCTCCAAAGTTGGAGAAATATTAGCTCATTGGCTCCATAGAATAACATAGGGACTGGAGAAGTGATATCACTGGAGAAGTTATCTCCGCATTATCAACTCTTTATAACTTCTTAGTGCATAACCCCCATTATATGGTGAGGAAAGGGTTAAGCTTACTTTGCTTAACTATTTCCTCTGAAGTGCACATGTGTCAGGTGTTGGTTTTAGGCTTGTAAGGTGCAGAGGGTTGTTTTAGCCCGTATAATGGATTATAGATGTAGTGGTTTGATGGTCTGAAATGTATGGCAAAAAGTATCCATTTACCATGTGCTGAGTGTTAGTTCAGGGTACTGAATCACTCAGTAGTTATGGCTTTCTATTGATTTCTATTGTGTAGTTTATTAGCAACTGTTGACTGTAATAAGCACGTGTTATTTTTCACATAGATAAGTAATTGAATAGCATGTGTTTCAGTTTAGACCTCTGTTAACACTGATTTAATTTAGTGCAGTGCATTGAATCAAATCCATGCTCTACAGAAAAGGAATTTATTTAGGAACTATTAGTAAGATTGAAGACTATTAAAGTAGCAGTAATACTTTATATAGATGAACAGATAAAAGGGGTGCTGATAGTGCATTAAATATTTTAATATAAGGTGATCCCCCCGCTTCCAAAGCACTTACTAAATTTCAGTCCATTAAAAACAGACAGCTAACGTATATGAAGGATTCTGACTGTCTTCACTCAGTCTTGAACTGTTCAGAGCTTCTCCCCACCACTAAGAGAGACCTCTAGGATCCTCAAAAATAATAACACAAACAGACAAAAAAATGGGGGAGCTTACTGGAATACCACAGATATCAACTTTGGAACTATTATAACAGGAACATTACTCACATGTAATCATGTATCAACCAGCTTTGTAGCCCATATAACTGGCTGTTAGTAAGCAGGACCATAACCCGTCCTGCTGGGGGATCTCCAGCCAATCCGGATACACCTCTTATAGAAATAACAAGCTGAACTCTTTTTGTAAAAAAGTATCAAAATGTTGTTCCTTATTATCGACCCACTAACACCTTTAAAATGTAATTATATAATAATCGGTTCAACAAGTTTCTGAGAGCACCGCTTTTTCATCAGGAACCAGAACAAACACTGGATTCCAAAGCTGATATATCTGTGGGATTCCACTAACCACCCCCATACTTTATATTGATGTTACATGTGTTGCAGTTGAATAATATGTAAAGCCAAATTGCAAATACCTTTTATTCTGTTTCTTTTTCAACTTCACCTATTTTTTGACACATTTATTTCCCTGACAGTGAGTTATCTGAATTGTTTTGTTTGTTTGTTTGTTTGTTTTGGAACACATACTGCATGTTGCTGTGAAAGCAGACAGATTGTAATAATGTAAAAACCACAGTGAAACAATGTATAAAAGCCTGCCTCTACAGTATACAGATCAATCACTACTGTAGGAAGAACTTGAAACACTGTATAAAGATTCAAACTTCCTCTGTCTAAGGCAGAAAACTCCCCTGGAGTCAGAAATTAGGAAACATAAAAAAAATAAAAGGGAAAAAAAAGATGAAAATGAAATAAATAATAAAAATTTGACTTTTATTTTGACTTTACAAGAGCATAATATGTAAAGGTTGCAAAAAAGAAGACCAAATGGAAGTACACCTAGGTGAATGTTGTCATCAAAACATACATCTATGGATATTGTGATTAGACTTCACCTTTGAAGGGATAATAATGTTCCAAATAAAATTGGCTCCAATTAATCTTCGTAGTATTTGGTCCATGGAGATTGTTATTTCAATACAGCCATAGCTGTAGTTCAAGAGTAAATGAATGATAAAGTATCCCCCTCCCGCCCCTTATACTGATGTAACACTGCTCACCTCAGAGAAGCAAGACTATTCAGATGGAACGCAGAGAGGGACAATCTTCAGTGAGCATTATGCTCATAGTAAAAAAATTGTCCCTTGATGTGATCTGTCTGGTCAAGAGACCATATTCCACATCTGAGGGGAGGTGGCTTACACTAGGTAACAGGGGTGGAAGGGCAATATTTTATAATTCAATTACTCTTGAACTACTACTCTGACAGTATTGAAATAACACTCTCCATGTCCCAAATACTATGAAGATTAATTGGAGCTGCTTTTATTTTGAAACGTTATTATCCCATTAATGCTGGACACTTATTAAAAACCCACACTGCTGGGCTCCAGTGTTTCCTGTGCAGTACTGCATAATTAAGTTTTCATAAGTGTTTTACAATAAAGGGGACATCTGGTTACTTTACATAAGAGTCTTTCATGTAGTCAGTCCTATTTACATATTTTTTGCATCGTATTTGAATGTGATTCCTAATTAACAACTTCTCATAATATAAAGTATTTATCTGCCTACGAGGCAGATATAGTCAAGCTGATACCTTTAATGGCTAACTAAACAGATTTAGGATGCAAGATTTCAAGAGCTCTCCGGTCTCTTCCTTAAGCAGATCCCAATTATCTGTCTAGATGAGAGACACCACATAAAGAATATCTCATGCATGGTCCTTTAGAACTATGCTAACATTTTAGACTGTAAAATACCAGTGTTCAATCATAGACCACATCAGAGTTCAAATAAAAAAAGTAATTAGGTTAAACAAACTAAGAGCCACACAATGTTACATATACAGTATGTCCCTTTAAAGTCTTGAGCTGAAGTGTTGATAAAGTTCTAGAAGTTGTACTTGTTTGTGACAAACTGTAGAAAAATTAGATTGTCGTATCTTCTTTCAATTATCTGTCATCTTTATTCTTAATCCTTTGAGTGGCGGCGGGTTGTCCAATACATTGCTTTGCGACACATTGCACTCACGCACAGTTGGTATTCAAAGAGTTAACTCATAACTTAAGGAATGCAACAGTTTTCTGATAACTACCATTATAGTTCTACATGGTGTTACATTATCCAAAAACACTTTCTACAATGTAACCATTATTCTTTAAAAGTATCTTTCCTACACAATACATTTCACTGCTTGACAAATTGTATCATCATCTTGTAAAGTGAACATCATTACATGAGAGGAGAACATTTGCATAGAAATAGCAGATGTGCTGCCATTTTTTTCCCACTATGATTTGTAGGTAGGCATCCAAACTAAACTCTTGTGGTCTCTTTCTCCACACATCCACTTCTCTAGAAAAATAAGAAAAAAGTATGCTTTTGTGTCTTTTACACTGGATTGAAACTCTGAAGTGCAGGAGTTGTGAGCATTGCCAGTCTAGCACTCAGTGGGTTAAATGGATTTTAAATTCAAAGGAGCTATGACGTAGGCACACAATGAACTTTGATTGAATGTGAATTTGCAGCCAATAATGATTCAGTTGGCTATTAAGAGATTAATTAGCTAGGATCATAACTGCTCTAATATAAATAGCAATTCACAGATCAGTTTTATGCCCATTTTTAAAATAAAATCTCAGAGGGGCAAAGGGACATTTCAGAGCTCTGCTGTGGACTACATTAGATAATTAATTAGCATCCAAGGCATTATGATATATTTTTACCTATAAAACAACCTATAATCATTTATTGAGGTAAAAACATATTTTCTTTTTGGTCTTGTGCAAAAAAAAAAAAATAATTAGGGTTATATTTATCAATCAGGCAATAACTCTGAGTATATGATTCACTGCTCTCCATTCCTTTTTTCTGTGAATATTTATAACCTTTGGATAGATATTTTACATGGAGTGAAAACTATCCAAGGAAATTTGCTCAAAATCTACAAAAGTAGAACTTTCCACATCTGAAACTGATTTAATAAGAAGAAATGCAACAATTCTAGAGTAAACCAACAGCATTAGAGGGGACAAATGTCCCAAGTTTCCATTGATCAAAATGTTTTTAACCACACTTGAATGTGAGACAGGTCTCCAGTGCACTGCAAAGCAATGCACTGAAGACCATACTAGCATTAAAGAGGTAAAGGAACATTTTAAGGGCAACTATCATGTACAAAGAGCCCTAAGAATAGGCCTTCTTCCCTGAGAACAAACGTATGGATGAAACTGGGGTTGTGAAAACATAGGTCTGAAGAGAGATCCTCCAGTTATCCATCATTTTTCCACAAGAACGACTGAAATGCAAGATTGAAATTTCATGGTTCAGTCTCATGTGGAAGGTGCAGCATCCACAGACAATAGTGAAGGACTTCCAAGTCCAACATAAAGGGTCTATGGTGGCTGCATGCACAACCATTAAAGATTGTGGTTGCAAGCCACAAACATAAGGGTTGAGTTCCAGCCCATTCTCAGTTTTCTGACCCTCCCAATAGCTGACAGAAGAAGGTTTGAGGGTACACAACACAACCACAGGCTGTTTACTAAATTGGTAAAATATGATAATTGTCCTTTCACTCAATGATAGTTTTCATTTGTTGGTTGGTTGGTTTGTTTTTCTTAGAAAGGTCTGGATTACATTGCAGGTGATGTTATCACTGATTTTATTGCAAAAATGAGTAGATGGAACCAGTAATAAAGTTATCAGCTGCAATGGAATTCAGTCTTATACAGAGCATGTGTATGTGTTCTCTTTCATTAGAAGTAATATGGAACCATTAGGGAAGGCATTATAAAGAGTATTTATAGCAGTAACTAGGAAAGAAGTAATAATGAACAGTTAGGGAGAAAGTAAAAAATAGTTAAGTGATTAGCTGGCAGAGTAGCTATATGTAGCAGGAAATGGTGACTGGAACAATTGATGTAGAAGGGGAAGTAGTATAGGGATTTGTGATATAATCAGGTATTGTTAGAGATGTGTGGAGTTGAAAACTTAGTGAATTTATGTGTATCCAGTAGAGGAGCTATATGGTGCTTGCAGAAGCAGTTAGTTTAGACATTATATGAAGCAGATACGGAAAAGGTTATAGAAAGTTGTTATAAGAACAGCAAGGCTATTGTAAAGCAATCCTGGTACAAATTATAGAGAGTAGTTATGGGGCAAAGAGTAGATTAGTTATTTGGGTCAATTAAGGGAGAAGGTTTGGGGAGTAGTATTAGGAGCAACATGTAGAAGCAAGGCACTGGTGAATTCTCCATAATCCAATACTTTAAAAATCAGTAGGGGACTTGTGGTTCTTGAGCCATTGTTAGAGTACAGCTTCCAACATATTTAGTCAGCCAATGGATGGCTGACATTGATGGCCGTTGTTGTTATATAGCAGTTTAATGAGTCACTAGTGGCCTATGCCTTCCTTGAAAGAAAAGCAAAAAAGCTGGGTGTCTAACAATTGACTATCCTGTGTTATTACAATGTACTTATGACAGAAGACATTATTTTATTTATATTTGGTGATAAAATATGGTAAACAACATTCCTGGAAGTTTCCATTTTATGACATCTGCTACCTCTTTTGAGGTCCATGTTCATATATATATGTTATTGTTGGTTCATGTTTCAATATGGATATTTCATATTGTGTCAATACAAGTCTTGGGAAGTTCCGACTGTAAAATAGAAGCCTTAGGAAATACTGTTGAGAATGTCTTTTGTGGGAGCTGCATAAAGCCAACCAAAAAACAGCAACTTATATTTCAGTTTGTTTTCTTTAAATTTCATGTTTATATAAACATTTTAAGATATGTGTATGCCATGTGAATAAATGTACAGTTGCATCTTCAAAATCAATTGCATTAATTTAACATTAACACTAAGGCTGTGTTCACAAAGATAATTCAGTAATGTTATTTGTACTTCTATTATGAACATATTTCAGTGGCTGACAGCCATGGGAAAGTGGTTGGTTGGTCCATGTGGACATTGACCATACAGGATTGGCTGATGCCAAAATGTCCAGCTAAGTAATGCATAATTGTGACAAGCCTTACAACAATGCAATCATACATCTGAAAGGTCTGCACATTGGCCACATAAGCCGCCTTGCAAGCTCTCCTTAACTTCCTGCTGATCATCTATGTTGTAATTTGCTGCATCTTGCTTGATTGGCTGTCACAGTCAAACATGTATGGGTCAACAGGGTGTAGTGCACCTTATGTCTGAATGGCTATGCATACTGACCATGTAGCACTGTAGCATGGTCACCCATGTAAACAAAGCTTAATGGAACGTGTTAATATAATCTTCTCGTGGGCTTGCAACATATTCCTTATAGCAAAGGTGCTGCATTATTACCATGTCTTTGTTTTTGAACACACACATATATAAAATATAATATACTGCTTTAACCTTGATGTGACAAGAAAGGAGAGTTGAAAATGAGCTGTCTCTTTAGCTGGTGTCTTCAGCATTAGATGGGTGAGCCAAGCGATTCATTTATCTGGCCAAGTTAAATGAGGGGAGACTGTCATTGAGATACACAGGACTAATTCATCACATATACAAGAGTGACACATAATTCAAAAATGATACAGCTTGCACTATTTCTATTTCATCTCAAATTATAGCTCAATGTGGGAAAGTAGTGCTGTATAAGAACAAGCTATGTTAACTCTTTAAGGACCAGAGGGGTGTATATTGATTTACAATGCAATGAGGACACCTCTGGTTAAAATGACCATAGTACTGCTTATGTAAGTTAAAGTGTATTCACTGTATACCCAGCTGTAGATTAACACTGAGGTAAAAATTGTAGCTTTTTGCTTTTAGTTGACCCTTTGAGTGCCTGAGAAATGTCCAGTGTGTCCACTTCCCATTCAGTCCAAACGGTTAATAGATTTGCACTATAATTTTTTAAAGATATTCACTAAAAGCAAATGTATGAAGCACTGGCACAATGCTAAATAATAGTTCTAGATCTTTTTAAGTCAAACGGCGGTGGTTAGTGCCCACAAGCAAGTTTTGCAGCCTAATTCTGCCATAATTTACGGCCCTATATACAAAAGTACAGACGAAGCATCAACTTAAATCATTGGTAATTTTCATTTGGTGCTTGATTCAGAATTTCTTCTGTTTTATTCATTTGTCTGTAAACAGTTTGGATGCTAGAGAAATATTTAATGAATTGTGGGAAAATGGGCTCAAAGTGAATTTTTTGCTTTGTGTTCTGGTCAATATTGCTTTTTGTCCACACAATTATAATATGTATAAAGACATTCCATGCTGTCTCTTCATTGCATTTCCTAGTTCATAACAGAGATAATTATAATAATAATAATAATAATAATATTAAACCTGCCTACACATTAAGGACCAGCTGGTGATTAAACAGAAAAACTCACATGCACAATATTAAAATATAAAGACAATTGGTAGATTTAGGAACGTCATGTAATTAAATAACCGATCATAAAACTAACAGTCACTTTTAATTGTCCAGTCTTCTTATCTGCAATCTGTGGTGGATTAAGTGTACCTAAGTGTTCCCAAGTCATGTGTTCCCCTCCTTTTTTCACCTGCTACCATTACGTGTGAGAAGAGGCAGATGATGGCTGTTATATAGCCCTAGGTTACAGCTCTGTATACCAATAGGTTCAAGTAGACCTGTTACCTTGAATAAGTTTGCATATTTGAAAATTTTATTTAAAACCCAGTAAACATTATGGTAACAAAAAAGCAACAGATGAACTGCTTAATGTGGACTTGTCAATTTAATACATTAATTCAGTGGTTCTCAATCTTTTTTTGCTTGGGGCACCCATAACATATGTAATGTACTTTATTAAGGGCATAATGAAGGGTACAATACATAAATATACAGTTATTATTAGCTGTTATAATAATAATAATAATAACAAAACTAAACATATTGTGCATAACAATTTCTATAAATCTTTATTTAAAAATCCATTTTGTTAGTCTTTATAGAAAACACAGGGCACCCTAAGTTGATGTCCGTGGCACACCAAAGTGCCACGGCACCCTGGTTGAGAATCACTGCATTAATTGATATCTGTCTATATGTCGTATTAGCCATTTTTCTGCAAAATAAATGGTTTGGGAGTAATTACCCTTTATTTTTTGGTGGTGCAAACAAATGGCTAATACAGCATAACAGGCAGTTTTTTATGCACTTTGAAATTAATGAAATTCATCTTAGGGTGACAGGTTCACTTTTATTGGGTGTTGCCTTCATAAAAATCACTTTATAGAAAAAAGTAGTGATATCTTAAAATATGCATCTCCTGATCTGTTTGGTAACATGATACTTACACAGTTTTTTAAATAAGCAAACTTAACTCATGGTTGCAGGTCCACTTGATCCCCTAAAAGATGGATGACATGCCTGAACTCTCAGAGAATTCCATTCTTTGAGGACAGATGACGGTCCTGGCATGTCATGGGTTAATGATTACATTGAGCTTCAGAGCGCTCTGTGATCATGGTGGTAGGACTGGAGCAGTCAGTTTCTGCCAATCCATGGTGGTCCCACATGCGATCACTCCTAAAGAGATCACATGTACAAGTAGAGCCATATGCTTGTAAACATTGCCTTTGTCACTTTTCTCTGCCTCTCTCCTCCTCACTCTGATGGCAAGGCAGAGAGAGAGAGAGAGAGAGAGAGAGAAAATACCTGCCAACAATTCAAATTGCCAAAAGAGGAGGTACTTTTGTTATAGGTGATGCTGCTGGAGGCATGATTGGTGGGTAGCACATTGTAAAAAAATGTTTTGTTTACTCCATGACCTACTGACAGCTCTTTATGTATTTAAATTCATGTTGTAGAACAACATCAAAATATTTTATTTACACAGGCTCATTTATAAACAACCACATAACTTTTTTTTATTTTTAGTGATTTGAATTCTGACACATTACTCAATGTAAGAAGATCAAAATAAATGTCAGGTAAAGCACAAATGCTTTTTAATTTGATTATTTATGATCGCTCAAAGTGGATATTGCAAGCAGTGCATCAGTTTTACTGATGACACTTAAAAGTGTAAGGATATATACAGAAACATAAATATTTTGATAAAATGACTGAATGGGCAGAAAAGTGACAGATAAAGCTAAACATAGATGATGTATACTTTTGCATTTCGGTTACAGAAGCAAATATTCTACATATACACCAATGGGGAAGCTAGAAGGGTTATCCTTGTTAGATAATGATTTGGGAATCAGATTACTAGTAGATAATAGGCTTTACAACAGTGTTCAGTATCACTCAGCTGATCCAAGCGCTAATAAGGTACTATCATATATAAAAATGGATATAATTGCACGAGATGAAAATATAATTCTACCTCTTAATAATACCCAGTACATTTTCAATTATGATATGTAGTTTATTCTTGGGCACCTTTTCTAAAAATACATTATTACACTGGAAAAAATACAGCAAAACTGATAAAGGGATTGGAAGACTTTAGTCATATCAAGAGACTAGCCAAAATGTTTGTTAACATTATATGAGAGACATCTAAGCGAGGACATGATGGTGGATGGGAGAAAAGTCAGTTTTTTCTCATGTGAATTTTCACAGATACCCTGCAATTTGCTGAATTTCCCCAGCAATTCAGCAGACAGAAACCCATAACAATTTTGCCTTTACACTAACCCCAATACATTTTCAGTGAGAATGATGCTGTTTTCCACCCATATCCATTTTCCTGCAGCAATACTGGGGGTGTCAGACTAAATATGTGTTGTTCTATGGCTACCTACCAGTACAATGGGACAAGATTGGTAATCCATATATGTGCATACCTGGGAACTTCCAATTGAGGGCTACCCGGAGGGGAGTCCTCTGTTCAGCAGGGGGTGACAATGTCGCTAATAGCGTCAAAAAGGGACGGGGTTTGACATGAGTTGGGGGCAGGATTTAAAGGTGTCACACAGAAGGCTGGGTAAAAAGGAACAGCGGGAGAAAAAGCAGATGTGGCAGAGTTTCAATAGAAACTCCCCACATCCGGAGGAATCAGCCTCTGCCCCGGAGACCCGGTAAAGCTCTGTCAGAACCGGAGTCTCCAGGGCAAATCCGGAGAGTTCCCAGGTATGTATATGTGTGGTTCCATGGCTACCAGTACAGTTGGACAAGTCTGGAGGTCAGTATGTGTGGTCCTATGGATACCAGTGAGACAAGGCTGTGGCACTTGTGTTTCTATAGCTACAGGTGGGGTAAGACTTTGGGTCAGTGTGTGTTGTTCTATAGCTGCCAACCTGTTTTGTGGGACCATGATATGTATCGGTATGTGTGATTCTATGGCAACCAGTGCAATGGGGATCCGTATGTGTAGTTCTATAGCTACCAGTGAGGCAAGGCTGGGGTGTCTATGGTGGTTCTATGGCTGACTACCAGTGAACTGGGTAAGGTTGGAGGTCAGTATGTGTGGTTCTATGGCTACCAATGCAGTGGGAAAAGGCTAGGGGGTCAGTGTGTGCGGTTATAAGGCTTCTAGTGGGTCAATGCTTTTTTACAGATGAACATTTTTGTCCATCCCTAGACAAGATGTACAAATAAATCCAAAGCTGTAGAACTCCTTATTTCAAGAACTGAATAAAAACATGGCTCATCTATGAAGACTACAACAATAAAGTGTTTGACTAAAACAGTGGGAGGAAATGTTTGCATTTAGGATAGTATTAGTAAGGAAATGGATTTCTTTGAATTGTGAAGGAGAATAGGCAGATACTGAAAATACTTTCAAGGGCATATTGGATCACATCTTAAGTAAGAATGATTTAGATAATTATGACAGTCTGTGTCAGCACAGGTAGAGGTTTATGCAGGGAGATATCCTGTTGCCTATTGAAGTCAGGAAAGGACATTTTTGCCCACATGTGTATAATTGGAAATGGCTTCAATGTGTTTTTGAAGGTTATTTTTTGGTCTTCACTGCATCAATAAAGCAGCTATAGCAAATGTTGAACACAATGGATTATTTTCTTTCTTTTTCAACTTCGTCCACTGTGTTTCTATTACAGCAGAAGCATACTAGATAGAATGAGTCAAAGATTTATATAACAGTCTCACCCACAGCACACATTGCCTGGTGTTAAGGTTATCAGAGAGGGAATTAGACTACACTTACCATTAAGCCTCTTTTAGATTTTGTTTCCTAAGCAAAGACGTGATGAAAGGTAATGTCACAGCTGTCATGGAGAGTGCTGTACTGTCACAGACAGTACAGTAGTACTGTGGACATCTAAAGGTTGGAAAAGACCAGATAAGATTTAGCTGCAGGGAAATTGAATTTTCCTGCTGGAATTTTATAAACCAATTTTAGAATTCCTGGGAGAGAGTTAAGTCTATCCTGAGGATTAGATCAATGTAAAGCTTTTTAAATAGATAGGGAATTGGGAAGAAGATGCTGCTGTCAAATACTATGTTCCTGTTTTGTTTCTATGTAGCCTGCTGTGCAAAATGTCCTCAGGTGCATAGAGCTGGTATCTCAGAGCCTGATAGAAATCTACTGACTGATGAGTGACAGACAGCTGACGTAAAAGTGGAGTTATTCTAGGGCAAATGTACTGCCCATAGGGAAAAAAATCGATGCAAACACTTGGAGACCTTTCTAGCAATCAAAGGGTTAAAAGCCCCATTTAACCCTTTGAGTGCCAGAGAGGTATCCAATGCATTGAATGCATCTAGCACTCCAAGGGTTAAATCAATGAGGGTGATCTGTTACAAAGAACCTGGGCAATCTGGGAGCAAACTAACTGCACTATAAAGAAAAATAAAAAAAAAAAAAATTTTTACTGATATAAATGGGGCTTTTAACCCCGTGCATGCTAAAGAGATCTGTAACACTGGAGCACTCTCTAGTATTCAAAGGGTTAAAGTCACATCCAAATGTTTTTGCACCTCATAGTGCACATGGTTCTCCAGAATCCCTCCACCAGGGAGATGCCATCGCTACATCTTGGTTCTGATTTATTTGGTTTGGTTACGTTCTATGGACGGACCACCTTGTCAGCATACACACATCTAACTATTATCTACAATAACCATGGACTTATTACCTGAATGATCAGTAGTAATTGCTATGCTGTGCGATGCAGAGGAGTCAGTCAGCTTAGTGAGTGAATCTTTTCCCTTGTAATAATGATTGCAGCTCATTTTTAAATAAGGAATGCCAGGTTGATTTACATTCTTTATTTTTTTGGTTCTTTATCTTTAATTTTTTTGCTTCTTTAAAACACCTTAAGGACTCATGACGGTCCTGTTCCGTCATGGGTTGTTATACCCTTAACGACATGACGGAACTGGACCTTCATGGAATTCCGGGCTCCCCTCGCGGCTGCACACCGTTCGGGGAGTCCGGAACGCAGCCACAAAAAAAAAAATGCTCCGTGGTCCTTAACGGACCGCAAGGTGCGTGCGCTGCCCGTCGTTAAGGGGCTAATGATTATTGCTGAGTGGATGATATTATTTTGTTCTTATATGTCACCCGAATGTTGGCCAACACAGTCCCAATATCTAATTGTCTAAGATTTGATTGTGCGTGTTGGTTGTTTCGGATACGTATTTTCTGTAGTAGTACTCTTAACAGGTCTTCCTTATTTTCATTTCCACCTATTTCCTTTATAGCAGTTCTGGGCATGCATTGATATCATGCAGTGCAATGTGGTGGTGTCCAGTCTGCACCCATGGTATAAATCCATGCTCAGACTTCTTTATTCAATCTATTTTCAGTTTGATTTTTATCATATAAGTTGTCTGCTTTTTACATACATATTTTTCAGTTTGCATTTCTTTATTTTGTATTTCTTAAGTATATCATTTAGAGTGCATTTCTTTTGTCTGTCTAAATCAGAATATGATGCTTATTTGCTTAGTGGAGCAGCATGGGTTTCCCACGCCGCATTGCTACATTGTGTATTTACGTGTATCACATTATATTACATTGTATCTTGGTGTGTTGACCCGTGGTGATGTCAGCACACCTCAGGGGTCCCCACCAATGAATCTGAATCTTGTTGTTCGCGGTCTTTCACCAGGCACTGTTTGGTGGCTATAAATATGCAAATTTTTTGTCATTCAGTGTATCTCTTGATAAAGGTGTAGGTGTCCAACTGAAACGTCGACTCTCTTTCACAACTAATTTGCCAATTTTTCTGATTCTTTAAAAGTCCAGAAAGTGTGGTTTATTGACTTTCTATAATAACACCTTAACCAGCATCCTGGCCAGCTCTCCTGTTATTTGAGTCTCACAATCACTCATACACAGTTATGATATTTTGGAACTCAATATTCACAAAACAACTGCACCCTGAGTTAGTAATTTAAATAATCAAACAACAATTTAATTGAACCTTCAAAATAAATACAATAGTTATATAAGTTACCGGTGCCATCTAGCATGGAACTACATTTATTATCTATAAATGTCTTAACATCTTGGATTCTAAAGAGATCACCAAGGCACTTTAAAGCAATGCTATGAAAACTTCTCAAGAAATCATGGGATTAAAGGTTCTGATTAAAGCAGTTTCACAGGAACATGACCTAAAAATGGGTAAAGCATGGTACTGTGTTAGCCATAGAAAATGGAGGGACTAGTTGATACCCTTATTGGATCAGTGGCATTTGGATGCTAGCTTTCAAGACAACTAGGTCTCTTCTTCAGGCATAAGAATCTCTGACTACCTGAAGAAGAGAGTAATTGAATGATAAAGTATTCCCCTCCTGCCCCTTTTACTTATGTCACTGCTCAGCTCAGTGCAGCAGCATGGTGTCAAAGTGGATTGCAGAGAGGGACAATCTTCAATTAAGATAAGGGAAAAATCTGAAAAAACTTTCAATGGGGGCAGGGCTTTCATTGTTCTCACGGTAAGAAAACTGTCCCTTGCTGTGAGCTGTCTGGTCTGTGGACCAGATTCCACATCTCAGGGGAGGTGGATTACACTAGGTAAAAGGGACTGGAGGGGGAAACTTTATCATTCAATTACTCTTGAACTACAACTCTGACAGTATTGAAATAACACTCTCTATGGCTCAAATACTATGAAGATTTATTGGAGCTGCTGTTTTTGTGAAACATTACTATCCCTTTAACTTACGGCACCTTGAACTCCTTTACAATCCTGTTCCTTCTACCTGTACCTGCTGTTCTAGAACTGCAGATATTCTCTAAACTAGATATACAATTTCCTGTGATGTAAACACATTTTGAATGCTTGACTTCCATTTCAAATCAAAGGGTCCATTTTGATACACAGGGTCAAATCTGACAAACATATTATGCAACTGAATTGTGACCTTGTTTCATGTGCTGTAAGACTGATATACTAAGAACTTAACCAATTGTTTGACAAACCACCTGCACCATAGGGTAAAAAATAAACATTCCCCAAATTTTGATTGACTTAAACATCTTTTAATCCCGTGAGTTCTAGAGTAGGTTCCAGTGGTTTATGTGTTGTATAACAAGGGAGCTGTTGACGAATTGGAGCATGTTTTGGGGACCTCTCTACCATTCATGTGGTTAACCCTTTGAGTGCCAAAAAGATATCCTACACATTGCAATGCAATGCGTTGGATACCTCTCTGGCACTCAAAGGGTTAAACGGCATATTTAAATAATTGGGAACGTTTCCTTCTCCCCTATGGTGCAGGTAGTTTGACCCGCAATTGATCAGTTTCTCCTTATGCAGAGCCTGAAACATGTTTACAATGCAGTCACATAACAGAGTCATAAAGCTGATATTTCTCTGAAATGGCACCTTGCCCATTACGTTTCTGCTGTATTCCCTTCATAGGTTTCAATGCTTTCTTAAACTAATACATTCTATTTTGAGTGCCTGCCAAGTTTTATTTACTCTTGTTGTACCAATATAGAATAGAACAGCCGTTTTGTTTATGAGAAACTACTGTATGTGTTGGATACCTGTTTAGCATACAATGGGTTAAAAGCTCAGTATAAATCAAAAGGAATTGTTATTTGTCCAAATTGGCTTAGGACCTACGCTCAAGGATAATTGCTCTAATTTCCGATAGGAACTCTATTGTTTAATCTAATTTCAAATGACAACAGTTATTTAGTCTTTATAGTTGCAAAAAATGTTCCAAAGTAATTACATCTGAATGTCTAAAATACTTTAAATACCGTTTGCTAACTATTGTCTAAACTGAGTACTAGTTTTAATGGGAATCTAGACTTAATATTGTATTTACATAACCATAACCACCCAATAACATATTAGAGCATGATTAAAGTATAATTATGATTAACCCTTTGAGTGGCAGAGAGGTATCCAATGCATTGCAGAGCAATATGTTAGGTTCTTTGCTGGCACCCAAATGGTTAATAACCAACTTGATAAATAATTAGGAAAAGAATACTTCCTTGCCAATATAATACACATAAAACATCAGAATGGCCAAATCAACTGGGATCACGATACCACTTTACTCTTACTTGTACATCAGAGCAAAATGATTATTACTCCCCTGCCCATGCAACCTGGCTCTCATGCGTAATGTTATGACAAAAGTAAAAGGGTATACTTTAAAGGGTTCAAACCCCAAAGGAATAAATTATCGTAACATACATATTAAACTCAATACTACACAGACTGTGCAAGGGCAACACCAGCCTAGCCAACACAAAACCCCAGAATGAAACAAAGAAGGGAGGATGGTATGATGCTCATTTTCCATCTCCCAAATGATGACTTCCTGTCTACCCAGAAACCTACTCCCCCACATTCCTTAACTACATTTAGCTATTCCGCTTTTCCCTGTCCCTTGCAATCCCTATCTAGGGAAATCTTAAAACACAGCTCTTTGCCTTGTTGTTTTTATAGATAGCATTTCATTTTATTTCTTTTTATATTTTTAACCTTCTGTTTTCCTTATTTTTCCCATTCACTCTCAGTAGATCTGTCTGGACTTTTACAATTCTGCATTACTGTTAAAGGGATAGTAATACTTTGTTTTATCTTTATTTTATTTTGTATGCATTAAAAAAACATGAAGAATGATATAAGTCTTATCTCTTAAACCTTTATGGTTTGAGAGATATTCACAAGCTAAGTTTCCCCTCCCGCCCCTTTTACCTAGTGTAAGCCATCTCTTCTCAGATGTGGAGTCTGGTTGTAAGACCAGACAGATAACAGAAGGGGACAATCTTTTTCCTATGAGAACAAAGAAAGCCCTGCCCCCCTTGACAAGTTTTTCAGGTTTTTCCCTTATCTTAATTGAAGATTGTCCCTCTCTGCAATCTACCTGGGCACCGCCCTTCTGTGTTACATCAGTAAAAGGGGCGGGAGGGGGATACTTTATCATTCAATTACTCTTGAACTACAATTCTAACAGAATTGAAATAACACTCTCCAAAGTCCAAATACTATGATGATTAATTAGAGCTGCTTTTATTATGAAACATTACTATCCCTTTAAACACTAGAATGTCTTTATGAACAGATCTGTATGCGTAGGGCCTCAGCTTGGAAAGACCAATCCACTAAGAAGAATTGAAGCAGTTCTGGAGCAAACCAATTGAATCTTAGGGACAAATAAAAATAGAGGTCTCCATTGCATTGCTTTGTACTCCAGGGGTTAAATACCCCTTAAGAATAAATAAAATGTATATTTGTCCACTATGGTGCAGTTAGTTTGCCCCAGAATTTCTCTATTCTGCTTAGTACATCAGCCTCACAGAGCTCAACGAACATAGTGCTGCTATAATGCAATATCTTGATGTGGGTCTTTTCTAAGATTTAGAAGCACATATCTTTCAAAGTTTCATCATCTACCTTTTGAACACAAAAAAATCCTAAAGTTGTAATTTATATTTGCTATAAGTAAAGAAGAAACATTGAACAAAAAGCAGAAATGTGCACATGCGCTAAAACCATTTTTCCTGAGCAAGTAGGTATTCCACGTGTTCTAATCCAGGAAGCCGTACACCAAAACCTTCATGAATTGTGCATAAAAAATTAGCTTTTACAACAACACCACAGGCATATAAAATCATGCATAATAGAACTTCCTGCATTAGATGCATTCGTTAATTCACTCAGACAAGATTGTAACCTGGATAAACAAAATAGTCAGTTCCACAAGGACGCACAAAAACAGTCTGTATATGAATGTAGCCCATAGACAGTGATGGTTAGTGGGCTGATTTAGAATAGAGTGGTGTAAATATATAGTACCCATAAAATAAGCAGTTCCAATAAAGGGAAAAGTAAATTACTAAAAATCATATAACACTTAAACAGAACTACTCATCTAAACAAATGAACATATAAAAGTAAATGAATGAGAATAAAATCAACAGTAAATACTACAATTTACTTCCAAACACAGTAAAAAAACCTCTTGGTCATAATAATACTGGTTTCCAATCTGGAACGCCATGCTATTATACCCACCACCACAAAACATCTTACCTATCATTAGATAAAACCAGACTGAGACTCCAGAGGACCATACTTGCACTTATGCTATGTGTTTCATGACAAAAAATGGTGCTATCTCAAAAACCTGGAGACCCTGTGGAAGCTACATGTGATGCACAGTATTAGTTGTATTTGCTGTTAAGAATTAGCAGAATATTATTTCACTGCCTCTGTCTGTGGGCATCATAGCCTACACAGAGTAAAGAAAGCACTGGCTGTAAAGAGACTTTGCAAGATCTGGTGTACCAGAGCTTGTCACTTGTTCACGCTGGTGCCCACAGAACTGTCCATGGAAACTCAACAAAGTCTCAGGGAGTTAATAGATGTGCATGACCCTTAAATACATAGAGTTAATGCAGCTCATCTGACTCCCTAGTTCAAAAGAACTTCATACCTCACTATGGCCGCTGTCCAATGTGATGTCCTCATAGGCGGTACTTACAGACATCCCAGTATGTTCACTCCTTTAGTGGAAGTCTAGGAATTCCATCCACCTCTATATTTTACAATGGATTAGAATGGCTTCCAATGGTAAAATCAGAAAATGAGCATTCTCCCTCCATCAATTCTTATGCCAAGATGGGATTCCAACCACCTCCACCACCAAGGTGGATTAAAATGGTACTCCCCATAAGCAATAGGCAATATAACAAAGAGATAGATCCACTGCCTCCACAAATGAATGTATTAGAGCGGTTAATTCAGCTAGTAACAGGAAACAGGAATATGATATATTCTCATTTAAACCATTAGGTGTAAATGTTTTCAATTTCCTTATCTATCAAACTTCACGTTGTAGTAAAAGTTTTCCCCTTTCTCCTCCTCTCTGTGTAGCTGGCTGTTGATCTATAATCATACACTGCATGTACGTCACTGTATGTTAGAAATGTTGGCTAAATGTTGCATCACAGATTTATTTGAAGTGCCTGTTTGGACAGCGTCATGGATGGATTTTCGATGGTTAGCCATCCGTTCCCTCAGAGCTGTTATAGTCTTCCCAATGTATAATAAAGAACATGGACATTTGATTAAATAAATTATAAAAGTGGAGGTGCAGGATAATCTTCGTGTGAAAGCTATGTCTTTGCCTGAACGTGGGTCTTTGAATGTGCTACCTGTGAGCAAATTTGTGCATGTGGTTCAATGTAAACATTTATAGCAACCACCTTTATCCTGTTTCTTGGAAAGCCAGAATTGTTTAACCTTAGTATAACAATGCTTAGGATCCATTTTAATGAGTATGTTCCTGAGCTTTGGTCCTCTTTTGTAGGCCATCATTGGGGGATATCAAAAAATAGGATGCAATGAGATGTCTGTGTGGGGATCATGTCCTGATTGGGTGAGGGTCACAGGGTATTTATAATGGTTTGGGTGCACCATTTTGGCATCTTGACAAAGAACCATGTGAGGATCGAAATGTTGACCATAAATAAAGATACATCTGTTGTTCCAAGTTCAAGACCTGAGAGTGCTGATTTCTACCAAAAGATTTATGAATTACTACGATCGTGCACCCAGGCTTTTGCCCCAGTTGATAAGTATTGGGGACAACACATTGCACCATAGTCAACAAATAATAATTTGAATTGATTTTTTCTTTGTCAGTTTCTTATACAAACCAATTCATGAGAGACTGATGTACTAGCGAAATTCTGGAGCATACCAACTTCATCATGGGGGGAGGGTTAAAATGCTCATTGAATTAAATTGTGTTTGCTTTTAGCTATATTTGTAATCATTTTTATTAACTTGGTATCATCGTTAGTGAGGAGTCGGAAGATGATGTTTGAGACTACAGGGAGACATTCCCATTGATGTAAATGTTACTTTTAACCCTTTGAATGCCAGGGAACCTCCAAATTGAAGAACTTACTAGCAAGTAAGGATTAAATACTTTGAATGCCAGAGGTGTGTGCAACACATTGCAGAGTGCATCCATCTGGCACTCAAAGGGTTTAATAAAGTTAAAATTACAGGGCCTTTTCATTTGCCTCCTATGGTATAGTTATTTTGGCTTAGAATTGCTCCAGTTCTGTTTAATACATCGGCATCACTATGCATTTAGTGTGAATTGAGCATGACATTTGCAAAGGAGATTAACAGTTAAGCATAAGCAAAAATTAAATATATGAACAAATGATTAGCTCCTTACAAAATGATTACTGTTTAGCAATCCATATCAGCCTCCGTTAAGTGATTAAGCATTGCATACATGAGCAAACTCAATACAACTTTAAAAGTCTATTAACTTGAGGTTGAAACACTAAGAAAGAGGAAGGCACAAAATAAAGGGACACATTTGTCAACGTTAACATTATTTTGAAGGACCAAAGACTTCAGAATCGTGTATATTCCTAAGGGATTATTGTAAAAGCAGCTCTAGCTGCTTAATAAATATGATCAGGGATGGATTTCCCTACAGGCAGAGTTTGTTGTTGTCTAATGTGCCAAATTTGGTGGTGTCTCAGCCTTGCCAAACCCACTTGACTGAGTTGTGGGTGTGGCCAACATAATCCCAGTGTTTTTGCACCAGAGATCTAGTTTATATTCTACTGTTACACAGTTTATTAATTTGGCCACTTCATATAATATATCATTTATAATCCATTTACTCTGTATGAATTTGGTTAGGTGTTAGATCATAGGAGGAGTGGGGTTGTGGCTGTGGGTGGGACCAGAGATGGAGTAAGACTCCATAGGGCCCTAGGCAAGGTACCAAATTGGGTCCCCATATCCTCTGATTTGTCATTTCTAGCAGGTATTTGCATAGTGGCTCTCATTGAAGTGGGAGCAACTGAATAATGCTGGTCTCATTCAACAAACATGGTGCTTGACACAAGATGCTAGTGGAAACAGCAGCAGGAGCTCTGTTTATGACCCATCACTTTCAGTCAGGGCCCTCCATATTTCCAGGGGTCCTAGGCCTAACCATTGCAATAATGGTTGATCAGGCTCTGGGTGGGACTATAGGCACCAAACAAATTATTTCCCAGGGGCTTCTGGGATGTAAATAGTTTCAAAGTAAATTTAAGGGCCCAACATCACTCTTTTAACACCCAGTATCACATTGATAAATGTGGCCCAATGTAGTTTCATGTTTAATTCTGAAGTTCATTTTCACTGAAGCTGATGTACTAAGAATAATTCTGGATCAAACCAACAAAACAAAAATGTTCATGATTCCCACTGAATAAAATTGGTCTCTTAATCGCCTGAATGCCCGAGAGGTCCCCAACACATTGAGAAGCATTTGGAATTTTAATTTGTCCCCTACGTTGTAGATGGTTTGTCCAGAAGTTGCTCCTGTTCTACTTAGTGAATCATCCTCAGTGTCTTCAAAAATGTAGAAGGTTGTGTTATGAAGGATCATATCACAATCATGAGCAATACTGGACTAAATCAATGGCAGCAGGCATGAGAAATAATAATTTGAATGGGGCTTTTAAACTAGAGATGTCTCCAGTGCATTGCTTCACATTGTAACGATAATAATGAAAAAATATAAAAAACTATTTGACTTTTTTACATATCACCAGGAGCCATCCCCAGATTACTTACCACCATATGAGCAAAGATAAAAGTACAGCAATTCTGAGACAACCCAACTGCACTATAGGGAACAAATACAAATTCCTCTTGAATTCTAGAGCAGTTTCCAAATTCTGTGTTTTTTTTGGTTAAAAAGTTCCCCTTAAAGACTGCTTAGCAATGTGCTTGACATCCCTCTGGCCCTTAAAAGGTAAAAAATAACTATTAACACTTACTAAGGTGCCCTGAAACAATAATGCAGCATGGCACAGTAAGAGATTTTTTTAGATGGCCAGTGCAGCAACTGAGCCCATTGCCTTAACAAGAAAAGTAGTAGGAATTGCCACATATCTCTTCCTCTTGAATTCACACTGACCACCAGATCAGCCTGTGCCTTTATTCAGTCACAGCCGACTTCCTGTTTGGCAATCTGGCAAAGTGTGTTTACTAAAGCCTCCTTTAGGTGTCCTGTGTCTTGATGTGGTGTAAAAGTACATGATCTCTGAGATCAGACTAAACCACACATTTTTCCTGTCAGCCAGGAAATTCAAAAGGTGGGCCATGAAATGCGCAAGTTTGCAGTCATGAAAGTGGAGTTGAAATATGGACCCTCCATCCTCCTACAGTGTGATCACCACTGGTGTCATAGCTATCTGATGAAAGCACATACCGCCCTAGTATTTTGGCCACATGAGGACAAGTGAAGTCCTTTAACCCTTTTTGGACCACAGGAGTGTGCAATGCATTGTTTTGCAATGCTTTGAGCACCCATTTTGTTCTTAATTGGTTAAAAAAAAATTCTTTCTTTCAAGATCCATTTAATTGCATCTCAGATCAGTAAAGAGATGAAGACAATGAAGTTTCTAGGCATTGGGTAATTCCCTGCTTTAAATCTGTCCTAGTTTTCATGATAATGACTTCCCTGTCGCACTGAAAGGCTGTTTCAATGTCATACACATTTAATATGTATTTAAACACAAATGTGAACCTTTGCAAAGGTACAATGTTTGCCCAAGGCAAAAGGATTAGCACCACAACATCATCTCAGCTAGTTAATAAGCTGTTTTGACAATTCACCTATAATTTGTACTCTGAGTACTTCACGCTTTGCATTTTCCATGCCAACCACACAAAAGCTTTGTAATTAGGGACTTAAACATTATCGTTTAAAATTGAGTCTATGAGATTCTGCTACAGCTGGTCAAACAAAGTTGCATCTCACCCTCTGAGTGCCGGAGGGGTATTTGCAATGTGTTCGATACCCCTCTGGCACTCAAAGGGTTAAGTAAGTACAGATGCTGGAAGCACAAAGCTATAACTATTATTTGTTAGAAGTATCATCAGCATCTATCACCAGCACACATGCAATGCCAAACTTTATTTACCATATACAGTGGTTATATAATACACTGGTATGTACATATTACACAATCTGAAATTTTTTGGAAAAAAAGTTTATAATATTTCCATTGTTTTCACATAATACCATGCAGCAACTTGAAAATTACAGCAAACAGTACAGACACTTGTTCTATTTAAATATAGGTCCCTTAGCTTATGCTTTCTGTTTTCACAGCCTATACAACAATAAACAGGTTGGAAATGCCTGAGCCAATCAACCTACCCAAAGACAGCTGTTTCAACCTTCTGGGTCTCATTAGTCTGGGGCTAGCTGATTGACCCATGCAAGTGAATCTGCCAAAAGGCAGTATGCCAAACCATGACAAGGTTATTAACAAAAAAAGTGACAACAATCCTTCCAACATATAGAGGTCATAGCTTACGTCTTACAGAGTTCTATGCAAAAACATGCAAATGAGAACACACTATGGATTCACTTTTAAATTTCAAACCCATATAAATATTCATCCCTTATGCTTGAAATGCATGAGCCAATCAGCCTACCCACAGACAGCTGTTTCAACCTTCTGGTGGAGTGATTTTGTCACTTTTTTGATTACCATAACCTTGTTGATGGTTTGGCACAATGCTTACAATATTCACAGTGCTATGCAGTCATAAATACAATTTAACAGATTAGTTTGATGTGTATTCTTCATATATATTTTTTTCATCTGGTGTTACACACATGCTACTAACATTTCATTACTTGTAATCCATACTGTTTCCCTGGGATAATGTGACATGTATTTTTGATGTTTGCCATGGTAGTTCGGCACAATAGGCCACATATAATATTTATTGTAGCATAGTATTGGGCCTCAAGTCTGAACAGTAGCCTTCCTGAACAGGAACCTATTCTAGCAACCAAGGGGCTAAACAATAACCTTTAAAGGGGTATATAAACTACTGCAGGAACATTGAGATTGCTCCGACCAAACCCACTATTCAGAATGTGGGTGTGGCAAACACAGTTTAGGGACTCCTCAGAATGTGAAGCTCTAAACAGTTGCCTACTCTGCCTATTGTGAAATACGGCTCTGGATTTGATAATATACCATGGAACCATACAGGGATGAGAAGGAGGGAAATAAAGGGAAATCATAACTCAGAGCAGAAGTCAGATTAAACTACTCATTTTAAAGGAAGATGTGCACACATTATATTGGGGTAGTATTCCCTGATGTTTATTAATCCAGCTCTGTTATTGCTTGGTCAGAATGCAAAATGCAAAATTTATTTTAAAGAGGGATTTGCGTGAACCATTTTGCACTTTAGGGCTCTATTCAATAAGATAATTAGGTGCAATTACTGAGCAAGCAAACTGCAACATAGGGGTATGCAACTCCTATTGATTTCAGTTGGGCTTTCAACCTGCTATACTCTTATCCAGTACATTACATGCAAGCATTGGAGACTTGTCTAACATTCAAAAGGTTAAAAAATCATTTAACTCAGGGAGGGTTTGTGGAATTTTTATATGTCCCCTATCATGCAGATGGATTGTTCCAAAATTGCACCTCCATAGCTTATTTATCTGGCCCATGGTCCGTAAACCCTTTGTGATCTAGACAAGATGTTATGAAAACAGTAAAAGGAGGGTGGGTTAAAAAGTATCCACATTTTTTCATATAATACAATTACAATTATGTACAGTAGCATTTTTTCTATTATTTTCTCCTTTTCAACACAAAGTCTGTTGGTCCAAAGCTTGTATATGCAACCAGGAAAAAAAAATTGTTGAGTAACAAGCCACATTTGTACTACTACTTTAATTTCTTGGTCACTGAAAAGAGCCATGACTGATGATCAGATGATGAGCCACTTAATCGACAGTCTCCTGTCAATTACCCAGCATTATAGCAGGGTCTCATTCAATGTTGCTCTGTGATGGATTTGGATGGGCATCCAGATCATTTTTTGTCAGTTAAACTAGTACAACCATTTTTGG
The DNA here is from genome assembly GCA_037306005.1 of Rhinophrynus dorsalis. Lineage (NCBI taxonomy): Eukaryota > Metazoa > Chordata > Amphibia > Anura > Rhinophrynidae > Rhinophrynus > Rhinophrynus dorsalis. The sequence goes on from CM074718.1 coordinate 476,749,820, forward strand.
ACATACAGGGCTGCCATCAGAAATGTTGGAAACCAGTACAAGTTTAAAGCCAGCTCACTGCCACCCCACCTCACACAATTGCACTGCAGACTAGACGTGTATGTAAATATGGAGCCCATGGAACCACTCAGACATGTTCTATTATATGAAATGGAGGACACTCCAATACTCTGCTATGCTACCTGCCAAATTTACTTAAAAATGAGGCCTTACAGGAGATCAGCCAGAATCCCCATGGACTAGTTTGTTCATCTGGGGGCCCCTTTTGCTACAGCCCCCTGTCATGGAGACAGAAGACTAAGAGTGGCCTGCATGTATGATCAGGGAGGAAGGCTCCCCCTGTTTGGCTGTGCCCAATACACAAATGTCATGGGCTGCTGGTCAGGAAGAGGAGCTGACCACAGCAGCAAAGGTAAATAAATAAAGTGGAATCCAGAGAGCAAGAAAACCAGCACACACACAATTAAAGGGAACACAAATGTATTATATATATATATATATATATATATATATATACACACACACATACATACATACAAGGAACATGCAATAGTAATGCACAACAAAACATACAATGAAACAGAAAAGAGCAGGGCCTCTGGACACTGGGAAACTGGGCCTCTGGGCATGGGGAAACTGGGCCTCTGGGCATGGGGACCTGGACCTCTGTGCACAGGGATAAAGCTAGCTCAGAAACACAGGAGGGAGGCATAGGAATGTTAGGGGTGCAGCCAGCTCAGGAACAGGAGGGCAGCCTGCTCAGGAACTCAGGGGTACAGCCAGCTAAGGAACACAGGGATACAGCCAGCTCAGGAACTCAGGGGTACAGCCAGCTCAGGAACTTAGGGGTACAGACTGCTCAGGTACTCAGGGGTACAGCTGGCTCAGGAACTCAGGGGTGCAGCCAGCTCATGGAACTCAGGGTTTGCAGGTGGCTCAAGGAACTCTGGGGTGCAGCCGGCTCAAGGAACTCAGGGTGCAGCAGGCCCATAAAACTAAGGGCCCAGGGTCATAGGAAACAAAACTAAAATGGGATTGATCTGAACTGATCAGTATAAACTGTATAATCTGGCCCAGAGGAAGGGGAAAGACTGAACTAAATAGGTAAGAGGTGATTGCAAGGTGGGGTCAGCTGGGAACAGCATCAGGTCAGCTAGGAACAGAATCAGATCTCTTAAATCTGAGTGCAGCAACCTACAACAGCACTACAAAGTGGTAGTGGCCCTGTGAGGTACTACACCAGGATGTGGAGAGGACAGGATCGTGACAACGAGTACCTGTAACTTTCTGATGACAGCCCTGTTTATACATACTCCACTGTCGTAAAGCACTGTTTACATGTTGTTCTGAAACTCTGCAATGGATTTCTGCCACAGATACACTTTCATCCTACAAGAATTGTATCACTGCTTGCTGCTCTTCTATGGTGTATATTGATAGCAACTTTCTGTCTCACAATTGTAGTTTAAGTATCAGCCATGCTTCTCTGAAGAGCCGCTATAGAACACTGGCTAATCAGAACTAGTGCGTCAAGAGCAGGGTAGGCAACATTTGCCTTTCCAGCTGCTACAGATTACAACTCCCATCATCCTTAACCAATCATTGACTGGTTGGGAATGATGGGAGTTATAGTCCCAAACAGCTGCCCATCACCTGATGTAGAAGAATTGAAGGATCTGAGTCTAACCATGTCCTATTCTAGGACATGCTAGGTGATTTCTGAGATTGATGGTAATAACATTAAGACGTTTTTCATAAATGTGTGTTGCATTTAGACCCTTAATGATCAGACTGTTGTGCTCCTTAACCTTTTGGGGTCCAGAGGAGTGTGAAACACATTGCTTCACAATGAGTTGCATGCATATCTGGATTTTAACCCTTTGAATACTAGAGAGGTATCCAATACATTGCAACACAATGTTTTGAATACTGCTCTGGCACTCTAAAGGATAAATGGTTAAGAACCACATCACATTTCCAATTTTTTCAATGTGTTTGTAACAATAGGTTTCATATTTTTATTGTATGAAATACCCATGCTATCTTTGTGTGTGTGTGTGTACAATACTTATAAATGGTAGGAGAAAGGTATATCATTCTGCCCACATAATTAATGTAGCTATTGTAAAGTACTCCAAACTAAATTCAGCTAATGCAACTATAAGTGTAAGTTTACTGAAATAAAATGTATACAGCGCTCCAATATACATAAAACAAGATATAATAAAAAGAGTCCTTAGATATAATAAAAATAATAATAATGGTGTCTCAGAGAGTCAGCTTTAGTCTCTGGCGTCTTCAGCGGCACCTAGCACAATATGGAAACTAGAAAAGAAAAAAGGAGAGAGCACAAACCATCTGAGTGCAACCTCCAAAAAATAGAAAGTATTTTCTCACATAGATTGTACTCACAAGAGGTATTCTTTTTAAAGTTGCTCAAAACAATGAAGAGAGTCAGTCTGAGTACAGAGGAGATAGTTTTTTCCCTCTTGCAATAAAGTAGCTGTATTTGTGTGTCACTGAAATGTGACCGAGTCCGTTGGTGAGTGTCTGCTAAGAGATAAACCAAAAGATTTCCTCTAAGGGTACCTCCGTGTATATTATAACCACTATAAGGGCCCCATGATAAATCCACTCACAGGATAGTAAAGAAGGTGGAACACATATAGCCCGACCCGGCACTTCTCCAGTCAGCTGTTCACACAGATATCTTTTTCTATTGCGTGCAATGTATGCAATACAGCTCAAATCACGACGTTGATGATAGCAATAAGCTCCAAATGTAGTTCAATAAGATACTTTATTACCAATTTTGCCCTACGCATTTCGTGAGTATACCTCACTTCATCAGGGGACTTAAAAATCATGACAAATGCACATTAATATATACAGTTTACAATTGAATTTACCTGCTGTCTCCTGACGTCTCCTCTGCACAGACACCCTGAACGAGGCTGAGGACACGACAACCGCAAAGTATACCAAGCCTCGGTTGGATTCTCAGTCCAGTTCTGGATGATACCATGACAACGGAGATGCCACGGTCTCCAAATAAGATATATACTATTACTGAGGTATAACAGCACGCATCAATTACAATATCTTTGCATTGCAATATAATTGTTATTTGGGCAAGATCATTTCTCCTCCACTTGTCAAAAAATTGGTTGACTGGAAATAGTACTTAGAGAAAATGCCGCTAAACGTTTATGCATAACTTTATGTCACATTTAGACAATTTTACAGACGCTTTTTTATTAATCTCTCACATTATGTTTATATTCTGTGAGTGCCAAGGAGGTATCCAGCACATTGGGGGCTACTCACTAAGTCGTGATAATGAGGTGATAAAGTAGAGATGACTCCACCAGTGATATAACTTCTCCAATTCCTAGGTTATTCTATGGAGCCAATGCACTAAGATGTCTCCAACTTTGGAGATCTTAGTGCATAGGCTCTATAGAATAATATAGGAACTGAAGAGGTGATATCATTGGAGAAGTCATTTCCATTTTATGACCTCTTTATCACTCTTTAGTGCATAATGCCCTAGAGGGGAGATTCACTAAGCAGTGATAAGAGGTGATAAAGTAGAGATGACTTCTGCAGTTCCTATGTTATTCTTTAGAGCCTATTCACTAAAATCTCCAAAGCTGAAGAAATCTTAGCGCTAGGCTCCATAGAATTACATAGGAATTGGAGAAGTAATATCACTGGAGAAGTCATCTCCGCTTTATCACCTCTTTATCACCACTTTATCACTGCTTTGTGAATTTCCCCCAAGGGGAATTATGCACTAAGGAGTGATAAAGAGGTGATAAAGTAGAGGTGTCTTCCCCAAAAAGAACACTTCTCCTATTCCTATGTTATTTTATGGAGCCTATGCACTAAGATATCTCAAGTGGGAGATATTTTAGTGCATTGGCTCTATAAAAAACATAGAAACTGGAGAAGTGATATCACTGGAGAAGTCTTCTCCACTTTATCACCTCTTTTTCACGCCTTAGTGAATAACCCCCAATGTATCAGATAGTTATCTAGCACTGAAAGGATTAAAAATCAGTTCTGCTACTATAACCTATAACCAGACAGGCATAAGGTAGTGCCTAAATTGCAGTACATTTGAGAGATTATTTATTCAGAGAGTATATATTTTTTTTTTTATGGATAAAAGCAGGGCCGGATTTCCCGTAAGGCAGACTAGGCATCTGCCTACAGGTGCACCCTACAGAGGGGCGCCTGCCACTGCAATTGATTTATTTTTTTTTTTTTTTGATGTGGAGCTGCTTGCTATGCCGCGCCGAGCCACCCACTGCTGCATTGTAAGCTGTGCCTTTAGCTACTGAGCTCTCCCGGCTCTATAGTAATGCAGAACAATGGGAGATGAAATCTCCCAGTGCTCTGCATTACTAAAGGAAGTTCATGTGGGAGCTCCAGCAGCTGCAGGTCTGTGCAGAAGCACAGATCTCTCCAGCCGCTTGACCACCAGGGAGGTAGGAAACGGATGTGGGGGAAAGAATGAGGCTTAATTTGGAGATAATGGGGCAATGTGAGCTCAATATGGGGATGATGGGGGGCAAGTGATGTGGAGCTGATGGGGTGCAATGTGAGGGCAATGTGGAGCTGATGGGGGGGCAATGTGAGGGCAATGTGGAGCTGATGGGGGGGCAATGTGAGGGCAATGTGGAGCTGATGGGGGGGCAATGTGAGGGCAATATGGAGTTGAATGGGGCAATGTCATTCAGGAAACCAATAGAGAAACCTAGGAAAAATACAAGACACCTTTTCTTTGTTAAAAAAAAAAGGCTACAGGTAGAGTAAAAGGGATACCTTTATTGGCTAACTGTGTAGCTCTACTTTTTTTTTTTTTTACAAAGAAAAGGCGTTTTGTATTTTTCCTAGGTTTATCTGCCGGATTCCTTAATGGCTTTACTGTCTGGTTGACAATTAGCCTGGATCTCTTTGCCAATTCCAATAACAAAAGTCCACAATAATCTAATCAGCAGCTGAATTGCTTTTCCTTTGTTCTCCTTCTCCAATTCCATTTTTCATGCAATCAATCAGAGAAATTGTCTTTCATCAGAAAAAGTACTACCGCACAGGAAAGAGAGAAATGATCCTTTTAGCACAATTATGTAGAGGTATTTTACTGCAAATCATTAAGAAATGAAAGGATACTAGGGTAAGGTTAACCTTTTGAGTGCCAGAGGGGTGTGCAATGCATTGCTAAGCAATGCACTACACCCCCACATGGTGATCAAATTAAGCATGTCTATATTAAATTAATTAGTTCTATTTTGCTACAGACAAATCTGTGCTGATGATTTGCATTCTGAATTAACATGCAGCAATAATTCATTTGCACCTGGTCTGATTACAGGCTAATTAACGAAAAGAAAAACTATGTAGCCTTCAGTTTCCTATAATGTTTCATATATTCAGAAAGCCAAGTTTCAATAATAAGTTTTGTAATACTAAAGTGACAGTTAACTTACTTTTTGACCTCTGCAAGTGCATAATATGTCAAGTCAAATTGCCTATACACGTTTTATCCTCGTCGCCTTTTTATTTCGCACATTTATGTTCCTGAATATGTAAACCCTGGATCTGTTTTTTCAGAGAGATTTTTGTTAGGGACTGTTAAAGTAGGGAGAATAATACAATGTAAAACTATAGCTGCAGCACTGAATGCCCTGTATGCTGTATTTAACCCTTTGAATGCCAGAGAAGTATGCCACCCACTGCTTTGCAATGCTTGGTGAACCCCTGCGGCACTCAAAGGGTTAAGCTTCGGAGGGTCAGGGAGTGTGCAACACTGCAAAGCGTTTGCCACTCTGGCACTCAAAGAGTTAATAAACTAGAGGAATTTATTTTGGTGCGCCATCTTCTCCATGGTGCTGATCATAGTGCTATGTGATGGTATAAAAGACTATAAGGCAAAGTAATCCTTTACATGCTACAACTGCAATAGAGGAACCATGTAAGGGCATAGGCACATGGTCTTATTGTTTTACGTGTGTATTTTTTTCATAATAATGCATACTACATTTTCCTGTTCTGTGCTTTTTGTTCTCTTTTGACCTCTTTTTTGCAGATATTTTTGAAGGAGTAGTAAACTTTTTATGTCCAAAAAACAAACCAAACATATATTGTTGGGATCTTCCTGATGAGTAAAATAATGATAGTCCCATTGTTGAAAGAGATGTGTAATTCCAGAGTTATTATAGTTTAAACTGTCTTTTTAGGTTAACATTGTCCTTTAGTGATCAGAGTTCAATTATTTATTGCATTTTGTGAGAGAGGGGAGTCACTGACAGTTTACCATATAATATGATAGAAACTGTTAAGTCATGTTGACAAGTAGAACTTTCAGGAAGTAGTCATGTTGTAACTCACTTCCTGGCAATTTGAACCATTAAAACATTTGGAAAAACAATGGCCAGCAGTGGGAGTTCCCGTGTTTTACTCTGTAGGAACATCTTTATGACATATAGGCTTTCATTAAAAAAGTGTATGATGAGTAGTTTAGTGTACTGATGGCACTGACATGCTTATGAAGCCATTGTCTTCTAGAGGTTCTCCAAAGTCAAAGCTGTCTACCATTCTTTTTATGTATTCTTTTTGTTCATAATTGTAAAACAAATAAGGTGAATATGTTGGTCCTTTATTAAAAAAATGATAATTTAAATAATAATCTTATATAATAATCCGCCAGATGTATGTTTGTCCAATGCAGTCATATGCAGTAGAGACTACCTGATGCAGTCATGCACAGTAGAGACTGCCTGAACTCTTGGCCCGTGCACATGGGCTTTTACACTAGTCCTGTATAATAAAAGGCCAGATGTATGTTTGTCCAGTGCAGTCATGTACAGTAGAGATTGCCCGAAGTCCAGTGCAGTCATGTGCAGTAGAGACTGCCGGAATGTAGGCGCTGGAAGGCCCGTGTACACAGGCTGTTACACTAGTAGTGTAATAATTGCAGTGCTATTTTTAGAAAATCTTGTTTAATAGAGATCACAATGATAAAAGGTGTATGTACTTAAAAGTATAGATACCCAGATAATCAACAGACTTTGGGAGCAATTAACTTACCCACTGAATTTAAAGGCAATTATTAGAGGTACTTTGGGTTTTATGCACAGATGCCAAGTGGAGCAGTTATTGGGGGAAACCAACTGCACCATAGAGGACCTTTATGACAATAAGCACCCTTTATTAAGCCTTTAAGGACCAGAGGGGTTTACAACACAATGCTTAGCAATGTTTTGTACAACCCTCTGATCCTTAAAGGGTCATATGCACAAACCCAAAGAGCAGCAATTCTGACGAAAAGCAACTACTCCATAGAGAACAAATAAAGTTCAAATTCAATACTTCATTTTATCTTTATTTTATTTTGTAGGCATTAAAAAACATGAAGGACGATATAAGTCTTATCTCTCAAACCTTTCTGGTTTGAGAGATATTCACAAGCAAAGTTTCCCCTCCCACCCCTTTTAACTAGTGTAAGCCATCTCTTCTCAGATGTGGAATCTGGTTGTAAGACTAGACAGATAACAGAAGGGGACAAACTTCTTCCTATGAAAACAATGAAGGCCCTTCCCCCCTTGACAAGTTTTTCAGATTTTTCCCTTATCTTAATTAAAGATTGTCCCTCTCTGCAGTCTACCTGGGCACCTCCCTTCTGATCTGGCTGAACAGTGTTACATCAGTAAAAGGGGCGGGAGGGTGATTCTTTGTTATTGAATTACTCTTGAACTACAATTCTGACAGAATTGAAATAACACTCTCCAAGGTCCAAATACTATGATGATTAATTAGAGCTGCTTTTATTATGAAACATTACTATCCCTTTAAATGGGGCATCTCTTGGATTCAAGGGCTTTTAAATTTATGGGGGATTTTGATTTTATGCCCATATTTATAAAAGAAAACTGGAGTTATTCTGGAGTAAATTGTACTATATGCTGGGTTAGATTTCTCATTAGACCAAGTAGGCAACAGCCTAGAGCACAGATTTTGGCTTGTCTATGCTGGCTGAACCCAAGTTTTGAGTGATGGGTGTGGCCAATGCAATCAAACTTTTTCCCTACACCTCTTCAGCAGCTGTTTGAGTATTATGGTAGATGTAATCCTCAACAACGGGAGGTCTAACAACTGACTACCCTTCTAAAACAGTCTAGATTTGTGAGATTTCCTTAAGGAATACATTCTTAACCAACTAGAGCTAGTTTAATTATTCTCATCATGTCCTATATATCTGTTTTATTTGAAGAATTCTGCATTCTACTTATTTCTCATTTTACTTTTTCCTTTGCTTGTATTGAACAACAGGATATTTCTGAATAATCAGGAATGCATCTATGACATGTATATATACAGTTTTTATCAATACATATTCCAATAACAGTATTTAGTCCTTAATGATAGTAACATATGATAATATAATACAGATAACAAGGGGAATGGAAACTCTTTTCAATATTAAATTAATATTAAAACTGTGTGTATGTAATGATCCATGTGAAATAACAGCAGATCATTGTGCAACAATAACTTATCTCCATGTTATATTATCTATTTTTCCAAGATCTGGCTTCAGTGACTAGTCATGGGTTCTCCGCTGTGGATCTATATTTTATTCAAATCTTATTCAAATCTTATAAAATATTAAACAGTTCCTGGAACCAAGCTTGTTGGCAGTATCCAAAAATTGCTGATTCTGATGTACTAGGAAGAACTGGAGCAAATGTACATCAGGGTACAAATAAAAATGTCCATATATTTTAAATTGATATTTTGACCAAATAAAAGTTTTAAAACCCCATTTAAATCCATGGGAATTTATATTTATCCTTGTAGTCTACTCGGTTTGCCTCAGAATTGCTACAGTTGTTCTTAGCTCATCAGTCTTACAGTGGCTTATATTTACAGGTGTTCCTAGATAAAGGTATCATACACAACTCTTCTCGTGCTCCCGCACACACAGAAGTTCACCGGTGCTACCAGACTGAAAATCCTGATCAGGTTGAGTTGTAAAAGTCGAGCACTTGTGATAGAATATGTTAAAACATCACTTTTATTAAAACGCTAAAAAATCCAACGTTTCAGTCCCCACTGGGACTTTCATCAGGGATAACTTGCACTTAGCTGTCGACCGATGCAACGGTCCTCACTAAACAAACTCTGATATTGAGTTTGGCGCCAATGTGACGTCCACCCGTCGTCATAGGCAACCAGAGGACACCACATCAGCTCCACACACCGATAAAGAACAATGTTGCATATGTATGTCACAACTTACACAAACTGAAAATTAAAAAATCTAAAATCACAAATAGTGTATGAGACTAAATTGCTCGTTTAACCCATCAGGAGACAGAGATCGCAGCTTGTATATCCAATACATCTCTCTTTTAGCTAGCTGCTTTTTTCTCTGTCTCCTCCTCGTGGCGCTTGTTTCACCACTTTAAACGGAAAACATCGCAACTCTTTTACTTTATGTTGCAATGATACAAAGTGTCTTGCCACGGGTGCACGATGTAACTGCGTCTCATTCAAAGTGTTATTAAGAGCTCTTGTGATGATCGATCTATGCTCACACATCCTTGTTTTAAAAGGTCTAGTGGTTTTACCCACATAAACCTTTTGACACGGACATACCAACAGATATATTACAAATGCTGTACTGCAGGTGATGTTATCTTTAATCCTAATCGTATAATCTGTACCAGGGACAGTATAAGTGATGCCTGTAATCATGTGCAAACATGTTGCACACCCTACACATTTATGAACACCTCTCAATACTTCAGTGATTCCTTCAGTATACTTAGATTTGGGATCAGAGCTGACCAAAATGTCTCTTAAACTCTGTCCTCTTTTATAGCTGAGTAGAGGTGATTGTTCAAAAATGTGTCCTACTTCAGGATCACTTTTTAAAATGTCCCAGTTATTAATTATGGCTTTTCCAACTGCTCCGCTGATGTCTGCATAAGTGGTAGTCACTACCATCCGATCTTTCATTTTGCTATTGTTCTTATTGTGACCCGCTAGCAATGTCTGTCTATCCATACCGGCTACTAATTCTATTTCCCTCTTGATCTCAAATTCATTATAACCCCTTTGTATAAACTTATCCCCCATCTCTTCAAGTTTCCTCTGACTTTCTGTCTCATCTGAAACAATGCGTTTCACCCGTAACAATTGTGATTTCGGTAAACCCTTTTTAAGGGACCTGGGATGTTGACTATGTGCCCATAATAAAGTATTGCGATCTGTGGGCTTTGTATAAATCGTAGTTGACAATGACAAATTTTCAACCTTAACTAGCACATCCAGATAATTAATCTCTTTGGAACTAAAATTAGCTGCCAACTTAATGGGATTTTTTGTGGCATTCAAGTCACTGATGAATTGTATTAGCAACTCCTCACCACCTATCCATACTAGAAACAAATCATCAATAAACCTAGTATAGAATTTCACATATTCCCAATACTTTGATCCAATGATATGCTGTTGTTCAAAGTCCCACATGTAAGAATTCGCATATGATGGGGCCACTGGGGATCCCATGGCCGTCCCAGTCAGTTGTATATATATGTCATTTTCAAATTTGAAATAGTTCCGGGTTAACACCACATCCATCATCCCAACCAGATAATCAATTTCTCCCTGTGGAAAATCTCCACTGGCTTCTAAGAGTCTCCAAGCCGCCGCTTTCCCCTCTTCATGAGGGATACACGTATATAAGCTCGTGACATCTAAAGTCACCAATAACACATTGTCACTCTCAAATTGTATCTGGTTATGTTTGTTCAGAAAGTCAGTGGTATCCTTGACATAAGTGGAGGTCTGTTGTATATATGGTTTCAATATGCTATCTACATATTGAGCTAAAGGATAAGTTAGCGAACCTCGTGCTGAGACTATGGGTCTCCCAGGAGGGTTGATCAAAGTCTTATGCACTTTGGGTAAACAATATAGTACAGGGGTGATCGGATGTTTCACATGCATGAAGCTACCCAGTTTTGATGTCAAAAAACCTTCCTCAATGCTTCTAACTATATAGGCATCCACTTCTATCTTAAACATTCTGGTCGGATTATTTGTCAACTGTTTGTAGCTTACCTCATCGCTGAGTTGATTCCTCACCTCCTGTCTATATGATGCATAGTTCTGTAACACAACCCCTCCTCCCTTGTCAGCAGCATATATGATGATCTGTTTGTTGTTCTTTAATTCCTTGATTGCTCGCCTCTCTGAGCCAGTTAGGTTAGAGTATTTCATCCTATTGCTCTCCATTGCTTGCATGACTTGCTGGTGCACCATCCGATTGTATGTCCGAATTGAAGGATTGAATGATGTCGGATCAAATTGACTTTTGACTTTAAAGGGATCATTAGTAAATTCTTGTACATGAGTGGAATCCTTAAAGAAGTCCCTCAAGTGTAATTTCCGTTGAAACCGATACAGATCAATTTCCATGGTGAATTTGTCTGGTCGCTGTGTGGGAACAAAACTTAAACCCTTAGTTAGAACTGATACTTGATCCTGAGTCAGTGTGTGATCTGACAGATTAAAAATTACTTCTTGACCGGAGGTAACGGAGGCAATGCAGCTCTGGCGTTTTCTCCTGCCTCTCCTGGTACGTTTCCTGTGGTTCTGCTCTGGTAGTCACCCCTAAAAAACGGGGAGCCGGAGTTGTTGCAGTTGGATCTTGTATCCCCACAGTTTCCGTTTCTCCCTCAGATCCCGAACTTAACACATCTCTCAGGGGTTGTCTGGGTTTACGTGTTCTCCTCCTCGTGTGTATATTGGAAGTCATCTGCACATCCATATATCCAAATCTCCACTTATAAATACTCCTCTCCTGATAATCCTGTACAATCTGTCTCCGTTTTTTCCTTTTATACATGAGTAGATCACGTTTAAATTTATTCACTTGTGTCTCCAATTTTTCCATCCATTTAGTGCTTGTATCAGACTCCAGAATGTCTTTTTTCTCAGACACAGCTTTTCTGATCCGCTCCCGACATAGCTCCAATTCTGTGCCCACTTCTCTGATGACTAATAACATCAGCTCCAATGAGCATCGATCTAATATATCGCACCAGTTATCACAGAATGTAACATTGGTTCTTCCTATTGTGGGCTGATTACGGATTCTAAAGCCTCTCGGAATCTGGTTATTCTTATAATATTCCGATAATGTGACACCATGGAGGTGTAATTCCACTTCCTTCTTTCTCAATTGTAATAAGTCCTGATAGACTTCCACCGCTGTCGGATCACCAAGCAATTCATCACAAGAGTCTGTAAATAAAATTCTTGAAATCTCATCTGATGTAAAATGAAACAACTGTTTCTTAGTTTGTTTCAATGTGTCCACTGACAGTGTTGTCACATCCCGTTCATCATCCGATGTGTAATTATTCATACTTGTACGTGGTGCCGGTCGCTAAATGTAATATCATACACAACTCTTCTCGTGCTCCCGCACACACAGAAGTTCACCGGTGCTACCAGACTGAAAATCCTGATCAGGTTTAGTTGTAAAAGTCGAGCACTCGTGATAGAATATGTTAAAACATCACTTTTATTAAAATGCTAAAAAATCCAACGTTTCAGTCCCCACTGGGACTTTCATCAGGGATAACTTGCACTTAGCTGTCGACCGATGCAACGGTCCTCACTAAACAAACTCTGATATTGAGTTTGGCGCCAATGTGACGTCCACCCGTCGTCATAGGCAACCAGAGGACACCACATCAGCTCCACACACCGATAAAGAACAATGTTGCATATGTATGTCACAACTTACACAAACTGAAAATTAAAAAATCTAAAATCACAAATAGTGTATGAGACTAAATTGCTCGTTTAACCCATCAGGAGACAGAGATCGCAGCTTGTATATCCAATACATCTCTCTTTTAGCTAGCTGCTTTTTTCTCTGTCTCCTCCTCGTGGCGCTTGTTTCAACACTTTAAACGGAAAACATCGCAACTCTTTTACTTTATGTTGCAATGATACAAAGTGTCTTGCCACGGGTGCACGATGTAACTGCGTCTCATTCAAAGTGTTATTAAGAGCTCTTGTGATGATCGATCTATGCTCACACATCCTTGTTTTAAAAGGTCTAGTGGTTTTACCCACATAAACCTTTTGACACGGACATACCAACAGATATATTACAAATGCTGTACTGCAGGTGATGTTATCTTTAATCCTAATCGTATAATCTGTACCAGGGACAGTATAAGTGATGCCTGTAATCATGTGCAAACATGTTGCACACCCTATACATTTATGAACACCTCTCAATACTTCAGTGATTCCTTCAGTATACTTAGATTTGGGATCAGAGCTGACCAAAATGTCTCTTAAACTCTGTCCTCTTTTATAGCTGAGTAGAGGTGATTGTTCAAAAATGTGTCCTACTTCAGGATCACTTTTTAAAATGTCCCAGTTATTAATTATGGCTTTTCCAACTGCTCCGCTGATGTCTGCATAAGTGGTAGTCACTACCATCCGATCTTTCATTTTGCTATTGTTCTTATTGTGACCCGCTAGCAATGTCTGTCTATCCATACCGGCTACTAATTCTATTTCCCTCTTGATCTCAAATTCATTATAACCCCTTTGTATAAACTTATCCCCCATCTCTTCAAGTTTCCTCTGACTTTCTGTCTCATCTGAAACAATGCGTTTCACCCGTAACAATTGTGATTTCGGTAAACCCTTTTTAAGGGACCTGGGATGTTGACTATGTGCCCATAATAAAGTATTGCGATCTGTGGGCTTTGTATAAATCGTAGTTGACAATGACAGATTTTCAACCTTAACTAGCACATCCAGATAATTAATCTCTTTGGAACTAAAATTAGCTGCCAACTTAATGGGATTTTTTGTGGCATTCAAGTCACTGATGAATTGTATTAGCAACTCCTCACCACCTATCCATACTAGAAACAAATCATCAATAAACCTAGTATAGAATTTCACATATTCCCAATACTTTGATCCAATGATATGCTGTTGTTCAAAGTCCCACATGTAAGAATTCGCATATGATGGGGCCATTGGGGACCCCATGGCCGTCCCAGTCAGTTGTATATATATGTCATTTTCAAATTTGAAATAGTTCCGGGTTAACACCACATCCATCATCCCAACCAGATAATCAATTTCTCCCTGTGGAAAATCTCCACTGGCTTCTAAGAGTCTCCAAGTCGCCGCTTTCCCCTCTTCATGAGGGATACACGTATATAAGCTCGTGACATCTAAAGTCACCAATAACACATTGTCACTCTCAAATTGTATCTGGTTACGTTTGTTCAGAAAGTCAGTGGTATCCTTGACATAAGTGGAGGTCTGTTGTATATATGGTTGCAATATGCTATCTACATATTGAGCTAAAGGATAAGTTAGCGAACCTCGTGCTGAGACTATGGGTCTCCCAGGAGGGTTGATCAAAGTCTTATGCACTTTGGGTAAACAATATAGTACAGGGGTGATCGGATGTTTCACATGCATGAAGCTACCCAGTTTTGATGTCAAAAAACCTTCCTCAATGCTTCTAACTATATAGGCATCCACTTCTATCTTAAACATTCATCTGATGTAAAATGAAACAACTGTTTCTTAGTTTGTTTCAATGTGTCCACTGACAGTGTTGTCACATCCCGTTCATCATCCGATGTGTAATTATTCATACTTGTACGTGGTGCCGGTCGCTAAATGTAATATCATACACAACTCTTCTCGTGCTCCCGCACACACAGAAGTTCACCGGTGCTACCAGACTGAAAATCCTGATCAGGTTTAGTTGTAAAAGTCGAGCACTCGTGATAGAATATGTTAAAACATCACTTTTATTAAAACGCTAAAAAATCCAACGTTTCAGTCCCCACTGGGACTTTCATCAGGGATAACTTGCACTTAGCTGTCGACCGATGCAACGGTCCTCACTAAATAAACTCTGATATTGAGTGTGGCGCCAATGTGACGTCCACCCGTCATCAGCTCCACACACCGATAAAGAACACACACCGAACACACACCGACAAGCGCCACGAGGAGGAGACAGAGAAAAGCAGCTAGCTAAAAGAGAGATGTATTGGATATACAAGCTGCGATCTCTGTCTCCTGATGGGTTAAACAAGCAATTTAGTCTCATACACTATTTGTGATTTTAGATTTTTTAATTTTCAGTTTGTGTAAGTTGTGACATACATATGCAACATTGTTCTTTATCGGTGTGTGGAGCTGATGTGGCGTCCTCTGGTTGCCTATGACGACGGGTGGACGTCACATTGGCGCCAAACTCAATATCAGAGTTTATTTAGTGAGGACCGTTGCATCGGTCGACAGCTAAGTGCTCGACTTTTACAACTAAACCTAGATAAAGGTATGACTGCATAAATCTAGAAACATCCATTTCTTTCCATTGTTTCATGTAAATGTAAAAATCGTATAAAAAATTATATATTATTACATGTGGGGCTTAGGTATATCAGAAGGTTAAGAGAATATATATATATATATATTTATTATTATTATTATTAATTTTTTTTTTTTTTTTTTTCAAAAAGTATTCGTAAGCACTCACACAAGACTTAAAATGAAAGGTGTGTCAAACACTGGTATATTGGATCAATGTTTCAGTTGCCACACAGGAATCCTATACAATAATTCGATAAAATGTTTGTAACAATGCAGTCATGCACAGTAGAGACTGCTGCACGTGCTACCGTCATGCGCAGTAGAGACTGTCCGTGACAAAGCTGATACAGAGCAGGGTGCTCTGACTTAGGAGCGTCCAGCTCTGTATCAGCCGCAGCATGGGCAGTCTCTACTGGGCTTGACTGCGACTGGCCGGCACTGTGGCCCGTGTACACAGGCTCTTCAACTAGTATATATATATATATATATATATATATATATATATATATATATATATAGAGAGAGAGAGAGAGAGAGAGAGAGAGAGAGAGTAAGAGTGAGAGAGAGAGTGTGTTTTGTTTTGAAGTTTTGTTTTGAAACATTTACTTTTTATTTGTGGTCCGGTGGAACAACCACACTTCCTATATCTGTAAAATAAGCTCTGTATATACAGAAATATCAACAGTGTGTGCCCTTACCACAAAATATGTCTTTACTTTGATTTACATGCACAAATAATAGCATTCCACCAGTTTTATTCAGACCATATTACATAAAGCTGTGGTAAACATTCTTCTTAAATTGACTAGGATTTCTCTACAAGTTGTTATCCTGTAACCTTTTCTTGAGCCTTTACTGCAGGATGTTAGTAAAGCCAACCCTTTCAATGTTGTTTTCAAGGAGGCTGTGTGTGAAGCAAGGTAGACAGACAGAGCTTGTAAGAATTTCTCAGGTCTTCTTGGGCTATGAAGGTATTTAAATGTATTCTGCTATCCACGGAAGGAGCTTCTGTTGTACTTCTGTTTGTATAGGAAGACCACTGACAGGAATGTAGAAAAACAATGTTTAAAAATAAAATAGGCATTGTGTAGATTGCACGAAAAGTCTTTTTTTATTCACTGTGAAGTTTTCCATTAAAAGGACATAAAGACTGTTCATTGATATTGTTTGAAAAAGAAAACAAAGCGAATATTTTTAAATTCAATCTGGTCTATTCGGTATAAGAAGAAAGAATTAATGTTTTGAAAGGTTTGAAGAAAGCATCTATCACTGTAAAAGGAGTTGATTATAATGTCAATTTCCATGAAGTGTTTTCTGATCATTTGTAATATTCTACAGTATATAATGATTAGCATTGGATCCCATGGGAAATTATTGCTAATATACAATGTTTTATTACATACAGTAGAATTTAAGTTTCTTTATATAGGGCAGTAAAGTCCAGATAAAAGCATTGGGCTCTGATCCATCTAAGAAAGCACTCATTTCTGTTCAAAAATGATTAAGCCTATTGAAGTAACAAATCACGGTGGAGACTTTTATCTAGGCCTAATACACATGTAGTTTTAAAGAAATATATTTAGGTTTTTCTAGGGTTGAACAAAATTGTTAGCCTCACAATTTAAACAGAAGAAAAATGCCAGTTACAGCAGTACATGAAATTTCATGTGAAAAGGGCCAGTCTCCTACTTTTTTCTGCTTTGAAATCAATGGTAAGACTTAATTTCTTCCCCACATGCAAACTGTCCCTTATTTCCAGCAGGGTTAATGTAAATCGGAGTTGGGTTCCCACATCATGTAATTCTGAGAGAGAGAGGAAGAGAGAGCAGCACAATATTTCAGCTAGAAAATACAGCCAAATAAAGTGAAGTTGGAGTTTAGATTAGGGTATCTTGTAGGCAGAACATTTGTTCTATGTGTTAGGGGAATTTAGGAAGTCTGGGAGAGTGTGAATGAAGAAAGAAGCATTACCATTATTACCTCAAAATTATTTTTGACTGAGATATACAGATGATTCAAGTTCATTTCTGCTCTGGTTGTTTTGTGTGTTAGGGAATCCTGGGATAGTGTGAAGGTAGAATGGAGATTTACTTCAAATACCCTAAATGCTTGTGTGACTGAAAAGAGACAGGCAGTGTGATACAAGTTCCTTACTGCTGACTTAACTCTATGCTAGGGGAGACTCGAGATTTGTGAAGGGAGAAAGGAGATTTGTCCAAAATACCCCAAAATCTTGTGTGACTCAGAAGAAACAGGCAGTTTATCCCTGAGCTGGCTGATTCTGTCACTGACTGACTGATTGACAGACCATTTAACAGACTGACACTCAATAAACAGACAAGTTCAACTGACACTGATTCCATCACCAGCCAGAAGTAGAGGGACCTACATATTTATTAATTTCTATCACCATATGTACTGTAAAAAAATAAAGAATACAGTGACATTGAGAGAAAAAAAGCATCAGTTGAAATCCTCAAGACACTAGCTATAGGCTAAAAGGTGAAGAAGTAGTTCCACAGGATGTTTTTTTTTTAATAGACGTGATAGGGACAGTTAATTAAAAAAAATGGGAAAAAATTCTAATAAAAATGAATACTAGTTTGACTAATATGTGATAGAGACATGAACCATAATGTGCACCGTGACTGAGGCAAACAAATTCTAGAAGAGAAGGGGTATTTTGTAAAAGGCAAGATATCGTACATAATCCGTTTAGTTGTGTAATTCAATGTTAAAATACAAACTATTTTAATAATGTCCAGCAAACATACTAGGGGCAGGGGTAGGGGGAAAGGAGAAGGAGCAGTGCAGTGAGACCAACAAGTACAACACCTGTCCTGAAAATAGTAGAAAATGTTCTGATAATCACTCTAAGGTTTAAAGTAAAAATAAATTATTTTAGACTTAAAAAAGACAGAAAAACATAATAGCAGTGGGAAAACAGTTGTGGGTAATGCTGAGAATGTTGATCTAGAATATATCCCTCCAGCATACAGATGCAGTTGAGATTGACAGAAAATTAGCTGAAATGCAAAGGTTCAATCTCCACCACTGAAAAGTAGCACTTTGCCTGTTTATAAACTCTTTCAAAAATCAACTGGAACATCTGACTCTGAACAATTAAAGATGCCAAAATATACATAATCATCTTGGCAGTCATCATCATCATCATCATCACAGCTTCTAAGTCCAACCTCACGCAACCAAGCACTCTAGAATCGAGTAACCAGCAACACTGGTCATGAACATCCACAACCTAAACTATGATGCATGCCTTTGCTGCTTTCGAAAGTGCAGCACATTTGACAGTTAATATTACAATTTCAGCAACACATAACCCATGTAATAATGATAAACCCTTTGCCTATGAAGTCTACAGTATGGAGGCATTTTACTTATGAACCAAAAGCTAAACATATTGCTATATGTTGTCTATGTAAGGCTCATATGAGCAGGGGGAAAGGAGGATCATACCTAGGAACATACTCATTGGCATCCCACCTGAAGCACAACCATAGGTTTGATTGAGAGCCACACCAGCAACATGTTAGCAACATTTCCTTCATTATCTGCAGATCAGTATTGTAACGGATCCTACCCGTTACTGGGAGCTCTTGTCTGGGCATGGCATTTATTCACACCTGGGCCCAAGGATTATGGATATTGGACACTCCTTTGTGCCCTGGCATACGATCTCTCAAGCCCTTATCCTGGACTAAGAGACTTTGGCTAGCCTTATGTGGATAGGCAGCTGTACCAGAGGAAAGAACAATTCAAGGCTTGGGTGCTGCAAACTCTTCTGACCTGCAAAAGGTTAATCATTTGAGTTTGAGCATATTTACTTTCAATATGTATTGTAGTCCCCCAAGCCTTTTGCTTAATTACTCAAGTCATTGTATTGAGCACTGTCTTGTGGCCCCCTGCTGTGTGATTAATCCAATCATGTCTGCCCTATTATGTTTCCCTGAATCATTTGTTGTTGGTTCTTGGACCCTGTGGTGACTGAATTATCCCTGTGACTACTCCATTGTATTCTGCCCTACCATTTGCTGTGTCCTATTGATGAACTGTGATTGAATTAAGTCTCCTGTACTGTGCTCCAAGTTAGTGTGGTTTGAAACTGTATAAATATGTGTGGTTTGGTTCAATAAAGTGAGTTCTGTTTTGGAGTGAACAAGGAGTCCTGGAGTCTTGTATTGCTTATGGTCTAAAGTATCCACTCTGGTACCCATCTGCGCCAAGTATCCTGAATCGCCGACCGCCTGCTGCCAGTTTCCTGCGACCTAACTTCGTGGACTGTCAGGCGGCGACGTGGACTCTTCCCTGCTTCCCTGCTTCCAGCGATCCTGTGGCTGTTTCCAGTGACTGTCCATACTCCAACCGGTGCACCTGACGGCGCTTATCTGGCGTTGAGAAGGAGAGACCCAGGAACGACGGCGGAAGGCGACGTGGTCCCTTCTCAGCTTCCGTTACATTGGTGGCATAGCGGTGGGATTTCTCCTTCATATCGGGTGCAGCAATTGAGACATGGCAGACGAAGCAGTGCTGGCAGACACTCTTGGAGCATATGAGGATCGCTACAGCGCCATCCGAATACAGTGGTGGACCCGGCTGGGCGATGTTATCTATGACTTCGTTCCAGAGTTGGATGCGTGCATTACAGAGGAGCTCAGAGTACAGGAGGAGTACTGGGACTTTGTTAAATACCTGGACCAGGAATATGGATCCGAGGGCCTTTTTGACTGGTGCCCAGCCCGCTTGCGATGGGACATCCAAGGGCTGGTATGGAACGCCTACCACATGGACTCTACTTTTGGGTGCCCTGACTCCAGCAGATACTGGGAGATCCGGGACAAAAGAGAGGACCGTTTTGGTGGATACATTCCTGCGGACTGCCAGGGAAATTTGGATATTCTGGCAGGATGTGAATGGGACCTGGAGCAACTATATGCTGGGTTCATTCGAGAGGTCCGTGAATTCCAAAAAGAGGAAGAAGAATGGGGGGGTAACGCATCTGAGGAGGACTTCAGCGACTTTGAGGGCCAGGATTGTGTTACCCCTGTTCACTCCACACTGGTGAGTGGGAATTCGTTCCTCACCAGTGCCCCTGTTGTTGCCCCTGCATCAGGAAGTGGGAAAATTGCCCTGCCTGATACCCCTTTGCCCCTGGACTGTTTGTTGCCTGAGCTGAGGGGTGGGAATTCATTCCCCCTCAGTGAAGAGAATGCCTCTGCATCAGGGGATGGGACGGACGTCTCCCCTGAGAGGCCAGTTGCCCCTTTCCCTGTTTTCCCAGCTGCGGTGGACGAGACGCAGGTCCCCACCAGCAGCAATTGTGTGCCCCAACTGATGGGTGGGAGCGAGCCCATCAGTCCCCTTGAGCCCCCTGCTGTAGTGGGTGTGAGAGAGCCCAGCAGCAGCCCCAAGATGTTGCCCCTGGTGGGGGTGGAAGATGCCCTGGGAGCGGAGCCGTGCGTGCTCCCCAGGATTATGAGTGATGCCGCCTGGAGGGATGGGACTGCGGTCTCCCTCCAGGGAGAAGAAAGGCCGGTGTGTGATGGCCTGCAAGGGGAGGACCCCAGTGGGCTGGGAGAAAACAGTGCCGCTGGCCCTCCTAAAGACATGGACTGTAAACTGCGGGGTGGGAGCAAGCCCATCAGTCCCCCTGAGACCCCTGCTGTACTGGGTGGGAGAGAACCCAGCAGCAGCCACAAAATGTTGACCCTGGTGGGGGTGGAAGATGGCCTGGGAGCGGAGCCGTGCGTGCTCCCCAGGAGTACAAGTAATGCCGCCTTGAGGGATGGGACTGCGGTCTCCCTCAAGGCAAAAGAAAGGCCTGTGCGTGATGGCCTACCAGAGGAGGACACCAGCGGACTGGGAGAAAGTAGGGCTGCTGGAACTCCCCTGGATATATTGTTTGACCTGATGGGTGGGGAAGAGTGCCCCATCAGTCCCCCTGTAACCCCTGACTTGGTGCGGGAGAGCAAGAGCACCAGGTCATGTGAAGTCCTGGCTGGGATGAGTGGGACAGCCGTCCTCATCCCCAGCCCAGCATCTGTTCTGCCTTCCCCTGAGACCCCTGGCCTAGTGCGTGGGGCCACGGTCATCATTAAAGAGCCTGCTATTCTCCCTGCACTGGAGATTCCCACCTTGGTGAGTGGGACCAGGATCCTCACCAAGGACATTTGTGTTGCCCTGTCCCCTGTTGACCCCAGCTTGGTGGGTGGGAATGTATTCCCCATCAGGCCCATACCTGATTTGACCCAGGAGCGTGGGAGCTGCATCCGCTCCTGTCCCTCTGGGGCCCTGGCCCAACTAAAAGGGGGAGATGGGTCTCTCTCCCCAAACTCTGGTGCCCAGAAGCCAGAGGCACAATTGCCCCAGGGAGATCCCCCTTATAGACTGGCTCTTGACCCTGAGCCACTGGCCCCAGACCCAGAAGGATTTGACTTCAGCACTGCCTGGAGATGGGCCCAGGAGAGGCCACCTGTTTTGATGTTTGTCAGGACAAACAGGTATCAGTTCCCCTGGCCCAGGTTTAAGGACACAGGAACTGGCATTTTCTTCACTGGCCCAGGACAAGGGCCCTGTACACCGCTACCGGGCCCAGACAAAGGGCTCATGTTTTCCCCTGGCCCAGGTCAAAAAGACTGCTTCACCCTCTGGCCCAGGATTAAGGACAAAGGGACTTGCAATTGTTTCCCTGGCCCAGGACCAGGGCCTTGTTTCCCCCTACCTGGCCCAGACAAAGGGCTCATGTTTTCCCCTGGCCCAGAACAGAAAGACTACTTTAACCACTGGCCCAGGACAAGGGGCACCTCAGTAGAAACTGGCCTAGGACCAAGGCCTTCGGACTAGTGCACTGTCCAGACAAGTGCCTCACCACCTCCATGCCCTCCTACAGCTCCCAGCCAGCGTTTACCACCGCACCCGCTGGCTTGGAACCAAAAGGGGGAGAAATGTAACGGATCCTACCCGTTACTGGGAGCTCTTGTCTGGGCATGGCATTTATTCACACCTGGGCCCAAGGATTATGGATATTGGACACTCCTTTGTGCCCTGGCATACGATCTCTCAAGCCCTTATCCTGGACTAAGAGACTTTGGCTAGCCTTATGTGGATAGGCAGCTGTACCAGAGGAAAGAACAATTCAAGGCTTGGGTGCTGCAAACTCTTCTGACCTGCAAAAGGTTAATCATTTGAGTTTGAGCATATTTACTTTCAATATGTATTGTAGTCCCCCAAGCCTTTTGCTTAATTACTCAAGTCATTGTATTGAGCACTGTCTTGTGGCCCCCTGCTGTGTGATTAATCCAATCATGTCTGCCCTATTATGTTTCCCTGAATCATTTGTTGTTGGTTCTTGGACCCTGTGGTGACTGAATTATCCCTGTGACTACTCCATTGTATTCTGCCCTACCATTTGCTGTGTCCTATTGATGAACTGTGATTGAATTAAGTCTCCTGTACTGTGCTCCAAGTTAGTGTGGTTTGAAACTGTATAAATATGTGTGGTTTGGTTCAATAAAGTGAGTTCTGTTTTGGAGTGAACAAGGAGTCCTGGAGTCTTGTATTGCTTATGGTCTAAAGTATCCACTCTGGTACCCATCTGCGCCAAGTATCCTGAATCGCCGACCGCCTGCTGCCAGTTTCCTGCGACCTAACTTCGTGGACTGTCAGGCGGCGACGTGGACTCTTCCCTGCTTCCCTGCTTCCAGCGATCCTGTGGCTGTTTCCAGTGACTGTCCATACTCCAACCGGTGCACCTGACGGCGCTTATCTGGCGTTGAGAAGGAGAGACCCAGGAACGACGGCGGAAGGCGACGCGGTCCCTTCGCAGCTTCCGTTACAAGTATGATCTGAGTTTGTTGTTGTAGGTATCAAGGGTCATAGAGTGCATAAACATTGCCATGCCAAAACCCCCAACACCTGCACAAGTCTTATTGTTAAAGCAATCATTTTACAAAGTTCATCTGCCATGTACTGCCAGCCCACACTTTGAGTTCTTGGGAAAGAGTCAAAAACTTCACAAAAATAATCCCAATCCTGTGGAATGGCAAAGTTTCCAAAATGTTGACTGATGACACACTGCCATACTAGTTTGTAGAAAACACAGGTTTTAAAGGGATAGTAATGTTTCATAATAAAAAAACAACTCTAATTAATCATCATAGTATTTGGACTTTGGAGAGTGTTATTTCAGTTCTGTCAGAGTTGTAGTTCAGGAGTAATTCAATGACAAAGTGTCCCCCTCCCGCCCCTTTTACTGAAGTAACACTGCTCAGCCAGAGCAGAAGGGAGGTGCCCAGGTAGATTGCACAGAGGGACAATCTTCAGTTAAGATAAGGGAAAAACCTGAAAAGCTTGTCAAGGGGGGCAGGGCTTTCATTGTTTTCATATAAAGAAGATTGTCCCCTTCTGTTATCTGTCTGGTCTATGGACTGGATTCCACATCTGAGAAGAGATGGCTTATACTAGGTAAAAGGGGCGGGAGGGGAAACTTTGCTTGTGAATATCTCTTAAACCATAAAGCTTTGAGAGATAAGTAGATACGTATTACTATCCCTTTAAAGCCCCATTGGCAAACTGCAAGCTGAAGTTACTTTTCAAGGATAGCTGTGCCATAATTGGTGGTTAGTGTGGTGGGCAAAGGCCTAGAAAACAGAGCAAGAAACTTAATCTGACAGCAGATATGAAGACAAGTGGCCAGAGTACTATATGACTGTCACTACTCACTGAGTTTCCCTCCACCAGTGGGCAACTGTAACATGCATCAACAAGACAACAGTAATCTTGCCTCTAGTTAAGGCAGTATTATTAAAGGAAAGCAGCACAACTAACATGCCAATTTGTAAGACAATGCCACAAAGCCATAGGTGTGTTAAATAACCTTGAACAAATGATAGAGGAATTGCTTGTACCCACCCTTTTAAAGCTGTCTGCTGATAAGGGCTCTTACATAACAGCTGCCTTGAAAGTAGGTGATATGGTGCTTTGCTGATGTCCTAAATTTAGTTATGATTAGAGTCCTCTCAGAATCTGAAACCCTTAGAGAGATGCTTAATATCGCATGCAAAATCTGTGCCCATTTTAGCCACTCTTACAGTGCTCATAATGCATTAATTCCATACAAAAGCATACTAACGGAGGTCCCTACCAGGTTCATGCTAGACAATTTGAACAAGCAGAATAAGGCCATTGGGGAGTATATTGTATACTGAAAGGCTTTGGATGGATCATCTTTGACACCCGGGAATGGCAACTAATGTGTGACCTGTATGAGATGATGAAATATTTTGAGAAGAACACCTCACAGGTTAGTCGTATGGGGCAGGAATTACTGAGATTCCTCCCCTGATACATTTACTGCAGAAAGACCTACTGATGTAATTCCTGCTGCTGAGTTATCTAAACAGAAGGATGATTAGGCTGCTTCTTGGGACTGGGATCATAAGCACTGATATGAAACAGGCAGTGCTATAATGACTTTTCTACTTGCCACTAGCCCTAGTGCTGCTAAACAGCAGCAAAACCACAACAAGCCCTCACATCACTTCAGGTGCATCTAGGCAGAGGAATGTGGCCAATTATGTTTCTCCTCCTGCATCTTTGTGTTGGAATATTATTTTCCCTTGAAAGCAGGAATGAACTGTGCCTTATCATCAAAAACTGCAATGTACAGTTTGTGTAAGGAAATCCTGTGAAATAGGGGAAAGACTGGGAAGTAACAAAAATTTACACATCTGCACTCATATTAAGTAATCACAACTATGACCAACCATCTTGACACTTAGGTCAGCAATGCACTACACAATGTTCAGTGGTAGAACACAAATGGCAGATCCTCATATCTAAGGACTTCCGATCAGCTGGTGGGAGAGGTAATAGAGGCAAAGGTGTCAAAGGAGCTGTAGGTGTTGGAGTGAGGGCAATGGGTACGTTTTCCTGTATCTGGACCATAGCACAAAAGGACAATGGTGACGCAGGTGTTAAGCTCATCATTGAACTTCCAGGGTGAGTTTCTCTTGTCCTCATCTAGACTTTTCTCTCCTGTTCCTTGTGCCGTTATAGAGGGACAAGGAGCACAGTGGCAGCAGCTTTCAAATTCTATTTTTTGTGTTTGGCTTTCACATGCTTAACATAAATGGTGTGGTGTCTATGGTACATGTGCTTTATGAGGAAAGATGTGCCAAGATGTGTACCCTCCTTTCCCTTTTTCACTACCTTATCACACATAGTACACTGACTAATGGGAAAAATATTCAGATATCTAAGATTTTAGTGATGGGAGAAGAATGGCCTTTTTTGTTCATCTCCAGAATCACTTTCATTAGATGGGGCAGGTGCTGCCTCAGCATCAGCACTAGAGATAGGACCTGGAGTAATGGTGGCAAGTGGAAACTATCCCAGTCCCATTGTGGCCATGGTTGTCTGTGACACATTAATCTGCTCATTATCATCCTGCTGCTGACACAGGTGAACGTCTGTCTCTGCTGGCTCAGCAGTAGG
The DNA here is from genome assembly GCA_037306005.1 of Rhinophrynus dorsalis. Classification (NCBI taxonomy): domain Eukaryota; kingdom Metazoa; phylum Chordata; class Amphibia; order Anura; family Rhinophrynidae; genus Rhinophrynus; species Rhinophrynus dorsalis. The sequence continues at coordinate 476,775,785 of CM074718.1, forward strand.
AATTACAGCATTAGCAAACTCCAGAATGTCACTGATGGTGGTATTGATGCCCAAAAACACTCTCATAGTCTCCTCCACACCAGATGCTCCAGCACCACCCTCACTTTCATCACCATTACCACCAGTCTTTTGCCACTCTGTGGGAATGGTTGGGGATGACAAATGTGACAGAGTGTCCCCTGCTGTCACATGTGTCATCACCTCAAATGGATGTACACTGACAGCAGCTGTAGCAAGCACAGGCAGCAGACCTGTGCTGCTCATACTGCTGCCCAATGACCCCTTCTTTATTATTCCTGAGATCCCTAGGAAAGAGGTTTGGGGACTATGGATCATATGGGTAGATGGAAGTGGGCTCCCTTTACTGCTAGTGCTTCTGATCTGATTGAACAGCACCAGCAGTGTCACTCCAGCTTCTCCTGTTGCTCATTGTTATAGGGTTAAAAATAGCTTTATTTTTATTTTATTTTTTTACATTTTTTTCTCTCTCTCTTTCTGTCAGCTTCCAAGTTCTTTCTCTGCTATCGTATAACCACTATAGCTGTTTCACAGCTGAAGACTTTTTCCCTCACTGCTCCCTACTTTTGGAATTCCCTACCACCCAGCATTCGCCAAGCCTCGACCCTCAAAAACTTAAAATCCAAGCTAAAAGAGCAGATTTTTAAACGTAGCACTACCGTAATATGGCAAAATGATCTCATGTGTCAAAAACTGCACTCGTCTAGCTGCTTGTATCTGTATGTCACCCATCCTATACTTAGATTGTAAGCTCTACAGGGCAGGGACCTTGTATCCTAATGTATACTCATGTGGAATTCCCCTTATGATTGTCTATATAAGCTCTTAATTACTGCACTTATTGCACCCCTCCTATACTAAATGTAAACTGTAAAGAGCTAAGTACACATGTTGGAGCTATATAAATAAAAATATCCATCCATACATGCATACATACATACATTCATGAGGATAAAGGCACAGGGGTGCCAAAACCCATACTTAAGGCCCTAATACTAGCGACTGATTAACTTTCCTGGGAGTAATTAGTGATTTGCTTTAATTTTTGACTGTATATAACCCTTTGAGGACAGGTTTGTTTTTAATCCTTTGAGTACAGAACAGTTAACTGTTATTGTAAGTTTAGTATTTGTATGAATGCTATTGTTTTGTAAATCATGAAGTACATTTTGAGGAAAGTGTATATTGTAAGCAATTCATATGTCATTTTAACTAACAGAATCACAGTCACATGGCAAACAACAGTTTTGTTTACCTTCTGTGTGAGCTGTATTAGGTTGCTGTTTGTTTTCCTGTGGTAAGGTAGAAAAATTGGCAGAACGCACACACATTTATCTGAGTCAGTTAATACTTTTTTGGTAAATTAAAATTTATTAGAATTTTACTATTTAAGATTTTTATTGTGTTGCTATGGCAATGGTAAGAGCATTTGCTCTTAATTTTCTCTTCTTAGTTATGTTAGGTACTCAAATTCCATCCAGCTCTCAGCTCATGCTGGTCCTTCAGTTTTCCTGTGGTGGAGTTGTATTTTGATTATCAGTGGGAAATAGAAAAGAAACAAAGGAAGAAAAAGAAGAGGAGACCAACTTATAGGGACCCCAAAGAATACAAATTCAGATAATGATGAAAATACTGAAAACGAATTGTACATTTTTTTAAAGGAATATGAGTTCATTGTAACATTCTGTGTCTCTTTGTAATGTTTACTGTAAACTTCAATACACTTTGAATTAAAAAAAATGCAAGTTTAGAATTAGAATTTATAGATCTCACATAAATTACCTATATTTTACAGCTATTAACTGTACATGAAAAATAATATTATATAATCCAATGTCAGTTTAGTTGATAGTGTTTAAGTTTGTGGGTCCACTTAGGAGTGTCAAGAATAAGCTCACCATGTGAGGTGTGCCATTCTGGTCCTTAAAGGGTTAATATAATTTTTCTAGGTGGTACTGCCCCGTTAGAGTATGTATTGTTCTTGTCTATATGTTTATTTTTACCCCTCTGCAGTGTGCTGGAAAATGTGTTGATGCTTTATAAATTAATGCCGTTGGTAATAATGATGATGATAAAATTCTGCTATTTGGGTTTTAATTGACATCACAATCACTTCCCTACTGTGTGCTCAGCATCATTCACATTCCTGATTACATTGCAGCATTCTGAAAAGAAATGTGCCTTTGGAGATGTGCTAAAACTAATAAGAGATGAATGTACTATATGATATAAGAAATGTCAAATAAGACATTCAGCTATTTCTAGTCTATATATTTATCACTCACATGCTGTCTATTATGTAAATGAAACGTCTGTCTATTTGCTTGAAATATCATCAATTTCAGTAAATCTCCCTATTAAAATGAGGGTATGCACTCATAGATAGGAAAGTGTAGTATGTTAACTCTTAACCCTCTGAGTATACAACACACTGTGATGCAATGCATTGCATAATGCTCTGGCACTCAAAGGGTCTTCATAGCTGGGGGTTGATCTGCAAAGGTGATTAGCATTTAAAGGGTAATTTTTCTTCTTTCCAATATTATTGTTGTTCCCATGGAGACAGACTTAGGGTCATAGACAGAAAATAAAAGGGAACAATTTTGGTACAGACCAAAAGGGATATAAAAATTCTCCAAATTCCCATTTATTTAAATGGGAATTTTAATGCACTGAATGATAAAGAAATCTTCAACACACTGTAAAGCAGTGTGTTGGACACTTTTCTATGATTTCATGGGGTGAAAGCACCCTTTAAATCAATGGAAAGCTGCATTTGTCCCCTACAGTGAAGCTGGTTTTCATAAAATGTGTACTCTTTTCTTTCCACCTATAACCGATTTTGACTAGATAGGGTCTGTAACGAGCAGTCCAAAAATGGCTTTGGTTGTTTACAATATGAGTCAGAAATTCATTTCCCCACAAAGTCATACATTTCACTTGTGTCAAGGCAGCTCCATTATGCAGCAATGGTCAAGAGTCAAGAGGTCTTGTTGCTACCTATGGAGGACTGTACTCATAACCTCTGCAACTGACATCTGAGATCTCCATGACATGGACCTCAATGTTTTTGAGGGAACAGCAGAGACAGCCAGGGTGGCCAGTTTTATGACATCTGGAAGAAAGTTCTAGAATGACAGATCTACTTCTATGGGCACAAACTGGATCAAGGGGAAATATCTCATGATATAGCCTTTTAAATATTCTTTTTAACACTAAAAAACTATAGATGGGGATTCATCAACCTGTAATATTCAAACATGCAGGGAAATACCATATTCCCTGGCATATTTCCAATTTAAATGTGTTTGAACTTGCTAATTTATCAGTGAGTATAAATTTACACAAACCAGTTACAAACCTCTAAGCCTGGTTCATATTAATGTGGTATGTCCATGGACACATAGTTGAGAGCAAGACTCACAAATGTGTATTTTACATTGAATACTGGAGAGGAAAATATGATTCAAAAATATTCAAAGATATTTGAAAATGATGAAGAAAGCAGTGTACCTGATACACTGGGGCTCCATGAACCTGGATAGATCACAGTTACACTGTCAAAAAGGCATTATGGAAAGGGCAGCAATACTAAATCACAGAGCCATCATCCCAAGTAAACATTTCATCATTTCATGAACGACAGAATGTGCAACAGACTTGATAGATTTGTTGTCAAGATTCATTTGTGCTAAATATAAACCAGCCAGGCATTCTGTGAGGGTGAATTAAGTTGAAATGTGCGATTTTTTTTCATTTTGCGCAAAAATAAACTGTTAAATATAGGGTTTGTAGAGTTTTTTTAAAGGCTATTTTTATGAAATTGTTTTATAAGTAAAATATTCCCTATTCTTAGAGATCAAATTAAATACTTGATCCATACTTTGGGGTGGTGGACCGTTTTTGTTTTCTGATCTCCCCTACAGTTTTCTTTTACCGAGTACTAGGAAACTGTACACATGTTAACCAGTTCTGAAATACATTTCACCAAATCGTGGTCATGGCAATGCTCTAAAGCAATAAAATAATTTAAAAAATACATAAGGCCTTAGTGGATCTCATGATCCCCCCTCCACCTTGATCACATTTAGACAAAAAAGGTTAATTATTAAAGCGGAGCTATCACTTAGGTATAAGTGCCCCCAATTCATTCTTATTATAGCAGTAAGTATTAACCTGTTATAATCTTTATTAAGTGCCGGCATTATTTATCAATATTAGTTCATATGAGGCTCACTGCCAGACAACAGAGCAGACATATTGCTGAAGAGGGATCTGTGCATTTCTCTATATGTCCCTGTCTCCTCACTGGTTGGCAAATAACCTAAGGGGGAGTTGCAGTGTACCGCACATTACAGACATGGACGGACAGCGCAGACGCACAAAACCCTCTTCTGCAATATGTCAGCACTTAATAAAGATTCTAAGAGGATTTCAATGCTTACTGCTAAGTTAAGAATTAATTGGGGGGGGCACTTATATCTAATATGGAATTCAGGGACTCTGTACAAATTACATATGCCTAAGGGAGGGATTCTTCAAACCCTTTGTCTGCTGTTTCTTTATCACTTGGGTGTGGAACTAATATGTGGCCTATATAACTTAGCAAAGAAGGTAATTGTTATCATGGTTGAAGACAGAACATATGGACTTAATATGGGATCTATGGAATATTAATTATTAATGTCCAAAGAGACAGAACTTTGGGTTTTGCTTTCCACTACCCCACTTGGGAGTAACTGTTAAAATGAATGCATATTCTAAAGAACCCCATAATAATAAAATATAACCAAACATCCCTCCCTTCCCAAACTGGAGTGGGAGTGGGAATCTTTCCTCAGATGTCACAGACTGGAGTTTATATTGGACCAATATTTATTGTTTTGTTTTTTTTAAATAAGTTTTACTACATTGTCAGTAGAGTAAGCAAATGTTTTTGTCTTTAGATCCTCATTTATTGGAGTTAGAAATGAGGAATCTATTAGTTACTGTTGGACTTCTAGAAAAATTAAATTTTTATTTTTTTAATGTTATTTAACTCTTTTAGTGCCAGACTCAGAGACTCTAAAGGCCTCCAACAGCAGACAGAGCTGTCACTACCCATACGTCATACCTCACAGATACAACAAAGCCCACCAAAAGCTGATGATACTGCCACCAACAATATTTCCATTTGCCTTCTGATTCAGAGCCAACGGTCTGTACCAGATAATGTTTCATTTGCCAAAACCCAAGCAGATAGTGTTGCCACCACATCCCCAAGGCCCTAGAGTGAATTTCCCCAGGTAGTTGTGCGCCTGCTGCTATGTCTGTGAGTACAATACAATGTGCACCATCCAGAACAATGTCACATTGTGGCAGTGCTGCTGAGGGTGATGGTATAAGTGGTGATAAAATGAGAGCTTTCCTGAAATCTAAAAAAACAGGAGTGTGTGAGATACATGGCAGAAATGGGTCTCACTGCCACTATTGACATGATATTGTTTGGTGATGATATAGTTAGAGTTTCTAAAGTTCCTGTTGAAGAATTTTGTGACTCCCAGCATCATACATTTGAAGAGCAAAATCAAGCTGGTGTGTTAATTGTGCTGGGTACTGATGGGAGTGGGGTTATCATATCCACCACAGAATGTGGTGGTGGTGGCGGTAGTAGAAGTATCAGCATGTTATAAGAAAGTGGGCATTCCACTTCCTATTGCTAATACTGATGATGAGGCAGCAATAGCAGCACCACTACCACTCAGGTGCATCTGGGTAGACCCCAAACCGAAATCATGGATGAGATAATCCCCAACTGCAAAGTACACACTCTGTATAAAGAGGGGGGAAGGAGGGTTCACATATTAGCTCATCCAACCTAATAAAGCACATGCAGCGCTACCACAATGAGGTTTGTGTGGAACGTATAAAACCATTTCTGAAGACAAAAATCAGGTGTTGCTTTCAATGTACCTCCTGTCCTCTCCCACAATGAAAAGCAACATGGCCCACAAATCCAACAACTAGCAACCATGTATGGAGCACCACCACACTTCAGAATATGTCTGACCTACCTATATATAGGATGTTTAAGTTACTGTGTCTAAGTAACATAGTATGTCAACTTGTAAACCTTTTATATGTGTCTTGTCTTCAATGCATGATGTATTGTTTGTCTGCATAGTATCTGGCACTCACTGTCAGTAAAGTATCACCTAGGCTCAGTCAACTCAGGTAGGAAGGATCACTGTCAGTAGCTACCACCAAAATCCTATCAAGCAGCTCCAGCTTATTCTCTTTGCCTGTCTACCTACAACAGCTAGCCTCTAAAATTCAGCTACTTTTTTCCTCTCCAAAACACAGACTGACAACATACTGTACACTGACATCTCTTTTATACTAGCACTGTGGAAATATATGAGGGAATCTCTCCACAGATGAGTAAACATTATTTACGTTGATTTCAATGTAATGAAAAGCTTGAAAAAAAGCATGAAATTGCCACTTTACACAGGAATTTCCCACAAAGTGGGAAGTATTTTTTTCTCTTTTCAGGTAAAAAGTTTCACCTATCACTTCTTCCAGCACAACAAAGGGAAATAATTTTAAAAGTATGCCAAATAACAACTTCATGTCCCAACTGGTAGAGGAGGCACCTAGAAATGAGACCTTGCAGGATCTAGTGGTCTCAAACAATTCTGAAATGGCATTTAAGTATAATGTGAATAATGTGAATGTTCAACTAAAATATTAAACTTTCAAAAGGCTAATTTCACAATTCCAAAATAATATTAGAGGTCATTCAATGTGATGTAATCTTCAGTTATACACATCAATATATGATTTAGGAAATAAAGCAAGAGGAACAATTTAAGTATAATGTGGCTCAACAAAGATTTTCAGAGGGAACAGTTTTTTATATGATTTAAGACAGGATAATCATATGCCTCATTTAAAAATATAAAGAATGTAATGGAATCTGAAAACAATTAATGGGGATAGATAAAATTGCAAATTAGAAAAGTATTGTAAAAGAGAGCAAGAAAAATCCTATGCATTTCTACAAATGAAAATTGCAACAAGTATAAGGCTGATATAACCTCCTTAAAACCGAGACAAATTAATTAATTAGTGAGGATAAAGCAGTGATTAACCCTTAAATTATATTCTCCTGTATACAGAAGCAAAACAATAATGACACGCTTTGGGGAAACTGAGAGAATAACATAATTTCTACCATCATATCCATGGCTGATTGATGACAAAGTTAAAGGGATAGTAATACTTCGTTTTAACTTTATTTTATTTTGTAGGCATTAAAAAACATGAAGAATGATATAAGTCTTATGTCTCAAACCTTTATGGTTTAAGAGATATTCACAAGCAAAGTTTCCCCCTCCTGCCCCTTTTTCCTAGTGTAAGCCATCTCTTCTCAGATGTGAATCTGGTTGTAAGACCAGACAGATAACAGCAGGGGACAATCTTCTTTGTATGAAAAGAATGAAAGCCCTTCCCCCCTTGACAAGCTTTTCAGCTTTTTCCCTTATCTTAATTGAAGATTGTCCCTCTCTGCAGTCTACCTGGGCACCTTCCTTCTGATCTGGCTAAAGGGGGGGATACTTTGCTTGTGAATATCTCTTAAACCATAAAGGTTTGAGAGATAAGACTTATATCGTTCTTCATGTTTTTTTAATGCCTACAAAATAAAATAAAGATAAAACGAAGTATTACTATCCCTTTAAAAAGAGACTAGAAAAATGTAATGCTGAACTTGATGACATACACCTAAGTTTACTAAAGGAGCTTAGTTCAGTAAGTCCATTTTACTTAATGTTTATTTATTTCAATTTCTTTGTGATTAATGCTCTGTGACTGGAAGAAAATGTAGAACCATTATTCAAAAATAAAAAAAATCTAAAGTAGGAAATTATAGACTTCTGAGTTAGACTTGTATAGTGGGTAAGGGATCTAAACCAGAAAATTATAGACCTGTGAGTCTGACTTCCTTAGTAGGTAATAAATTAAAAAGATTATTAACCAATAGTATTCAGGACTATGTGATGACCAAAAAAGGCCTATTAATAAGAATCAGCATGATTTTATGAAGAATGGATCGTGTCAAACTAATATATGAAAAGGTAAGTGGTATCTCAGAGACGGGTATTATTGTTCATGTAGTATAACTGGATTTTGCATAAGCCTTAGACGTGCATGGATAGAGAACTGGTAAAATTATAGAATAGCTGTTGAAAAAGGAATCTTTTCAAATTGGTCTAAAGTTGTAAGTGGAGTGCCTCAGGGATTAGTCCTGGGCCCAATGTTTTTCGATTTGTTATTATTGGTATTGAATTGGGTATTGTAAGAAGTATCTCAAAGTTGACACTTATCTTCATAAGGAACTGCATAGAAAGCATGATTTTTTATACTGCAGAAATATTTGGCTATAATGAGTGTCAGATGATGTTTAACATAAATAAATGTAAGGTTAAAAATTTAAATTGCAGAATCAAGCATGCTATGTATACATTATGTATACACTGAATGGCAAACTACTTAGGGAATCGTTTTTAGAGAAACATTGAAAAATCTAGATGAACTGATAGAAAATAGATGTCGTAACAGTATGCAGTGTCACTTAGATGCTAGAAGAGGTGTATAGATGAACGGGATGGGACTATACAAAGAAAGAAAAAACAGGAGAGGCGCCTATAGTGTATTACCAGAGTTGGTAAGATGGCAGAGTGTATATACACAATAGATCAACTCACATTTAATAAATGTTAGTAATCAGGCTTATATCTGTCACCAACTTAAAAAGCCTGCAGGGTACTTTACCCGTCCCTGTAAAGGTATATGATGTCCACTGTTCATGTCCTCCACCGAAACCAATCTCCAAATTACAAGAACTGGAACTCCAATGATACTCCACAGAAATCCAAACAGGAAAAAAAGAAATACTATATGTCGATATGACCATAAAAATAAAAACAAAAAATAAAAAAGAAAGAAACCGTTCTGGACTGATGAATAATACAATTTTATTAATAAAAAGTGCTTAAGTTGGTGACAGGTATAAGCCTGATTACTAATATTTATTAAATGTGAGTTGATCTATTGTGTATATATACTCTGCCATCTTACCAACTCTGGTAATACACTATAGGCGCCTCTCCTGTTTTTTCTTTCTTTGCATATTTTACTTCTACTTTGTGGACGATTGTGGAGGAGTGGAGCAGCCTGAGTTTACTGCTGGAGGGGAGCAGTTCCAATTATACCCCCAAAAAGCTCATATAGCTGAACAACACATATGTGTTAGTGTCAGCCACCTATTTTGTAAGTGCAATTTCATTGGTGGTGGTTGGTATTTTTTTACCATTACGTTAATACACTAGGAGCGCCTCTTGGTTTTTTCTTTTGTTTTTACAGGGATGGGACTATAATTCTACCTGTTTTATATCATTGGTAAGGCATCATCTACAATACTGAATACAGTTTTAGACACCAGTTAAGTGGAAAGCCTCTTTCAATGAAAACAAAACCAGGAATGATTTTACAGTAAGGACAGTAAGGCTGTGGAATTCTTTCCGATGGGAAGCTGTTTTTGCAGAATGTAGATGCTTTGATAAAGTTGTGAATACTGGTTAACTCAGAAAAATACTTATAGTTGATGTTGATCCACAGAAATATTTTACTACCTTTAGTAGTTAGGAAGACCTTTTTAGGGCTTAATTGGAAATGCCATGGTGATACTGAAAATGCTGAACTTGATGGACTCATGTCTTTTTTCAGCCTAATCAACTATGTTACATGAGAGGAAGCATTCTTTCTATGTAAACTATTACTTTAAATGCAGACATTTAATAGACTAATGAAGTGAAAAAATACAATAAATGTAGCATATGCTAAATTTGTGAACATTAAGTATGCATTTGTAATCTTCTTAGATTGAGGTCCAGGTTAAAGTTAGGTTAAAACCATGCAGATGCCCCTATCCTTATTTTATTATATACATTTTGTGCGAACCATCTGCCTAACTATTTTCAGCTATGATTTTGCCTACTCAGTTGGAAAGGCTCAGAATAATAATTGAAAACCTGTTAATACACTGCATTAACTGAACTACATCCAGATCTTGGAAGCATTTTTAGGGAGATTAGATGACAACGCTAGAGGGTCTAAAACATAATCTGTAATGGATATCGCATAAGGCATTTATGTGCTGCACTGCCATTAAGTGTTCCTGCAACCATGCATTTTGCTGATTTCTCTGTATAAGGAATTCTCAGTGTAACAAGGCATATAGGGTTATATTCATAAAGCTAAAGAGGAGCAATCGTGTATCAATCCAGCTGCACCAGGGCAGTGAGCAATACAGTGCCAAGTACACCCTTCTGATCTTTGAAGGGTTAAATGTTTTTTTACCATGAATACTAGAACAGTATCCAAGCCATACTATGGCTTCAAAGTCCAATTCAAATCAATGGGGTTCTAATGGGTAAAATTCAATGCAGTTGGTTTGATCCACAATTGTTCATCCTAAGCTTCCTATATACAAAATAACTGCTGTTCCTCCCAGAGCTGTGTCTCTCATTGGGCCTAGAAGCAGATACATTCTTTTGTTTATTGTCATGGTTTATCAGGACAAGGAAATTGTAGTTCTATGTATCCATTTTGGCAGTACACTAATTATAACTATAGTTTCCTTTTTCAATGTGTTTTCAGAATTAACTTCTTTGAGGACAATAAACTAATTATAACAAAAACATTGCCTAAGGCATAGTAACAAAAAACACGGTGTACCTTTTAGTTCCAAAAGCAATCTGATGGTTAATGCGGAACTTTCACCCCACCATGACCTTATCTGTGTGTGTAGCATTAATGTAGTTATAAGACGCTGTGTAATTTTAAAAATCAGAAAACTGATCGATAAGGCACAAAAGAAGATTAAAGTTGAACCTTGTGACGTGTAGAGCATTGTGAGCGTCACCGCACATGTCAATCTGGTTACCGTGCGGTCACTTAGTCACTCCCATCGTTCTCTGTTATCCCGCCTGTGTCCTCCTTGTCCTGCCCTTATGTGACACATCACGTGGCGTGCACGAGCCTGTACTAGACTGGAATTAACTTTCAGCCACATTTCGCCCATAACTGAGCCAGTGGTGCAAACGGTATGCTTTGGGTTTGCACTACTGGCTCAGTTATCGGCAAAAGGGTGCTGAAAGTTAATTTCAGTCTAGTACAGGCTCGTGCGCACCAGGTGACGTGTCACATAAGGGCAGGACAAGGAGGACACGGGTGGGATAACAGAGAACGATGGGAGTGACTAAGTAACCGCATGGTAACCAGACTGACATGTGCAGTAGTGATCACAATGCTCTACACGTCACAAGGTTAAACTTTAATCTTCTTTTGTGCCTTATCGATCAGTTTTCTGATTTTTAAAATTACACAGAGCATTATAACTACATTAATGCCACACACACAGATAAGGTCATGGTGGGGTGGTAGTTCCACTTTAATTCCCAGTGTGCATTTCAACTTGCAAAACATTGGAGGCCTCATTCACATGCAAGATGTTAAAATCTCCTGAAATGGGTCCTGTGTTAAGGAAAAAAAGGTAATTTGGTAACTGTTATCATTGTTTCATAATTTTTTGACACAATGTTAATTAAGAAAAAAATACACTTTTAAAAATTGATATTAGAACTGTTTTGTCATAAAATGTCAGATAAAACCATTCTTTGAAATTATAGATATAGTCAATTTAACATCAGCATTTTTTGACAGAAAGTTTTGTGCTAAAATCAGGTTTTTTTTTGTTCTGGCATTTCATTTGACTGCACCCATTATTAAGCTAATTTATATAAAACATTTTACTGACTATCTCTTTGGAAATGGACGTTGTAATGACAATGGTATATTTCATTCTATTAATTATAATTTTTTTATTTTTACCATCTAGCCTTAAATCATAAATACTTTCTAGTGAGAAAAGTATTTTTTTTCCATAGCCTTTATAATATTGACAGATAGTTTCACACTGGATCTAAGACAGGGGTAGTCAATTGTCAGACCTCCAGGTGTTGGGCACTGCATTTCCCATCATCCCTAACCAGCCAATGACTGATTGTGGCTGGTGAGAGGTGTAGTCTCCAACAGCTAGAATTTCAACAACTGAATAGCCTAGAAGGGAATATTTCATCTATAAAGTCCACAAAACATTGCAAAGAATGAAAGTCGATTTACACATAGTAGTAAAACACATTAGTCTTCTACTACTTTAAAGCTGATGTACTAAAAAACTGAAACAACTGTGGAGCAAACCAACTACACCATAGGGGAACAGATAAAGAGTTCTAAAATACGTATTGATTTAAATGGGACTTTTTACTTTACAGAGTTCACAAACACATTGGTTTGCAATATGTTAAAGACATATCTAGGAATAAAGTAACTAAAAACTTCATTTAAATTAGTGGGAATTTTATTTGTTTCTTATGGTGTAGATGGTTTGCCCCAGAATTACTCCAGTTCTCTTAAAACATCAGTTTCAGATTTGTGTCACTATGCACTAAGTATTAGCTTATGTTATTTAACCCCTTGGGTGTAGCGATATCGCCAACACATTGTAACATAGTAAATTACGTTGACAAAATACACAAGTCCATAAAGTTCAACCCCTTCCCCATAAACCAGAGAAATGAGAATTATATAGCTTTCCTGCTGAAAAATGAGCATTAATCTTTATCTGAAATTCCTGTTTTACCTACTAATACACAGTATAACCCTGTATGTTCCCTCTTGGAAGAAATGCATCTAATCTTCTCTTAAATGTTTCCATTGTATCTGCCGTTACCACATCCTTGGGCAAGGAATCACACAATTTAACAGACCTTACTGTAAAAAACCCTTCCTCTGCTGCAGCTGAAATCTCCTTTTCTCTAATCTCAAAGTTGGCCCCTAGTTATTTCAGCAGGCCTTGGAATGAAAATCTCACCAGAGAGATCCTTGTATTGACCTCTCATACACTTGTACATTGTGACAAGATCTACACTTCGTCTTCCTTTCTTTTGAGTAAATAAACCAAGTTTGTCTAGTCGTTCCTCATACTTCAAGTCCTCCATTCTCTTAATTAATTTTTTTGCTCTTTGCTGTACTCTCTACAGTTCTAGAATATAATTTTTCAGAACTGGTGCCCAAAACTGCACTGCATATTCGAGGTTTGGTCTTACCAATGATTTGTACAGTGGCAAAATGATGTTTTCGAATCTTCCTTCAATACCCCTTTTAATGCAAGACAGGTCTATATAAAGCAAAGTACTGGTAACATCTCTAGTATTCAAGGGGTTAATATGATTTTCAGTACCAATTCATGGTTTTGAAATTCCAAAAACAGGTAATTTTAGTGAGCAGCCAAATCATTGTAGATTTCTCCCCAGGCAGGAAAAGGTCTACACTATTTAATCTGTGACTCACATAAACACACAGCAGACATCAGCCATTGAAATATCTCAAATAAAAGGAAGATTATAGCATTATGTGTAGGTATGGACCTTTTAAACACTATTGAATGGAAAATCAGTGGGGCCACTACTTTAGTGCTGTTAAATGGTGTCGTAAGTGCTTATTTTGTTGATGGAGAGATTTTTTCCTGATACTCACAGCATTTTAAAAGGCTGTAGGAAAGTTCAAGTTCATTCAATTACAGAAAATGTGTAATGATGTGTGGGGACACCTACGGAATGGTAAAAATATCCCTTGACTGGGAATGTCATTGTGGCTCTGCCATGTTTAAATGGAATTTTCCATTGTTTTTATTCTCTTCTATTGTTACAATGAAAAAAAAACTTTGCATGCAGTTTGTTAACATAAGTTGACTTAAAGAGATAGTAATGTTTCACAAAAACGCAGTTCCAATTACTCTTCATATAATTTAGGCCGTAGAGAATGTTATTTCAATACTGTCCAAGTTGTAGTTCAATAGTAATTGAATGATAAAGTATAGTCCTCCTGCCCCTTTTACTGATGTAACACTGCTCACCTCAGAGCAACAAGACTGTCCAGATGGATCACAGAGAGGGACAATCTTCAGTGAGCATAAGGAAAAACCTAAAAAACCTGTAAAGGAGGCAGTGTTTTCCTTATGCTCACAGTAAGAAGAATGTCCCTTGCTGCAAGCTGTCTGTCTCAAGACCAGATTCCACATCTAAGGGGGGGAGGCTTACACTAGGTAAAAGGGGTGGGAGGGGGATACTTTATCATTCAATTAATCTTGAACTATAACTCTGACATTATTGAAAAAACACTCTCCATGGCCCAAATACAACACATTGTGAAGCATTCAAGAGGTTAAAAGTCCTACTTATATCAATGGGAATTTTTGTAGTTTTTATTATTACCCTATGGTGCAATTGGGTTGCCTCAGAATGATGATGGAGTGCTCATTGGTTCTCATACATACCTCAAAGTGCAGCCATAGAAAATGCATTGGCAGATTCATATATTCCACTCAATGTATATACCAGCCTTGGTTTGGTTTATAAGATGCAGTAAAGACCATAGCAGTCTGATGAGGAATTTGGGGCCACATTCAGTATACTAAGCTACAGAGGAGCAATTGTGGAGCAAACAATATACAATATTGGGGAAATTAAAAATTCCTGTTGAATTCCTTTGTATCACAGGGATGTCCCTAAAATGGCATCTCTGTAATTTCCTAAATATGACTTGTTCTCCATATTAATCATTATTAATCAGACACCCAAGATAATCATAAAGCATAAGGCGAAATAATAATGGAGTGATCATATAACATGATTATTTATTTATTTAGAAAATGTTTTACCAGGAAGAATACATTGAGATTTCTCTCGTTTTCAAGTATGTCCTGGATAGTTTTCAGTAAAAGGTTACATATTTACACTAATTGTGAGACATTATATACAAACATACAGAAATATACATACTTATTAAATAATGGGATTATTTGCAGTTACACACTGTTTGTAGATATAAAGAAACATTTGCTTTTAAGGATTTTAGACTGGGTGCAGATGTGATTTTTTCCGGCAGATTGTTCCAGATTTTTGGAGCTCTGAAGGAGAAGGCAGATCTTCCTGCTTCTTTCTTGTATTGTGGTATACGCAGTGAGTTGTTAGTAGTGGAGCGGAGGTTATAGTTAGTATGGAGAGCTGGGGTGAGCATACTGCTTAGGTATTGTGGTAGTTTTCCAGAGAAGTGATTGTGTACTAAGCAAGAAAGATGAAGGTCACGTCTAGATTTGAGTGTTAGCCAATTTAGTTCTTTTAGCATGTCACAATGATGGGTAGTGTAGTCACACTGGAGGATAAAGCGGCATAATGAATTATATAGAGTGTCAAGTTTACTGAGGTGGATTTCTGGCGCTGGAGCATATACTACGTCACCATAGTCTATGACTGGCAGCAGCATCTGTTGTACAATACGTTTTCTCACCTGGGTACTTAGACATAATTTGTTTCTATAAAGTGTACTTATTTTGGGATAAAGTTTAGAGGTTAATTTGTCAATGTGGTGACCAAAATTGAGGTTAGGGTCAAGCCACATACCAAGATATTTGTAGGAGTCTACTGGGGCCAATTTACGATTAGACTCTGTCACAATGGATAGGTGGATATTGTCGAGACTACGCAGTTTGTGCTTTGTGCCAAATATCATTGTGACTGTTTTATCTGTGTTTAAGAAAAGTTTGTTCTGTGTTATCCATCTTTCCACTTTGTAGAAATCATGTTGTAATTCGGTTTCAAGTTGTGATATGCTAGAGTTTTTAGCATAGATTATGGTGTCATCTGCATACATGTGTACTGAAGATGATTTGCAAACCTTGGGCAGATCATTTATAAAAAGAGAAAATAGAAGAGGGCCAAGAATGGAGCCTTGGGGAACTCCACTTGTTATTTTGAGCGGACGGGAGTCATTGTTTGCAACTGACACATACTGCATTCTGTCTGATAAATAGGATCGGAACCATTGTAGAGAATTATTACCCAATCCTGAGTTATGGAGTTTGCTGATAAGAATGTTATGGTCTACTGTGTCAAAGGCCTTAGCGAAATCAAGGAAAATAGCTCCTGTGAGTTCACCATTTTCCATGCCAGTCTGGATATCATTGGTTACTTTTAGAAGAGACGTGACTGTTGAGTGGTTTGGTCTAAACCCTGATTGAAGAGGGGTGAAGAAACTGGTCTGTTGGTAATATTTATGTAGTTGCACATGTACACATTTCTCTATGATTTTAGATAAAGTGGGGAGGAGAGATATCGGTCTGTAATTTGATACTACATTTTTATCCCCACTTTTGTGGATAGGTACAACTCTTGCCACTTTCCAGGATTTGGGCATATGCCCTGATGTCAAAGAGGCATTAATTAGAGTTGCTATCGGTTGGGCTGTGACCATAGCACTGAGCTTTAATAAAATTGCTGGTAGTTGGTCAGGGCTCGATTGAGATTTCAGTTTTGGGTTGAGGAGGTGATCATATACTTCACTTTCATTTACTGACCTGAAATTGAATTCGTTTGCACTGTTAGACCAGGCAGCAGGTGCCAGTGACTGTTCTGAACTTAGTGGGACTTCAGAGTGGCCTTTGTTTTGTTTAATCAGTGTGGTGGCACATCCAACAAAGTAGCTGTTGAAAGCATTGGCTATGGCTGGGGGGCACTGTATGGTTTCATTGTCTATTGTTATATTTGATGGGTGAGAATGGTTAGGTGGATTGTAGATGTTCTTTATAACCTTCCAAAAGTTGGCAGGCTTTGAAATGTTATTGTCCAAGTTGTTATTAAAATATTGTGCTTTTGCTAGTTTTGTTTGTTTTGTACATGTATTCCGTACTTGCCTATATATAGTGTGATCATGAGGGGAGCCAGATTGTTTAAATTTTGTCCATAATGAATCTCTGAAACTGAATAATTGAATCAAGTCAGCTGAGACCCATGGTAGGTGTGCCCCCCTGACCCTGACCTTTCTTAGTGGGGCATGGGTATTACAGACCTGTAGGAATTCTGAGTTAAAAAAGTCAATCGCTGAATCAAGGTCAGGTATTAGATGTAATCTATGCCATGAGCAATTTTTTAAATCATTTAGGAAGGACTGAAGGTTAAATTTTCTAAATGATCTCGTGAGTATGACTTTGAAATTTGATTTGACTGGTTTTATTTTGCGGACACAGTAAACTATGGAGTGATCACTAAACACGTTTGCTAGAACACCTGAATCTTGGATTCTGCTTGCGCAGGATGTGAGGATCCAGTCTAGCAGGGTATGGTTGGATGTTTTAAGATTTATGCGAGTAGGGGAAGATATTTGTTGTGATAAGTTCAGTGCTTTAAACAATGAACAATATTTTTCATTCCTGGAATCAAGCCAATTAATATTAAAGTCTCCAAGAACCATCAACTCGCTTTTCTTGTTTTGTGTGGCAATCACCTTTAGGTGTTGAGCTATGTCAGATACGGTGTGTGCTGAGGTATTTGGCGGTCTGTAGATGCCTACAATTATGATTTGTTTTGAGTATGGAAGACAAATTTTACCAGCAATGTATTCATAAGAATCAGTGTAGTGAGAGTCCTTTAGAAGTGTAAAGTTTATTGGCTCCTGTATGTAAATGATTACACCTCCTCCTCGCTTTGCACGGTCTTTTCTAAAGCATGAGTATCCATCTATGGCAACAGCAGTGTCTGGAATTTTTGGGGATAACCAGGATTCAGTAAGAATAAGAATTTTTGGTTTGTATGCATAACACCATGCTTTTAGTTCGTCCATTTTGGGCAGTATACTGCGTATGTTGCAGTGCACTAATGACAGACCCTTTTTAAAGGGGAGGTTGCCATTTATTTCTATTTTAGGGCCAGGGTTAGTTTCTATATCATTTGCTAAGGCAAGTAACAATATGCATAAAAATTTAGTGAGTTGTTTGCGGTGAACATATAGTGAGAGGGTGCGTTTGTTGCTATAATTGCTGGGGCTGGGTGGGCTTGATTTTAGTACTCTCCACCAGCATTCAGTTGATAGTGCACATGTATGCAGAAGTCCATGATGAATTATTATGTTATGGTGAGGGTGCGGGGCATGGTTGCTAGGATGAGAGTAAATCTGTATTATTAGTGGGATAGTTAGAACAGTGAGTATTAATCCATTCATGTTGGCATGCATGAGGAGGATACTAGGGAAGATATAGGTAGACAGAAACCTCTTGTTATTGTGAGACAGAAAAAAAAAAAAAAAAAAAAAAAAAAAAAAAAAATCTTTTCCTTTTTCCTTTTTTTCCTTTTCTTTTTTCCTTTTCTACTCCTCTCCTCTCCTCCCTTCTCCTTCCTCCCTCTCTCTCTCTCTTCCTCTGTTATATTAGTTATATTTATCTATTCTCTAGTTTCATTTCACTCCTTATTTGTTTACTTAACTGTGGTTTAAGTGTTGCAGTAGCTGTCATTCTTTCCTGTCCACTCTCCTGTCAAACTCTCATGTTTAACTCTTGCTGCACTTTTGCTCCGGTGTACTTTGCTCCCAGGTGTAGTGGGTCCCCTTGAAATTCCCCCTATCTGTGGCTGAATTTAAACTGGTGAGGACCCATGCTGATGCTGAATGAGTATCTGTTTCCAATTACTAACTAATATATACATTGATTGCCCTGTGTGTAGCCAGGTGTGACTCCCTAAAAACAGCTGATAAGGAATTGAACAGACACAGAGACATGTAGGAGGGTTGTGGGGGAGGAAAGACTGTGAAGAGTCAGAATCAGGGTGATAGAGGTGATTAGCACATACCACAGAAAGTGAAAATGAAGCTTGAAGCCAGATTCAGGATTGGGGTGCAGATGGTACAGGGGTGATTAGCACATACCACAGAAAGTGAAAATGAAGCTTGAAGCCAGATTCAGGATTGGGGTGCAGATGGTACAGGGGTGATTAGCACATACCACAGAAAGTGAAAATGAAGCTTGAAGCCAGATTCAGGATTGGGGTGCAGATGGTACAGGGGTGATTAGCACATACCACAGAAAGTGAAAATGAAGCTTGAAGCCAGATTCAGGATTGGGGTGCAGATGGTACAGGGGTGATTAGCACATACCACAGAAAGTGAAAATGAAGCTTGAAGCCAGATTCAGGATTGGGGTGCAGATGGTACAGGGGTGATTAGCACATACCACAGAAAGTGAAAATGAAGCTTGAAGCCAGATTCAGGATTGGGGTGCAGATGGTACAGGGGTGATTAGCACATACCACAGAAAGTGAAAATGAAGCTTGAAGCCAGATTCAGGATTGGGGTGCAGATGGTACAGGGGTGATTAGCACATACCACAGAAAGTGAAAATGAAGCTTGAAGCCAGATTCAGGATTGGGGTGCAGATGGTACAGGGGTGATTAGCACATACCACAGAAAGTGAAAATGAAGCTTGAAGCCAGATTCAGGATTGGGGTGCAGATGGTACAGGGGTGATTAGCACATACCACAGAAAGTGAAAATGAAGCTTGAAGCCAGATTCAGGATTGGGGTGCAGATGGTACAGGGGTGATTAGCACATACCACAGAAAGTGAAAATGAAGCTTGAAGCCAGATTCAGGATTGGGGTGCAGATGGTACAGGGGTGATTAGCACATACCACAGAAAGTGAAAATGAAGCTTGAAGCCAGATTCAGGATTGGGGTGCAGATGGTACAGGGGTGATTAGCACATACCACAGAAAGTGAAAATGAAGCTTGAAGCCAGATTCAGGATTGGGGTGCAGATGGTACAGGGGTGATTAGCACATACCACAGAAAGTGAAAATGAAGCTTGAAGCCAGATTCAGGATTGGGGTGCAGATGGTACAGGGGTGATTAGCACATACCACAGAAAGTGAAAATGAAGCTTGAAGCCAGATTCAGGATTGGGGTGCAGATGGTACAGGGGTGATTAGCACATACCACAGAAAGTGAAAATGAAGCTTGAAGCCAGATTCAGGATTGGGGTGCAGATGGTACAGGGGTGATTAGCACATACCACAGAAAGTGAAAATGAAGCTTGAAGCCAGATTCAGGATTGGGGTGCAGATGGTACAGGGGTGATTAGCACATACCACAGAAAGTGAAAATGAAGCTTGAAGCCAGATTCAGGATTGGGGTGCAGATGGTACAGGGGTGATTAGCACATACCACAGAAAGTGAAAATGAAGCTTGAAGCCAGATTCAGGATTGGGGTGCAGATGGTACAGGGGTGATTAGCACATACCTGTAGAGAAGAGGATAAAAACTTGTAAGGAGACTGTCAAACTCTCATGTTTAACTCTTGCTGCACTTTTGCTCCGGTGTACTTTGCTCCCAGGTGTAGTGGGTCCCCTTGAAATTCACCCCCTTGAAATTCCCCCTATCTGTGGCTGAATTTAAACTGGTGAGGACCCATGCTGATGCTGAATGATGGCTTAATGCTTGACACTGTCTGATATCTGACAAGACTAGATCAGCAAGTAATAAGGTCATAAAATCTGAGGTGGTTTAATTCACTTACAGAAGACATATAATATTTACTACTAGCGTAAAAGCCCATGTACACGGGCCAAGGTCTGGGTAATGTTAACCCTTTGAGTGCCAGAGGGGTACGCAATGCACATGATGCAGTCTTGCGTCACCTCACACGATGCAATCATGCGCAGTAGAGACTACCCGAAAGCACGCAGTCTCTACTGCGCATGATGGCTTCTGACAAACATCCTAGCGAATTATTATATAGGATTATTCTAAACACATCTGCATGCCCCATTGCATATCACATCTTTATATTCTGTCAGCAAAAAAAAAAATTTAAATAATTTAAAATGCTCAGCACACATTATATTGAGCTTTTTCCCTTCTGACCATCATTAGAATGGAGTCAGTAGATTCATTGATTATTATACAGAATTGCTAGGAGTCGTCCTTGTGACCAGCTAATTACTAAGCATTACACCTTCCATCCCTGTAGAAAACGATGCTCTGGTTTCCCAAATTTGAAAATCAATTACCCCTTGACTCATGCGGGTGTAAGCCATTACAGCAGCTGAGCTGTCATTAGCTATTCAATTACTAGAGGCATGAGGGTCTATTTAATGTAAATTCAACATGATCACAGAACAACTTGGCACAATGTCATTGTGTTTGGTTCATACAGTGCAGTGATCTTGTGGTAGTGTCATTTGAGTACTGGAATACCACTTTGTAAACTGTTTGAAAATTATAATAAAAATGAAAGCCCTCACCTCTGACAACTATTATTTAAAGGAGCAGTAAAAAAAAATTTATGAAAAAATATGTATTGTAGGGATTTTCCTATTGAGTAAAATAAGGGTACTCCCACTGCTGAGAGATTTATATTTCCAGAGTTATTAAAGTTTAAACCCATGTTTTTTTTACATTAGCAGTGCCCTCTAGGTCAAATTCTAATTAGATTTCCTGTTAGATTCTAATAGAAAGGAAAGTCAGAAAAGTCAGAGACATAGAATTTTCCATAGAATGTGATAGAAACTGCCTGTCACTTCCTGTCAGTTAGAACTATCAGAAAGTAAACACAGTAAAATCCCTTCCTGATTATTTAAACTGCTATAAATTTTTAATAAAACATCTGACAGCGATGGGAGTACCCTTGTTTTATTCAGCAGGAAATGCTCTGTAAAATATGTGTTTACATAAAACAAGATTACTGCTCCTTTAATTTTCGGTGTTTGTGTGTTTGATTTTCAATGTGTTTTAACATTCTTTCTAGTGATAGATACATGTAAAACAATGATAATCTATTTTAATAAAAAATAACACCAGATAATCTGCCTTTAATCATTATGGCCATGTGTTAAAGGTAATTTTACTCTATTAGATCCACCCTCTTTCATATCAGTCTTAACCCTTCAAGCACAATGGGGTTGTCTAATGCATTGCTTTGCATTGTGTTGGGCACTTCTTTGTCACTCAGAGGATTAATGCTGGGATGATACATCATACATGGTAACTCTATAGATCTGTCTTGAAGACTCTGATTTTCTGTGTTCATTACAGTCTCCGAGGACAAAGGCTGTGTTCTTCATTTTCATCTCCAGGATATACTTGAAAATGAGAGAAATCTCAATGTATTTTTCCTGGTAAAACATTTTTTAAATAAACATCTGAGTGAGTTCTCTTATCCCCTCCAACCTCCCAGCCCATTCCTCTCTTTTTAGGGAAAAATTCTGCTGTCTCTCCTTCCTAATCGTGCCTACCCCAGTTAAGTCCACATTATGATGAATGTACTGTGTAGGAATATTCGAATGTTAATATATTTTGTGTAATAATTATAACATTCAAATATTCCTACCCCATCCATTCTTAGTATTCCAGTATCTGGGGTCCAGGATGTTCCCAGGCAAGGTGATAATATAATATATTACTTATCCTTGCAAGCAGTAACATTGTTTAATGTACATCTGTGCCTGTTCCTACTATATATATATATATATATATATATATATATATACTAGTATGAAAGCCCTTTTACACGGGCTAAAGTGCCACCCAGCGGCCCAGGTTGCTGTCCCAGAGCCAGGAGCAGAGACAGGAAGTGAGCCATTCAGAGCACCCCACTCCAGAACAGAGCATTCAGCCAGTCTCTACTGTGCATGTGCTGTTACACACAGGGAGCTTCGCAGGCTAGCACTTAATATTATATAGAAGATATATATATATATATATATATATATATATATATACATATATATATATACATATATATATATATATATATATATATATATATATATATATATATATATATATATATATAAAGAACGTGGTGGGATGGTAGCACTCGCTCTATTAGATTAAATTGCCCAGGTGCACAGTCCTCAAGGGAAATCATACACGGATATAGAAAGGAGGCAGCACCAGTGGGACTTCTTCTTAAGATTTATTAAAGTAGATTCATAGGAAATTACAAATGGTCGACGTTTCGGTCCTATAACATGGTCCTTTCCATGTTATAGGACCGAAACGTCGACCATTTGTAATTTCCTATGAATCTACTTTAATAAATCTTAAGAAGAAGTCCCACTGGTGCTGCCTCCTTTCTATATCCGTGTATATATATATATATATATATATATATATATATATATATAGTAAAAGCCTGTGTACATGGGCCAAAATGCTATCTCAGAACTACACCTTCCAGCATTCTGTGCATTCAGGCAGTGTCTACTGCTCATGACTGCATCAGACAACCATTCACTCAGGTAGTCTCTACTGTGCATGTGTCCTGCAATCAGGCAGTCTCTACTGCGCATGACTGCATCGGACAAACTTATATCTGGCCTTTTATATTATTGTATGATATAGGCCTAATCTAATTTTTGTTTCAGCAAGTTCAAAGGTCCACTAATAAGATGATATTAAAACAATATGGGAAAAGCACACTAACTTCTAATAATTAACTGGGGTTATAAACATTTAAATGCCCTGTTAGAACATTTTTACAGATGTTAATATTAGTATTTCATTTCAGAGACCTACAATCTTGTTTTCTATATGCTTTGTGTATTTTGCAGAATCACTATTCTCATTGCAATCTTCACATGGTGTCTCAGAAGTAATGGTGCAGGACTCTCTATAAATGGTTTGAGATAAGCTAACAGCATTTCTGCATATAAAACCTGGTGATAGAAACCTCCATAAATTAAGTTTCACGTTTGTTTCTTATGACAAACAATACAAACAAATTTAACCAAACTGTGTCTGTCGAGAGTAGTCTAAACATGCATTAAAAAAATAAATATAATATTATATTTGAGGACATAACATAAAATAAATAATGTATTGAGTTTCTAGCTAGTACATGATGTTTATAGGTATTTTATTTTTTTGGTTTTAATGTTCTGTTAAAGGTCAGTCTGTATTGATTAATTGATACTAAAACCACCCCTGGCCCTAACAGCAATATAAACTGACAGCTCTCAGTTTTATTGTCTTCTCCTCCCCAGATCTGATGTTGTGATCTTTGGACGAGGCAGCTCATGATTCGTTTTGGTTCCTTTAATTTCACATGAATTTGTCCACCAGTAGGAATGAAGCTGACACTGGCAGTTTCAGCAGTTGCAGGAAGTGGAAAAAAACAAACTTGAAGCAGATTTAGGGCTGGATTCTATTGCAGGTGCTAATTTTATCTTTGTTTTTATCTCCAGGTTTCCCCATAGACTTCAATAGGAAAATGATAAAACAGGAGGTAACATTTATCTCCTGCAATATAATCTAGCCCCTAGACAGTTATACAAAAAAGTTTAGCAGTGGTAAAATAGAGCAGGGGTAGGTAACCTACAGCTCTCCAGCTGGTTGGGGACGATGGAATTTGTATTCTCCAACAGCTTAAGAACTAAAGGTTGGCAACCCCTGAAGTAGAGAAACACTGAGCTTGAGTCTATTTCTTGTTTGTATGTATTTATCTCCCTCATTGTTTGAAGCTGAATATGTTAAGGTTTTAAATTTTTAATTTTTAATAAGCGAGGGGAAATTTGAGTTTCTTATTTTTAATTGACATTTAATATTTTTTTAAACTCTATCTTTTCTTTACTAACCTGTCTTTAGTGTAAGTGGGGGGGAGGTGGCATGCTGCAGAGCAATGGTTTGAATGGAATTATGTCACTTCAGGAGTTCCATCTCATGACAATCTTGCAATGATCTGCTGAGGAAAAGACTTTCATGATTGTTTTGGGCAGTTGGTTTGAAACAGGGGTAAAAATAGACCAGTACATTGAGCAGCTGAAGTTTGTGTGGAGTTGCTACAGAGAATATATTTATCTTTACTGTGGCTAATATTCAAGTTCTTGGAAATTAGAATGGCATTCTAAGAACGTAAAGGAGAATTAATATTTTGAAATAATAGCACCCCCACCTCGCACGCATATACACACACACACGCCTTAATATAGCCATAAAATTGTAATGGCCCTAATTCATTTTGCCATTGTCCTTTTGTTTGAGAGATAAAATCTTCAATTAGTCCTGGATGTCAGGTCCAAGGAGGCAGACATGACAACTGAGGCAGGCAAAGTGCATGAGCCTGTGTAACCTTCTGAGTACCAGAAAGGCATCCAATGCATTGAGCTGCAATGCACTAGCTACCTTTCTGGCACTCGATGAGTTAAGGACCAGAGTGTTATGCACTGGTCTGTGAAGGGTTAACATTTAATGTATGCAGTGACCTCAGTTTGAGGTCCTGTGTTCCTGCTAGCAAATGTCATGTCTGGTAGTAAAAATCTAGCAATCTCTGCATCTACCTATTGGTGACTGCATCTCCCATCAGCCCCACCATGAGCTGACGTGGTACATGTAGTCTCCATCAGGTGGAAAGTCAAAGGTTACCAACTACTGTGCAAGAATGATTTTTACACAACTGAGAAAATTAAAGCAGAACATTCATATCGGAAAAAGTTTCTACCAGTTGTTTAACCATGTATGGACCTGTTACAATTCACAAAAACAGTGCTCAAAAACAAGAAGAGAAACCAATCTAAGTGTAGAGGTTTAATTAAAAAATGATAATAAAAACAGAAAAAATTATGCACTCACATTTGCCCTTCTTGGGCATTTAGCAAATCACACGGTCCCTCTCTTCAATCGCCAACGTTTCTTAAAAAGAAAAAACAGCTATCCCCACTGTTGCATAAATGGTCAGGGAAACTTGGAATCTCCATGGGAACTGATGGATAGAATCCCAAATCCAGTCACCACCTTGTAGTATCCAAGAGTAGTACTGTCCATCTGCAATGGTTAATAGAAGCAAACCTCGTGGAGGATGGAGTACGAACTCCACAATTCCCCAACAGGCGGGATGCTGGAAAGGGGCGGTGTGGAGGAAACCTCCCAGGAGGCGTGGAGAGGGACCGGTACACAGTGTCCCAAGCGCTTTCGCAGAAAACTTTTCTGCTTCCTATCAAAAGGAAAAGGGCGTAAAGATTTCTTTTTTCACCTCTTCATATACACTGCTCAGGAACTTTTGTTCCATTGCGGATGGACAGTACTACTCTTGGACACTACAAGGTGGTGACTGGATTTGGGATTCTATCCATCAGTTCCTCTGGAGATTCCACGTTTCCCTGACCATTTATGCAACAGTGGGGATAACTGTTTTTATATCTTAAGGACCAAAGTGGACCAAAAGAAGTTGGCAGGAGTTTATAAGGACACAGAACATTGACGATTCAAGAGAGGGACCGTGTGATACGCTAAATGCCCAAGAAGGGCAAATGTGTGTGCATAATTTATATTGTTTTTATTATAATTTTTTATTTGAATGTCTACACTTAGATTGGTTTCTTTTCTTGTTTTTGTGCGCTGTTTTTGTGAGTTGTAACAGATCCAGATTTGACTTCGCGAGTGGACAAGGCCACTTTTTCAACTCGTTATTCTGCTGCATTTTGCAAGTTTGGAAATCATCTTCATTCATCATCATTTCATCCATTTGGTAACTGTATATTCATACTACAATTTAACTACTTTCTTGACTGGTGTATCATCTGTGGATTATATTTTCATTCTCTATCTATTATTACTTTCTATATTTTATTATTTGGTTCTTTTCTATTTGTTTTGTTTTGTTTTCCATATTTAACTTCTTTATGTTTTTTTTTCTGTAAGTTTGACCGCTTATTTGGTTATTGGAAATTAGCAATATTTTTTTTTATAATTACTTGTGTTCTCTGCCATTATATATAGGATTGCAGGAGCGCTTTTCTTTAATATCTATTTTTACTTTTTTGTTTAACCATGTAAGTAGTATTAGGAAACGTGCTTTGTTTGTGTTTTTTTACGTACTTTTTAAGATCTTTAACCACCAAGTTGTGCACTTCCGCATAATGCGGCACTGTGGTTGCAACCTCGCTATAATGCTAACCAGAGCTTGCTGTAATGACACAAGTCATTCACACCACACCAAAGTGAAGCATGAATGCTCTTCCTGGTGCAACTGGGAGGGAGGTGGGAGGAAAATTAAATAGTGCTGGGAAGTCCTGAGAGCTGTGCTGCAACTACACAGTGCCGCATTATGCGGAAGTGCACAACTTGGAGGTTAAAGATCTTAAAAAGTACTTAAAAATAAGCATGTTTTCTAATACTACTTACAAGGTTAAACAACTGGTTAAAACTTTTTCTGATGTGAATGTTCCCTTTTAAAGGCAGTCTGGCTGCATGATGTACAATGCAGCTAAACCATACATAGATTTGTTAATTCCAGGTAGTGGCATTTAATTCAATTTACAGTCTTATTTATTAGCAATCAAGTTATTTTGGAATCCCACAGATATAGTTGATGCAGCCAAAGCCAGAAATGTGGCCAAAACCAATAATAGCCTGCCTGGTTATCTATAGCTAAAATGCAAAATGAACAAAGCTGAAAGACACAATGAGCATGTGCAATAATCATCAACATCCTGCTTTTCAGGAAAGGAGGTATAGTTAATAAATCACTAATATCGCATATACGCACAAACACTGACATACACACTCACATTGACTCACACACACACACACTGATGCACACACACACACACACACACACACACACACACACACACACACACACACAATCGTATGTATTTTTTAGGGGGTGGGATTTTCACTGGAAATGTGGGAAAATTGCTACTTTTCTGCAAAAATTGCCACAGAATTTTTGTTTTTACTTTTTCCCATCCCTAGTTGTGGCACTTAAGAAAATTTCCAATGTAAAGTCTGTGGGTAACTAGATTTTTTTTTTAGTCCCTTAGTTCCATAGATGCTAAGGGTATCTTCAGTGCATTATAGCGTAATATACAAGTAGTATCCAAGGACATTAATACAGCAAATCTGATGGACTAAGATGTCTGTTTATCTCAGAGCTTCTTCAGCTTGATCAGTGGGTTCTGAGTTGCATTGCTGTACATTAAATTTTATGCTCCAAGATACTGGCTTTCTTCCCAAGGGAAATATTATAGTCTGCTCATGTATATTATAACACATTATTGGATGTATTACAGGCCTAGAGTTATCAGACATTCTATTTCATGCGTTGTGCCTGTGATGTTACTTATTATTGATTGTTAATAGTGATTCTCTTTAACCCTTTGAGTTCCAGAGGGATGCACAAAAAATTGCTTTCCAATTTTTTGGGCAGCATCTCAAAGGGTTAATGATCAGTGGTTAAAATATGCAGTTCTGATACCATTTGTATTTTAATAATTTGCTATGCTGCATAAAACATTGTTTAGTAAATCTAAACTGTTCATTTGTGGACATCAGCAAAACTCCAAATACAATTTGAATGAATTTGTGAATTCTACTGATAGTCATAAGCATTAATTAGATCATTGGTTATATTTACCAACATTGAACTGTTTCAGAATTATTCAATTGTTGTAGGATAACATCATGATTATAAAACGTCGTCCCTGTGTAATGTCAATGAACACATGTAGATATACGCCATCCTATATAATAAAATGCTAGGATGTCTGTCCGATGCAGTCATGCTCAGTAGAGGCTGCCCAAACAATGCAGTTATGCACAGTAGAGACTGCCCGAACAATACAGTCATGTGCAGTAGAGACTGCCTGAATTCGCCAGCCTCCAATCCCAGTGTACGAGAGGAAACAAGATGGCGAAGCGGCTGATCCGGAATGGGGTGCTCTGAACGGCCTACTGCCTGTCTCCCCTCCTGGTTCCAGAGCAGAAGCCCAGGCTGGGTGGCATTTGGCCCGTGTACATGGGATTTTATACTTGTATATACATAATCCCATATAATAAAACTCTAGGATGTTTGTCCGATGCAGTCATGCGCAGCAGAGATTGCTCGAACGATGCAGACATGTGCAGAAGAGACTGCCCGAACGATGCAGACATGTGCAGAAGAGACTGCCCAAACGATGCAGTCATGTGGAGTAGAGACTGCCCAAACGCACCGGCCTCCAGTCCCAATGTGAGAGTGGAAACAAGATGGCGGCGTAGCTGATACGGAGTGGGCTGCTCCAAACAGCCCACCTCCTATCTCCGCTCCCAAGCCACTGGGTAGCACTTTGCCCCGTGTACATGGGCTTTTATACTAGTATATACATAACGAGCACCTTCCTTAAAGGGACACTATCACCTAAAAACAATATTGGTGATTTTTTTAAGAGCCTGTATGTTGTTTTAACCATTTTTTTATTTAAAAATTTAGCTTAGGGTTGTTTAGATTGATAGATTTTGTTAATTAAGACATAACATACTGACACCTTCAGTCTTAACCCTACATTACCAGTAACAGAAGTTGTAAACGCTATGCCCACCTCCACTGGAAGGTTTAAGTGTCCTTGGGTGGGGGAGGAAATGTAAGGGTAAGACAAGAAGTGCCTGCACATCATACCTTAACTCTTTGAGTGCCAGAGGGGTATGCAACTCATTGCTCCGCAATGCGTTGCGTACCCTTCTGGCACTCAAAAGGTTAATTGGCATAATCTATAAATTGAAACAATTCAAAAACTAGTTTTCTAAATATAAGTGATTAATGATTAATATAACACATGGGTGAACTTGAATGTTCTTTCAAAAGGACCACAGTTCTTTTTAGGTAATAGACTTGGATGTTAAAGACTTCTCCAGCACTTTGCAAAATAATGCATTGGAGAAGTTCAGCATCCAAGAGGTTAAAGCAGACAGCTTAAATGGACAGTTAATGTATTGCTAATTTATAAAATGACAAGACCAGACTTTCTGAGGCTGGTGTACTCTAAAAAACTGGAGCAGTCCAATGACAAAGCAACTGCACCACATGGGTCAATAAAAACATGAATTGATCTATGTTGGGCTATATACCTCTTGAATACTCGCTCTCTAATACATTGATAAGGCATCATTTATATCTTTGCTGTTGGCTTACAACAGAATTGCTCCATTACTTTCAGCACATTCCCCTATCTCGCCAGCTGTTTGAGTATAGAACATAAGTGTACTGTCCCAGGTTGCTATGGTGTGGGCCCTGGGAATGCCCATGTTAAATCCCATGGGTTTGAATGTGCAAGGGAACACTTGCACTAGGGATCTGCACTGCAGTGCACAGTGAATTGTACAAGCTTAGAATAACACACACACATCTTTCCAAACAGTCAAATGAATATGCTGCATTCTCAATTGGACCCTGCGTCCAAAGTCCCTGCTGAGCTTAACTGAGCTCTGCTTGTTTGGAACATCTTAATTTGATTACTGAATGCAGATTTCCCAGGGTTTTCTGTACAATTCAGGCATGCTTATGAGAAAAAACAAATCCAGGCATTAATGCTTAGCTGGATGATTTCAAGGAGAAGGCAATAATTAACGCTCTCATGCACTCTAAGCTTGAATTTACTTGGTACCAAGAAGCACAATTAGCCCTTATTAGTAAGGCATCATATTCACTGAAAAAGACTGATATTCAAAGAAGAAATTAAGCAATTCTGGGACAATCCAACTGCAATCTAGTAGGTAAATAAAAAGTAATTTAATTGAAATGGGTTTTTTAACCCCTTGGTGCCAGGGACATCTCCAACACATTGCTGTTCAATAGATTAAAAGCCTCAAAGAGGTATCCAGCACCTTATAATGCAATGCACTGGATACACATCTGGCACTCAAAGGGTTAAAACGATGTGGGCTTTCAGAAAATGTTACTTGTCTCCTATGGTGCAGTTAGTTTGCTAAAGAGTTCCTCCAATTCTTCTTCGTCCATAAGACTCAGAGTTGGTTAATTTGATTATAAAGGAGCCAACATATAATTTGACATTATCATTAGCCTATGAGGGCCTGAATACTGTTTCTCCATCACATAGTACCTACCTAGATTCAGCTCCAGCTGACATCCAATCAGAGTCTTAGAGCCTGTCCCCTTTGTGTACATCACCAATGCATATTTCAGTGGTTGTGGTAACCCACGCTGTTTACACAAACTCATACACGGTTCATGTTTTAACAATGGACACCCCTCTGACACGCAAAAGTTAATAGCATCATTAAAATAAATCTAAACAGTTACCCCTGAAGAGCAGCAAGATGTGAAATGCATTGCTTCAGTTTGGTCTTCCAGGGGTTAAAATGTTTATATAACTAGTACCTGCTCTGTCTTCATGGTTCGCTGTACCATTAACCCTTTGAGTGCATTGCTCTGGCACTCAAAGGGTTAATATCTTCACATCTTCTTATTAGAAATGCTCAAGAAGAACATTAGAAATCCTTGGTAAACCCCTTTCCAGTAAGGAGAGGTGAGAGAGCTGTATAGTATGTACAAGTCTGGCATTCACAATAACCTGACCATGTATAGTTTATAATATCATATATGAGATTCAATTCAATAAGCTAAAGAGTCGTTATTCTGGAGAAAAACATCCATATCAAAAATTCCCAATGATTTAAATGGGGGTTTAAACCCCTTGAATGTTAGATAGTTGTCCAATACATTGCAAAGCAATACTTGTGAAAACTCTCTCTAGCAGTCAATGAGTTTAAAGCCCCTTTAAAATCTATGAGCATTAGGAGAATTTTTATTTCTCCACTATAATACAGTTGGTTTGCTCTTTAGCTTATTAAATTGCAGATAGGATGCTTAGAGTAAGCTCCAGAAAACAATTCTCTCACCTCTACCAATCTGAGACTGCTCAGTATAATGGCATATTGAGCTCTCTGCCTTGGGAGTATTACCTACTTGATGGAGGTGAGAACCCTTTTAGCTATGACTACATACATACAGGGCTGGTTTTAGAACCCAGGAGCCCCTAGGCAAGGCACTCTTGCTCCACCCATGATCACTCCCCTGTCCTCATATGACCCCGCCCCCTGTCCCATCAACTATTGCCTACATTGGCTTATAAAAAGCAAGGACAGAAAAAGCTTTAACCCCTTGGTTGGTAAACAGATCTCTATAGCATCCAAGAGGTTAAATAATATTCTATAAGGGCATATTAAATTAGTGCAGGAACATTGATTTTGCACTGACCACACCCATAATTCAGAATGTGGGTGTGGCCAGCACAGCTGAGGCAGCCCTCAAAACTTGGCACTCTAGACAGTTGCCTTCTCTGCCTTTTGGGAAATCCGGTCTTACCTACATGCTTGGCATGGGTTAAACTTTCCCATTAAAAAACACAAATTTGCCTATTAATTCATGTACACTGGCTACTATGCTGGAGCAAACCATCTACAACATCTTGATTTATGCCATCTTGTAATTAAAGTGATTGCATTTTCTTCTTTTGACCCAAACAGTGTATAGATTGTATCTATTTACCAAACAAGGACACAATTATACCTCCTACACAATTGCACCTGGAAAATCTGTATTAACCCTTTGAGTGCCAGAGGGGTACGGAACGCATTGCTTTGCAATGCGTTCTGTACACCTCTGGCACTCAAAGGGTTAAAGGGATAACAATGTTTCACAAAAAAGGAGCTCCAATCAATCCTCATAGTATTTGAGCCATAGACAGTGTTATTTCAATACTATCAGAGTTGTAGTTCAAGGGTAACTGAATGATAAAGTATCCCCCTCCCGCCCCTTTTACCTAGTGTAAGCCACCTCCCCACAGATGTGGAATCTGGTTTTGGGACCAGACAGCTCACAGCAAGGGACAGTCTTCTTACTGTGAGAACAATGAAAACCCTGCCCCCTTACCAGGTTTTTCAGTTTTTTCCCCCCTTATGCTAATAGAAGATTGTCCCTCTCTGCGATCCATCCAGACAGCCTTGCTGCTCCGAGGTGATTAGTGTTACGTCAGTAAAAGGGGCAGGAGGGGGATACTTTATCATTCAATTACTCTTGAACTACAACTCTGACAGTATTGAAATAATACTCTCCATGGCCCAAATACTATGAAGATTAATCAGAGCTGCTTTAATTGTGAAACATTACTATCACTTTAATGCATTTGTAAATTGTTTGTAAAGTGTTAAACAAATGCTTATTCTAGAGTCAAACCATCATTTGAGATTATGAGATCTGCACTTTTTTTTGCATATAATTGTATTATGACTGAAAACCAAAAGTGCTGAATAGAAATGTATTCCTGTGGAGAAGATACTCTAGTGTCACAGTTATAATGCCAGCAAAATATTCTTTAGCCAGGTCAGTGCTGTTAAGTAGAATTTGCTGAGCCATTTCCTATTAAGAAATGCAGAGCTGATGTTTCTCCAGTGACTATTAAAGTAGGAGTTTGGCACCAACATACAAACAATTAACACAGATAAAACTTTGACCTTGAAGTTTATGATATACAATTTTTATTGGATGTTCTCCAAAACAGGCAGAAAATGAGACAGAAGCAATTAAAAAAAAAGTAAATAAAATAAAAAACGTTGGTAGATTACAGCCAAACCCACATTGTCTTCTCTTTATCTGCCCCCTTTGAAAACAAAAGTTCCTATTTGTTCTTTTGGCCTTTTTACATTTTTTATATTCCAATTAGGCAATGTTATATTAACTCTTTTAGCACTTTTGGGATTACCCAAAAATATGTTGCACACTTCTCTCACACTCAAACATATAAATACATCAACAACTAACAAAAAAAGCTCCAGAAGACCCCAAATAGTATTTTATTGTTGAGAAGATAACAACAATCACTGATCCCAGTCAAAAATGGCCAATTATTTTGGCCTGAGGGCCACATCTCTGTAAAAGAGAGTGATATGCGTGCGTAAAAAAAGAAAATAAAGAGATAAGGCTAGTGACTGAAAATGATAGTTATTTCTGTATGTGAGTGATACATGTTATCACAAAGCAGAATGCTAATACAATGTATCACTCTTCGTTTGCAGTGAAAGTCAGAAGTGATATTGTCCACTTCTACATAAGGTCACAGGTGAGCAACCTGTGGCTCTCCATGTGTTATTGGATTACAACTCCCATGATATATTGTAGACTATCCCGGCACTCCTCCAGGAGTTACCACCCTAAAACACAGGAAAGTTCACCATTTAGCACTACCAGGGTCACAGTTCTACAAAAGTCTAATGTATGTTTGCAGCTGAAGCTTTGGAAATTACTTTTCCAAGATGTTGTTTCTACATTAGCTCGACTTAGACATGTACCCTCTAGTCCACTGTTAGTATATGAACATTTGGTGTGAAGCTGTGAATGTTATCTGTTCCCCATCAGAAAGAACACTACAACAGGGATGTCAAATGCCATGTTGAAATAGCCCAGGTTCAAAGGTGATGCCTTCTTGAGCACCAGTGCAATAGTCATAATGAAAAGTCAACAAACAAGAAAAGAAGTTACATGATAAAGCCCAATTTTTATCCAATTTTTATCCAATTTTTCGCCTCTGAGAGTATCAGCATTATAAAATTACAACCCTAATTTTATAGGCTCACTTCAGTATTCTTGGTCCACCTTTTGCAAGAGCTGAAGCTGACCTTGGCAGCTTCATTCTTATTAGCTGTGCAGATAGGTGGGATGTCGCAGCAGCCAATAGGAATCATTGACTCCCCCTCTAGAGCTCTGACAAAGTGAAGTCCAAGGGGACATTTGTACACTGTGAGCACAGTTTATAATGCTTCTACTACCATTGATTGGACTATTGGCTTTTGCCTGGTTAACTAGTAAACAATTTAACATTAACATATGTTTTATCATTTCATGCAATGGCTTAACGTCCATCCAGCAGGTACAACTTTAGGACCCTATTGAATGCTGGGAATAGAAAGCATTTTGGATTGTTTCTGTAGTTTCTAGTTCTCTAGATTTGCCAGTGTCTTCATATTAGTTGAAATTTAAATCCCGGACTTTTTGTGTCCATTGATCACTAGTCTGTGCACCACCATCAGCATTAAAAAGCAGTAGATTGTTGAGTTCCCTTTTAACAATCTGAGTGCCAGAAATGTACTATTACAAAGAAACAAGTCACCCCCACTGCCGGCACTTGAACACTTGAAAATAAGCAGAAACGGGATGTGGACAAAAGATCCTGAGATGCAGAAAGCAGGAAACACATCAATCTTTTAAAAAAAACATATTTGCTAATAAAGGAAATTCAACTAATGCTTGGTATACATACATGGCTACCCTACATACAGAGCTGGATTTACATCCCAGGAACCTCTAGGCAAGGCATTAGCACCACCCATGGCCACACCCCAGTGCTCATATGACATAAAACCCTGCCCCATCAACTATTTCCTGATATAGAAAATACCATTGGCTTATAACAAGCAAAAAAAAAAAAAAAAAAAAAGCTTTAACCATTCGGTTGCTATAGAGATATTTATAGCACCCGAAAGGTAAAATAATATCCTGTAAAGGCATATAAAACTGATGCAGGGAGTCAGGACATCGAGTTTGCACTGGTCACACCCACAAGGTGAGCTGACTATCTATGAGATCTTTGAAATATTAACCTTTAAGTCTCCCAAGAACGTATTCTAATGATTAGGTGCCTGCATGCTCTAACAAAGAGATGTACCAGTCAGTCCTCAAGGAATCTCCAGAAAGCTGTATCTTAGCTATTTCACTTATTAAACACACACAAAATAAGCAGGACTTCTCCATTTGCCTTTTTGGATAAAACCAACCAATGTAGAAACTAAATAAGTAGTTAATTGATGCAAGTCATAGTAAGTGACACTGAACTCTTTCACCCTGAGAATTTGGCCCTTTTCTCTGAGCTCCCAAGATCTTTGTCGAAACGCTGAGTCTCAGGTTCAAACCCTGAGAGTTGCTAAGTATGGAAATAAGGCACAGATCGACTGAATGCCCCAAAATGGTCATATACTCCCACACTGGCCTCCTCTTGTGAGCAGTGTAAAGAGGATACTTTTTGGGGTAGATAGATAGCTTAGTACAGATACAGCATTAACAAATCACTTCCATCACCTAATTTAGAATGGAATCTTCTTAGTATATCTGAAGCAATAAGATACTTTGGGCAGAGACATGCAAATGAGGGCAAGTATATAATGTACGGTACCATCAGGAGACCAGAACTCCTCCTTGTCTGTATATGTCTAAGAATGAGTACTTGAGGGCTGCATTGACTGCAGTGCTATTTTGCAATATTAAGTATTTTATAAGCACATCTACTTCAAAGGGGACATCCTCACTCTAATTTGTGGAATGTTTGAGATTTCAAAGGGGTAAAAGGAACATCCTATATAATAATTCACCTGAATGTTTGTCAGAAGCCATCATGCGCAGTAGAGACTGCCCGAACGCACAGAATGCTGGGAGTTCTATGCTGGGAGAATTCTGTGCTTTCGGGCAGTCTCTACATTACATGACTGCGTCAGTGGCAGGACACAGAGCAGGACCGGCCTTTTAACCTTTTGAGTACCAGAGTACCAGAGGGGTACGCAACGCATTGCAAATCAATACGATACTTACCCCTCTGGCACTCAAAGGGTTAACATCACCTGGAGTACACGGGCTTTTATACTAGTTAATAATAAATCCCACTATTATTGTAAACATGGCAGAAAGTCCTAAAGGCCAGAATTTACTATGTCTGTGTATTAGTTCTCAGATATGAATATTTAAGTAGCAGGATGAATATCTTGTCCCTGCATGATTCCGTTACAGGACCCCAGGAGCCCAAAGTCTTGACAATGTAGGATTCCTCAGAAAAAGAGTAATTTCTGCCTCTGCGGTCATACTATCCAGTACTAATTGAAGATTAATTTTGGTGAATCAAGCCATTTAAATTTTAATTATTATGGGAATTAGCATTTTCTGGCTAAATTAAAGTACAGCTAAAATCTGCGAATAACAACCTCACTTTTTAATTACCTACAACCAGAAAATCCTAATGCCTTCTGCATATTGTCCTTGTGTCTTTGCTCTACAATCAGTTGAGGATGTTATGTCCAAGGAGGTAGACATGGCAGCTGAAAACAGAACCTTAAACTCTGCTCATTGCACAGTTGATAGTAGAAAAACACAACCTCAAACTATGCTCACTGCACATGGTATATTCCTTAAAGAGTTAAGTAGACCCATGCACTCTGCCTGCTTTGGGTTGAAGAAAAAAAAAAAAACTACCAGCAACTGTCATGTCTCCCCCCATAGACATGAAAGAAGATGTCCTTTTGAACAAAGTGACAGGGGTATATTTCATAGAGGCCATTAGGATTTTATGGTAATATTAACGTAAAAGTGTGGGGGGGTTATTATTAATATGTATTACTAATACCTAATAAAGGTATTTGAGTTGTTAGTGTTCCTTTAGTGTGCTTATAAACACAGCATGTTATGTTCCTTTAAAATTCAGTATAAGTAAGTTCTGCCTCATTATCAAAGTGTACAGTGAAATGTGACCCCAGCACATTTGGGCTACATTCAAAAGTCCTCATTTCACATTGGTAAATTGGATTTCGAATATAAGGAATCTTTTGCAAACAGAGAAAAAACCTTCAAGATAATTCATGTCTTTGCAGAAATAGTTTTTATAGAGAGGAAAGAAACTTCAAGTAAATTAAATTGATTTATGGCTAGTCACAGGGTTCAGCTGTGTCTGATATAATGAGTTTAGGGCCATTATTTTATCAGGTACTTGTGTTTAGTGGAGAAGTCCCTGCATAAGCAGACATTATAAACTGAATCTGAAAAGGCCTTAAAGTAATGATGGGTTTCTATGGAAACCTGTCTTTAGAAGCCTGCTAGGACATAAAAACACATCTAGGTTTCTCCTTTTGCTGTTCTGAGTGAATCAACATTTAAATAGTTTGTGAAAAACAAAGAGATTTTAATTCAAACATAGCTAAAGCACTAAAGGGCAATCTAAAATGCTGTTCATATAGGTACCTATTCAATAAGCTTAACTGGAGCAATTATTGAGCAAACCAAATGGAAAATGTGAAAAATGTTACTGTGAAAATTCCCAGAATCTTGTTACCACCTGACTTGTATGCATATTTTTGGCATTAATTATATGAAATTACAATTTTAGACCTGGGTGGGAGATGCACTAAGGCATGATAAAGAGGTGATAAAGCAGATAACAACACTTTCAAAGTTATTCTGTGGATCCTATGCACTAAGATTTCTCCAGCTTTTGAGTCATATCCGCTTTATCACCTTTGTATTGCATTTTAATGCATAACCCCTGGTGAGCTGCATGAGCGGTTAGTTTGTGCGTGGTTGAGCAATATAGATTGGGGGAAAGTGATCTTAGCTGGTTCATTTTAATGCACAGACTTACATGAGTATTCATTGGGGACCTCCAGCCTCAAGAGGCTTCTTCTTGGGCTTCCAAAAGTCCCAGGTTTACAGAGAGGAAGAGGTAGTTTAAACCTTTAGGCCGGATGGTCAGTAAGGAGTGAAGCCGTTGCACAACATGTAAATGTTGATGCTTTTCCGACAAGTGGGAAGAAAGGAAGAAGTAGGCTACAGGATCCAAAATGTTAATCTATATTTGGTAGTCTCCATTCACATGCATCTGGGGTTCTTAAAATTGCCCTGGATTTTAGGTCATGACCAGCATTTTCATGTAATTTTGTTACACTATCTCCCAATAAGGCTTAAGGAAAAGGCAGCCAATCAGTATGACATAAAGGGAGCCTTTAGTCTTATGACAATGCCAGCAAAAGTCTGAGACATTAACGTAACAATAATTTACTGTATGTGATTATTCTGTAATTGGTATCATACACCAGATCATTTCTGGTACTATAGACTATGTTAGAATCGATTGTTTCCATTCTTTTCAGAAATGTCACTATCTAAATCCTTTATGAACATGCTTCATCTCAGGACGGGAGGAGAGTGGAGGCACTCAAGGGAGGGGTGTTGTACAGTAAAGCAATATCTATTTTTGCATGGATTTATTTAAACAAAGAGATTCTAACTAAAGAAGAGGTCAAAGGATATTAATCTTTTGTGGATGGGATGACAGAAATCAATGTAATTATCTTAATTTCCAGTAGTCTTTGAAAGGGAGAACATGTTTTTCTCCTAAGGAATTGAAAGAAATCAGCTTTGTTATCATTTATAGGATGGCCAGCAAATAAATTGCCTATCTTGAGTTACCCAAAATTCATAGAATTGCCAATTTTAATTATACATTGTTTTATGGTTTGATCTTTTAATAAATTATACTTTGAAATATACTGTTCTTGGGAGAAGTGATGTTTCCTCTGCAGATGTTTCCTGAACAGAAAAGGGGTACTTTCTCTGTAGGCTGGTTACATTAAAGTGAGGTACAAACCCCGGTTAACCAAATTTACATGTGATTGCATTATTTCATTACTTGTTTTATTATCAAAGTGATAAGGCACTATTTTGGGCACCATCTATTTTTGTGTTTTTTACATATATGTTCTACTTCCTCTGGATGATTTGAGACTAGAGGAGCAACCTATTATTAATGTTGAATCTGAAGAGATACTGAATTGATTACTGTATTCGGGGCAGTCTATATATCCCATCTGTGTTTGATCTGGGGAACAAATTACATAAGTGTCATCCCCAGACACTGTTGTTGTGAGTTGTATTCCTCTTGCTGGTTTGTTATGGTGACAGAGTTGTTCCATTTGACATTACACTAAGAATACCTCCTTTTCTCTGTTTTTCTCCATTGTAATTGGCAGATCTGCTAACAGGGGAGCAGATTTTTCAAAAGTGCAACTATCTTATGATAGTTACCCTTTAACTGGGGCTTTTAACTCCTTTAATGTCACAGAGGTCTCGAACAAGTTGAATCATTTCATTTAAATGTTTCAGTTCCCTATGTTACACTTGGTTTGTTCCAGAATTGTGCCTCTTCTGCGCATATGGCCCATTAAACATAACAGGCTACATTCAGGAAACAAAAGGTGTGCAAATTCTCAGATAAACTATCTGCACACTGGGGAAAAATGAAACCTCCTACTGATTTAACCCCTTGAATGCTAGAGAGGTCAATAATGCATTGTTTCAAAAAGCATGGATTATCTCTTAAGCAGTCAGAGGGTTAAATAATTCTTTAAATAATCAACGGAGATTTGGGGAATTTCTATTTTTCCTATGGTACATTAGGTTTACAGAAAAAGTGTACCACTTTCACTTCCCGAATACAGACCAATGTATGAACACAGAGAGCAACACAATTATAGTTACCACATAAATTCTGATAGTGTATAATCTACAAAAATGTATATACATGTTCTATTAGTCTGATACTCATAAAGACTGAATAAAAAATGTATTTATTTTATGTATTTACCTTTCATACACATAACTACTGAAGAATGTGAAATCGTTTTTTAGCCTCTAACACCAATAAGCATTTTGATATTATGTCCACAGTTTTCAACTTACAATCTTGGAAACTTGGAATCTTGGAAACATTCTGAGCCAAAATATATATTAACCATTTCAAATAGAAATGGTCAATTACTATGTCATGAGAGCCACATCTGGCGCAAACACACAACAAAGCACATGTATGACGGGGTGAGAGTGATATATATATAGAATACTACAACGTAGTTCTCTGTATTTAAAGAATGAGGCTATGTAGGAGATCTATAAAAATGGCATACACAAATATTTTAATGTTAGAAATTATTTAAAATACATATGAACATCTTTGCTCATGAAAAGTACTTCTCAATGACATCATTAATGGGAGTGGCTATGGTTTACATTTTGTCTCAATTGATGTATAGAAATGCTACAATACAATTCTAGAAAATTAAAATTGCATTAGTATTATTTTTCATCAGCACTTAATTAACACATTCACAAGATTGACAGTGTATGTAAGATACATGTGTAAAATCTGACATAATGTGATGCAATATATTTAAAAAAAAACTATTACATTTATTACACATGTATATAACATATGCAGACATCAGTTAGCTAGAACACTTGCAAGAACAACACACAAGATAATTTAGATAATTTATTGATACATCTCCATTGTATTTTTGTTGAGCTTTTTCAGCGTTTTTTATTTGCATTACACAAAAAAATTTTTTTTTGCAAAATTGCCCCACTTTCTTTATGTACATAGTTCTTAGAGAGACACTATAGAGCAGTGGTTCTCAACTCCTGTCCTCAGGACCCACTAACAGACCAGGATTTGATGATTTCCTTGTTAGAGCACAGGTGAGTTAATCAATGTGAATGAGCCTCTGATCACCACACCTGTGCTCTAGCAGAGAAATCCCTAAGTCCTGGCCTGTTAGTGGGTCCTGAGGACAGGAGTTGAGAAACACTCGAAGGACATCCCTCATCTTAGTGAATATCCCCCTCAGGACAGAAAGGAATTGTAATAATTTGTTTTGGATTTACATCATATGTGCAGCCAAACTGTCTATACTTTTTAATATTTTTTTTATCTTCATCTAATTTTTTACACTTTTATATCCTTGACAATGAGCTACCTGAGTCCATTGAGCTTTCTGTCAGGAAACATGAGAGCAGGTTTAACAAAACACAATGTAACAAGAAGCACACAGAGCATTCACTGCTGCAAGGATATTGTAACATTGAATTACATGATGTTTATACATGGTCTACTATTGACCGCAAATTTCTCTGGAAAGTGAAATTCAGATAGCTCACTGTCAGAGGGAAATTAAAAAAAAGTGACGAGTGAGAAAAATGTATAGGCAATTTGACAATTTGATTCTACATATTATATACTTGCAGAAATGTAAAGTCAAAATAGAGGTTTGCTATACCTTTAAAAATCATTATTTTTAAACCTTGCTATTCTTACTCTTTTTGCTGAAATGACAGCAAGGATGTTGCCATGGTTACGCCTAGTCAATTTTATGCCAACTATTTTAAGCAGGCTACTGGCCAAAAACTATCTATAGGTATTTTCCTGAATAGTATTGGAGGGAAATAGAAATCCTTAAAGTATTATGACTATGATATTGTCAGAACATGGGCAAATATAATATCACAGTTAAAAGGTGAAGAGAATGAACACAAATATAAGACAATACTGTATGAGTGTGCTAGGATTCTTCAATATGGACCCATGGGACCAGGGCCGGACTGGGAATAAAAACCAGCCCTGGAAAAAATTGCTTACCAGCCCCACAGCACTGTGTCATTATAACAGCCCCATAGCACTGCGTCATTATACCAGTCCCCATAGCACTGCATCATTATACCCGTCCCATAGCAAAAAATTTTTCTTGTTCATAAAACGGGAAACTATGCATTTTAAAACACATTTGAATGCCACCACCAGAGCAATAAAGTTATATGCCACCACCAGAGCAATACAGAGCATGCTGTTGACATAACCCTCTATTTCTTATTTATATTTCTTATATACCACCACCAGAGCAATACAGAGTTATGCCACCAGCAAAGTAATACACAGTTATGCCACCACCAGAGCAATGCATATATGCCACCAGCACATATATGCCACCAGCACATCAATACATAGGTATATGCCACCAGCCCAGAAAACAACAGAACCAGAGCAATGTGTATATGGCACCAGTACAACAATAGTTACATGGCATACCAGAGGGTTATATATATGCCACCAGCCCAGCATCAGAGGTATATGCCATCACCAGAGCAATAGAGAGAGTCACATGTAACCAGAGAAATAAGCCACTGTATGCCACAAGCAGAGTAATTTGCCATTATATGCCACCAGCAGAGCAATACAGCATGATATGCCACCACAGTGCTTCACTACCTCCCACAATAGCACTATAATTCACAATATATGCCAGAGTAGGGCATTTCATACTCATATTGGTATATTTGGTAACAGCAGTGGAGCACATTGTGTAACTGATTTGCCACTCCACTTATATGTATGCATCTTTGGTGCCTAGATTTATGCAATGTGATGTGGATGGTGATAATTAGTATAATCTGGCCCATATTATTCTAAATATTAACATCCATGCCACATTGTATTAATCTGTACAGGGCACCAAATGGGCATGCAACATGCAAATATAATAGCAAATTAGTTATGTAATGTGAGCAACAGATGTTGCCAAATTTACCCTTATGAACTTAAAAAGCTCCAATTTGGAATATACTGTGAGTTAGAATGCTTTTATCGGGGGGAGAAGAGTTAAACTCTGCACATTCATTTTAATGCCACTGTTTCAAACAGCATTTTACAGACAGAAAACAGTAAAAGACTTTAAAAAAAAAAAACTTCTGTTTAAAATAGAACCACATGTTCTCAGTGAAGAAATTCATAAATTAACCCTTGGAGTGCAACAGCAAGAGCATATTTTATGAATTTCTAAGTTCATTTTACCACACTGAGCACACATTTAAAATTTAAACCTACATCAATATTAATTAACCCTTAATGTCAATGATAGAAGCATATTTTAAAAGTATCTTATTTACTCAGATAACTACAGATTTGTCAGAATAACTAAAATAGACAGTCGTGTGCACAGGGA
This sequence comes from Rhinophrynus dorsalis, assembly GCA_037306005.1. Lineage (NCBI taxonomy): Eukaryota > Metazoa > Chordata > Amphibia > Anura > Rhinophrynidae > Rhinophrynus > Rhinophrynus dorsalis. The sequence goes on from CM074718.1 coordinate 476,819,143, forward strand.
AGAAATTCATAACATACTATTGTCATTGACTGACAACATTAAGGGTTAATATCAACTTCTACTTAAAATATAACAATATGCCCACCTCCTGTCCATCTCCACATTGTCCCCACTATCCATCTCCACACCCTGTCCACTTCCACATTGTCCATCTACACACTCTGTCCACTTCCACACTGTCCACCTTCACACCCTGTCCACTTCCACATTGTCCCCCTCCACACCTTGTCCACTTCCACATTGTCCCCCTCCACACCTTGTCCACTTCCACATTGTCCCCATTGTCCCCCTCCACACCTTGTCCACTTCCACATTGTTCCCATTGTCCACCTCCACACCTTGTCCACCTCCACACCTTGTCCACCTCCACATTGTCTCCATTGTCCACCTCCACACCCTGTCCACTTCCACACTGTCCCCATTGTCCACCTCCACACCCTGTCCACCTCCACATTATCTCCATTGTCCACCTTCACACCCTGTCCACTTCCACATTGTCCCCCTCCACACCTTGTCCACTTCCACATTGTCCCCATTGTCCCCCTCCACACCTTGTCCACTTCCACATTGTTCCCATTGTCCACCTCCACACCTTGTCCACCTCCACACCTTGTCCACCTCCACATTGTCTCCATTGTCCACCTCCACACCCTGTCCACTTCCACACTGTCCCCATTGTCCACCTCCACACCCTGTCCACCTCCACATTATCGCCATTGTCCACCTTCACACCCTGTCCACTTCCACATTGTCCCCCTCCACACCTTGTCCACTTCCACATTGTTCCCATTGTCCACCTCCACACCTTGTCCACCTCCACACCCTGTCCACTTCCACATTGTCCATCTACACACACTGTCCACTTCCACATTGTTCCCATTGTCCACCTCCACACCCTGCCCACTTCCACATTGTCCATCTACACACACTGTCCACTTCCACATTGTTCCCATTGTCCACCTCCACACCCTGCCCACTTCCACATTGTCCATCTCCACACCCTGTCCACTTCCACATTGTCCATCTACACACTCTGTCCACTTCCACACTGTCCACCTTCACACCCTGTCCACTTCCACATTGTCCCCCTCCACACCTTGTCCACTTCCACATTGTCCCCCTCCACACCTTGTCCACTTCCACATTGTCCCCATTGTCCCCCTCCACACCTTGTCCACTTCCACATTGTTCCCATTGTCCACCTCCACACCTTGTCCACCTCCACACCTTGTCCACCTCCACATTGTCTCCATTGTCCACCTCCACACCCTGTCCACTTCCACACTGTCCCCATTGTCCACCTCCACACCCTGTCCACCTCCACATTATCTCCATTGTCCACCTTCACACCCTGTCCACTTCCACATTGTCCCCCTCCACACCTTGTCCACTTCCACATTGTCCCCATTGTCCCCCTCCACACCTTGTCCACTTCCACATTGTTCCCATTGTCCACCTCCACACCTTGTCCACCTCCACATTGTCTCCATTGTCCACCTCCACACCCTGTCCACTTCCACACTGTCCCCATTGTCCACCTCCATACCCTGTCCACCTCCACATTATCGCCATTGTCCACCTTCACACCCTGTCCACTTCCACATTGTCCCCCTCCACACCTTGTCCACTTCCACATTGTCCCATTGTCCACCTCCACACCTTGTCCACCTCCACACCCTGTCCACTTCCACATTGTCCATCTACACACACTGTCCACTTCCACATTGTTCCCATTGTCCACCTCCACACCCTGCCCACTTCCACATTGTCCATCTACACACACTGTCCACTTCCACATTGTTCCCATTGTCCACCTCCACACCCTGCCCACTTCCACATTGTCCATCTCCACACCCTGTCCACTTCCACATTGTCCATCTCCACACCCTGTCAACCTTGGTCCTCCAGACACACTGCAAATGTCCACCTCAACACTACCAACATTACCTCAACAATGCCTACCTCCACTCTGTACCTCTCACCATTACCTTTACTGTCCAGTCCAGTGTCCGCAAACATTGTCGTTCTGCAGCCTGCCGCGTCAATGCAGGCCTCGTAAGCTTCTGGCAAACAGAAAAAAGCCTTTCATCTGCTGTGCTCCGGCGCGCAGAGCATATTTAGATGCCCCATGGTGTCGTCATGATGCGTATACGCTGACATGAAGGTAGCGTACGCATGCGCAGTTGCCAAATAGCTTCACTTCACTGAGTCTCAATAGACTCAATGAAGTGAAGTTTAATGGCACTTGTGGAGTAAGAGGCGGGGCGCACTGGGGAACCAGGCACTCGGGGGGGCAGCCCTGCCCGGCTATGCTACTGAGAACCTGGCTGCCTCTAATCACTAGAAGCGGCTGCGGCCCGGTGGTTCTTCAAATCTCGCGGCCGCGATCCTTTGTCACCTTGCGGCCGCGAGTACTTCACAATGGCATGTGTGTTTTTAAGCAGCCCCGGCCACCCGGCCAGCCCCAGGGAAGCCCAGTGCAAGGCGGCCTACCGGGAAATTTCCCGGTATCCCGGTAGGCCAGTCCGGCCCTGCATGGGACAAATCCCAGGAGCCATTTGACTGACATTTCATTTCACTGCAGTTATTCTACACATTTTCTGTGTACACATTTTGCTTATGAAATTCAAAACAGATAGTAATCTGTTCTTGTTGTTATCAGTGTTAGCAGAGTTATAATTACAATGACACTTATCACACTATCCACCTCACCAATATGTATGTAGCCGCTATCATTAAGCATTGCAATGTGATGGAGTGATTCTACTATGTCACTCAATCACATTACAATGCTTAATATATTGTTCATTTCTGTGTATGCTGCATCAGTCCATATCTTCCAATAACACACTTGGTACTAAACCTTGGTACATTCTTTGTGTATTCATGATGGGAGACTGAAAATTCCACTATGTACATGAAGGAGAGCTTGTTAGGGACTGTGGTGTTTTAGTTTGTTTTCAGATGGAGGGTCACATCACCACCCAGTAGTATCTTCCTCTAGTTTCTGTAAGAACTATCTGTCTGCTGGGGTTCCTTTTCTTGCAGTGAGGTTCCAACTGGAGTTATATGTACAGCAAGCAGTGCAAGCACCAGTCTAAAGAATGATGTGAATGGCACCAGGCAAATTGCCAGACCACATTCCTTTCTGCCACTCAAAGGGTTATTAAATAATTCATTTGGGTGCCACTGCAGGATGATGTGCAGCCTCCCAGTGTGTGGTCTTTCCCTTAACCCTTTGAGTGCCAGAGGTGTACGCAAAGCATTGCTTTACAATGAGTTGCATACCCCTCTGGCACTCAAAGGGTTAACTGTGAGCTAGCTAACTCTCCTCATCTGTATCCCATCAGTATCCTAGGCAGGTAGCTTCCCCAGACTGCTGGTCATTAAGGGGTTAAAGGATGAATTTCAGTGACGGCGCTGGCACATCACTCGTCCTCAAGAGGTTCATTTTAAAACAAGTAAAAACTGCCTTTACATTGTATCGGCTATTTGTTTTTAGAAATCAATCTTTATTTTTGGTTGACACAGACTGGCTAATTTATGCTAATTCTTTTTCAGTACTGGGTAAATATTAACCCATACTATGCTATGAACTCATTTAGGCAGTACCCACACACTGGGGCATTTCTAATAGCTCAGTGAAGGTTAAGCATGGCCTGGAACATAATTAATAAGCATATAGTGCATGGAATTAATGCGCATTGACAGCATATGCCACCAGCATTAAAGGTCAATTTCTCAAAAATGTTTTATTTTACCAAAAAAAATGGCTTGTACAACATATATGTAGCTTTTACATCTCTGTGAAACAAACCGGACTTGTCTTAGAGTGACAAGTCCACTTTAATCTTCTCCAAACTAGAGGCTGTGGTTTGTCAGGCCCAGTCTGCATCAGAACAGCAGCATGAATGTTGGAATTTGTCATGTCAAACTGTCAAGTATATATCTTAAAAACCTCTCATCTACAGGGCTTTGATCCAAAAGATGACTTTTTATGTAAGTTTACCCATGTTACCAATTATTTTTTGTAGAACAATGAGAAAGAGCTCTGTTCTTCTAGCCTGTATTGGGGTGGGGCGTGAAAAGCCATGTTCCAGGATTACTCTCTGAAAAATGATTATAATAGTAATCTGATCATTATTATGATAATTTTTTATCTGTAATCCTTGAATGTTTAGGTTGCCAGGACTGGAGTTCCTAAAGCTGCACAATTTATCATAGTGATGTTTAAGGAGCATCATATTAATAATATGTGGTATTGTATATGGTGGAGTGGTATTATCTCTGGCACCCAGTTTTACTTACACACTAATTAAATAAAAATTACAGTCTTACTTCAAACATAACTCATGTAGCACCACACATTTATCCTCTAAGATCTCCATGGTAGTGTGTGGGATGTTCTCAGCTGTAATCATGAATGGTGTAGGCCAGACCTACCAGGATCATTTCTCTGAATGCTTAAAAATACTACTAACTAAGGAGATGTATTATTTATATGTGATACTCTGTGTGTTTGAAAGTGAAGAACTGGGCCTGCATTGCTTTGGAATGTCTTGTTCACCCCTCCAGCACTCAAAGATGAAATGCCCTTTTGGTTTCTTGTAATTCTGTAATATTTTGCTGCCTTCAGGTACTGGGTAACCCTTTGAGTGCCAGATGGGTGTCCAATGCATTGCTTTACAATGGTTTGGATACTCCTTTGGTACTCAAAATGTAGTAAAATGCATTTGCGTAATTTTCATTTGTTACATAGTTACATAGTTACATAGTAATTTAGGTTGAAAAAAGACTTGCGTCCATCCAGTTCAATCCTTTTCCTATTCCTGTTTACCATCGCTGACCCAAAAGAAGGCATCTGACTCCAAATGGCAATCAGATTTCTCCCTGGATCAACAAGCCCTAACTAAATATTAATCCCAATACTAACGTGCATAGCCCTCTATATTATGCTCTTTTAAATAATTATCCAGGCCCCTTTTAAAGGCATCTAATGTATTTGATAGCACCACCTCCTCCGGAAGTGCATTCCATACCTTTATTGTCCTTACTGTAAAGAAACCCTTCCGCTGTTGTAGATTAAATCTCCTTTCCTCAAGTCTAAGCGGGTGGCCCCTTGTCCTGTGTACTGTTCTGTTAATGAACAGGTCTTTTGAAAGCCCTTTATATGGGCCTTGAACATATTTATATAGTGTTATCATATCCCCTCTAAGACGCCGTTTCTCTTGTGTATCTGGCCTCTATATTTTGAAGATGGCTCCTATATCAGAAGAAAGTGGTCAAGTCCTGAGTTGATGTCAGGTCCTTCCCAATTAGAGTTTTAGTGTTATGCAGATTAGTTACGAATTAACCAAAGGACCATTGGCTTTCCCCAAAATACCCAGAGCTTCAGCAAGGATAGACCAGTACTAGTGTACCCCCAATGGCACTATTACTAGTAGGGACATCATTACATGATCCAAGCTTGCAACAAGACCCAGGTTTTTAAGGGAGACTATCACCTAAAAACAACTTTAATGATTTTGAGAACCTTCAAGATCACCTATATGTGGTGTTAGCCATTTTTTTTTTATTTAGTATTTAATTCATAGATAATGCAAATTTTGGCATGCTGTCAAGGTACTTCCTATCTTAACTCTCTTTTACCTCCTGCAAACACTGACACATCTCAGCATGCATTGTCCTCCACCCCTAACACTGAAAGGGTTCAGTATAAGTAAATGGGAGAGATGATTTTGGCTAAGACAGAAAGTGATTGAGCCAAGAGGTGATACTGAAACTGTTTCAAAATCACCAAAGTTGTTTTTAGGTATTAAAGTCGCTTTACACATGAGTCCTGTGCTTTAGCCTTCTCAGACTATACTTAGTAATTTATAGTTATTTGAAAGTGCACAGCATTTAATCAGAGCTTATTATGCTAAAATATGAAAAATGCATTTGAATTAAGACTTGATGGGGTATTTTTTATTATTTGGCTGTATGCAACAGAGTCTCTTATTAAGACAGCAATATGGATAACTTGTAATAAACATTTGAAAGTCTAAAATGTGCTTTGAAAGAGGGTTTTTTTAACCTGTCCCCCAAATATAAAATTCACTCTAATCCTACAGTACGCTGATATCAATATGAAAATGTTTTCTCTGCAATGGGACATGGGAGTGAACAACGTGAGCAATACCTTGGGGGGCATTGTTCACAAGAAAATAAAACTATGTTTTATTTTGTCTCAATATGTGCTTGTCACATCTGAATTGCTTTTTAGCCTCCCTAAGTGGAAGGGTACCCAGATATGGGCTCTTGCTCTTATTATGCCTAAAGTGAATCAGCTACACCTCACTGATGAGGCCCACTAAAGAGTGTCTGGGGTTTTGCTGTTTTTGGGTTTTTTTTTTACATTTCAGCCCTGGATTGCCTTTGGGCAAAATTAAGTTGAAATGAATATGAAAATTTTTTTTCTGCAATGGCATCATGGGAGCAAAAAACATGACTTACGGTTACCATACTCAAGTATGAACTCTGCGTTTTATTCATTGTCATTGTGTGCTTGTCACACCTCTTATGTTTCTATATTGCATTGTATCTTAAAGGGATAGTAATACTTCGTTTTATCTTTGTAGGCATTAAAAACCATGAAGAACGATATAAGTCTTATCTCTCAAACCTTTATGGTTTGAGAGATATTCATAAGTAAAGTTTCCCCTCCAGCCCCTTTTACCTAGTGTAAGCCATCTCTTCTCAGACGTGGAATCCAGTCCATAGACCAGACAGATAACAGAAGGGGACAATCTTCTTCCTATGAGAACAATGAAAGCCCTGCCCCCCTTGACAAGTTTTTCAGGTTTTTCCCTTATCTTAATTGAAGTCTACCTGGGCACCTCCCTTCTGATCTGGCTGAACAGTGTTACATCAGTAAAAGGGGCAGGAGGGGATACTTTGTCATTGAATTACTCTTGAACTACAGCTCTGACAGAATTTAAATAACACACTCCAAAGTGCAAATACTACGATTATTAATTAGAGCTGCTTTTATTATGAAATATTACTATCCCTTTAAACATTAAAATGACTTTGTGAGTTTGAATAAGGTATGTTTAATGTGATCATATTAAAGGAACACTAACTTGTCCTAATCATTACCTCAGTTACCTTAATCTGGATAGCAAATTCTATTGAGCTCTATGAATCAATTCTGAGGGTGATGGGAATTGTATTTCAACAACAGCAGGAAGGAAACATGTTGTCGCCCCTGGTATAGTTGTATGCTGAGCAGGTGCAAACACTTTTGTTTACTGGGGATTTAAAGTTTGTGTTCCCTGTGATCTCATAGAAGTAAAAGGAACAGAAGGTAATAATCTACAATTCCCATCATCCCCACTAGTCAGCGACTGGCAGGGAATGATGCAAATTGTAATCCTTAAATGCTACAGAGCATCAAATTGCCCACCTCTGGGTTAACGCATAATGTACTGCAAGGAGGCTCAGATTTGATATACTATCTTGTGTCCAGTGTCACACTGGGAGTAAGTATCATTCTATCAAGCAGAGCTCAAGGCTTCCCTGCTGTATTTATGGTTGAAGACTTAAAGGAGGACACATTTGTCAAGCATGGATTTAGGGAAGATGACAGAGCCCACAGAAAAATGCTTGCCATTGATCTACAGTATTAGCGAGGAAGTTCAAAGCAATCTTCAGAGATTATAAAACAGAGTCCCCTAGGTGATAAACAAATAGGGTTGCATAAATAAAACTGGAGATGACTCTATGGGTGTCTGTTTCTCAGGTTTAGGGAAAAAAATAAACCTTTTTATTTTGTATATGGCATTTTGATTCATGAAGGACAAAAAAGAACACATTTATTTCAGTTACTTCTTTTACACCTTAACCCTCGGAGTGTTTCTCAAGTGCTTCCAATTGACCAGGAATTAAAGATTTCCATAATTAATACAGGTGGGTTAATCATTTAAACACTGAGCCACCTGTGCTCAGATCATGGCCTTTGATCACCAAACTTTATCACACCTACAGTCACCCGTAGGATGCTAGAGTGGCCTCATGCTTTGAGGCGTCCCTAGCATCCAATGGGTGGACCATACTACTTGCTGCATTTTTATACATTACATTGCATTAGTGTAGTCTACCCTGGCTGGCTTGACATAGAGTACCAGTGCCACCATATGCTCTGAGCTGGCAGAAGTATTATGACTGCAGGAAGCTGCCATGTGCCCTGTTCCCTATTATAAACAAACATAGCAACAGACCCATAAACACTTCATTTAATCCACATCAGCCCCTAGGATGTGACCCAGCCGGGGACCAGGGAAGTTTTAAGAACCATGAGGCCCCCACAAAAATTGTGAATGGAGTCAACATTAAACACTTCTTCATTCAAATTTACCACTGTGAGTGCATCTACATTTACACATTTGTGTAATCAGTACTCCCTCACTCCTCAATGGACATGTAATTAAAGAATTAATTTGGATTCTTTCTTTAAAAATTGGACTGTTGGAAGCCCAAGATGAGGCTGCCCCAGAGACTGGAGCCCCCGGCGAACACCAGGATATGTCCATACACTAAAATGCCCCTGCTGGGGACATATACACAATGCCTGTCACAGTATATGTCCAGTGAACCAAGTACCCATTCATGTCTGACATCAGGGGAAGAAGAGTTCATGCCCATTAAATCCATAAATTGTTTATTTATAACTCACAGTTAAAGTTAAGGATTAACAACAACTTACAGTTACAGCTACAACCACTGGCATATCAGGACTAACAAATAATCACCATCTAACCTTCCTAGATAACTGAACTATAAATTAAATAAATCAGACTCCAAATACTATATACACAATGCTAGCAAACATGCACCTGAAAATTATGCACAATGAGCTTAAAAAGAAAATCATCAGAGAGAGAAGTAGAAAAACACAGTCAAAACTGAGGGATGGGTGGAGATGCTGTCTGTCACAATACCTAATTTAAAAGCAAGTAATCACTTTGACCTTTCCCTGTATGCCCTCACCTACCTAAATTCTTCCTAGTAAAAGCCATTCCCCTAACTACCTAGACCTACTCAAGGAACTAGGGTTATAGCCTGCTTTCATGCTCTCCTAACTTGCAGAGGCCATTCTTGACTGTAAGAAGTTGCATCCAGCCTCAATTTCTGTTTCCTCATAGGAGCCCCAAACAAATATCTCAAAACCAGTTGCAGTAAATAAAACAGTGGTTTTAACTGTATTCTCTCCCCAATACCAAAAGTTCACCCTTATACATATAACATAACACCAAAACCAAAAACACTTGTCCCTAACCCATACCAAGAGCCCAGTTGTGGATGCATACACAATGCCTGTCACTGTGTTGAGATCAGCATGTTTACCAAACCAAGTACCCACAACTATCAGGTGAAGAAATGTTCCTTCATTCCACAAAGGAATCACTAACCCTAGCTAAAGCTACAAACCTTAACTTATTGTGTGCAGCATGGAATTACTACAGGTGTCGAAGCCCAATTCTAGTCCGTCAGGTGTGGACTTCAAACTGAAACCTAAGGTCAAGTTACATATCTTACCCCTCGCTAGATGAATAATTGTGTTACAGTAAGTGTATATTAGGTGTACAGTATGAGAAAGCTTGATTACTAGTATTTAGGAAAAACCAGTGTCTACCACTATACTGACCAGCTTTGGTAGCAACAGAGGATTTAACCCCACCACTGTTAGAGAATACACACAGAGTGAGGAAAGGAAATGATGATGCATTGTTAAGAATAAAAAAATACTTTACTAGAACAAAATAAATAAAATTATAACATTTTTGTAAATATCCACAAAATACAGATAGAAGACCCCAAAAGCTTTTCAAGGCAGGTGTGCCTTTTCATCTGGGTCTCGGTCCAAATATGTGTAAAAGGAGATTGAGAACCATCTTTTTACCTTTTAAACCATGCAACCTCTTTAATGGAGCCAATCGAACACATGTATAGAATGATGCCAAATTGCGGGTGTGGGCCAAGATGCAAGGACTCGGCATCGGCATACTACTTCCATTCTGAAGGATCAATATTAAGTTGCCTAGTAATGAAGAGACATAAACTAATGAAACTCAAGGTACTAAATGAAAACTTTCCCATGGTGTTCAATATTCAGATAATTATAAACTTTTGATGAATTTTGGCGTACAAGGTCGGGAGGAAGGGAGCAGCTGGATTTGAAAGTTCTATTGAGAGTCAACTAAGGGTTATACACTAAGGTGTGATAAAGAGGTGATATGCAGAGATGACATCTCAGTGGTACACTTCTCCAATTCCTATATTGTTCTACAGAGCCTATACACTAAGATAGCCAAAGTTGGAGAAATCTTAGTGCATTAGCTCCACAGAATAACATAGGAAGGGGAGAAATTATATCACTGGAGAAGTCATCTCTGCTTTATCACCTCATTATCATGCCTTAGGGCATCTCCCTCAACATGTGAATTAAGGTTGTGAAAACAATATAACCCTAGGAGGTGTCCTCATCTGTTTGTGCTGCAGGATGAGGAAAAGTAATTTGAAGAGTGGATAAAATGACACAGTAAACATCTTTACTTAGTTAGTTAAGGTTCTTTATAGCAATTTGAGTGGTGTGGGAGGGTTGTGAACAAGACACTGTGAAACACTGCATTATTCACCACCCTATCACTCGTATGGGTAGCATACAGTTAAAAATTCCCATTCTGCCCTATGTATTATTTTAGCCAAATAGCAATCTACAGTATATTTTCTATATGTATTAAAAGATCTATGACCCTTGTTTTGTTTGCAATACCACCAGTGTAATGTGCCAAACAGCTACTGTGTAGGCGTTAAAGGGAAAGTAATACTTCATTTTATCTTTATTTTATTTTGTAGGCATTAAAAAAACATAAAGAACAATATAAGTCTTATCTCTCAAACCTTAAGTTGCATAATAAGCTAAGCTGCAGTCAAATAAAGGGAATGATGCACTAAGGTGTGATGGAAGGTGTTCAAGTGGAGATGACTTCTACAGTGATAACACTTGTCCAGTTCCTATATTATTATTTGGAGCCATCCTTAGATTTCTCCATCTTTGGAGATCTTAGTGCATAGGTTCTATAGAATAACATAGGAACAGGAGAAGTGATATCACAGGAGAAGTAATCTCCACTTTATCACCTCTTTATCACTCCTTAGTTCATAACCCCAAAGTCTAACAGTCTGGGGCAAACCATTTTCAGCAGGGGACAAATAAAATGTATTTTGATTAAAATAGATCTTTTATCCTCTTCAATACTACAACACAATGACCAAAAAAATGGGGAATTTTTATTTGTCTCCTATAGTGTAGTTGGTGTTCCCTAGAATTGCACCAGGTCTTAATACATCACCATCAATCAATCTTTTATGTAATTCATTGTATTTAACCCTTTAAGACTGAAGGGGTGGGCAGAGCATTTCTTAATGCATTACTCACCCATCAAGTCCTTAATGTGTTAATATTCTTTTTAACACCTCCAATTAAAGGAGACATAAATCCTGTCATATTTAACCCTGTGATGCCATAGGCACATCCAATGCATTGCTCTGCTCTGTAATGCACTGGACTCCCCTCTGTACTCAAATGGTTAAAGAACTTATATTTTGGAAATACAGCTTTCAGTGCTATTCCATGTTTCTGACAAAGGTTCAGTACTTTCCTATATTTCCCTGTCTACAGGCAGTATGGGTAATAATTCCCATATATAATTTTTGTGTAACTATATTCCTGCATAATAATGTAGAAATTAGTTCATTCTTTTATTTCAATGACAGATTAAGACGTGATTAACAATACATTTTTGTCAGTAATGAGGATCAAAAAAATCCAAAACACAAATGAAACTATTTATACGCTTGGATAATTACTGTCTGATATTTATCAAATGAATAAAGCTAAATCTCTGTTGTTAACCCTTTGAGTGCAAAGCAATGCGTTGCGTACTCCTCTGGCACTCAAAGGGTTAAACTGTTATTCTGTAGTTTTCATAATGAATGAACATAGAGAATATGAGAGGCCAACATAAATCTAGCTGATTTTGAAATGTATTTAAAAATCATCCATGTCATTAGATGATGTTAATTACTTAGTTCCACTTTAGCCTTCTGCTTTGCAATGCATTTGGAACTCCTCTGGCACGCAACAGGTTAAATCAATGGGGCAGAAGTACTAAAAAGCAGTGGTATAATCATGATTTAAAACAAACTGCAACATAGGGGACAAATAAAAAATACCAATGGTTCTGTTAATATAAATGGGAGATTTTAACCCCTTGATTTTAGAGAGATTTCCAATGCATTATTTTTTCACATGCAAGTGCTTTAAAGGGGTTAAAAGTCCCATTTCAATTAATGGATGTTTTTGTTTGACCCCTACGGTGAAGCCTGTTTGTTCCAACTTACTCTAGTGCTTCTGGGGGAGATGCACTAAGGTGTGATAAAGAGGTGATAAAGTGGAGATAATTCTCCAGTGATATCACTTCTCCAATCCTTATGTTATTCTATTGAGCCTATCAACTTACATTTCTCAAATTGGAGAAATCTTAGTGTATTGACCTCATAGTATTAAATAGGAATTGGAGAAGTGATAACACTGACGAAATCATCTCCACTTTACACCACCTTATTGCATCTTCTTCAAACTCTCTAGTTCTGATGGAGCCTATGCACTAAGATTTCTCAACTTTAAGAGATGTTAGTGCAAAGGCTCCATGTATTAACATAGGAAATTAAGAAGTTATCTCCTCTTCATTACCTATTTACCACACCTTGGTACAACCCCCCCCCCCCCCGGAGTATGCTGGCCCTCCAGCAGCAAATGTGTTAAACTTGCATGCTTTTCTCAATATCCAGCAAAATATGCGTTCAGTCACCCAAAAGAAATTTTGAAATTAATTGAAAAAGTATTATCATTTGATGTTCCATTTAACCATACTAAATTTAGGCCACAATCCGTAACAGAATCAACATAGTGTCTTTGCATGTTCAAACATTTCCCTATGTGGAAATAATCTGATATCGTCCATTACAGTAAATGAAAATGGCTATGTATGCTCATTCATTGCTCTGGCAGTAATTGGTATTTCTAAGTCTGCAGTCAACTCATTTATCTGTTTTAATGCTATTTCTGGCTTTAGATTACACTGAGGCAGAAAAGCGAGAGGTTTCTAAAATATAAAAACAGAATAGTATCATTTCAAATGGAACAGTCAGTTTTATTAAAAGCTGAAGCTGCCAGTTAATCATGTAAATGAGTGCACATTTCTATATAGTATTTGCTCATTGTATAGGTTACTGTATGTGGTACAACCGAATGAGAGAAGGAAAGGAACATAACAGCTATCCAAGTTTATTTAAAATGCAAAAATGGTTCAGGTACAAAAAGGACAATGGAACCCAGTGAGTAGGGAATAGGGCAAATTCTTTTTTTTTCACCTGCAATTTGCCCCTTTTTTCTGCCCATGTTGCTGTATGTAGGAAGCTCGAAATGTCTCCTTTTCACAAACCCCAAGACATTTCCTGAGTGAACTTTGCTGTGCGGTTCTGGCTATACCAATGTAGTGGGACAAGGCTGGAGGTTAGTATGAGTGGTTCTATGGCTACCAGTGCATTGCAACAATTCTAGGAGGTCAGTATGTGTTGCTCTATGGCTACTATGGGACAAGGTTTGGGGATTAGCTTGTGTTTCTATGGCTTCTATGGGACAAGGCTGGGGGCTTCTTATGTGTGGTTCTACAGCTCTCAGTGCAGTAGCATAAGGCTGGTGATCAGTATGTGTAGTTCTATGGTCACCGCAGGACAAAGCTGGTGGGATTAGTATGTGTGTTTCTATGGCTACTGTGTGACAAGGCTGGGGATCACAGGAGTGGTTGGCAACATGAGGCCCACCAGCTGTTGCCAGACTACAACTCTCATCATGGTGACAAACAATGGAAAGTCTGGGAGCAGCTGGAGGGCCTTATAGCCTGTTCTGTTCTGTTCACACAGCAGGGCAGGACTGGGTGGTGAGTATGTGTGGTTCTGTGGCTAATGTGGGACAAGACTGTGGGTCAATATGTTTAGTTCTATTGTTAATGTGGTACAAGCCTGGCGTCAGTATGTGTGGTACTAGTGCAGCAAAGTAAGGAAGGGGTTGTGGCAGAAAAACTAAATTTTATTACAAGACCAGAGGTTCCTATTATGCTATATCAATCTTTACTACTCCAAATAGCAGTATAGAAAACATAAACAACGAACCAAAAAAATGTGTCATTGGTTAAACTATAAGTTACGCCTCCTGTTCTCCAATCATCAATGTGCTTCCTCTTTAAACTGTGAGTCTCCTATAACCATTTCTTCTTTCTTTGCTGCTCCGCAGGAAGATAAGTATTTCTCTCTCTCTCTCTCTCTCTCTCTCTCTGACTTTTGTGAATTTTGCATTGTATGTATTTATTTTGCAGTTTATGTTGATATTTTACTGATAATATTGTTATCTTTCCCAACCTTTCTTTACTCCCAAAGAGCTTGGCAAACTTATCTGTATTGTCTTGTCCCACGGTATTTTCTTCCTTTTCTTCGGTGCTAGCATTTGCCATAATGCTGACCGAGTGCTCTACTTCCTGTTTTCTTCTGCATATGCGCTTTGGTGGTTTCGTCTATATGGAGTGCGCGTGGCGGCCATCTTGGAGCTACAGGAATGGTTATAAAATTGCTATTTTACTTCCGCTTACTGTTTGTTATCCCTACAGGCAATACTATTATTACTCCTGTATACATTTCTTGCTACAAATAAGTGATTTCTCGTTCAATTATTTTCTATCAATATGTCCCATAAAGACTTCCTTATTCCCCCTTAAACCCCTCAGAAGACAAAACACTTTCCTCCCTATTTTTTTGGGCAGGACTCTGAATCCAATAGCCCAAGCTACCATGATACCAGTAATAACCCTAATGAATTGCCTGGAGAACACATTCAGGCCATTATGGACACCTCCGTGGGCAAGTCTGTGGCTAGTGCCATTACAATATGCATGGATAAAATGTCTGAGTCCATTGCTAAAACTATTACTGACACCCTTAGTCACAGAGAACCTAGTGTATCTATTTCAGTTCCTTCAAAGGATATAAAATCCTCACACTTGGTCCGACATACCTTTTCTCAGAGTGTCACTTCTGAAACACCTCAGGGAGGTAAAAAGAATTTCAAAGCTCAACATTGTATTTCCTTACAGACTGACGTATTCACTTCACATATTGAATTGGCTAGTCACCCTAGCAATATGACTTGTGGTCCAAAACCACATAAAAGACCCTCAACTCGGGAGGAGGTTAATCCGAGTAAAAAGAGTAGATTTAGACAAAAAAAACGATTCCTTTTGTGTTTCCTCATCCTCGTATGATGAACTAAACAAATCTGAGGATTATGAGTAGTGATGAGCGAGCATGCTCGGCCGAAGCTCGGTTCGGCTCGAGCATCGCTCTGCTCGGCACGAGTACCGCATGTGCTCGCCCGCCATGTTCGGGTCTCCTCCCCGCACGTTTCGCGGCTGCTGCGCAGCCAATAAACGTGCGGGGAGGCTCTGACATCAGTGTAGTGCCAGCAGCCATGTTGGCTGCTGGCATTACACTGATTGGCTGGCCAGAACCCGTGATCGGGTGCTGTATAGCACCTGACCAGCGAGTTCGGCTCAGTCTTAGCCAGGGAGAGATGAGGATAGGAAGGGAAAGTCAGTGTAGGGAGAAAAAAAGCGCGTTTGAACAACAAAAAGACCCAAAAGTCCTTTTTAGGACTACTGTGTGTGGGGGCAGCAGATATATTTTGTTTTGGGGGGCAGAGTTTAAAAAAAAAACGTCAGATATTCCGTTCACTGTGCCTAGCCGCAGATTAGCAGCACATTGTGTTTAGTGTGCAAAGTTGCAGATTAGCAGCACATTCTGTTTAGTGTGCAAAGTTGGAGATTAGCAGCACATTGTGTTTAGTGTGCAAAGTTGCAGATTAGCAGCACATTCTGTTTAGTGTGCAAAGTTGCAGATTAGCAGCACATTCTGTTCAGTGTGCAAAATTGCAGATTAGCAGCACATTCTTTTTAGTGTGCAAAGTTGCAGATTAGCAGCACATTCTGTTCAGTGTGCAAAGTTGCAGATTAGCAGCACATTCTTTTTAGTGTGCAAAGTTGCAGATTATCAGCACATTCTGTTTAGTGTGCAAAGTGTAAAAAATAAAAGTCA
The DNA here is from genome assembly GCA_037306005.1 of Rhinophrynus dorsalis. Taxonomy (NCBI): domain Eukaryota; kingdom Metazoa; phylum Chordata; class Amphibia; order Anura; family Rhinophrynidae; genus Rhinophrynus; species Rhinophrynus dorsalis. The sequence goes on from CM074718.1 coordinate 476,835,394, forward strand.
CTTATTCCGTTCACTGTGCCTAGCCGCAGATAAGCAGCATATTCTGTTTAGTGTGCAAAGTTGCAGATTATCAGCACATTCTGTTTAGTGTGCAAAGTGTAAAAAATAAAAGTCACATATTCCATTCACTGTGCCTAGCCGCAGATAAGCAGCACATTCTGTTTAGTGTGCAAAGTTGCAGATTATCAGCACATTCTGTTTAGTGTGCAAAGTGTAAAAAATAAAAGTCACATATTCCATTCACTGTGCCTAGCCGCAGATAAGCAGCATATTCTGTTTAGTGTGCAAAGTTGCAGATTATCAGAACATTCTGTTTAGTGTGCAAAGTGTAAAAAATAAAAGTCACATATTCCATTCACTGTGCCTAGCCGCAGATAAGCAACATATTCTGTTTAGTGTGCAAAGTTGCAGATTATCAGCACATTCTGTTTAGTGTGCAAAGTGTAAAAAATAAAAGTCACATATTCCATTCACTGTGCCTAGCCGCAGATAAGCAGCATATTCTGTTTAGTGTGCAAAGTTGCAGATTATCAGCACATTCTGTTTAGTGTGCAAAGTGTAAAAAATAAAAGTCACATATTCCATTCAATGTGCCTAGCCGCAGATAAGCAGCATATTCTGTTTAGTGTGCAAAGTTGCAGATTATCAGCACATTCTGTTTAGTGTGCAAAGTGTAAAAAATAAAAGTCACATATTCCATTCACTGTGCCTAGCCGCAGATAAGCAGCATATTCTGTTTAGTGTGCAAAGTTGCAGATTATCAGCACATTCTGTTTAGTGTGCAAAGTGTACAAAATAAAAGTCACATATTCCATTCACTGTGCCTAGCCGCAGATAAGCAGCATATTCTGTTTAGTGTGCAAAGTTGCAGATTATCAGCACATTCTGTTTAGTGTGCAAAGTGTAAAAAATAAAAGTCACATATTCCATTCACTGTGCCTAGCCGCAGATAAGCAGCATATTCTGTTTAGTGTGCAAAGTTGCAGATTTGCAGCACATATTCCGTGTAATATGAAGAAGGCGGGTAAAAAGGGACGGGGAAGTGGACATGATCCTGATAGTTCAGGGCGCGGGTCAGGACGCGTAGAAACTGTGCCTGGTGCCAGAGCACAAGAAAGAAAGACATCAACCATACCTAGCTTCATGTCTCAGTTTACAGGGCGTCGCAGGACATCACTCTCGAGGTCAGACCACTGCGAACAGGTGGTCGGTTGGATTTCAGGTGATACTGCTTCCAGTCGGTTAAGCACCACCCTGTCTTCCACCAAGTCCACTCTCAGTAGCCAAGAGTCTGGTCAACATAATCCTCACCCTGATCATCCTTCCTCCCACCATAGAGGGTCTGGTCAAAGAAGTGATCCCACACTGGGATATAGTGAGGAGCTCGTCTCATCACCAATCCTTAATTTGAACCTCTCTCCAAGCACGCTTGCAGAGGAACATGAAATCTTGTGCCCTGATTCACAACCTCTAGAGGGTACCCAATCACAAGAAGATGACAGAGGTGAACGGCATAAAAGGTCAAAGGAAGTGGATGATGATGATGATGAGACACAGTTGCCATCAAATCAACCACTATTACTGTCTCAAGACCTTGATGAGGAGGATGATATACAGTTGTCAATGACTGAGTATGTGGTGGGATCAAGAAATGAGGAGGATGATCAGAGTGAGGAAGTGGAGGAGGACTTGGTGGACGATGAGGTGACTGACCCCACCTGGGAAGGTGGAGAGCCGAGCGATGACAGCAGTCCTGAGGGTGAGCCATCTGCAGCACCGCAACAGACTGGAAGAGGCAGTGGTGTGGCTACAGAAAGAAGGCGGACCGCACCAAACCGGCCCGCAAATGTTCCACGGAGCACCCCCTTGCGTAAATCTCCCTTGCCAAGGGCTAGGTGTTCCGCGGTATGGCGTTTTTTTAAGGAAAGTGCGGACGACAAAAAAATTGTAGTTTGCAACCTGTGCCACACCAGAATGAGCCGAGGCATGAACACTAGAAACCTCACCACCACCAGCATGATCCGACACATGGCATCCAAGCACCGTAATAAGTGGGAGGAACGCCCGGATCGCCAATCTGTGTCTGCAGGCCACACCACTGCCTCCTCTTCCCCTGTTTTCGGTGCCGGCCAATCGTCTGTCGAAGGCGCAGGCCCGCATACCTCCCGCCCTGCACCTGTACCATCTGAAGCACCATCAGCGACCACATCCACTTCCCTGTCCCAGCGCAGCGTCCAAATGTCGTTACCCCAGGCATTTGAGCGCAAGCGAAAATACCCAGCCACCCACCCACAGGCCATAGCACTAACCTCTCACCTTTCCAAATTACTGGCCATCGAAATGCTGCCATTTAGGCTTGTGGAGACTGAGTCCTTCCGCAGCCTGATGGCAGCAGCTGTCCCTCGGTACGCAGTCCCCAGCCGCCACTACTTTTCCCGGTGTGCCGTCCCCGCATTACACCACCATGTGTTCCGTAACATCACCCGTGCCCTGACCAACGCAGTTACTGGGAAGGTCCACTTATCGACTGACACATGGACAAGTGCTTGTGGCCAGGGACGCTACATTTCCCTGACGGCACACTGGGTGAATGTCGTGGAGGCTGGGAGCGACTCGGACCCTGGGATGGCACAGGTGCTACCCACGCCGAGGATTGCGGGCCCTACCTCCATCAGGGTTTCCGCCAGCACCTACGTTATTGGCTCCTCCTCCTCCTCCTCCGTTTCCACCTCCGAATTCTCTGCGCGCAGCGCCACTCACCCATCAGCCGGTAGCTGGAAGCAGTGTAGCACTGCAGTGGGGAAGCGTCAACAGGCCGTGCTGAAGCTGATCTGCCTTGGGGACAAACAGCACACGCCCTCAGAGCTGTTGCAGGGGATTAGTCACCAGACCGAGCAGTGGCTCTCGCCACTCAACCTGCAACCAGGCATGGTTGTGTGTGATAATGGGCGTAACTTGGTGGCGGCTTTGGAGCTCGGCAAGCTCACACACGTACCATGCCTAGCGCATGTATTTAATTTAGTGGTTCAGCGATTTCTAAAAACCTACCCCAATTTGCATGATCTCTTGACCAAGGTGCGCCACGTGTGTGCACATTTCCGTAAGTCATCAACAGCTTCAGCCGGCCTGTTGAAGCTGCAGCAGCGCTTACAATTGCCAGCTCACCGGCTGCTGTGTGACGTGAGCACGCGCTGGAACTCCACCTTCCACATGTTGGCCCGGCTTTGTGAGCAGCAGAGGGCAGTAGTGGAGTACCAGCTGTTACACGGTCGTCGCCTCTCCGTTAAACTTCCTGTAATCAGAAGTGAGGAGTGGGAATGGATGACAGACCTCTGTGAGGTTTTACGCAATTTTGAGGAATCGACACAGATGGTGAGCAGCGATAACGCTATTATCAGTGTAACCATCCCACTTCTGTGTCTACTGAAACGCTCGCTGCTCACAATTAAAACCGACGCTTTGCATGTGGAAGAGGTGGAAATGCGGGAGGAAGAGCTTACACAAGGTGATAGCCAGAGCACCCTCACTTCGTCTTCTCAGCGACAATTGGAGGAGGCGGAGGAGGAGGCGGAGGAGGAGGAAGACACGGTTGCCTCCGCTACAGAGGGTAGCCATGGAACTTTAGTTCCATCTCTTCAGCGTGGGTGGGCAGAAGAGGAGGAAGAGGATGAGGAGATTGAGAGTCATCCTCCTGGTGAGGACAGCGAAATCTTGCCTGTTGGTACTCTGGCACACATGGCTGACTTTATGTTAGGCTGCCTTTCCCGTGACCCACGCGTTATACGCATTTTAGACAACACGGATTACTGGGTGTTCACCCTTCTGGACCCCCGCTACAAAGAGAATTTCTCATCTCTCATTCCTCCGGTGGAGAGGACAAGCAAAATGGTGCAATACCAGAAGGTTCTTGTCGAAAAATTGCTCCAAAATTTTCCATCTGACAACGCTGGCGGCAGAGTACGTGCTACCTTGGCCAACCGAGAAGGGGAGAAAAGGGGAGCACACAGCAGTTCCGACAAAGGCAGGGCAACACTCTCCAAGGCGTGGGACACCTTCATGACACCCCGCCAGCACCCTCACCCTGATGCGCAGCCTAGTGTCACAAGGAGGGAAAAGTTTTGGAAGATGGTGAAGGAGTACGTAGCAGACCGTGTCAGCGTCCTCAATGATCCCTCTGTGCCTTACAACTACTGGGTGTCCAAGCTGGACACGTGGTATGAACTGGCACTCTACGCCTTGGAGGTGCTGGCCTGCCCTGCCGCCAGCGTTCTGTCTGAGCGGGTATTTAGTGCTGCTGGTGGCATCATAACAGATAAGCGTATCCGCCTTTCCACCGAAAATGCTGATAGGTTGACACTTATAAAAATGAACAAGGCCTGGATTTCCCCTGACTTCTCCACTCCACTGGAGGAAAGCCCCGGAGGAACATAAAGTCACTTTAGATATGTTATTTACAATGATGGGAATACTCTGTATTCCCATTCACCCCTTCCACCCAAAAAATGGGTATATGGTTGACTCTCTTCCATATACCCTGGGATATAATTTTTATATAGGGCCAGCTCACCAGCGGGCCCTGTGATATAATTTTTATATAGGGCCAGCTCACCAGCGGGCGCTGTTTGACAATTTTTGTATAGGTCAGCTCACCAGCGGGCCTTCTCATATAATGTTTTATTGGGTCAGCTCTCTAGCGGGCCCTCTCATATAATGTTTTATAGCGTCAGCTCACTAACGGGCCTTCGCATATAATGTTTAGGATGGTCAGCTCCGCAGCAGACCCTCACCCATAATGTTTTAGATGGTCGGCTCGGCGCACGTTTCCCTCTTAATCATGGCCCCAGTTCAGAAAAATCGAGGAAATTTTTGGGAGAATTTGCCTCTGCGCACGTTTCCCTCTTAATCATGGCCCCAGTTCAGAAAAATCGAGGAATTTTTTGGGAGAATTTGCCTCTGCGCACGTTTCCCTCTTAATCATGGCCCCAGTTCCGAAAAATCGATGAAATTTTTTGCAGAATTTGCAGATGATATACAAGTAAATATACAGCAAATACTGTTTGGTAACAATTTTTCGCCTAAAGTCGTTTTTATCTTCCTTTTTGTGTGTTTTACGGTCAGTCTGTAAAAATGGCGTACTACGGGCGAAACATCGTTCCCAGCAGCGATGTTGGAGTCCAAGATGCATCCAGACATCCTCCCTATGCTGTCCCTGAACCATTTCTGTGGTGTTTCCATCATTTTCTGCCCTTTTCCTATGGACCAGGCACCCTCCCCTCATCAGAGCAGGGGGTGCCTGGTGTAATGCTCGAGTCCTCCCATTGACTTCAATGGGGCTCGGGTGCTCGGCCGAGCACTCGAGCCTCCGGGGGCGCTCGGTCAGAGCACCCGAACACCCGAGCATTGGGGTGCTCGATCATCACTAATTATGAGTCAGGTTCATCTGTCTCAGATTATACTTATGAACCTAGTATTGATAAAGTACCACCAACAATTTTATCTGAATCTATTAAAGACACATCCATCCTTGACGATCAAGAAATGCCACTTTTTGACCCTGAAGGGATCAAACATGCCAGGTCATCAGAATGGGTCCCACAGGACCATGTTGCGAATTATATTAAACTTTGGTTAAGAAAACCCTTGAATAGTAAAACCAAGAATAAATTAAGGGCAGAATGCCCAAGACCAACTATTAATTCTGTATCTGGCACACCTGTGATTAAACCCTTCCTGGTTCAATACCTTTTGAAGTCAGGGAAGGACCCAAGGAAGGGTTTGGACCAATCCCTCAAAAACTGTCAGGACAAATTGTTAGACATGGTGGGACCTCTGGCTAGAATTTTTGAATTAACAGAAGAGTCTGTTTCCTCCGGTTCCCCCATAGATGCCAATACTCTCCGTGGATGGATCGAAATGACCTTCTGCTTCTTGGGAAACGCAAATTCAGCTTTGTCAACTGAACATCGCTGGGCACTCTTGTTAAAGATCGACCAGAAACTCACTGAGATGGCGTCAGCTGATGCGGGCCCAGAAGCAGAAGGTTTACTTTTTGGTGATTCATTCACCAAAGAGTTAGGGAAGTTTGTAACCATCTTTACGGCCTTAGACAAGGCACAATCATCTATCAAAAAGGTTTTCAACCAACGTGTTTTTGGGAAGGCCGGGAAATATAAGGGTCGATTTCCCGGCCAATCATCCCAGGTTTCCCAAAGAGGAACGGGTAGGAACTTTCATGACCCCTCTATGTATAGGAGAGAATATTACCCAAACGAAGCTAGGGCCCCCTATCCCTTTTATCCACAACGAGGCAGAGGTTGGAGACCAAGATCATCCAGGGGACAACCCAGGCATAGATCGTTCCCAGGTAAATGTTTCCCCATTTACCTTCCTTCCCAGGAGAATATGGGTGGCAGACTCACCCAGTTTTTCTACCATTGGTCTCAGATTACCTGGGATCCATGGATCCTTCAAACTATCAAAGGTTATCAGATATAGTTTTAGTCACTCCCAAAACAAACAAAGACTCCTCCAGCTTTTCATTTCTCAGCGGAGGAAAGACTTATGGTAAATTCAGAGATCCAAGAGCTAGCCAAAAAAGGCACTATAACTCAGGTTCCCAGAGCCACTCCTGGTTTCATAAGCAATATTTTCCTAGTGCGGAAAAAAGACACAGGTCTACGGCCGGTGATAAATTTAAAAGATCTAAATATACACGTTTTATATAGACATTTCAAAATGGAGGGCTTTCATTGCCTCAGAGATCTGTTAATGCCGGCAGATTGGATGGTCAAATTAGACCTAAAAGATGTCTACCTAACAGTTCCCATGTCCCCAGAATATCAGAATATTCTACAATTCCTATGGAATGATCAAAAATGGCTATTCACCTGCCTTCCGTTTGGACTTTCGTCAGCCCCATGGTGCTTCACAAAACTCATGAAACCAGTGGTTTTGTTTTTAAGAAGCAGGGGCATGAGATTGGTCATCTATTTGGACGTCATGCTTAGCCTGTCTCAAGACCTCAGCACGATACAAAATCATTTACTTCTAACCATTAAATTATTAACCAGTTTGGGTTTTCTGATAAACTGGAAAAAATCAATTCTTCAGCCAACCCAAAAGATAGAATTCTTGAGTTTTATGATAGACTCTCGGAACGCTTCACTTCTTCTTCCCGGAAAGAAACTGAGGATGATCCGAAAGGAAATCAGAGTTATTCTGAAGAAAAATCTAATTTCTCTAAGAATGATTGCCAGAATTGTGGACCTTTTATTGGCCTCTATTCAGGTAATCATCCTGGTTCCACTTCATTATCGGGCTCTTCAGAGACTGAAAACACTACACCTCCGAAGAGGATTGGCGTATTTGGATCTAGTTCCTCTGTCATTAGAGACCAAATAGGAGCTTCACTAGTGGCTAGACCACATGGAGGCCTGGAATGGCAGAGCCATTTTTGGCATGTCTCCAGAGATAGTAATAGAGTTGGATGCCAGCAATTCAGGCTGGGGAGCGCGTTGTAGAGATTTGACTACAGTAGGAAAATGGTCCCAAGTGGAGAAGATCACGCATATAAACTATCTAGAACTATTAGCAGGTTCTTTCGCGGTCAGAAGTTTTAAAAAAGAGTCCTCGAATTGTTGCATCTTACTAAAGATGGACAATCTTTCAGCTGTCAGATATATCAACCATCTTGGAGGCACCAAATCAAAACTGTTAGCCAATCTAGTCAAGAATTTTTGGCAGTTTTGTCTCAACAAAAATATTTTGATCCAAGCAGAATACCTACCCGGTCTATCCAAAAACATTGCAGACTGGAATTCTAGACACCTGGTAGATTACAGTGATTGAACTCTCCACAAATCCATTTTCAAGAAAATTCTTTTTCTGTGGGGTCCTTTGGATGTAGACCTGTTCGCTTCTCGAATGAACAAAAGACTACATAGATTTTTCAGCTGGAGACCAGAAGCTCTGATGGTAGATGCCTTCCTTCAGGACTGGCACAATTCAAGGAATTACGCGTTTTCCCCCTTAGTGATGAGTTCACGGGTCATCTTTCAAGTCAGGAAACAGGCAGCAACCATTGTGTTGATAACTCCCTTTTGGGCGAGTCAACCTTGGTTCCCTGCTCTTCTCGAACTAGCTATAGATTACCTACGTTATCTGACTCCTTTTACCGCTCTATTAACGGACCCAACGGGACTTCCTCACGAATTCCTGTTCAGCGGCCATCTACATCTTATGGCTTGGTTAATTTCAGGGTTCCCTGGTGCCTCAAGGGACTTTCTGAATTATCTAAACTCCTCATGTCCGAGGCTTGGGCCCCTGGCACCAGAACGTGTTAGTATTCATGCTGGAACATCTAGACACGCTGGTGCATGGAACGGATTTGGATCCCATTTCTACTAATTTAACCAACATATTCAATTTTCTTTCCTCTTGTTTTCAGCAAAGAAAAGCATACAGGACGATCAATTGTTACAGGTCAGCGATTTCTGCTGGACATGATAAAATTGATAATTCACCTATAGGCCAAAATCCATTCATTTGCAAACTGATGAAAAGGATCAAGTTAAACAGACCACCAAAATCTAAATATTCGGCTTTATGGGATGTCAACCTAATCCTATTCCTAGAATCCTCGCCCGAAAACCACTCATTGTCATTGAGACAGCTTTTGGTAAACTTACTGTTTTGTTATGTTTTATTTAGTTTAGACGAGTTTCAGATGTACACGCATTAGATATTAGATTTAGAGCTTTCATCCCAGAGGGAATTATATTCCTCTTCTATACATGTACCAAAACCTCTTCTAGAGAAACCACTTATCTGACTTTTCCCCAAAGACCTCAACTCTGTGTAGTCAAGTGTCTCCAAGCTTATGAGTTGACAACATCTAATCTTAGATCTCTTCGTTCACATCAATTGCTTCTTTCTCATAGGAAACCACATTTACCTGTTACATCTGCTACCTTAGCAAAATGGGTATGCTGGATCATGCAGTTACCTGGTATTGATACCACCCTTTTTGGGGCTCATTCTTCCAGGGGTGCTATGAAATCAAAATTTTGTGGTGGCGGAGGACACCTAGAAGATATTCTAAAGACGGCTGATTGGTCCAGGGAATCCACCTTTAAATAATTTTACTTCAAACCGATTATTCATGTATCTGGTTTTGTGATAAATCAGCTTTAAACTAGCATAATAGGAGCCTCTGGTCTTGTAATAAAATTTGAGGATTTTCCTAACTCATGAAGGAAAGTCAGGATTTTATTAAAGACACGGAGGAGAGCATTATCCCACCCTGTGGTTCCCTCCCTTTTATATATCTCTCTTTTCTCTTAAGGTTAAAAGCCTATGAAACCTTTCCTCATATCATTGGGATATCAGATGCAAAGGAGAACTTTGATTTCCAGAATTATGAGTCATATAAAGAAAGAGGAAATGGTTATAGGAGACTCACAGTTTAAAGAGGAAGCACATTGTTGATTGGAGAAGAGAGAGCAGGAGGCATGACCTCTAGTTTAACCAATGACACATTTTTTCTTGTTCATTGTTCATGTTTTTTATACTGCTATTTGGAGTAGTAAAGATTGATATAGCATAATACTTGCCTCCGTGTCTTTAATAAAATCCTGACTTTCCTTCACAAGTTAGGAATATCTTCACATTTTTGGCTGAAATTCCAGCAGATGGTGAGAAGTGCTGTTTTTCATTTATCTTTTTGAATGAAAGCTTTTGCCCATCCCTATGCTATGTTGATATGGTGCTATCAAATGGCATACGTCTAGCTGGAGGTAGAAAGACTTCACATGCCTGCATGATTTTATTTCTTTATGTACCTGATAAATGATCATTCTGTACATCTATAATGGTAGAACTGAGTCACTTCAGCTGTTGAGTACTATAAATCCCATTATAACCAGCAATTTGTTATAGGTTCTCCGGATGCCCACCATCCTCTGCTTGCATTTCTTGGACTGCCTACTACTATTGTGAACTGGGCTTAAAAAATAAGAGCAATTAGTCTTTTAATAGCACTGCTCTTACCACTGCAATCCGTTACTGTATAATTCAGTAGACATCTTCTTTAGTGTTGAGCGAGCACCCCGATGCTCGGGTGCTCTGACCGAGCACCGCCAGAGGCTCGAGTGCTCGGCCGAGCACCCGAGCCCCATTGAATTGAATGGGGCGACACGAGCATTACACCAGGCACCCCCTGCTCTGATGAGGGGAGGGTGCCTGGTCAATGCCCCCCTTCATCTCCACAATGCCCCTCTTCCACAATGTCCCCCTTCATCTCCGCAATGTCCCCCTTCATCTCCGCAATGTCCCCCTTCATCTCCGCTATGCCCCCTTCATCTCCGCAATGCCCCTTCATCTCCGCAATGTCCCCCTTCATCTCCGCTATGCCCCCTTCATCTCCGCTATACCCCCTTCATCTCCGCAATGCCCCCTTCATCTCCGCAATGTCCCCCTTCATCTCCGCTATGCCCCCTTCATCTCCGCTATACCCCCTTCATCTCCGCAATGTCCCCCTTCATCTCCGCTATGCCCCCTTCATCTCCGCAATGCCCCCTACCTCCATTCCCTGGTGGTCCAGCGGAGCGTCTTCAGATCTGTGCCTCCTTCGGCACAGATCCCCGCCACCCGAACATGCCGGGCGAGCACATGGCGGTACTCGTACGAGTACCGCCATGTGCCGAGCAGAGCGATGCTCGAGCCGATCCGAGCATCGGCCGAGCATGCTCGCTCAACACTAATCTTCTTTCTTTTACTTCTTAGCGCTTTGTTTCTTCCACCATTTCTCTAACCTTCCCTTTCCTGATGTCACACTTGCCCAGCATTCCTATCAAGTTTTGTCCTTCAGCTATCTCCAAACTGATCTTTTTGTTTTATATATTTTTGCTATAAACTGAGGAATTTATTTAAGGGAACAGCTTTTTCATACAAGTGGAATTACACTGCACCAGAATGCTGCATACCATCCAAGTATCCCTCTTTAGGAGTGACAGTCCCTCTTTGAAACCCAAATCCCTCTGTCTCTCTTTCCTATCCTGATGTCCATCTTTTATGAGATCAGACTTTGTGGTGTGGATATAAGTGTACCATGTTGAGCCACAGCTATTAGAGGGTTTGACTGGATTTGGAATTTATGAGCAAATGAACAAATTCCCCATTAGTACTCTATTCAACTTTCTCTCTATTTGCCCTTCTCTACCTGTGTATAATTAGATGCTCCCAGGAACACCCCCTTCTCAATATATACAGGCAAAGAGTTAATCAGTTATGCAAATGGGTGTCTGCTCAAATGGCTCAGATTTTGATGAGTTTATAGCTACGTTTCTCATCTAATTCTAGGGGCCTTATGCAAAAAATAAAATAGGATAAATTCTGGAGTTAACAAACTGCACCACTGAGTACACAACAAGTCTCATTGATTTATATGGGACTTTTAACCCCTTGAAAGCTAGAAAAGTCTCCAGTGAATTGCTTCTAAAGGCACTGGAGATTTATCTATCATTCGAGAGGTTAAAACCCTATTAAAATCAATAGATATTTGGGAATTTGTATAGGTCTACTATCATGCGGTTTGTATGCCCCAGAACTGCTCCTGTTTTCATTTTTGCATAATTCCCTAGGTCTTTTGAATAGCTCTATAGATTTGATCTGATCAGTAACTCAGGCAATTCCTACAAGCAGGTTCTGTAAGACCTTAGGTATTGAGATGTTTGACTCCCATGCACTTTAAGAAACACACTGAAGATATCTATGGTGTTTTCTAATAGTTTTCTACCTCATTGCCATTTAAACATTGTTGAAGAGTCAACTTAAGGGTAGACTAATAATTTAAGTTGTCTCCTTTATCTCTATCTTGCGCTAACATTGCAAGAAAGATGTCTAAATTTGCTTAATTTACATGGAAATTAATTAGGATATGACTTATTCCACTGCAAGCCTAATGTTACATTGCAAGACTTCACAAAATCCTACACGATAACGCATCTATCTGTTTGTTCCTGGTCCCTTGGGCCTTATTGAAAGTAATGTAGTGCTAGCACAAGCATTGATAATTAAAGATATCAGTCTACCATGCATCGTGAATGAAACAAGGCACAATTGGTATGAATTATACCATGCATTATCTTCTCTTAAGGTTATCTACAAGGAGAAAGTCAATAGGTGACTCTCATAAATCACTAGTATAAAAATAACGTAGTTGTCTTTGTATCAAAACCAGGAGAGCTTGTAATACTTCTCTTTGAAGACATATTAACAGAATTACTACATTGGCCTCTATATGGAAGCTGTCTGCCATCACTTTATTCCCTGTAATTGATGTATCATGCTCATATCTCAAGAGATAACCCATTTTGAATATTGAGGTCAATAAAGTCTCCTAGATGTGCTTGAAATTGTAATTACCCTGTAAAACCGAGTAAAGAAAATGGCACCTCAAAAAATATAAATATAACAAATACTACGAACGCTAATAATGCATGTCCCTTGAAAGTAAATACAGATATACTCACTCAGCCAAGATAAAGCACAAGGCAACATTCAAAAAGTATGAAAGAAAATAAACTGTAGTTATCTACGTCATAAGCAAACATATTTGGTCCATACTTCTACCACAAAAGGTTTGGCTTGGTTCTGATGTAATTGCATACTTTCAGTGCTTGTGGATTATCCTGGCTAAGTATGTATGTGAGTGTTTATAGTGTGTGTATATATTATATAAAGAATTGCATTGAATCTATTGTACAGCGCTGCGGAATTAGTTGGCGCTATATAAAAAAATAATAATAATAATAATAATAATCTGCAGTCTACTCTGTTTTAAGTCTTAATCTGATGACCCTGCGGGTCTCCAGCACATTGCAAAGCATTGGAGTATGATAAAATAGAGCAAAGAATAATATTATCGGGCAAAACAACATGGTTGAAACCAAAAGTAAATGATTATTAAAGCGCTGTAATGTGCTGGCATCCCAATAGTAATTCATGCTGCTACAAATCTGTACCTGTTTGCATTATGTGGTTTAGTTTCTTTTGGTGATATTTACACATTCCCTTACATTTTGCTGATTTTTATGATATTATTATGCGTTTCACACAATTTATTTTACGAATTTCGTTTTCTTAGGTTTGTAGTAGTTCATTTTTCAACAGGAACTCAGTTAATAGGCATTATGGGTCAATAGGCAAGGTATGGGGCTGCATACCTATATGTGTATGAAATGTTATTAATTTATTTATTTTATTATAGGTTTAAAAAAGTTCAGACCTCAATGGGGTCATCAGGACCCCTCCTGACACACCTTATCATGGATAATCTATCCATTAGGATAATCATCCATGCAAGCGGCCACTGCCGTTTTTTAAATAAAGAGCATATAACCTATGTGTACCATAGGTTATATGCTCTTTTATTGTAATGTATAAACATTTCAGACCTTGAGGGGGACACCAGGACTCCTCCTGACACCCCCTAACATGGATCATCCAGTATGACCCGGGTGATTGATTCAATGATGAAAGCGCAAGGCTGAGCTTTCTAAGAATGACCTGGTGACAGGGTTCATTCATTCAAGGTAGCGCTTGTACTGCAGCAGCTTATACAGCTGCTCCAGTGCTAAAGAAGGCAGAAAATGCCTTTGGTGTCACCCCATGGATCATCTATCCTTTTGGATAGATGATCCATGATAGGGGGGAATATCAGGAGGGGCCTGGTGCACCCCTCGAGGTCTGAAATCATTACCTTATAAAAAGTGCATATAACCTATGTTAAACATAGGTTATATGTGCTTTATTTAAAAAGTCGCCCCATGGATCATCTATCCTTCTGAATAGATGATCCATGCTGGGGGGGTGTCAGGAAGAGTCCTGGTTGCCCCTCAAGGTCGAAATGTATATATATTGCAATAAAAGCGCATATAACCTATGTGTACATAGGTTATATGCGCTTTATTTTAATAAAGGCAGTGGTCGCCTGCATGGATAACCTATCCTAATGGATAGGTTATCCATGCTAAGGGGTGTCAGGGGGGGTCCTGATGCGCCCTTTGAGTTTTGAACTTTTTTTAAACATATAATAATTAAATAAATAACATTTCATACACATATACAGGCAAGATATGCAGCTGCATACCTTGCCTACTAACCCTATGAGTACCAGAGGAGTTGCAAACACATTGCAATGCGTTGCTACCCATCTGGTACTCATAGGGTTAATTATACAATACAAATACACGCTGTAAAAACTAGGAGAAGAACAATGTTGAATTTAAATGGAGAGAAATGTAATGGAAGCACTGTAAGTCAAATTTTAAAGGTAAAGGGTTAAAATGTCGATGGGGAGGCATATTGTGTAGTGCTTGGTGTACTATTTCTGTTTATTTTAACCCTTTGAGTGCCACAGGAGTGAGCAATGCACATCCCTATGGTATTCAATGCTGTCCATGGTGCTGAAAGCCTTTTCTTTATTCCCCTACTAGCTAGGTAGGGAAGCAGAGAGAATGCTGTTCAGAATTGTCATAGTGTTAGTGATATGTGACTGGAGGACATCCCTTCCACACCAACAACACTTTGAAACTCCTGTATGCTAATAGGGACTACAACCCTCCCCTTCCAATTTGGCAATTTTGGTGAATATGTCAATGTGTGTGTAGATCAAATTGTCGGAGTGATTAGAAAACATTGACAAGATCATACCTACACTGCATCGATCTTTTGTGTGTCTAGGCCCTGGAGGGCCTCACATTGCCCTTTGGATTGCATTGCATTTGATATTTAGCATTGATTTTGTCTCCAAATTCCCACATTTACACTTCAATGGAAAACTGAGGGATAAAACCTAGTGACACATATATCACTAGTTAGAAAAATGTAGAAAAAAATATTCACTCACAATCAACAAAAAAATATGAACATAGAAACAGATTACAAAGGGAAAATAACCATTTTATAGACTGCAGAACAATTTCAGTACAAACATTTTATATAGACCGATAGACTAACCTATCATCATGGAGGAAAAACCTGAAAACCTTGCCTATTAGTGGGTCCTGAAGAATGGAGCTGACAGTCGCTGGTCTATGTCATTCTAGATAAAATGCATTTTGATAACTAAGCAATGAAAAGACAATGAAATAGAACTACTAAATTCAATACCAGAGGTAACAAAGCCTCCTTATACAAAACATAATAATTTACTCCCATCAATGTACAGTACAGCAGTAAACAAATATATGTATAGAGTAATTATGTATTATTGAATGCAATTAGGATATTCATCAGTATTTTACATAATACTATAGATGCATAGGATGATCTAATACATGTTTTTATTTTGTGCACATCAAAATAGAAGAGATATAGGTCAGAGACTGACAACACATGGTTCTCCAGGTGTTGAACTACAGCTCCCATCAAAAAATGGCTTATGTAGAATGATGAGAGGTGAAGTACAGTAGCACCAGGTAGTGAACCACAGGTCACATCAGAATCACCAATAATAGACTGCCACATTATCAAAGGCTATATTACTAAAGGGGAATTTTATTAAACGTGTTATAAATAAGAAGAGGATACGATAGGTGTGATGAAGTGCAGTCCTCAAGGCCCACAAACAGGTTAGGATTTAAGGAGGTGGAGGGATGGCCTAGGGGAGCAGGGGGCAATTGCCCACTAGGTCAGTCATATGCTGGGGCCATTGGGCCACTCCTTACTCAATCTCTTGCTTTCTGCAGTAAATGAAGTTACACTAGTACTACCACAGAGTTTACAACTGAAATGGAGATAGACAAGTGATACCACAAAGCTACAGTCCAAATGAAGCTTTACCATTAATAACCCATTTCCCTTGTAAGCTCTATGGTATCACTAGTGTAGCTTTACTTAAATTTTAAGCTCTGTAGTATCACTAATGTAGCTCCCTTTTCAAATGCAAGCTCTGTGGTGTCACTAGTGTAGCTCCATTTCACTTTAAATTCTGTGGTATCAAATTGTAGCACCATTTAAACTTTAAGATATGAGGTATCACTTATTTCACAATATTATTGCCAATTTAAAACTAACAAAAGGGACAGTGGTCTGGAAATATAATATAAATGGGCCACTAGATTGCATTTGCCCCCAGGCCACAAGTTGCCAGCCCTCCCCTGATTTAAGTATATCTTTGTTGAAGCCCATAGGAGTTATTTAGTGACTCATTCATGTTTAAGGTGACCACATTTCCATTCTGCTATTCAGGGACACTGCAGAGACAAGTGCAACAGAGTACTTGTCCGCAGCTCTAGTGCATTTATGCGGATGAAGTCACTATACATCACTGGAGATGAGAGCGCAACCTGCTCTATCTCCGGCGCTCCACAGAATATTAAACATTAAAGGAAGAGCTGCCCATTGCTGATATAAAGCAGTGCCTGTGGTGGCTACTGGAAAACGGATATCATGTCCAAAGCCCTAAACTAACGTTGCACTACAACAAAATTGCACTGCAGCTCTCTAGTGTTTAGAACTCTGTCTGGAAGCCATTTTTGTAGCTCAGCAGAGGCATCACTTTCTGTGACAGTAGGTAATGGGCAATTCTTCTTCTTGCATTTAGAACTCTGTGCTTTGGAATCTTCATTGCAGGACTTATATTGTGCCAGAAGATGGCTGCCCAAGACAAGGGACACACATTTAAAATCAAGGACTGCCCTGGGCAACCCATACATGTAGTCATCCTTTTCATGTTGATTGACCATCCTGTGCCCATGTAGTGAAATCCTTCATTTGTATGTTCTGGCTCTTGAGGACTGGACTCCAACATCCCATCAACAAATACACTTTTACTTTTCAAAGGCTATTTATATAAAAAATAAATGGTTATTACAACATTCAGGTAGTTTTTAATTAACTTTAAAACTAACTAAAAATATCCTAGGGTGATGAGTCCACTTTAATGAGTCACAGTTTATCTGTAAATAATCCTTAAACTTGTTACCTGCACATTGCATAGCAATGCATCAGAGACAACTTTGCATCCGGCTGTTAACAATCAGATATAAGGGCAAAAGTGATGCCGTTTGTCATAATTAAGCTTTTTATAGACCATATAATAGTTATAATAGTGGCATATCATAAATTCTGAGTAATTACAGGGTAGTAATAATACATGTTTTATACTTTTTAGCTCTTTCAGATTCATATAAACATGTTAACACAAACTTACATATTGCTAACAAAGCAGGATTCTTGCAGTGTTGTCGATTCAGCAAAACCATCAGTTCCCTTCCATCCATAATGACCAGTCACTTGAGGTAGAACAGGACATTTATCCAAAGCCATACAGAAACAGCTGAGGTTAGGAAAATAGCTATATGCTTAAAAGTGAGAAATGACAGGGGATTTAACCCTTTAAGTGCCAGGTGGGTTCCCCTTTGGCACTCAAAGGGTGAAATCTTAAGAAGAAGGGAAACAAATATATGTGTATATATATTTTTTTAAAACTGTTAAATTAATGTTGAAAATACGGTAGTACTTTGCTGTATGGAGCTCAACAAGCAGTTGGAGGCCAAGTACAAACAGTGGCGTAACTATAGGGGTCGTACCTTCGACCGGGCCCGTCACTCCAGGGGCCCGGCCTCCCCCTGCTCCCCACTCTGCTGCCTGCAATCTCCCTCCAGAGCTCTAGTAATGCAGACCGATGGGAGATTATATAATCTCCCAGCGCTCTGCATTACTGAAGAGGACCGCGCAGGAGCTCCAGGGAGGTAGGAGATGGGGGCATTGTGGAGATTGAGGGGCATTGTGGTGATTGGGGGGCAATGTGGTGGGGGCCAATGTGGTCAAGGGGGGCCCAATGGGGTCGGGGGGCCCATGGCACTTCTTACACCAGGGCCCGGAGGCTTCTACTTAGGCCTCTGAGTACAAACACAACATACACAGGTCTATCTAGTAAAATTTTGCCTGAAAATTGCAGGGCAAATGGTAAGGCTCTTCATTTATTAATCTAGCACCAGCTGCATTTTTCTTGATGAGTTAAATAAATTTGCATTTATCTAAAAAAATTTGCATAGAAAAATATACAGCTGTAGATGCTTGAAACATTTTATTAGCATTGCTAGCTTTTCTTAGTAGCACTGAGAATTTGTATTAGCAGAAATTGAAATTCTTTTTAGCATTGCTAATTTTTTCACAAATGTGATTTTTTTTTTATCCTTGCTAACAGTGGTATAACTAGCCATTGGAGGGCCTTGGTGCAAATAATTGTTGGGCCCAAATTACAAAAAAAATGCTTTAAAAGATGCAAAACTAGAACCTATTGGATCATGAGCCAGAAGGGGCCCCACTGGATGCTGGGCCCTTGTACAACTGTACCCTCTGCAGTTATGACCCTGCTAACTTTTCTTAGAAACAAAGCACATTTTTATTACCTATTTTTTCTTGCTATTTCTTAAGAAGCAATGCCACATATATTGGTAATGTGATTATTTTCAATAAGCGCTGTAATTTGTTTTAACAAATGTGACATTTTTAGAAGCAAATTTACTTTCTTTCCTTATTAAATATTACAGGTGCAATCATAATCAATATTTGTTTTGCGCTCCATTTTTAAGTTTTATTAAACAGATCACTTTTAGAGATATGTCCCCAGGGGCATAACTAAAACCTATTGGACCTTGGGGCAGATTAGCATGCTTGCGTGGCAGGCCTGTCGCATGTGTACACTCTATTTAACTCCAATTGTAATGTAAATTTTTGGGAGAATAGTGATTTGTCCAAGCTTACAGAATATGACACTGGTATCCAGATGTAGGCTTTGATAGTTCATCAGAAATTGGTTGGTAACTGTAACGGCTCCCTAAGTCCTTGGGTCGACTTAGGCTGTCGTGCCGGGTCTCTCTCTCCTGAGGTTAGCCACGAACCATCAAATGCACCGGTACTCTGCTCCAGTATTCCCAGGATTGGGGTCAAAAGAAGACCCTTGATACCATCCCAAATAAACGAGACAGGACGCCAGTCAAGTTCCAAAGTAAAACACACTTTATTTTGGCTGAATTCAGCTCTTTTATGCAGAGTTAAACAATGAACAACAATACTTAACAAAGTTAACCTACACAGCACAATGGGTTGAGGGAAAATACAATGGGACCCCTGGGGTTGGGGTAAACATAGGTACAATAGGTGGACAGACTCAATGGGGCCTTGGTAATTTAATCTGGCCGCAGTTACCCTGTGGGCCAATGGGATAGGCCAATGGCTGCCTACTTTCTTCATGCAAAGTCTATGAAGTCTCTTTAACTCCAGTGGCCAATCAGAGGGAGACCGGTATTTCGTCAACTGGACAGCCAATGTGAGAGAGGCCTACGTTCTGCATGCTAATCCTATGGCGGCCCTTTAACTCCCCTCTGCCAATCACAAGCTGGCCGACTTTTCAAGTCTGGGAAGACTCTTTCAAGATGCGGTGATGCCGTGAACGCAGCTCTCTCAGCTAGGTTTGAACTCTTACTCCAACAAAAGAGGAAAACACTTGTTTATGTAAATTGTGTTCCAAGTAATGGCCTAGGGTCCGTTACAGTAACCATTTAAAAAAGCAATAACCCACCATTTATCTCAGCCTGGATGGAACATCCTAATGGGTATATTCAATCAGCTCAGCAAAATTAGCATATTTATTACTCCTAACTAGAACATCTCTGAATCTGAGACTCTGGTTTTTATTCTTAATTACCAGGTGAGCAGGGACAGAGGCTGATTCTCAGAATTTAATGACTTGCCTTGTAACTTCTGCCCACTTCACTGTCAGTTCCTGTGATACTAACCAACCCAATTAAGCCCCTGATTGGACACTCCCACCGTCAGATTTTAGTAGACCTTCTGGGGCTTGGGACTAGAAGGTTACCAGATATGTTAGTATTGGATATTATGTTCAATGAGGTAGATATGATTTGTTTTGCAGGACTCATGGTACCTAAACTCTCACTCATTAGGAAGTCATCAGTGGGAATAATATAGTATCCAGGAGTCCTATAGCAAAGAACCAGAACTGATCTATAATGGCATTAGAATTTTTTACCTAGATTAAGATAAATGGTTATTTATTATTAGATGTTAATGTTCCTTTAAAAGGGAATATGTGGAAAAATACCTTACGCAAAGAGTGATAGGTATAT
This sequence comes from Rhinophrynus dorsalis, assembly GCA_037306005.1. Classification (NCBI taxonomy): domain Eukaryota; kingdom Metazoa; phylum Chordata; class Amphibia; order Anura; family Rhinophrynidae; genus Rhinophrynus; species Rhinophrynus dorsalis. The sequence continues at coordinate 476,855,553 of CM074718.1, forward strand.
ATAAAGGGCAAGATGTTTAGAAAGTCTTCATAATTAAAAAATGTTGGATCATGAGTTGGTGGTAAAAGAAGACCATGTTTATTTTGTTGGGAAAAAAATAACATTAATCAGACAAAAAACTGACTGTTAAAAGAATATTTTTTCTGAAAATACCTTACAATGATGGTAGATTAAACCATTCCCACTTTTAAGAGTGCTGTATACCTTGGATGGAGATGGTGGAATTGGATGGGAAAAATTAATTTTACATGTCTGAGAACTGACAGACCATGGCGTATGAACCTTTTTATTCTGATTACAGACAGTTTCAGTTACCACAACTTTTTGGACATCTCGCCCATAGATTAGCTTTCCATAGAAGTAGTATATGTTAAATTGCTAAGTAAATGAAAACTCTTGGCATGTGCATAACACTAAGGATTAACCCCCTGAGAACCAGATGGGTCAGCAATGCCTTACTTTACAAGTTGTGGCATACTCCTCTGGTCCTCAAGCAATTAAATGGATCTAAGCTTTTTAAATGTAGGGGAATTAGCAAACTGGATAGGCCATTCAGTTCTAATGTGCTGTTAACCCTTTGAGTGCCAGAGGGGTGCACAAGGCATTGTTCTGCAATGTGTTGTGTACCATTATTGCACTCATAGAGTTACATTATATTACTACCTTGTCATAAAAGGGCTATAGGATGAACTGCTCAGGATCCTTCAATAAGTACAGAAGGGAATAAAAATGGAGGAGATAAAACAAAATATACTTTAGCACCTAACATATATTTAAATTTAAACCTTTATAGTTGAAGGATATACTCATGCATTACTTACATGTGACATTTTTATAATGCAAAACATTGCATTTCTAGTTCTCATGGAGACCAGAAGACTAATTGGTTCTCAGCCAGGTGACTTGCACAGTCACTCTGTAGCCAAGGTCCCCAGATACATTTACATTTGTCAGACTTGTCGGCTACAACACTGAGTTCTTAGTGAATACCAATGAAATGCACATTTTCTATCAGCTGTGTTATACTATGTATCTATGTGCCCAACTCTTCTCCCCTAGGCTTTTAACCCTTTGAGTGCCAGAGATGAATCTAACGCATTGCAAAGCAATGTTTTGGATACCTTTCTAGCATCCAATGGGGTTTAAATCATAAAATCTGGCAAACTGGATGTTACTAAAACAATTATGCTTTTATCTGAATCTCCGAGGTTCAGATAAATTTATGATTATTTATTATATTTCCCTCCCCTAGAAAAAAAGTATTCATTTTTGTTTTACAAAATTATAGCTTGTAATTATTCAGACATACATGCTGCTATACAGAGAGAAGCATTTGTTGCCTGTATATACCAGTATGCACCTGTGTGTACTGAAGCATATTCCCTTATCTCTATATGTATCAAGACTTTCTTCTGTACTTAATGACAAGATGAAATGTACAGTCAGCACACATAAAAGTGGGCAAATACTGCCAGTATATAACAGTACAGATAAAATATGAAGGCTAGAAGAGCATGGAGGGGTTGATTGTTCTACATTAAGAAAGAATTGTGTGAGAATAATGATAGTATAGATTTTATGTATTGATTTATATAGGAAAAGAGCTTTGGTAATAAAGCAGTGATTCCCAATCACAACCCTCTCCTCAGGGGTATCTATCAAGCCATGGCATTACAATTTCACTGCTTCTGTACATGTGAGTTAATCAGATGCTCAGTCAATTAATCAACTCACCTGTGGACAAGCAGGGAATTCCTCTAGACATGACCTGCTGGAGATCCCTGAGGGCAGAGCTGAGATCTACTGATAAAGAGAATTTGCTCTTATGTACTTGCTAATGCTGTAACCTGTACTCATTTAATGTCTTGCCATTTACTTAGCATTTAGGTTCTGTTCGTGTTCTTGTACCTGTGTTGTGAGCTTGGCAGGGCAGGATTTCCCAATAGGTAGAGTAGGTAACTTCCTAGAGCTCAAAATTTTGAGAAAAGCCTCTGCTTTCCTAGCCACACCCACAGTCTGAATTGTGGGAGTGGCCATAGGGATCACAATGTCCCTGCACCAGTTTTATACCACTTTAAAGGCTATTATTTCACCATTTGGATGAGATCTCCACAGTTAAAGTTTTTTTTGTCCTTGCCTGTTATAGGCCAAGGGCATTTGCTCGTGAGGAAACAGTGGAGGTAGGGCTGTGTAATGAATGGGGATGTAACCATGAGCAGAGCTAAGGATGGCTGCAGTTCGTTGCCAAGGGGAATCTGGGATATAAATCTGGCCCTTGACCTTGGATTTTCACTGGCCTCTTGTGTGTTTGACCTGAGATTGTTACCTGACTTTATTGTGCTTTTTTCCTGCTCTGACCCTAGCTTGTTATTTCCAGCATATAATCCTAATCTCCCAGCAATTAACTTTTGGCCTGTGTATAACTTCAGTTCTTAGGCACCTCTCCTGACCATTGACTTGCTCCTGACCCAGACTCTGCCTAACGATTTGGTACTACATTTCTAGCAATAAATGGCTTTTGTCCTTGGCTATGTTATGGACCTGATATGATTTCCAGCTCAACTGGTTTTGGATATTGGGCATTGTGGCTAACATATTTAATTTTCCAGTCTGGTACCACAGCAAGAGTACAGCAAGAGTACAAATATGATCAACTACATTTTCTACATTTTCTCCTCCCAGCTTCGTTTTCCAGCATCTCATTGTTGCTGGTCCTCTGGTTCCTGGATCTGGCCCCTCCAACATTGAGCTTCAGCCCCTGCTCCTATACCTGCCATTCAGATATTCATTTCATAAAGTACAAAGCAGCTTTCCACACATTGAGCAGACAGAATTAGTAAGAGACAATCTACCACTGACATGCATTTTATGAGGTGTTAGACATGATAGATAATTTGCAAAACAGTCTCTGACCTTTCCAACCTTGCTCAAAATCAGCATTCATAAATATTGTGACAAAGAAAATAAATGTGAATTTCCTCACTCATCCCAGAAGAAAGCTGTCACCATGTTAACCAGCAGAGTAGATGGGATTCAATGTACTTTTATAACAGCTCACAAAAGTGATGTAAATATACTTTTTAATTTAACTGAGAACATAAAAAGTGTAAGATTTTGGGATACTAAGTTCGGTTTCTTCAGGCATGGGGTAAAAAAGAAAACTGGCTTAGCACTGCATACATTTATATATACAAAGTATGGCATACTTTGGAAAAAACATATATGAATACAAAATGGGGGGACAATTAATTTAGTAAACATACAGTCTGCATAGATATGATCTGATAAGCATAGGTTTCATTAAGGGGCCTTAGTGTCCTACAATCTTACACTTTCTGTGTTCTCTGTTAGCCATTAAAATGTATCGCTTTTACATTATTCTTATGAGTTCTTTGTCACAAAAGTACATTGAATCCCTCACACACATCCCCCATCTCGTCTGTAAGTGGGACATTTCAAACTTATATGGAACAGGTGTGAATACTGCTAACAATGGAGTCCACCAATTAATGAGCTACAGTTTCCTATAATAATGATTAACTGGTGACTCTGCAATCCCACCACTCATAAAACGAATCAAAATAGAAAGCAAAGATTAGCAATGACCATCCAAAAATCCCCAACTTTTCTGCATATGTCACTGCTGTTGAGTAGCACCAGCTCCTGCCTATGCCTACCTCACATGATGCAGTCAATACAGCTTGCACTCAACGCAGCCATGGGTCCATTTTGTTGATCATACACATGACTAATCTGGGCATTGTGATGCTCACCTTTACGTCCAATAAATGGCTCTTCCACATGAGCCTCAATCAATAATGAATGGCTAGATTTAGGGGGGACTGGTCATTGTTTTTACATCCCCACAGGAGAATGTAAGTAAGTAAATAAAACATTAACACATTAATTAGAATGTGGCAGAATCGTTGTTGCACTGCAATCTCCAGTGTGAATAAGACCAAAATTATAAAAATGATAATAATATAATAATAATATCTGTGTACGTTTTTTTTTTGCTTCTCTCTGTCTTAGTATTAAAAATTTAGTAGCAGAATTCTCATTCAGCAAAGTATCCTATTTTTTTATGTCAGTGGTAAAAATACAATGAAATGCAGAACAAGCTATACTTGTCCATTTTATTGTAACATCAATCACCTGCTAAACATATGGTCTTCCTGTACGTCACAATGTAAGTTCAATTACTGGATTCATTTTATATGGCCATGTGCAGGAATCTCTTAATGGAAACTCATAATGGCTAAGTGTGATTGCCCATATATTATGTATGTTATTATTACTTTGTCGGTAGCACAATATGTTCTAGTTATGGAAGAATGGATCTGCCTTGAAGTGAATAGGTTGTACGTGGGTCTGATTCTGTCTTGTGTGTTCTCAAGATTGGCTATTTAAATTTGTTCTCTCCCTGTTCTAGGTCATTAATTTAGTCATTTACCCACCTATGTTCTTCTACAAACAGTTTTTACTAGGGAAATCCAGTGCGTCCTACTTTAGGTAGCATTTAAAACCCAGCATTTCAAGTCAAAATAAAAAGCTCTAAGGATTTTTTGGTTTTTATTTCTATAATTAATTAGAAATACTTGAAAATTAGTTAAATTGGGCTTTTAACACATTGAATGCAATGCACTGGAGACCTCTGTAGCATTCAAGGGTCTAAAAGCCTATTAAAGTTAATGGAATTCAGAGGATATAAAGTACTATTACAGGATAAAGGGCTGACACTAGCCTCTACACTACTTTCTGGTCTCCTGATTTTCAAATTGATGTCGCCTACTGATAATGTATGAGTCTCTGTTGGACGTTTTAGAAACTGGTCAGATTAAATTGTTTAATTTCAAAGAAAGATTATTTCACTGCACCTGATGTCTACATAATGGGCACAAAGCATGCATAGGCTTTCATTTTAAAGTCTGGTAGGCCAGGACCATTCCTAGCTACTAAACTATGTAACTATCAGTTGTTGGTGCATGGTTTCTCAGCTCTGCTCTGCACAGCCACACAGTCTATTTGGGAGTCAGTGTTCTGTTTCCTGTGAGTATCTAGGGAATTCCTCAATTAAAGGGATAGTAATACTTCATTTTAACTTTATTTTATGTAGGCATTAAAAAACAGGAAGAATGATATAAGTCTTATCTCTCAATCCTTTATGGTTTAAGAGATATTCACAAGCAAAGTTTCCCCCTCCCGCCCCTTTTACCTAGTGTAAGCTATCTCTTCTCAGATGTGGAATGCAGTCCATAGACCAGACAGATAACAGAAGGGGACACTCTTATTCCTATGAAAACAATGAAATCCCTGCCCCCCTTGACAAGCTTTTCAGGTTTTTCCCTTATCTTAATTGAAGATTGTCCCTCTCTGCAATCTACCTGGGCACCTCCCTTCTGCCCTGGCTGAGCAGTGTTACATCAGTGAAAGGGGCAGGAGGGAGACACTTTGTCATTGAATTACTCTTGAACTAGAACTCTGACAGAATTGAAATAACACTCTCCAAGGTCCAAATACTATGATGATTAATTAGAGCTGCTTTTAGTATGAAACATTACTATCCCTTTAAATTTAAGTTCAGAACTTCAATGAAGCAACAGAGACTGATAAGTTCTGGATCACTGGATCTGAATGCAAGTTCTCCACCCACTTATCCATAACCTTATTTTACCTAATATGCACTAAAAAAAAATAATAAAGCATTGGAATGGCATGTGCCCAACTATGTAAACATCACACCCACCTGGGAGTGTCCTGGAGTCAGGAGGTTCTGTAAAGAAATAATGCATATTGTGGTCCTGGTGTTGGGGAGACCTGTTCCTGTGACTCCAAAGATCTGTTTATTGTCTATTTTTCCAGATGAGATTGAGGATGCAACTGACAGATCTCTACTGCGTGAGCTCTTGGTGATGGTGAGAGAGGTGGTGGCCTTGAACTGGATGTCAAATAGAGTTCCCAATTGTAGGGCATGGATAAACCTAGTTGTACAATGCATTCCACACTATAAATTAGTTTATTTACACCGAGGTAATCCAAATAAATTTGACAAGATCTGGGGTAGATGGCAGATCTGGTGGACGAATAGAGCAGATTCTAGTGTGGCACCAGATGTTGTGTCACTTACTGGTGATATTTGATTGAGGTCACACCTGCTTGTTGCATGGATGGCTGTGATGTATAACTGATGAGAGACATTGTGTCTGAAACCTGTACATGCCGGGATCTCGAGAAACTGCTGGCTGGTGGGCGGATGGGGGGGTGCTGCGGGTTCGGGAGAGAGAAATCGGGGTTGGGGGTATAGAAAAATTTAAGTTAGGTTAGATTTTAGGATTTTTGGTTATTGGAGGTTAAAACATCAATAAAAACCTCGGGTTGACTCTGTACGCCCTACTGATCTGTATATGTTCTTTTCATTGTTACGAATGTCTACATACTTTGCTGTACCTGAACGCTTATACATGTACTTTTGTGTATTGAGATATGTATGGAGCAATCTGATAATAAAATATATTTGAAAAAAAAAAACCACACCCACAAAGTCATTTCCCCGACATGTGTCACAGTTGTTGAGTACTTCAGTAACTGGAGAGCCCCATCTTGCCTACCCCTAGTATAAATGTTGAAAATAATGGGATTGCGTAATGTTGTGATACTTTATGGAATAAATGTTACCATAGAACTAAACTGTCAAAAAGATATAAAAATCATAATGACATTCTCAAACTGGTTTATTTCTGTGAAAAACATATTAGTGTAATGGCCAATATAAAGAGGGCTGATGAATAGTCACATTAAACATGAATAGCTGCTTCTAAATGCTCTCCATAATCCACAGTATTATATGATAATATCATAACATACTCTTGAAGTCCTCATCAGCCTACTCAATGTCACGGGAAATAATGGCAGAGTTCTTCTTTTCAGCTTTCTTGGCAGATGATAAATGTTCTGTTTGAGATATGCTATCTGTGGGAGATGTCAATCCATGCTTACACTAGCATGCAGACACACACGGAGACAAAGCTTGTAAATGGAAATACAATAAGGTTCTTTGGAGATGGATGCAGTCAGAATGCCATATGCCCTGTATCTAGAATATACTCTTTAAACTAAGACATTAAGGCATTAAGCCTTAAAGGAAAACTAACACACCTTAGTCATAATAATAAGCCCCACTCACTTTAATAAGGGCAGAAAATCTTAATAGATGCAATGGCCCCTATGAATTTTTCCATTTTGCTTTGTTTCAAGAAGTAATACATTTAATCTGTCCAGCATATCATATTATGGGGGCAGACATGACAGTTACTGACAGTTTTTTAAATGTATTAGGGTTAGTGTATAAGCCTACTTAAAATTACCATGTGTTATGGGAGGAGTCTGTGTCCTGTGGTCCTTTTAGCAACTGTCATGACTGTCTCCATGAACATAACATCCCAGGCTGATTAAAGCCAGGTAATCCCCTGAATAAAGGCAAAATTCATATGAGCCATTAGGATTTTCTGGGCATAGTAATGTAAGTGAAGGTTATTAGGAGGTTTTATTTGTCATTTAACCCCCTGGATTATAGGGCTGTATGAAATACATTGCAAAATATCTATGGGTTTAAAGTAGGGGAGGACAAAGGGAGACCCAACATCAGCTGCTGGACTGCAACTCCTATCATCCATCCCCAGCCAGTGGCTTTATTTGTAGTGCAGTAGCAGCTGGAGGGTATTGCATTTAACATGGGTTATTTTTAACCCCTTAGTGACAGTCTTGTGCGTACGCGGCTGTCACCTTAACACCCGGCTAACATTTTTTTTCTAAATGATTCCAGAGTCCCCGAATGGCGTGCAGACGCACGGAGACCCGGACTTACGGGACTTACCAGGTACGTCCTCTGTCACTAAGTGACAGTTTTTGTGGGATGTACCTGGTAAGTCAATTGTCGGGAAGGGGTTAACAAAATTATTGAGCTTTCCTACAGAGTAAAACAGTTTTACTGTGATTTCCGGGTGATGTCTCATTCTAACATTATTGCAACACTAACCTACATTTTAGGGAAGGGTTGGGTGCAGTGTCCTCCATGATCTATTCATTTTATGGTGGTGTGTTGTTATTGCTGTATAAGGATAGCTTTTGTTGCTTTACCTTTTTCTGTTTCCATCAGAAAACAGGTGACAGTTTTAGAAAATGCCCATGAATTTAAAAAAAATGAGTTTCAAAACACAGCCTGTTATTCTACATTATTATAACTCAGAAAATGATATAACTATTCTTTAAGCTTTTATATTTCATAGTAGTGATATACATTTCTAAGAAAAGTGCACAGCATGCAGGTTACACTAATTAATTTGTAGCAAAAAAAAATCACTTCTGAATCCAGCAACCGGTATCATGCACTCTATTGCATCCCTTCAGCCTCCTTTCATACAGGCAATGCCAATACAGAGTGACCGTTTTGGGTATGTCACCCATCGTGAAAGGTTCTATACAGGGATATGTTATCTTTTGATGGCATAGAACAGGGGTGTCTGGTTACCAAGAGTTATCATCAGTGCATGCTTTAAGGCAGTGGCGTTGAAACCTGTCCTTGAGACCCCAACACTGCATCTTTTCAGGATATCCTCAGTTAAGCACCTGTGATTGTCGTTCAGTCAAGCATTTAATTTACAATGAATATAACACTGATTGATCCAATTTTGGATTGAAAATCTGCACTCTTGGGGGGGGGGTGAATTAAAGGTTTGAATAGACCTGTGCAAAGGCTATCTCTGCTCTTATACAGGTGAAGTAATCAGTGACTTCAACATTTTAATTGATTCACCTGTAATTAAACAGATATGCTTAAGGATATGCTTCCCTGACTGAACGCTGACTGCAGGGATATCCGGTATTACTTGCATCAGGCGGCTCTGCAGCATTGCCAAGATCGTGTTTATAAAAAAGAAATCTTTCACTAAAACTGTCTTCTACGTGTGCTTGCAAACCAAGCACACGTAGACCATTTCAGTGAAATAATTATTTTTTATAAATGCGATCTCGGCTCAGCTGCAGAGCCGCCTGATGAACATAAGACTGTCGTGCGACAGCTTCCCCTGCGTTCCGTGTTCAGTCAGGGAAGGGGGAGGGAGGGGGGAACTTTGAGCGCTATCATCTCTTAAACCATAAGAGTTTGAGAGATGACAATGGGGGCAATAAGTTTCTTTTTAACAAAGTTACAATATGGGGATTAGTCATTTGCAAGTATTACTATCCCTTTAAGCTTTCTTCCATGGATGAAAGGCAGGACAGAGTGCAAACATCTTGCCATAGTGACGTCTGCACGTCTGCTCTGTCAGTCCCATCTGGCTCTAGGAGGAGTTGCTAGGAGCCGGCTGACTCCAAAAGGGACTGACAGCACAGGCGCGCGGACGCCACTATGGCACGATGTCTGCGCTCCATCCTGCCTGTCAGCATGAGAAGAATGGAGAATTCTATTGAATAAGGTAATAATTCTGGCTACTAGCGCTACTGAGCGGCTAGTCGCCAGATGGGGAGTTAATTAAGATAAAGATGTTATGCGGTGGTAGTTCTACTTTAAATCGTACACTGTTGGTAGATGTTGGGGACCAGGACATGGCTAAAATACATGCAAACCTGCTAAGTTTTGCTATTCAGGCATTAAATGATTCCCCTACAATCTGATTGGGTAAAACACATTTTATACAAATACCACATTTAGAGAAATATTTTAGTTATCCCTAATGGTAATCTTAGGAGTAAACCAATTTCATTTCTCTAGACAATTTTCCTTTCCTTCTACCATAAGTATCTTGCAGCCATATTAAATTAAGCTTGTTTTTATTGGTAACTCTCGTAAAGGTGATACAGAAAAATCTCATAAGAAATCCATTTTGAAAATGACTCCCTTTTAATTTGAGTGGATTTCATTCCTCTCCATATTGCAAACTATTAATCTTATGAGTACACTGGCAGACAGTCTACAAATGATAAGAGACCATACCACTATATTGCTCATTTTTCTGGCACCTAGAGCCTTAATGTATCATTAAGTGGAATCTGTTCATTAATCTGAAAACTAAACTATATTTTGAACATCAAAACTAACAATTTATGATTGTGCTTGTTTTGCTAATCTCAAACTAATTGCAATTAGGTAAATTGAACTGAAGTCTGTGAACTAAAATATTTAATGATAAGCTGTGCAGTCATTTTAAAACACAGATACATTAATAACTTTCAGACAGGCAGAAATCCTGGTTCTGCTAAAGAAAGTAACATGTTTAGGACAAAGAAAGATCTTGTGTATGAATTGTACTGTAAAATGTAGTCAAAACTATTATTAGTTAATCGACATTAACACTTTGACTGCCAAAGGCATATACAGCATAATGCCCTGTGATTTCAGGATATCTCTGCTTGAGCACAGGTGAACAATCTATTATACATAAATATATATATATTAGTTGAAGAGCCCGTTACACAGGCCACAATGCCACTGCCAGCCAGTCGCGGGGAAGTCATGCACAGTAGAGACTGCCCATGCCGCGGCTGATACAGTGCCAGCCAGTTGCGGTGCAGTCATCCTCAGTAGAGACTGCCCGTGCCGCGGCTGATACAGAGCTGGATGCTCCTTTAGAGTGCTCTGCTCTGTATAAGCCTTGTCACAGGCAGTCTGTACTGCGCATGACTGCAGCACACACAGCAGTCTCTACTGCGCATGACTGCAGCACACACAGCAGTCTCTGCATCGTTGCAAACTTTCTAGTGAATTATTATATAAGATATATATATATATATATATATATATATATATATATATATATATATATCTCACAATAAAGAAACATGCTACTAGATCATAATGTATAGTAATTATCTCTTCAACTGAGACAAAAGGAAAGAAACATTAAAAAATGAATTATTAGTGTAAAAAACACAGTAATGACAAGACTCTAAAGGCATGATAGAGGTTGGAAAGGTTGGCCTCCACCTGAAGGCCTGTACCACACATATACTCCTTAAAGCACCAAAAACATCCCTACTACTAACACTGGAGAATAAATAATCCAATAACAAATAGATACCAGAAAGATAAAAACTATTTATTACATGTTTGTTTGCTATGTTATACCTAATTCGCTTTTTTATAAATAGATGTTATATTTCTGGTATCTATTCATAACTGAATTATTTACGCTCCAGTGTTAATAGTAGGGCGTTTTGACACTTTAAGTATTTATATATATATATTTGTTTTCTATATTATATGCTATAGTGGGGGTGTTTCCTATAAGCAGCCCACCCTGAATAGTTTTTTGAATATTTGCCCCACGTCTGTGAATATTGTTTAGTCATTCTGTATCACACATCACCTGGCAGGCAACTCCTATGTTAGGGTAGGGATGAGTGAAAAGTTTTGTTCCTGTGAGAATGTTTGTGAAAGTACGATGATCTGCTTTTTCCATAGGAATTCCCATCCATAAAGAACCAGAGAGATTTTCTGCTGTTTTGCTAATATGTTTTGCTAATAATTTTCCCAGAGAATGGTTCCATTTTTGGCCTAAGTTTTCAATGCTGGTGAGCCTTCCTACCCCCATACTATAAAAACCCAGAACTTCCCACTATAGTGAATGATGTAGAATAGACAGGTGGAAAACAGAAACAGAGCAACAAAGAGGTAGAGAGGAAAAAAATGTTTTTGGAGTGCTGGCTAGCACACTGACTAACAGGAGAGACTGGAGGGACACTACGGCTACTGCTGGTAAATCCAAGGTGCAGGAATCCAGCAGCAAGAGCAGCAGTGAAGATAACACACATCCCTCTGCCCAAATGATCCCCAGTACCCAAACCCTTCCATAGAAAACTGTGAAGGTATAATAAAGAAGGCAGTCATTGTATCAGCAGCACAGGTCAGCTGCCTGTGCCTGATCCTACTGCTGTCATTATGCCACCTTCTGAGCTGAAATAAAGTATGATAGCAGGCTCCATTTTGTCACATTTGTCATCAACAACCATTCTTGCAGAGCCGCAAGAGACTGATGGAGGTGATGAGAGTGAGGGTGGTGGAGCAGAAAGTGTGTTAAAGAGAATGCGAAAATTTATTTTACAAAAGTGAACTTGGGAATGGAAATCTACACCACAAGGAGGAGTGACATTCTGTCATTTACTGCTAACGTAATTCTTGTTGCTGAGTCATCAGAGACAGAAGTTCACTGTCATAGTAGCAGTCTGATAACTAGTGTGTCACAGGCCATGGTCATCATGGGATTCGGTTCATCCAGCAGTCATATGGGACTAGGATATGTAGATGTGGTTCTACTTCCCACCATTAATCTTGGTGCTAGTTCTAGTGCTGTTGCTGAGTCAGCAGCAGCAGCAGCAGCAGCAGCACCTTCCCCAGTCTTTGTAGGTGCATTTCAAGAAGAAGGCCATTCTTCTCAATCTCCCCCTCATTAAAATCATGGACTATTTTTCATTTTTTGTAGGCACAATGCAATCATCAGCAACTGAACTGTGTACTATGTATGATAAATTAGTGAAAAAGGGAAGAAAGGGACACACCTTGGAACATCTGCCCTCATCAAGCACATGCAACATAAACACCCTGACATTTATGTTAAACATATGAAACTCAATGCCCAAGAAAATTAAACTGAGTGCTGCTATCACTGTGCCCCTTGTCCATCCACAAGGGCACAAAGAACTGGAGAGAAAATCCCAGAGGAAGACAAGAATCCCCCCTACCACCACCCGCCTGAAAGACTGATTATAACCATAACACCTGCATTATCATCATCTTCTTGTGCGCGAGTCTGGGTACAGGAAGCTATACCCATTGTCCCCATCCCAGCACCCTCAGGGTCATTTTCCTTCTTGGAAATAAGATAATTGCCTCCACCTCCCTGACCAGCTGATAGTGAGTCTGTAAATTTGAGGATCTGTTCCGCTTGGTGGGAAGTGCCATACATTATTATGAGGAAAACGTTCAACCATAACTATGAGAGGGGTCTCATAAACAAAGGTGAGTCACATTTATAAAATAGAAGAAAAAGTGAAGTTTTAATTACTAAGAGTGCATTATTTCCTTTGGATATTGTAAGTTAGCCAACCAAATTGGTTCCAGCCACCAGCAATTGGGATTTGTTATTTATTTGCAAACATTTATCTGCAACTTTGCTAAAATAACAGCTGCAAAAAAAAGTGAACCCCTGTTACTGGCCTGTTGAAAGTTGTTATCCTTTGGCCTGATTCTTTGCTGTCTTGACCGTTTTCAACCATACATTTTTTAGGTTGATGTCTCTGAACTAAGGAAGGGGTCTATGCTCTCTCAAAGAGATGAATAATATATTCTTCTGCATTGTTGCACCTACTTTTTCATGTAGTTTTCAGCCACGAAGAGGAATTATGATATTTGCAACTGGAAACTTTTGGTTGTCAAACTTGCACTGGAAGAATAGAAGAATAGTGGCATCTCTCCATACATATCATTATCCTCATGAAACATAAAAATCATTCCTGCTTCTAGTCTGCCAACTGTTTAAACCCTAGACTTGTGTGATGGGCTTTGTTCCAAGAATACTAAATCAGGCATACTTTCCCAGCAATTTCTAACTCCAGTCTTCACTGAAACTGACACCATTTGATCTTCAACTACTTCCTGGAAATTAGTTTGTTTCTGGTTTGAAGTTAAGTGGAGGTATACTTCTTCAGCAGCAGGGTATCCAGGTGTCCAATAATCTATTTATCTTGTAGAATCTCAGTTTTAGTGGCCCTCTCTCAAACCAGATATGAGAGGCTTTGTTCTTGCTTGCCACGTCTGTGACAGAAACATATTTCCCCTTAAGCATACTGGTCTGCTCCATACCCTCCCTGTTCCTTCACACGCTTGCTTGTACCTGTTGATCTACTCTCCTACTCTGGGCTGCACAACTATTTTACTCATAGTAGATCAATTTCCCAGGCAGGGTCAATATATTCCACTCCCAATGTTTGCCTCTTTCCTAAAGTTGGCAAATGGAATGCACTAATTAATTTCTGGAGCAGTGCCTGTGTATATTTGTTGACTCCCACCAGACAATGTGTGGTGCCTTGTATTGCATCCTGTTCTTTGCTGCTCTGGGATAGCACCCTTTGGTTGCCTCTCAGGGATACAGTTGATACCCAAGAAACTCTTGTCAAGACTGATGCTCTGCTATCATCTTAGGCTAAAATACATGCCATCCTTCAGAAAGCTTTGGAAAATCAGAAAAAAGCAGCAAGCATCATAACACAGTTCTATTGTTCTGTCCTGTGCATCTGATGTGGCTGTCTACCAAGCATCTAAAACATCTACAGGCTCTGCTAAATTGGAAACTCACTTCATTGGTCCTTTCCAAGTTTCTACGAACATCAATGATATTACCTTCCAGTTGAATCTACCTCGAACTTTGAGAATTCCCTATTAATTTCATGTTTCCTTTTCAAGAATGATTTCTCTCAGTCAGCTTGCCCTTCTGGTGCAACTTTTATGAATAGACCGAGGATTATGCTGTCAAAATTATGTTAGATTCACTTCAGGATCAGGGTTCTCTCCAGTACCTCACTGGGTTCCCGCCTCAGCTGCATCCAAACAATCAGTATGTTTTGGTTGATTTTTCCTTTGTTTTTGTGTGCCTGCAGCAAGGTGACTTTTTTTCCATTTTGATGTCTCTTCTGGTGCATATTATAGTATTCCTGCCTTTTCACACAGCCAATTTCCATCTTTCCTTTGCCTGTGCTGAAGAGCTTAGAACTTTCCTGATCATAATCCTGTGTACCAATCCTTGTCTAGTCTAATTGTTTATGAACCTGATCAACCTGTCTTGACCTTTGGCCTGTCCCATGCTTATTAACCATATCCACTGGAGCAAGAAATTGCACCATAGGAGAGACATGACAGTTCACAGTAATTTAAATGGGGGTTTTAACCCCTTGAATGCTAAAGAAGTCCCCAACTCATTGGAGAACATTGCATCAGAGATCTCTCTATCATTCAAGTGGTGGCAAGCCCCATTTAAATGACTGGGAATCTGATGCATTTGTATTTGTTTCCTATTGTGCAGGTGCTTGGTTCCAGAACTGTACATGTATTTTTTTGACTGCAGATATATCTTACTAACTGTAACAGTGTTTATGATGATCACAATAATATTTATCTAATGCTTAATGGGAACTTATGATAAAGTATATTTACTAGATGGTACATTATTTGCCACTTCAGTGATTAGAATGGTTACTAGGGAAATTACTATATTTGTGAAGCAACAGTGATTTCAATCCAGTGCTATATCTCTTTTCTTGCTTTATTATATTGATATATTTAATATTAAAAGAGACCAATCATAGATTAAAAGTGTATATCAACATTGATTGTGGTATTCAACTGACAATTTGTTAGACTTTTGTAAATATATAGAATGCAAAAGAAAATTGGTATTCTGAGTATAAAATAACTAACTATATAAAAAGCGTATCTGGATTTTTATTGCAATAAAATTAATGCAGTAAAAAGCTTTTATTAGAAAATGTAGAATACACACCTAAGAGAATGGATATACTGCATACTACTCTCCATAACCAAAACAGTGTGACACTGATTCTGTCCCAGGGTGTCCAAGTTCAGTGCTCAAGCATTACCAATAGTCCACAAGTTAAAGATTTCCCTGTTTCAGCATAGGTAGAACAATCAAAATGAATGCGCTATCGATGAACACTCCTCTACTTAATGGGAGAAATCCTTAAATCCTGGCCTGTTGGTGGTCCTTGAGAAATGAACTTGGACACCTGTGTTTTACTGATATTCTATGAAGGGAGTAGTTCTGGGGCAGACTAACTGCACCAAAGAGGACAAATTAACATTCTGCTAATTCCCATTGATTCTAATGTTGCGTTTAACACCTTTAAACACATTGAATGGATTGGAAACTTCTCTAATGTTCAAGGGGTTAAAATCCATATTTAAATCAATGTGAATTAAATCAATGTGAATAGTTTGCACCAGAATTACTCATATTTTCTTATGTGTATAAGGCTCTAAGTCATTACAAAGAAACTTCCTGGCCCCTATTGTCTGAGAGTGTGGAAGATGAGTGCAGCAAAGGTAATGAATAGGGTAATGGTAGTTAACCCCTTAAGGACGAGCAATCCAGGAAGTGAACTTCCCTTAAGAACTGCTTTGAAGTTGCTCACTGCTGCAGCACTCGTGACTGATGACGTGTACCAGCTTGCCGAACATGGAACTGTGAGAGACTGCTCCCATTGACTGCGGTCAGTTTCAGATCCCACCAGTGCATACAGTGCTCCCGCAGTAGCGCTGTAAACTCAAAATACATGATGTGCCAGGGCCGTCACCAGTCCTTTAGGCAAGTGTACGGGTGATGGTGCTGACAAATCACTGGTCATTAAGGGGTTAAAGTGTGGTACTGTGCTAGCCATAGCAAATAATGGTCAATCAACACCAAACAGACACACACAAGGGGAAGTAATGATGTTATTGCATGAAACATTAAGGAGGCATAGATACAATACAAATACAACAAAAGAATTCCATCTTGAACAATTAATAAAATAGTATAAATTAATATTAACCCTTTATGGATAAGAGAGGTACCCACTGTATTGTGAAAAAATGTGTTGCATAATCCACTGGTCCTTAAAAAGTTAACTGTGACTAACCAGGGCCCAGAAAATCTTTCTATTTCCTCCACTGCATTCTCAGCAGGGCTGTGACAAGGTTCTAACTCCAGAAGAAATAAATACTACACTTATTTGCCTTTCCACTAAGAGAACTCTCTTAAAGGAACACTAACATCTCCAAGTAATAAACCCCAGCTTATCCTAATCAGTACAAGAAAATCATTCTGCAAGGATTGATTCCCCAAAATTAAAATCACAAGGACCCCAAACTCCTCCCACTAACATCTTCTTGGAAATTATTCAGTAAAAGTGTCTGCTGCTTTGGATTCATATCAAATACGAGTTAAAGTTCAACTCTTTGAATACCAGAGACGTGCTCAACACATTGCTATGGAGAAAAGTAAATATACCAATAGGGGTGAAAGAAAATTTCCCAAAACTCCCATTGATTTGATGAAGCTTTTAACCCTTTGAGTGCCAGAGGGGTAAACAACGCATTTCTTTGTAATGCGTTGCGTACCCCTCTTGATTTCTAGAGAGGGATGCAAAACATTGCTTCACATTGTGTGTCTGAGACATCTTTAGCATTCAAGAGTTTGAAATACTCATTCAGGTTAATGGGAAGTTTCATTAACCACTATGGTGTAGTTGGTTTGCTCCAGTAAGTTCCATAAGGTTGTTATAAATCTATATTAATAAGTTTAGCTTCTGTGGATGTACAAAGAGGCAAATCAAAGACACTAAAGTCTGCATAGCATTGCACTTAGTACAATACCTGCATTGGAGCTCAGGGGGTTTGCAAGGTTGACTGGGGAAAATGGTTTGGAGAACGTAAAGATTCTGTTGGCTTAATAGTCACATAAATTCTCACTTTTGGCACACTCTGCCATACCTTTTGGCAACACTTTTGAATGCTGACCTTTTGCATTTTGAGGCTACAATCAACTGCTAGATTGAAATTAAGCTGTTTTGCTTTCCAGTGTCAGTACACTGGCTTGCTT
This sequence comes from Rhinophrynus dorsalis, assembly GCA_037306005.1. Taxonomy (NCBI): domain Eukaryota; kingdom Metazoa; phylum Chordata; class Amphibia; order Anura; family Rhinophrynidae; genus Rhinophrynus; species Rhinophrynus dorsalis. The sequence goes on from CM074718.1 coordinate 476,873,198, forward strand.
AATACATAGATCCTTAGGCATGACCAAACTCAAATCTTATTTGACATTATCCCACCTACACTGAATATGGGTACGACTGTGTGCTAGTTGCACTGATCATGATATGGCATACCATTTTGGCTTCTCATTTAATTATTAACTCAAAGCAGACTGTTGTTTATTACCAATTTATAAACATACCTTTTGGCAACACGTTGGAACACTGACCTTTTCCATTTTGAGGCTACAATCAACTGTTAGATTGAAATTAAGCTGTTTTGCTCCCCCTTGTCAGTACTCTGGCTTGCTTCTTGCATAGATCCAGAGACATAATCAGACTCAGATCGTATTTATCATTATCCCAACTATACTGACTATGATTGTGTGATAGTTGCATTGTTCATTATATGGCATACAGTTTTGGTTTCTCATTTAACTATTAACTCAAAGCAGATTCTTGTTTATTACCAATGTATAAGCATACCTTTCATACATCTGCATTTAAAATTGAAAGATATATTTTTGTTAGAACTGTGCTTATTGTATCTTTAGCAGCAAGCAATGCATTGAAATAACTAAACTGGAATTGTACATTACCAATTTGTATTGTGAATACATGTTTATTAGGAATCTCATTACCAATCAAGAAACTGCTTTCAACAGAGAATGTCTATTCAGTATTCACATAATTAGTATGTATGACACTGCTTTCAAAATAAAGTGTATAGATGAAATGGAACTCAAAATGCATACTTTTATTGATTTTCACATTTCATTAGTAACCTATTATGTGCTGAGTTAAAGAATGGATCATTTAAGTTGTATTTTCCAGGAATAAATGTATGTTAGTTTCCTAGGCAGGCCAGGATTTACATCTCTTTTGTGGCCAAACACATTTTTACATTTATTCTTCGAAGTAATGTGGCAATTTTACTTGTCCCCTATGGTTCAGTTGATTTGCCCCAGAACTGGTGCATTTCTTGTATATCAGCCTCACTAATATAATAAGTCTCAGTGTGTAAGGGACACCGAGCACAGCCACATCTGGCCTCAAGTGACCTTCATGTCCCTTCTGCCTGTGTCACTGTGCCATCCAATGCAGTGGAATGACACAGTTGACAGCCTACATATGCATTTCCTTGTGTTGTTTCTTCTTGTCATGAATCCATAGGCTTCCTGCTCCCTGTCCATTCTGTCCATTGTATTGCCTGGGACTCACTAGACGATCTCTTTAGTCTCTATGCCATTCTGATGCAGAACTGTGAAGTTTGTGAGGCACAGGTCCTGTGTTTGATTATAACACTCCATAGGATGCCCCAAAATGAATAACTACTCACTTCTGTTAATTATCTCTCAGTGGCAAGGAACACACTAAGGCTGATGCTATAGTGGGAAACATGAGGCCCTCCACCTGTTAAGGACTACAAATCCCATCACCTTCAGCCATCCAGTAGCTGACTAGGGATGATGGAAATGGTCCTGTTAGAGGACCTCTACTGCACTAAAAGAAACTGGTATAATTCTGTACCATAGGTATTAAATCTAAATTCCTAATGATTTAACTGGGACTATTAACCCCTTGCATTTGAGACCTCTCTAGCAATCAAATGGTTAAAAGTTCAATTCAAATCAATGGGGATTTGTATTCCTCCCCAGTGGTGCAGTTGGTTTGCTCCATAAATACACCAGTTCTTAATCATATCTCATCCTCATTGAAGCTAATGTATTGAGAAGAACTAATCTAATTTGGGATCAAACCAACTGAACCAGAGGGGACAATCAGAAATTCCCATTGATTTAACAGTTGGAGTGCCAGAGGAGGAGCAAAGCAATGCGATGGATATGCCTCTACACTCAAAGGGTTAAATGAAGCTTTTAACCATATGAATGCGAGAGAGAGAGGTTTCCAATGCAATGCAAAGCAGTGTTTTGGAGGCTTCAGCAGCATTCAAGGTGTTAAAAATCCCCATTTAAATGAGATGGAATTTGGGTAATTTTTATGTGCCCCTCTGCTGAGTTTGGTTTGCTCCAGTATTACTCCAATAAGTCAGCCTCAATGTTTGGAGCATCAGTCCTTTCTACGTTAACCAGTAGCAGGCCAATCAGATGTTTGTCCCTATTGTGTCAGTTCAGTCCCTAGACGTCACCTTTTCTGGGTATTTTCTGTTATTTTCCCTTCCAGCCTCTCTCACTCAGCCACGTACCCTCAGCCCCTACAGCTGCAGAAAGGATGTCTACCGAGACATTGAGATGATTGTTCAAAAGAAAACTGTCGCAGATCTGGGGCAAACCAATTTCAGCAAAGGGGAAAACAAAAACTCACCATTCATTTAAATGGGAATTTTACCCCCTTGAATGTTAGATAACACTCTTGCATTAAGGGATTAAAAACCCTATCAATGGGAATATGGGTGTCCCCTTTATTTGATACTAGCAGTTACTGGCTTGGAGAGGACATAGAGGAGGAACTGTTTCTAAGGTGACGGATATCATAGAATTCTGCCCCAGCAGTGCCTGCAGACATCACCACAGCTGCTGTGTCATAATGATTTGCTGTGTATTACAGTCTCTGTCCTCTAGCATTATTAAGGGGTAACCCTGCATTAATGCTAGCTCCCATAAATAATATTACTATAGATAACTCAGCTTTCAAAAACTAAGTTGCCACCAACCGTTCTTCTGTAGCTGAGCCTGCATAATACCACCAGCAAAGGCAGTGTATAGCTGCTATCCACAGAATGTAAGTAGCCGCATAAGCTACATGATGGACAGCATAGCGCATGGTTGCATGTTATTAGACATCATTCCGTGAGACTTTGCGCAGGAAGTGAGCAGCAAAGAAACTCACAGGGGTGCAGTACAGAAACTAAGGAATGTGATGTGCACTCTCCGTATTGCATTATCTGGGGTTGCACTAGGCAAGTGAATATATAGTAAAAGAAAGATAACTCTGCTGTACTAGCAATCAGTATTTATAATTGTAAACAGGAATATCCCTGAGATAGGGTATTGATTGGCTAATAAAATATAACTTTTATTAAATAACATTAAAAATGTATTAAAAATATATGTACCAGGGCTGGTCCGGTTTGCCAAAAAGCCCTGAGTAATAGTCATAGAATAACCTGATGGTACTGAATACCTAAAGAGTTGTCTAACTAATACCACTTAACCCTAGAGTTATCAGAGAGGGGGCTTCACTTCATGATCAATGCTGAACATAAACCACATAAAAGGCAGCTATATGTGATTGAAATTGAAACATCTGCATAAGGGCAGATAGACACAAAGTAACAACCATTATGTAGAATAGTAATGAAAGACGTGAATGCTAGGGCAATTAAACCATCATATACCACTCTCAAAGGACATCAACTGAGAACAAAATACTTTGTGTAAATGATAACCTGTTTGTATATAATGGAGAGGAAAAATATGCTCTCAAATTACAAATCTGTACTCATATAGCTCGAGAATATACAAAAACAGGCAATAGAAGCAATAAGCTGAACAATTACACTGAAGCAGTTGTATGAATTAACATAGTAGATAAGGCTGAAAAAAGACATGCGTCCATCAAGTCCAGCCCATGCCAATAACACCCCTGTTGATCCAGAGGAAAGCAACAAAAAAGCCCTCTGGAGCAATTTCCAGTGTAGGTGTGTGTGTGTGTGTGTGTGTGTGTCAAATAGTTCCCCGGCTCAATATCCTATTTGCTTTGAAGCCATCTGTCATAACTGTCAATATTGTTCTGTGCTAGATAGGCATCCATTGCTTTTTTGAATGCAGTTACATTATCTGCAAGCACAACATCCCGAGGCAAAGAATTCCATAGCCTTACCGCCCTTACTGTAAAGAATCCCTGCCTGTGTTTTAGTCGAAAGCGCCTTTCCTCAAGTCTTAATGGATGACCTCTTGTTCTTAGCTCAGCTCTTTGCATAAATAATTCATTGGATAGTTCTTTGTATTGACCTTGAATGTATTTGTAAATGGTAATCATATCACCCCTTAGACGTCTCTTTTCTAATGTAAACAAACCCAGTTTGGCTAGTCTCTCTTTGTAACTCAGATCCTCCAATCCCTTTATCAGTTTTGTTGCACGTCTCTGCACCTTTTCCAGTTCAGTAATGTCCTTTTTTAGAACAGGCGCCCAAAATTGTACTCCATATTCTAGATGAGGCCTAACCAAGGATTTATACAGAGGTAGGATAATATTAGCATCCCTTGCTTCTACACCTCTTTTTACGCAGGCTAGTACTCTATTTGCTCTTGCAGCAGCTGAGTGACTCTGCACACTGCTGTGAAGACTATTGTCTATCAGTACACCTAAATCTTTCTCTAATGAGGATTTCCCAAGTTGTTTCCCATTTAGAGTATATGTAGCAAGTTTGTTTCTACAACCCAAATGCATAACCTTACATTTATCTACATTAAATGACATCTGCCACTTTTCTGCCCATTCACTTAGTTTATCTAAATCTTTCTGTAGGGAAAAAACATCGAGCTCTGTATGCATTTCCTTACATAGCTTAGTGTCATCAGCAAAGATTGAGATGCTACTTTCAATTCCCACTTCTAGATCATTAATAAACAAATTAAAAAGCATTGGGCCCAGGACTGAACCCTGCGGCACCCCACTTATAACCCTAGACCAATTTGAAAAAGTTCCATTTACAACAACTCTCTGCCATCTATCATTTAACCAGTTCTCAATCCATGTACAGATAACACCACCCAAACCGAAGCCTTTTAATTTATGCAGTAACCTGTTGTGAGGCACTGTGTCAAAGGCTTTTGCAAAATCCAAGTATACTACATCAACAGCAATTCCCCTGTCCAAATTACTACTCACTCTTTCATAAAATGCAAGTAAATTAGTCTGACATGATCTGTTCTTCATGAAACCATGCTGATTCCTACTAATGATATTGTTTGTCTTCACATAGTTCTGAATACTGTCAGTTAATAACCCTTCTAGTATCTTACCCACTATGGAAGTCAAGCTCACAGGTCTATAATTTCCTGGTTTGGATCTTGCTCCCTTTTTAAACAATGGAACTACATCAGCTTTCCTCCAATCACAGGGCACTATGCCTGATGAAAGCGAATCAATAAATATTAAGTATAATGGTTTTGCTATTACTGAACTAAGTTCCTTAAATTAACATGAACACCAGTCACTGCTTTTATATAATCGGGTCAATCCCACAGCATTACAGAAAAATGATTAGGTAATAGAATATAACAACACTATGAGGTGCTCAAAAATCACAAAAAGGCTATAGAAGCATGCTTGACATGCTTTTCATTATAAACAATTTTTCAAAGGCTTGGTATATGATGTTGAGCTCTGTCAGTTAGTGTACTTATACCCCATAGGGCCTTCTAACTGGCCAGACCAAACAAGGCTCAACCAATCAGCTATCTAATCATATATAATACTGAAAGGGAAGCAAAGAAACAAGTAGATGGTGATGCAAAGAATGGTGTCCTAGTGGTTTTCAACATGCAAAAAATCTTGGTATCATAAGATATACAAAAAAAAAAAAAAAAGGAAAGGAAAGAGACAGTGATGGCAAGGAGCAGAAAAAAGTATGTAAAGGATAAATAGATGTCAAGTGCCACAATGCAATAAAGCAAAAATGCAATGCAGTAAAAAACTGTCTATAAATACCGATGGCATAATTGCTAATGCAAATGTACTCTAAGGTTCCATTCTTCTTGTAACCCATACAAAGAAAGTGAGTTAAGGAGAAAAACTTGCTGTTTTTTGTCAAGATCACCACCTCTAATGCCCAACTGTACCTTTCATAGACCCCATGCTTGGATTCCCACTGGACTGACATTTAGTCAATCTAAAAAAATTCCTAGCGATGAATATAATTTTCCTGGATAATATATTGAGGCATAAGTGTTCCTGTGCTTCCTTCCTCTGTGGTCATGTCAGCCGGCATGATTGCCAGTTACTTCCGCATTCTGATGTCACTAGTACAGACGTGGGTATGTGCGTCTCTTTATGGGCCTAGACTCATTTGCCTAATTGATTCCCGCCTTGAGCTGCTACTTTATAAACCCCTTGGGCCTAGCAGTCATGGCACTTACGTGGTGTTTCCGTTCGCTGCTCTTATGTATCGTTGTGACCCGTGCCTGCCTGATTACTCACTGTATGACCCTGGCTTGTCTGACTACACACATCAGTTCTGACCTGTGGCTCTGGCTGACTAACTCGCTCCGTGTATGACCCCAGCTTGTCTGACTACCAACATCGGTTCTGACCTGTGGCTCTGGCTGACTAACTTGCTCCGTGTATGACCCCGGCTTGTCTGACTACCCAAATCGGTTCTGACCTGTGGATTCGGCTGACAACTCGCTCCGTGTATGACCCCGGCTTGTCTGACTACCCACATCGGTTCTGACCTATGGCTCTGGCTGACTAACTTGCTCCTTGCAGTCCTTGGCTTGTTTGACTACCCGCTTGGTTCTGACCAGTGGCTCTGGTTGACTAACTCGCTCCATGTAGTCCCTGGCTTGTCTGACTACCCATTCGGTTCTGTCCTGTGGCTCTGGCTGACTACTTGCTCAGTGCATTCCCCAGTGTCCTTATCATTCGCACCTGAGCTATGCTAATCAGTCTTGCTTGCTCCCTGTTGCCTCCGGTTGCAATTCCTGTTTTGACTCTAGCCTTGTCTACAGGATCTCCGTTGTGGGACCTTGCACATCTCCATTACCCTACTTTAGTGCAGTAGTTCAGTGCTCAGCACAGCATGCAGCTCCGAGTATATAGTCCTGGTCTGGGGTTGTGTGGGCATTTGTTTTCATTTCTGATTACTTTCAATAAAGGTGGTTTTACATTACATATACTGTGTCTGTCCTTCATTTATGCTGGGTACTGTGAACGAAACACTGTAAACATGTTCCCTGGTGCATGTTTTTAATTTACAAATGGTCTTCCACTCATAAAGCAAGCCACATGAGTACTTCAGACAATATATTACTGCCATGGTCTGACAAGTGATGAAATGCTTAATAAAATGTAATTTACAAATCTGTCAGTCGCTGTTTTGGTTTCATCCATCTGTTTACAGCCAATACAATGACCACAAATATGTGAACCATTAGTTGAATGTCTCTGTGTGCTTGTTAGGTGACTATGCGCCAACTCATCCTGACAATTCGATACCCGCCTGTAAGACATAAATACCCTGTCACCCTGTCATCATAAAAAGGGTCTAGATAGGCCCTTTTGAATGCTTTTTAGTATACAGTTTTTACTGTAACCTCTAAATAGGATTCTTTGTGTAAGTTGAATGGACCGAGTTTTGTAAGTATCCACAGTGCTACAATCCTCCTTAATCTAAGAAACTCACCTACTGGAATATTACATTTCATAGAAATGAGATGATGACTTGTGAAGTGCAGTGAACTGTGGAATAAATCAGTCTGAAGAATGTTATCTGGACCATACTTGATAGGAATGTATCTCAAATGTATCTCATCCACAATAAAATTTGGTCAGTAAATAAGGCGTTGGTATTCAAAAATACAATTGTTTCCTCCCACCACCCGAGGTACAAGTTGGCATAAGCGCTCCCCATAGCAGTATCTCAGGTTTGCAGAAATAATTGGTCTTTAAAAACAAAAACAAACTCTCTTAAGGACAAAAGCTATTAGATCTACAACAAATTCCTTCTTATCTGAAATACGTCTGTCATCCCTTTCTAAAAAGTATCTAATCACCAGTATTCCATTTTCATAAATGATAGAAGTATATATTGACTCCACATCACGTTACTAAAATTGTGGTAGAATTAATAGGTAGGGCATAAATCTTCCCTAGGATTTCAGAAATTGCTGTGACATAAGAATTCACAACATGATGTCTCAGCACATAATCTATGTATTTACTGTCATTGTCCATAAGACTACAGTACCCAGAAATTATAGATCTCCCAGGAGGAATAGAAACATTTTTATGAATCTTCATTAGCAAGTGTAGGGTAAGCACACTTCTACGGAAAACCTGGAGGTACTTATAAACCTTCTTAGAAATAATAAACAGTTTGAAGGCATTAGCAATCATAACAGAATAGATCTGTAACAGAGCATCAGTGGGATTACCTAAAATCTTTTTCATCCAAGTGCCTTGTGGTTTCAGTAAAATGAATCTCTAAGGTCCAAATTACAATATTGTCCCCTTTGTTAGATGGTTTGATGATGTCATCCCATTGTGGAATCTCCTCAATATCCAAAAGTTCTGCTCTTGACAAAAGTCATGATGTCAGGTAATTTCAAATTAACTTCAATCACTAGTTTTGTGAATAACTGAATTGCTGGGAAAATATTGGCAGGAGGTGTGAGACTAGTTTCTTTTAAGGTAACCCAGGAATTTTGTATAGTTTTTTTTCTCACTCTCCGTTAATAATTCATTCAGATATTCAAGTTTTGTTGCTCCTAATTTTCAATATCACTGCTAGATATATCTGGCTCTACAGACTCCATCACAAGAATTTAGATAACAGAAGTTTACATGTAAATCTGGCCTTGATCCTGGGCTTTGAAACTAGTGCATCTAGATCGTATGATCCATTTACCTACATTCCTGTGTGCTGAAATTGATGAGCAAATTTAGTACAAATCATTTCAAATTTGTAAATTGTTTCAGCATAAATGAAGCATCAGCATTGAATATTTTAATCTGTGTGATTCTGGCTGTTTTGCCCAAGGCCAGGATACATTTTCAAAACATCCCGAATCAGTCATGATTCAGAAATGAATCAAGGATAGTCTTCTGTCTTGAAATTCTTGAATTAATGAATGACTATGTTGATTTATATAGCACCACAAGTGTTCTCAGCTCTTTGCAATTTAAGGGTTTGCAAAGTGAAACACTGGAAATGAGGTCCCTGCCCCAAAGCTTACAATCTAAAGTTGTAATGGAAGATATACATGAAGGTCAAGTGCTAGTGGTGCAGTGTGGGAGGTAGAGTATTCTATAGATAAAGAGCAATGAGAGAAAAAGGCTTGATAAGTGAGAGGGCTATAGAAAGAAAAGTAGCTGAGAGAATACTATAATTGGCTGATCATAAGTTGCAGGATGGGGTATAGCAAGAGAACAGAGTGGAAATATAGAAAGGGGTTGAGGAGAGAGAGGTCTTAAATAAGCAACATTTTGTAATATATCCGGGCTTTGATAGGCAGCCATTGGAGGGATTTGAGGAGAAGTGGGGCAGGGACACATCTAAATGACAATAGGGTAATTTGTGCTGCAGCATTCTGTATGGATTGAAGAGGGTGGAGTTGGGAGGCAGGAAGACCAAGGGGAAAAAGGTTATAGTAGTCCATGCACAAAAGGATGAGTGCTTGTAACTTATTAATATTTATTATCAGAGTTTCACTTTGTTAATAAATATTAATGCTTATAATGTATTCATATTTATTACTAGGGTTTCTCTTTGAGAGAATCAAACAAAAACACAAAGCATAAAACTAGGTGTTAATTAACAAAAACACACCTATTATAACTTTCAGTGGGTGGTGTTACTTTAACTCTTTGAGTGCCAGAGTATGCAATGCATTGTGTACACCTCTGGCACTCAAAGGGTTAAGCACTAAAGTATATTTGCGAAATATTTTGATGAAATCAGAATAAAATTTGCCTCAATATCATGCTTTGTTAAAAAGGAGACTGTGTAATGCTTTGTGTACAGCAATCAAATGAAGTATTACTCAAAATTCTAGAAGCATTAAATGATATTTAATGGTAAAAGGAGTTGTAAAATTAAGTTGATAATATTTGAATTATACTACAGAAAACTAATCTTTGATAGGATTTTGTTAGTTTTTGCAGTCTGTTCTCTTCCAAAAGCGCCAGTAATCAATTGCAAAGCACCAAATAATCAGTAAAGGTTTATTATAAAAGAACATACTTTATAGGGATTTCTTGCTTAGTAAAAAAAGGTTACTCCCACTTCTGACAAGTGTTTTATTCAAAAGTTATAACAACACAAAGTGATGCTACTCTTACTTCAATGGAGTGTGAGACCTGCAGCCATTGGTTCATCTCTTCCATAAATCGCTTAGCATAACTGTCTGGACAGCAGGTGAAACTGTCATTAATATTTAATATAAAAAAACCAAACAGTTTGAACTGTAGTAACTTTGGAACAAAACAGTAGAATATATTTAAGGCCAAAAGGTTTATTTTTCAAGGATTTCAGAATCTGCATAATAGGAGTACAATTTTCTCTAGAAAGATACTTCCGTACTGCCGTCTCTTAGTTATGTTTATGCTCCCTATGGTATATGGAGTGGAAAGTACAAGTCATTATAGTATAGTGTCAACAATGGGATTGTCAGTAAGTTTATTGCACTTTTTTCTTTGTCTTGGAGAAGAAATGAATGTGGTGCAATTCTGGGACAAACCAGCTGCTCTGTAAGAAACAAATAAAACATTGCATTTGAATATAAATGGGGCGTAACCCCTTGGGTGCTAGGAAGCTTGTTTAGCAATGAGATGGGGACCTCAGTAGCATTCAAGGGTTTAAAACCCTCATCTAAATTAATGGAAATTTTGGGAATGTTTTGTTGTTCCCTATGGCACAGTTGGTTTCTTTTCTGTCATGTTTTTGAGAACTACTTATGTTACAGAACAAGGCAAAGGTGAAAGGGCTAAATGAAGGATAATTCTTAAAGTGTCTAGAGCAGTGATTGGAAACCTAAGGGGTCCTCCAGATGTGAAGCACTACAGCTCCATCATCCCTAGCTATTCCCTGCTGATCCCTGCTGATTCTGATGCAGATCTATTCTTATCATGCACTGTACTGTGAAAATGAACACATGAACACTGCAATAAAGTTAGGAGAGAAAGAGAAAGTTGCTGCTCATATTTTCACACAAGGTAGATGCAGAGGGAGAGAGGCAAAGAACAGGCATTGGAGCTGCTTGTGGTTGTTGTGAGTGTAGGTGGGATTTCTTTGTAGACAGATGGGGACAGTTTAACCCATTATCTGATATGGGGGTGGCTGGCCATTAAGGACCATGGCACTTTTTTATTTTTGCTATGAATTCTGGGATGGCAGAGCAGCATGCAGCCAAGCTGCCATCCCAGAATTCCATGATGTGCCAAGTCCTGTCAGTAAGGTGTTAACCTCTTAGTGACTGGCCGCGCATGCACGCAGCTGGCACTTAATAACAGGGTTTTTATTTTTCGTCATTCTATCGAATGACTTCCATGACTTACCAGGTACGTCCTCTGTCACTAAGTGACAGTTTTTGCGGGACGTACCTGCTAAGTCACTTGTCACGATGGGGTTAAAAAAATAACAACTTTTGACTGATAAATGAAAGAAACTAGAAAGGCATACACAACATCACTCCACATGCTAAAAGCTCTGTTGTATATTTTACTGTACAAATGAACACTACTTTCATTATGTCTACAAAACCTGATAGGGGTATGGTGAAGGCTAAAGGGGTAGAAGAAGTGCATGGACTTGTTGGTGGTAGTGAAGTTGTACTACTAAAACTTAACTGGTTGCTGCAGCTTGTGCAATAGATGATGATGATGCTCCTCCTCCCGAGGAGGCAAATAGGAAAAGTTCTACCACCACATTACCAGCTGTAGAATAAACCCTTAAACAACACTAAAGTTGATGATGAATCACATTCCAGTGTTTTTCCCATGGTGGAAGAGGATTTAGCAGTGAGATCAACAGGCATCAGACAGTGACAGCAACACCAAACAACAAACTAGGGGTCAATATTCTATCAATGTGAATTATTACTGATGATGTTGATTTAGAATATGTCTCTCTGCTGTCCTCCTCTACTTTTGTTGCAGATGAAGTGCAAAGTGGGGGTGATGATGGTATGTTCCTAAATTAGTTGAAAGGAAAAACTCAACTTCTACTACTGTAAACTATCAATATGACTGTTCATAAACTATCTGAGTTATCAACTGGAATGCTTGACTCTGGACAAGTAAATAAAACTATACAATTATCATCTTTGTCATCATTATCAGCATCTTTGCTTCCAAGTCCAACACCTACCCAGCAACACCAATGTTGCTATCTGTTGTCTCTGTAAAGGTCATATGAGCAGAGGAAAGCAGGTTTAAATCTAGGCATATTTTCAATGAAATCCCACTTTAAACACAACCACAGACCTGACTAGGAGACACACCATCAGCAGTTAGATGTGCAACAACTAGCAGAAGAATATGATAAGTAGTGTTGTACATGTTTCTTAGTAGGAGGATATTTTCTTCAAGAACAATAACATCTGTGTCTGATACTGCAGTTGTGGAAAAGCAGACTTGGAGGATGCTGAGTTATTTGAAGGTGACAAGAGCCACAGAGTCAACACACCTGCCCCCACATCCACCACCACTAGACATGTTGATAATACAGTTAAGTTACACAGATCTTCTTATATGCACTGCCAAAAACTGCACAAAAAGAATCCAAAAGGACCCTGTGAAATGGCAAACTTGATATTGGTGGTTAACATGCTAGCCATTTTTTGATGAAAAACAGGTTTTAGTTTAAATAACTGATTTCATGTGTTGCAACCCACTGGAATATCCTAAGGAGCAATTATGTTTCAAGGGCAACTTTAAGAGTTATAAAAGTAGGTGGTTGATGTCATGGGCAAAGGGCTGGAAATATCATACAGCAAGAAAATTCACTCTGCCACATATATGTGGATATATGTCTGTCTCTACTCATTGGGAATCTTTGCATTTATTGGGCAGCAGCTTGCAGCAGGAGCAGAAGGTCATAACCAATATTGGCTCTGACACTAGTAGTAAAGGTCATCTATAATGGACCCATATCATCAACATCCTACTTTTTTGCATCATGAGATTTGAGAGACAATGCCACAAAGTTGTAGATGTATTAAAGAAACTACAAGTCAACGATGAATGGCTTGCACCCTGTTTCTTGAAAGTGCCCTGCTCCTTGAAAGATGGCTCTGTGTTTGCTGACAGTGCTTCCAATATAATATCTGACAAGGGAGTAGCAGATATGGTGCATGTACATTGCTTCGCCTAAATCTTACTGTTACTCAATTTCTCTCAGAATCCAAAACTTCAAAGAAATGCTATCTGCCACAACAGTTGCAGGAATGTGCCAAGGCCTGATCCCTCCTTACCCTGTTAACAACTGTATCACAGAGTTCACAATTAATTGTAGACAACTGCACAGTCCTGATCCCAAAAAAGGTGTTCCTGTGCCTTTGATTTAAAGGGTATGTAGAGAAGGATCTTCTCTACTGAGCTTGAAACTGCTTTTGTTGATGCTGCTGTTTCCTCATCCTCAAATCTAGCAATAGAAAGTGGAATGTCCTACTATCTCATAGTACTGCTGTTACTTCCACTACCATCACCAAAAGCTTGTTGTGGGAATGATGACCCCAATCCCACCAGCACCACTGGTATAATGGACACACCATCCTTATTCTGGTGTAACATTTGTTGACGCTGGTGGGACTATGAGTCATGAAATTCATCAGCAGGAGGTTCAGAGACTATGATTCACAAAACATCATGTCATTGCTGGTGATACATAACCACCATATTTCTCTGCCACTCCTACTTTGTTTGAGCTAGGAAAGCTCTCAACATCATGCGTGAATCAGCTCCACTATCCTCATCAGCACCAGAACCACCACACTATTCTTTTTCTGTTTTGCTTGTCATGCTGCTGACTATGAGTGTGACATGGGTGTAGATAGTGCATCTGGTGTCACATTCACAGACACAGCATCAGCAGTAGGCTCAGAGTTAGATAGCTGAAACTCTGTGCTGCACTAATGCTGCACACAATCACATGAGGAACAATTTTAAAAAAAAATGGCTATTTCAGAAGCTCAGTCCAGGGCCCTGGGTATATGGTGGTGGTGGAGGCAGCACTGACTGCTTGTGTGCTCTGAGTATGAAGTAGTGGTGGTGACAAGTGAGACAATATTTTGTGCTGGTGGGTTTTGTCTCACAAGGAATTTGGTAGTGGTGGTGGCAGCAGTATATGCTGCTTGTGACCACTGGCTTCTCTGGGCCACAGGATTTGTATTGGGGTGGTGGCTGCACAACCTTCTGATGGTGTGCTCTGGTGTCTCTGAGTCACAGGGGATATGGTGGAGATTCTAGAATCACTATTTGCTGGTGAGCTCTGCTGATTACTTCTAGTAATGGATTCATCCACACAAGTTGAAGCAGTCGTCTAAACCTTCTTACTCATGCTCTCTCTCTCACACACATATACAAGCACACAAACTGCAGTAGTCTACTAGTGCTAACTTTCTCTGACCACACAACAAATGATCTTTCCTAGTTCTCTGCTTCTACAACATTCTCTGTCTCATCTATACTTCACAGTGCAGCAGAATGTTCCTGATTTCTATAGTACTAAGGCAGAAATGATCACAGGAATAAAAATGGCAAAGTTCTCACAGGACATTCTTTAGTGGTAGCAAGACAGCAGACATTTTGGTATTTTCCATGTATAGGAATTTCCATGGAAAAATTGTCAAGTTGTGTTTTTAACTAAAAAAGTTCTGCAAGGAAAAAATAACAAGACATTTTTTGTCATCTCTAATAATAAACACCGTAGAAAATAGGCTTTTTGCCATAGCCTAGAGGCAGGCAAGCACATCCCCATACTAGCTGCTATTAAAATAAATGGCATGTGCTCAAAACGCACCAAGGTCTGTATTCAAAGATCTAGGGAAGAGCAATTTCAGATTTAACCAATAGCACCATAGGGGGTGAATTAAAATTCCCCAAATTCTCATTTATTAAGAATGGCACTCATAATCATTTGAATGCTTGCAAAGCAATGCATTGGAGACCTCTCTAGCACTCAAGGAACAAACAAATCCATTTAAATCAAAAGAGGGGGGTATTAGTCCCCTCGGCTGTTGTTGCTTTATTTTGGAAAATTGTTCTTCCTTAATTTCCTGACCAAATGAATACACAAGTATATTTAAATGGAAATTGTAATCCCTTGAATGATATGGAGATCTCCAATACATTGGGAAGCAGTTTGTTGGAGACTTCTATATCATTCAAGGGTTTAAAAGCCCAATTCATATGTTGGGGTTTTCCCGTTTCCTCTATGGTGCTTTTGGTTCCCCCTGAATTGCACCTCTTTAGCTTGATAAATATGGGCTAAAGAGCCCAATCTTCAAAGAACCATATGCAAACACAAAGAAACATTTTCGTTTTGTTGTGTTTTTTGTTGGCATTTTTTGTACACGATAGTAATGTTCTAAAACTTACCCAAATTCCACATTTAATTTTCTAATACAATATATAGAAAAACTAAATATATTACCTAAGCTAAACATGTATTCAACAACTAGAGGCCTAACTAGACATTTGGCAGCAATCTAAAATTACATCCACAATAAATGTAAAGGACATTATGGAACCAAAAGAGAACAATTAAAGTGACAGTGACTTTACACACTCTACAAATGTCTAATTTGTAAAATTAAATTGGCTACAATTTTTTTTTCTACACCTATTTTTTTTATAATGTTATATCTCTACCAGGGAGCAGTCTGAATGTGTTACCAGAGAGATTTCTGTGTGGGGCAGTGAAAGCAGAGAGAGCAACAATGTAAATATTACACAATGTAAAAAAGACAGTGAAACCATGTAAAAAGCCTCTTTAGATTGTAAGCTTTCGGGCAGGGACCTCGCACCTAATGTTTCACTCTACAAAGCACATGTAACCCTGTATTGTTTAAACCCTGAAATTGTAAAGCGCTGCGTACACTTGTGGCGCTATATAAATAAACATATTCATTCATTAATTCATTCATTCATACAAAGGTCTGTTCCTGACAGAAAGCTCTCTGGAAACACAGATCCAGAGAGCTCAATGTAAGGTATATTAAAGTGCAAAAAATAGATACAAAAATTATAAAAGTATAGGAAATATGACAGATATAATTGAGGCTTTAACCCTGTAAATGCTATAGCAGTCTTTTCGCAATATGTTGGAGATCTCTCTAGCATTCAAGGGGTCAAAACTTTATTTAAAGCAATGGGAATGTTCATGTGTTTCATGGGTTTCATCAGAAGTGCATATGTTTAGTTTCTGATATGTAGCCCGTTGTTTCTTCATTGGTCAAATGTGTTTTTCTTTTTTAAGAAATCAGGTTCTACGGAGATAAATAAATATTTGGAAATATTTCTGCAACTTTCCACTGGAGCTTTTAAATCTATTTATTTTTGATTTAAACAAGCAGGAAATTGTATGTAATGTTCCACTAAACCACCTTTCCAATAATGACTACACAAGAGAACAAAGTGTAGTATAAAGCAACGAAACCAACAGGTCTAAAGGAGCGCCTTAAAAGCAAGTGCACTTCTCTGAAGAGAAATAAAATACTAGAAGGAAAATGTAATGGAATTGTGCTTTATAGAGGAAAGCATGTTCTATTTATGCATGCTGTTCTGCTCAAAAATTAATGACTGGGATCTATTCAATGATGCTGACAAACTAGAGCAATGCCGAGGCAAACCAGCTGTACCATAGGCGACATTCCCATTGATTTAAAGGGGGCTTTTAATGCCATGAATGAGAAATGTAACCTGTCTTCTGTTGTACGTTTAGTATGTTACAGAATTGCTTAATTTTCTCCTAATACATACTACTACATGTTCAGGGTTGTAACTACAGGAGAGAGTGGGCAAGTGGTGCAGCTGAGCCAGACTCTGATCAGAAAACTGTTGCACTCGCCCTGGTGTAATCGGGTGCTCCAGGCTCAATATTGTATGTATTAGATTCTCATTGAAGAAGCCGAGCCAGAGCCTATCATCTTCCCCAGGGTCCAATGGGTTCATGCTATGCTCCTGTGAAAATATTTTTGCCTTGGGGCAGATGGAACTCCCCCTTAGATACTGTCCCTGGCACAGTTGCACCATTTTTGCACCATGGTCCTCCATTGACTAGTTATGCTGCTGTAAATGTTACCATACAAAGCTTGTGCCAGCACCTCTGTATATGTATGATTAATGATTTCTGGCATTTTCCAACATTTTCACTGTGTGTTATTATTACATAGGAGGAAACAACTTGTAAAGAAATGTAAGACCCAGAAATACCTATATATCCTCCACATATCATATCGAGGGGAAATTTGTATGTAAATAGCTTAGGCAGGATCATATTCATTCGTTCTTATGACATTTTCAGTGCAAGAAATAAAAGTGATTAGACTTTAACTAAAGTTAGTATTTGCTACTGTTTACTAATGTTCAACACTACCTAACCACTTGATTGGTATAGATATCACTAATATACTGCAAAGCAATTTCTTATAGACCTGACTAGCATCCAATGGTATACCGTTTCTGTTAACCAAGAAAGATGGTTTACATATCTAACCCCTTGGGTGCTGTAGATCAGGGCTAATAATTTGAAGTCCTTTGCTACTAGCCACTCCTGAAAAGTTACTCACCACTGCAAGCCATAACATACCAACCAGGGCTGAATTTCTACTCGCCAGGGCTAAATTTTCACTCGCCATTGGCTAGTGTCGAGTGGAAATTTTGAGCCCTGCTGTAGATATTCCCAAAGTATTGCATCACACTACATTACAGTTGTCTTTAGCATCCAGATCCCATCACCCAAAAGAAGGTTACAAATGTTATTCTTCATTCAAAGCTTCCACTATCAAAGATGATAGCTACTGCTGAACTTTGTGGTACGCACTACAGCTTATGATTGTTTTAATACATATTGGCTTACAAATTCTGCCTTAAATGCAGGAAAGCTCAAAATGTCACATTAGAGCATACTAAGGGAAATGGTGGAGATTCACTAAGTGGTGATAAAACGGAGATGACTTCTCCAGTTTATCACTTCTCCAATTCCTGTTATTCTATGGAGCCTATGCACTAAGCTTTCTTCAACTTTGGAGATCTTAGTGAATGGGCTCCACAGAATAACATAAGAACTGGATTAGTGATAAACTGGAGAAGTCATGTCCACTTTATCACCTCTTTATCACCGCTTAGTGAATCTCCCCCTGGAGTACAGCTCCTTGTTTAGTATAGGCATTAATCAAGGGGAAGGCATATGGAAAGTTCCAAAACATCAATACACTTCCACCCTCACATTCCCCTTGGCACAAGCAGTGTTAAGAGGAAACGTTTCACAGTAAAACCTTAGTAAGTAAGCAACAGGTAAGCACAACGCTAATAAATCAATTCTAGCTCTTGTTTTAGCTTAGAATCACCCCCCCCCCATGGATCTTTGTATGTACATCAATGTAGTAAGATAAAGTCTTCAAAGTTGTATTTGGCTGTGTGAGGTAGTAAGGACAGGAGCAAAAGCAAATCAAGCAGTCAAGCAAGAGTCAAAAACATATCAAAAAGCAGTTATAAAATGTAATATCTATGCCAATCCATTAACCTTTTGAGTGCCCGAGGAGTATGCAACACATTGCTAGGCAGTGCGTTGTGAACCCCTCTGGCACTCAAAGGGTTAAATTAATGATAAATACGATTATTGAAAAATTAAGAACTGTGGTCCATAGTGCAAACCAGCTGTATCATAGGGGACAAGTAAACATTTGTAAATATCCATAAACGTGAATATATATTTTTAACCCCTTGAATGCTAGAGAGGTCTCCAATGCATTGCAAAGCAGGAATTATTTGTCCCCTATGGTGCAGTTGGTTTACTCCAGAATAACTCCAGTTATGATAAATATGGGCCAGTATCTTTAAAGGGATAGTAATACTTTGTTTTAATTTTATTTTATTTTGTAGGCATTAAAAAAACATGAAGAATGATATAAGTCTTATGTCTCAAACCTTTATGGTTTAAGAGATATTCACAAGCAAAGTTTCCCCTCCTGCCCCTTTTACCTAGTGAAAGCCATCTCTTCTCAGATGTGGATCAGGTTGTAAGACCAGACAGATAACAGCAGGGGACAATCTTCTTTATATAAAAACAATGAAAACCCTTCCCCCCTTGACAAGTTTTTCAGCTTTTTCCCTTATCTTAATTGAAGATTGTCTCTCTCTGCAGTCTACCTGGGCACCTCCCTTCTGATCTGGCTGAACGGGGGGGGGGGGTATACTTTGCTTGTGAATATCTCTTAAACCATAAAGGATT
The DNA here is from genome assembly GCA_037306005.1 of Rhinophrynus dorsalis. Lineage (NCBI taxonomy): Eukaryota > Metazoa > Chordata > Amphibia > Anura > Rhinophrynidae > Rhinophrynus > Rhinophrynus dorsalis. The sequence continues at coordinate 476,892,313 of CM074718.1, forward strand.
GAGAGATAAGACTTGTATCGTTCTTCATGTTTTTTTAATGCCTACAAAAAAAAATAAATATAAAACGAAGTATTACTATCCCTTTAAAAATATAGTCATAAATCACTGTGAATATTTAATTGCTTCAGATTTTTTTTTCCTGTTTCTTGGATTATTGAGTTTGCACATTTTTTCATCTTTGTAATGCTTGTAGCAATTTCAATATAAAGAGATTTGTTAATAAATCATCTTACATTTGATAAGAATTCTAAGCCAGGAAGGTTTTCCCACACTCTGTATGGAAAATCAATGAAAAATATAAAGTGGTTCTCTAAGTTCCATGGTATGTATTGATCAAGATAAGGATGCATGTATCTTGCAACACATCAAATACTTTATATTCTATCAGTTTGAGTCTCATTTAAGGTGCAGTGGGGGGAAGAATATGAAAAATGCTATATTTTAAAATATGAATAGGCCCTTGTCTGATTCCTTTTCTGGTTTGACTACTGTAGAATTGAATTGCAGCTCCAGCCAGACAGGGGAGGGCTGTCCTGGGGGGCAGGGGGGTATTTGACCCCTAGGTCGTCCACTGGGCCGACCCAAGACATTGTGCTGCCTTGGTCTAAGGATGAAATGCTGCCCCCCCTTCGCACACCAAAACTACTCCCACCAAAACATACCACATCCTTAATTATATGTACTACTCTGTAGTAGCACTAGTGTAGCCCCATTTCAATTGTAAGCTAGGTGATATCAGTTGCCTTACTTTACAACATTAATTCCAATTTGAAAATTAACAAAAAGGGGTGGGATAGGACAGTAGGCTGGAACAATAGTAGAAATAGGCCATTTGATTGTATTATCCCCAGGCCACAATTTACCAGCCAGATCATACAGTGCTACATTCAGTAAGTAAAATAGGTGCAATCCTGGAGCAAACTAATGAAACATTGTACTACAGCAAACAAATTAAATTTGGCAGAATTTAAATTGGTCTTTTAACCCCCTGAATGGCAGAGAAGTCATAAAAGGGTTCCTTTTTCCTGAATTGCACCTATTTAGCATATTGAATACAGCCCACAGATGTTTAAAGAGTTCATGAGACAAGTAAGGTATATTTATTCCTCCAATATCCAATACAGTGATCTGGGTGTAGTCCTCACTACCCTACCCTGATGAACTCTATTGCAAAGAAGTGTGAGAAAAGTACTTCTTGCCACCACTTACCATCTACTATACCAGGGATGTCAAACTTTGGCCATAAAGCTGCCACTGGATTACTCACCTTCAGCCAGTCAACATTGGACTGAGGGTGATGGGAGCTGTAGTCTAATACTGACTCCTATCTGTGTGATTCACTCAATAATGTAAAGATGATTTAAAGGGTGCCTGGTTTCCCCCGACCCTAGTGTCCATTTTCTGCCAGCTACTGCTAGAACAAACAGTAGATAGCTGTTGTGCTTCATTACTATAATATAATCTGTATATTCCAGTTTGCCTCCTCCCCCACGTGTTCCACCACCACAGAACATGGAGCTGAAATGGAGAGTGATGAGCTTCATGCACAGTAGTGGTGGCATGTGGGGCAGCAGTCACTTCAGTATATACACATGACAGTATAGCAACTAAGCACAGTGGAGTCTCAGTGCAGCTTCCTAATGGCTATTCTAGCAGCTGATAACGGAGCAGGGCGATCCGAATTCAGATCATAGTCCTCTCTGCACGACAGAAGGGCAGTCTATATTGTGCATGACTGCAGCACGCACAGCCATCTCTACTGAGCATTACGGCTTCTGACAAACATCCTTAGCGAATTAGAAATATAGGATGTTTTGTTATATGACTGAGTTTTATTTTGACAGTTGTGTGTTCTGACATATATATTATTGAGACTGATGAACTGAGAAGAACTGGGCACAGATACATTTCCCCATTGATTTTAATGGAACTTGGTAATGCATTGTAGCCCTTCTAACATTCAAGGAGTTAAAAGCTCTATTTATATCAGAGGGAATTTAAGGAATTTTTATTTGCCCTCAGTGGTGCAGTTGCTTTGCTTCTGAAGTTCTCCATTTCTCTTTAGTTCAGCAGCCTCATATCTACAAAATGGCATAATCTGTATTTATTTGTAAACTCTTAATACAAAGTCAGCTGCAAAAACATCATGCTAGTCAAAGTTTAAGTAGATGTCTAGTTTAGGAGATATTAATACTTTTATCTCTGAATTATGCTCTCTCTCTCTCTCTCTCTCTCTCAGAGCATAACAGAGTCTAATTAGCATATAGTGATGTAATGAGAGAGTTCAGCATCTAGAAATGAAAATATTTATATGGGGGATGGGGGACAATTTGGGAAGGTCTGTCTTTCTTTGGAATCCAAAGGAGTTATTCTAGAGGGATAAATCCCAGTGTCACTGTTCTATTTATTTCCCAGACTGCTTGTCAAAAAAATGTAACTAATCTGCTGTCTGATTCAGAGCAATAGAATTGTAATAATTAATAAAACTGGGGGGACCTGGAAGCCCACCCCATTTCTTGATTTAGTAGTTAAGGAATATAATCTCAGGAGATCATTGTACACTGACATCCTCAGATAAAAGCCTGCTTAAAGGGATAGTAATCTTCGTTTTATCTTTATTTTATTTTGTAGGCATTAAAAAAACATGAAGAACGATATAAGTTTTATCTCTCAAACCTTTATGGTTTAAGAGATATTCACAAGCAAAGTATCCCCCCCCCGTTCAGCCAGGTCAGAAGGGAGGTGCCCAGGTAGACTGCAGAGGGACAATCTTCAATTAAGACAAGGGAAAGCTGAAAAACTTGTCAAGGGGGGAAGGGCTTTCATTGTTTTTATACAAAGAAGATTGTCCCCTGCTGTTATCTGTCTGGTCTTACAACCAAGTTCACATCTGAGAAGAGATGGCTTACACTAGGAAAAAGGGGCGGGAGGGGGAAACTTTGCTTGTGAATATCTCTTAAACCATAAAGGTTTGAGAGATAAGACTTATATCATTCTTCATGTTTCTTTAAAGGGATAGTAATACTTCGTTTTAACTTTATTTTATTTTGTAGGCATTAAAAAAACATGAAGAATGATATAAGTCTTATCTCTCAAACCTTTATGGTTTAAGAGATATTCACAAGCAAAGTGTCCCCCTCCTGCCCCTTTTACTGATGTAACACTTTTCAGCCAGGGCAGAAGGGAGCTGCCCAGGTAGACTGCAGAGAGGGACAATCTTCAATTAAGATAATGGAAAAACCTGAAAATCTTGTCATGGGGGGCAGGGATTTCATTGTTTTCATAGGAATAAGAGTGTCCCCTTCTGTTATCTGTCCAGTCTATGGACTGCATTTCACATCTGAGAAGAGATTGTTTACAGTAGGTAAAAGGAGCGTGAGGGGGAAACTTTGCTTGTGAATATCTCATAAACCATAAAGGTTTGAGAGATAAGACTTGTATCATTCTTCATGTTTTTTTAATGCCTACAAAATAAAATAAAGTTAAAACGAAGTATTACTATCCCTTTAATGCCTACAAAATAAAATAAAGATAAAATGAAGTATTACTATCCCTTTAACTAATTACTAGTGATGAGCGAGCACCCCAATGCTCGGGTGTTCGGGTGCTCTGACCGAGTACCCCCTGAGGCTCGAGTGCTCGGCCGAGCACCCGAGCCCCATTGAAGTCAATGGGAGGACTCGAGCATTACACCAGGCACCCCCTGCTCTGATGAGGGGAGGGTGCCTGGTCCATAGGAAAAGGGCAGAAAAGGATGGAAACACCACAGAAATGGTTCAGGGACAGCATAGGGAGGATGTCTGGATGCATCTTGGACTCCAACATCGCTGCTGGGAACGATCTTTCGCCCGTAGTACGCCATTTTTACAGACTGACCATAAAACACACAAAAAGGAAAATAAAAACGACTTTAGGCGAAAAATTGTTACCAAACAGTATTTGCTGTATATTTACTTGTATATCATCTGCAAATTCTCCCAAAAATTTCCTTGATTTTCAGAACTGAGGCCATGATTAAGAGGGAAACGTGCGCAGAGGCAAATTCTCCCAAAAATTTCCTTGATTTTCAGAACTGAGGCCATGATTAAGAGGGAAACGTGCGCAGAGGCAAATTCTCCCAAAAATTTCCTTGATTTTCAGAACTGAGGCCATGATTAAGAGGGAAACGTGCGCAGAGGCAAATTCTCCCAAAAATTTCCTTGATTTTCAGAATTGAGGCCATGATTAAGAGGGAAACGTACGCAGAGGCAAATTCTCCCAAAAATTTCCTTGATTTTCAGAATTGAGGCCATGATTAAGAGGGAAACGTGCGCAGAGGCAAATTCTCCCAAAAATTTCCTTGATTTTATTGAACTGAGGCCATGATTAAGAGGGAAACGTGCGCTGAGCTGACCATCTAAAACATTATGGGTGAGGGTCTGCTGCAGAGCTGACCATCCTAAACATTATATGCGAAGGCCCACTAGTGAGCTGACGCTATAAAACATTATATGAGAGGGCCCGCTAGAGAGCTGACCCAATAAAACATTATATAAGAAGGCCCGCTGGTGAGCTGACCTATATAAAAATTGTCAAACAGGGCCCGCTGGTGAGCTGGCCCTATATAAAAATTATATCACAGGGCCCGCTGGTGAGCTGGCCCTATATAAAAATTATAGCACAGGGCATATGGAAGAGGAGGAGGAGGATGAGAAGATTAAGAGTCAACCATATACCCGTTTTTTGGGTGGAAGGGGTGAATGGGAATACAGAGTATTCCCATCATTGTAAATAACATATATAAAGTGAGTTTATGTTCCCCCGGGGCTTTCCTCCAGTGGAGTGGAGAAGTCAGGGGAAATCCAGGCCTTGTTCATTTTTATAAGTGTCAACCTATCAGCATTGTCGGTGGAAAGGCGGATACGCTTATCTGTTATGATGCCACCAGCAGCACTAAATACCCGCTCAGACAGAACGCTGGCGGCAGGGCAGGCCAGCACCTCCAAGGCGTAGAGTGCCAGTTCATACCACGTGTCCAGCTTGGACACCCAGTAGTTGTAAGGCACAGAGGGATCATTGAGGACGCTGACACGGTCTGCTACGTACTCCTTCACCATCTTCCAAAACTTTTCCCTCCTTGTGACACTAGGCTGCGCATCAGGGTGAGGGTGCTGGCGGGGTGTCATGAAGGTGTCCCACGCCTTGGAGAGTGTTGCCCTGCCTTTCTCGGAACTGCTGTGTGCTCCCCTTTTCTCCCCTTCTCTGTTGGCCAAGGTAGCACGTACTCTGCCGCCAGCGTTGTCAGATGGAAAATTTTGGAGCAATTTTTCAACAAGAACCTTCTGGTATTGCACCATTTTGCTTGTCCTCTCCACCGGAGGAATGAGAGATGAGAAATTCTCTTTGTAGCGGGGGTCCAGAAGGGTGAACACCCAGTAATCCATGTTGTTTAAAATGCGTATAACGCGTGGGTCACGGGAAAGGCAGCCTAACATAAAGTCAGCCATGTGTGCCAGAGTACCAACAGTCAAGATTTCGCTGTCCTCACCAGGAGGATGACTCTCAATATCCTCATCCTCTTCCTCCTCTTCTGCCCACCCACGCTGAAGAGATGGAACTAAAGTTCCATGGCTACCCTCTGTAGCGGAGGCAACCGTGTCTTCCTCCTCCTCCTCCTCCTCCTCCTCCTCCGCCTCCTCCAATTGTCGCTGAGAAGACGAAGTGAGGGTGCTCTGGCTATCACCTTGTGTAAGCTCTTCCTCCCCCATTTCCACCTCTTCCACATGCAAAGCGTCGGTTTTAATTGTGAGCAGCGAGCGTTTCAGTAGACACAGAAGTGGGATGGTTACACTGATAATAGCGTTATCGCCGCTCACCATCTGTGTCGATTCCTCAAAATTGCGTAAAACCTCGCAGAGGTCTGACATCCATTCCCACTTCTCACTTCTGATTACAGGAAGTTGAACGGAGAGGCGACGACCGTGTAACAGCTGGTACTCCACTACTGCCCTCTGCTGCTCACAAAGCCGGGCCAACATGTGGAAGGTGGAGTTCCAGCGCGTGCTCACGTCACACAGCAGCCGGTGAGCTGGCAATTGTAAGCGCTGCTGCAGCTTCAACAGGCCGGCCGAAGCTGTAGATGACTTACGGAAATGTGCACACACTCGGCGCACCTTGGTCAAGAGATCATGCACATTGGGGTAGGTTTTTAGAAATCGCTGCACCACTAAATTAAATACATGCGCTAGGCATGGTACGTGTGTGAGCTTGCCGAGCTCCAAAGCCGCCACCAAGTTACGCCCATTATCACACACAACCATGCCTGGTTGCAGGTTGAGTGGCGAGAGCCACTGCTCGGTCTGGTGACTAATCCCCTGCAACAGCTCTGAGGCCGTGTGCTGTTTGTCCCCAAGGCAGATCAGCTTCAGCACGGCCTGTTGACGCTTCCCCACTGCAGTGCTACACTGCTTCCAGCTACTGGCTGATGGGGGAGTGGCGCTGCGTGTAGAGAATTCGGAGGTGGAAACGGAGGAGGAGGAGCCAATAACGTAGGTGCTGGTGGAAACCCTGATGGAGGTAGGGCCCGCAATCCTCGGCGTGGGTAGCACCCGTGCCATCCCAGGGTCCGAGTCGCTCCCAGCCTCCACGACATTCACCCAGTGTGCCGTCAGGGAAATGTAGCGTCCCTGGCCACAAGCACTTGTCCATGTGTCAGTCGTTAAGTGGACCTTCCCAGTAACTGCGTTGGTCAGGGCACAGGTGATGTTACGGGACACATGGTGGTGTAATGCGGGGATGGCACACCGGGAAAAGTAGTGGCGGCTGGGGACCGCGTACCGAGGGACAGCTGCTGCCATCAGGCTGCGGAAGGACTCAGTGTCCACAAGCCTAAATGGCAGCATTTCGATGGCCAGTAATTTTGAAAGGTGTGAGGTTAGTGCTATGGCCTGTGGGTGGGTGGCTGGGTACTTTCTCTTGCGCTCAAATGCCTGGGGTAACGACATTTGGACGCTGTGCTGGGACAGGGAAGTGGATGTGGTCGCTGATGGTGCTTCAGATGGTACAGGTGCAGGGCGGGAGGTATGCGGGCCTGCGCCTTCGACAGGCGATTGGCCGGCACCGAAAACAGGGGAAGAGGAGGCAGTGGTGTGGCCTGCAGACACAGATGGGCGATCCAGGCGTTCCTCCCACTTACTACGGTGCTTGGATGCCATGTGTCGGATCATGCTGGTGGTGGTGAGGTTTCTAGTGTTCATGCCTCGGCTCATTCTGGTGTGGCACAGGTTGCAAACTACAATTCTTTTGTCGTCCGCACTTTCCTTAAAAAAACGCCATACCGCGGAACACCTACCCTTTGGCAAGGTAGATTTACGCAAGGGGGTGCTCCGTGGAACATTTGCGGGCCGGTTTGGTGCGGTCCGCCTTCTTTCTGTAGCCACACCACTGCCTCTTCCAGCCTGTTGCGGTGCTGCAGATGGCTCACCCTCAGGACTGCTGTCATCGCTCGGCTCTACACCTTCCCAGGTGGGGTCAGTCACCTCATCGTCCACCAAGTCCTCCTCCACTTCCTCACTCTGATCATCCTCCTCAAGTCTTGATCCCACCACATACTCAGTCATTGACAACTGTATAACATTCTCCTCAACAAGGTCTTGAGACGGAAATAGTGGTTGATTTAATGGCAACTGTGTCTCATCATCATCATCATCATCCACTACTTCCTTTGACCTTAAATGCCGTTCACATCTGTCATCTTCTTGTGATTGGGTAGCCTCTAGAGGTTGTGAATCAGGGCACAAGATGTCATGTTCCTCTGCAAGCGTGCTTGGAGAGAGGGTCAAATGAAGGATTGGTGATGAGACGAGCTCCTCACTGTATCCCAGTGTGGGATCACTTCTTTGACCAGACCGTCTATGGTGGGAGGAAGGATGATCAGAGTGAGGATTATGTTGACCAGACTCTTGGCTACTGAGAGTGGACTTGGTGGAAGACAGGGTGGTGCTTAACCGACTGGAAGCAGTATCAGCTGTCATCCAACCGACCACCTGTTCGCAGTGGTCGGACCTCGAGAGTGATGTCCTGCGACGCCCTGTAAAATTAGACATGAAGCTAGGTATGGTGGATGTCTTTCTTTCTTGTGCTCTGGCACCAGGCACAGTTTCTCCGCGTCCTGACCCGCGCCCTGAACTATCAGGATCACGTCCACTTCCCCGTCCCTTTTTACCCGCCTTCTTCATCTTACACGGAATATGTGACTTTAATATTTGAGTATGAAAACTTAACAGTATTTCTTCCTATTCTGCAACTGTGCAGAGTACACAGAATAGGCTGCTAAACGGCGGTGACACACACTGAATGGAAAATGTGACTTTAATATTTGAGTTTGAAAACTTAACAGTATTTCTTCCTAGTCTGCAACTGTGCAGAGTACACAGAATAGGCTGCTAAACGGCGGTGACACACACTGAATGGAATATGTGACTTTAATATTTGAGTTTGAAAACTTAACAGTATTTCTTCCTAGTCTGCAACTGTGCAGAGTACACAGAATAGGCTGCTAAACGGCGGTGACACACACTGAATGGAATATGTGACTTTAATATTTGAGTTTGAAAACTTAACAGTATTTCTTCCTATTCTGCAACTGTGCAGAGTACACAGAATAGGCTGCTAAACGGCGGTGACACACACTGAATGGAAAATGTGACTTTAATATTTGAGTTTGAAAACTTAACAGTATTTCTTCCTAGTCTGCAACTGTGCAGAGTACACAGAATAGGCTGCTAAACGGCGGTGACACACACTGAATGGAATATGTGACTTTAATATTTGAGTTTGAAAACTTAACAGTATTTCTTCCTAGTCTGCAACTGTGCAGAGTACACAGAATAGGCTGCTAAACGGCGGTGACACACACTGAATGGAATATGTGACTTTAATATTTTAGTTTGAAGACTTAACAGTATTTCTTCCTATTCTGCAACTCTGCACACTACACAGAATGTGCTGCTAAACTGCGGCGAAGCACACTGAATGGAATATGTGACTTTGATATTTTAGTTTGAAGACTTAACAGTATTTCTTCCTATTCTGCAACTCTGCACACTACACAGAATGTGCTGCTAAACTGCGGCGAAGCACACTGAATGGAATATGTGACTTTGATATTTTAGTTTGAAGACTTAACAGTATTTCTTCCTATTCTGCAACTCTGCACAGTACACAGAATGTGCTGCTAAACTGCGGCGAAGCACACTGAATGGAATATGTGACTTTGATATTTGAGTTTGAAGACTTAACAGTATTTCTTCCTATTCTGCAACTCTGCACACTACACAGAATGTGCTGCTAAACTGCGACGAAGCACACTGAATGGAATATGTGACTTTGATATTTTAGTTTGAAGACTTAACAGTATTTCTTCCTATTCTGCAACTCTGCACAGTACACAGAATGTGCTGCTAAACTGCGGCGACGCACACTGAATGGAATATGTGACTTTGATATTTTAGTTTGAAGACTTAACAGAATGTGCTCTAATCTGCAACTTTGCACACTAAACAGAATGTGCTCTAATCTGCAACTTTGCACACTAAACAGAATGTGCTCTAATCTGCAACTTTGCACACTAAACAGAATGTGCTCTAATCTGCAACTGTGCACACTAAACAGAATGTGCTCTAATCTGCAACTTTTCACACTAAACAGAATATTTTTTTTTTTTTTTTTTTTTTTTTTTTTCCCCCCACACCAAATAACCTGCTGCCCCCACACACAGTAGTCCTAAAAAGGACTTTTGGTTCTTTTTTTTCACAATTTTGGTTTTTTTCCTCCCTACACTGCCTTTCCCTTCCTATCCTCAGCTCTCCCTGGCTAAGACTGAGCCGAACTCGATGGTCAGGTGCTATACAGCACCCGACCACGGGTTCTGGCCAGCCAATCAGTGTAATGCCAGCAGCCAACATGGCTGCTGGCATTACACCGATGTCAGAGCCTCCCTGCACGTTTATTGGCTGCGCAGCAGCCGCAAAACGTGCGGGGAGGAGACCCGAACATGGCGGGCGAGCACATGCGGTACTCGTACGAGTACCGCCATGTGCCGAGCAGAGCGATGCTCGAGCCGATCCGAGCATCGGCCGAGCATGCTCGCTCAACACTACTAATTACTAACATGTCCAGAAAATTACACCTGCCCACCTTCTTAGACTGCTAAATCAGTTTCCACAAGTGGTGTGGAATAAATTCATGAGGGTGCATAATCATGTAAATCCTTTAAAACAAAGGCTTCCACTGAGAGGAGGACTTGAAAAGATGATAAGCAATCTTTTAAAAATAGAAAATGAAGTGATGCATCTTAGAACTGAGTTAAAACATAATGTAAAGTAAACTTTACATTTTAAAATAACAGGTAAAACTGTTTTTAATGTGCTAGGTCTGCTTAATAACCCTTATGAAGTACATCAAAGGTACACCAATGGTAACCAGCCCTGGTCCTCAGGAGCTACCAACAGTGCATGTTTTCTGGATACGCCTGGAAGAGCACAGGCACACCAATTAAAATGACTAACCTATTAAGCAGTCCATCTGTGCACCAACCTGGATATCTTGAAAAGATGCACTATTCTTAGCTCTTGAGGACCAACCCTGACACATATACATTTCTGAACTGGCGATTTACAATCCACACTGAGGTATTGGGGATTGAGAGGGCAAAGTATCATGGCTAATAAGGAAGCTGAGACCCCAATGTGATATTATGACAAGAATAGGAAAATGTGAGTGAGCAATTGTGAAGAAATATATTCTTTGTTTATGGTGTGCTTTCCTTCCTTTTTCTCTAGAAATATTTCTACTACTAGTAAGAAGGATCACATTTAGATAATATGCATGGGAAGCTGAGAGTTTGATAACTGTGAACCATATCCAGTCGTTCATCTCCAATTCATCATCTACTTCATTATGATTTGCATCATCCTCATTTAATCCCACCATTTCATGTATCATCAATGAGAGAATGAACTGACTTTCTAAAGACTGACTGGTCTTTTACAAGACTATGGATATAAGGTTTGGTTGACAATATCCATTTCTGGTTTGTGGGTGTGTCTGGGCCCTCTTTTATTTATTTGTGTTTTATTTCTCATATGTTTTTAGTAATTAATTATTAGTTGAGATGTTATTATTTATTTTGTTCTATTTTATTCTCTGACACCAATTTAAACATTTCCTATGATTTATAATGTGAGTATTTTAATTGTATGATATTCCTATTTGATTCTGGGTTCACCTTACCTTATCTGACCTTGTAGACACTTCTAGCTTTACCCAGACACATTCGTTTTGAATAATAGTATGATTTAGATTGCCCCTTGATCAAAAAATGTGTATAATTTGTAGAGGGTGATGGGAATTGTTTATGTAATTTATTAGGTTAATATAAGCAAACTAAAGTTAATCGTGCATTTGATAGTATCATTAATAAAGAAGAAGCAGATATTTTTGTGTCTTTAAACCTCAAGTACCTGGAAAGACAATCAATGTTTAATTAAAATCCCCATTCACAGTGGCATAACTAGTTATTGTAGGAACATGGTTCAAACATACTTTTTGGGCCCTCTATCACACAAATATTGTCACAATGGCATAACCTTGGATGGTGGGCCACAGTATCAATTTACCATCTGCACCCTCAATAGTTATGCCTTGTCCCATATGTTTCCTTTTTGGGAGCAGTTACTACAAGTTGCAGTAGGTTAATCTTATGAATGCCATGTGAGGGCAAAACCATGCTTAAAATAGCACCCCTGCAGGAAGACCAAGCCAGAACAAAATGTCTCTTGGCTTAATGAATAGCAGAACCTTTCTTGTTTGTGGTTTTTTTTTTGGGGGGGTTGTTCCTTTTAACCCATTTATTCTTTAGTGGTGGGGAACAAAAATGGAGCCTTATTTGTAAAGAGTGTTCATCCTCTTCACACCGATAGAAAGTCAAGTTAAAGTGACTGAGGTAGCCATTTGCATTTGCGAAAATACCAGAAATAATTGATGCAATGTGCATTAATATTCTATCACAGTCTACCTTAGAGGCCTAGTTATCCTGTGCTTCCTCTGTGGTGTGTCGGCTGGCATAGTTGCGGCCACCTCCGCATTGCTGACATAATGAAACAGGCTCTGGCTAGGACACCTGTTTATGGGCCTATTCTGTGTGGCCTAATTGAGTCCCGCCTTCTCCTGCTCCTTTATAAACCTCTCTGGACCTGGGAGTCATTGCCCTTACGTGGTGTTTCTGATATTGTCTCTTGCGCTCCGTTGTGACCAGAGCTCTCCTGAGAATCTGATCCGTGTATGACCCCAGCTTGTCTGACTAACCACATCGGTTCTGACCTGTGGCTCTGGATGACTAACTCACTCCGTGTATGAACCTGGCTTGTCTGACTACCCACATGAGTTCTGACCTGTGGCTGTGGCTAACTCGCTCCGTGTATAATCCCGGCTTGTCTGACTACCCACATTGGTTCTGACCTGTGGCTCTGGCTGACTTACTCTCTTCATGTAGTCCCCGGTTTGTCTGACCTCTGGCTGTCGCTGCCTATCACTCTGTGTAGTTCCCAGCTTGTCTGACCTGTGGCTTTGGCTGGCTACTGGCTCTATACTCTCCGAGCTTGCCTGACCACCAGTCTCAGTGTTTCATGATTCAGGTCTGCCCTCGCTCCCTGTTGCCTCTGGTCGTGTGGCCCAGGGTGGAGACTTGTGCCTCAGTTACCGTTCGCTCTGGTGTTCCACCTGCACCACGGTCCTAGTCTCCAGTACCTTGCAGTAGTGCAGTGCACAGCAGTGTGCAGCTCTGGGTAGGAGCCTTCGTCCTATCATTCTGTGTTCTGGGGTTGTGTGGGATAAACTATTATTACTGTACTTATTAATAAAGGTGGATTTATATATTATATTCATGTCTGTCCTTATTTCCCTGATTACCGTGACATATTCCACTCCAATATGGAGTACAAGAAAAGAGAAAGAACAACCAAAATCAGAAGAACAACCAAACAGATACATAAAAATAGAACATTATTTATAAAGCCACAATGAAGGTGTAATAAGAAATAAAAAAGTACAATAGACAGAAAGCCTGACAAAAGAACAAAACTCTCGACTACAATTAGAAAAACATGACAAGCTTGAATGCCAACTAGAGGAAAACATGGGGAGGGGAAAAATATAAAGTGGTGGACAAAGATGCACAGACATTACTATATATGAGCAACAGTTTTCATGACCCAGTATAAGTTGCAAAAAGCTTGGCTGTATATCTAAAAATAAACAGTGAAAGCTAGAAGTGCATTTAACATACTGCATATACGGTTACCCAAAAGTCCCTCTCAACCACAAAGTCAAATGAGCTAGTAACCCCAACCAAACAGAACTAATATAATTCAGTGACGGGGATGGTGATGTATGTGATGTAGCAAAACAGTACTTACCCATAGGGAGACAAGGCAATAAGATAGTTATAGCTATCCTGATAGTTTTAGTTTTTTTTTACCTCAATCCACCCTCAGGGACCCACCCCCATACCTCACCTGAAAGGTGCTTAATAAAGCACACAACAAGCATGATTCAGACCCAGGGAGAGCTTCAAAGAGGAGAGATAAACCACACATGACTGTAACGCTTGAGAGTCTGGGATTATGCTTGCACAGGATGGTTAGATCTGAGTGGAAGAAAACATCATCCAAAGGGAAAAGTTCAAGAAAAAACATGACAGCAGATACTCTTCCATTATACATAAGGGATAAGTAATGCAACCGAATATAAGCTAATAAAGGTGAGCATAAAAAATAAAGACAGCCAGTCATACAATCGTGTTAACCTGGCAAAGAGAAGATGTTCAATGGAGACCATCTGTCAGGGGCCTAGGAAAAATAACAAGGAGGATCAGGACACTCAGATCCCAAATCCCAGGAGAAAAGTACAGATGACTTGTTAAATTGATAGCAGTTTAGCCAGAAAACCCTATCTGATGAATGCATCACACTTGTGACCGGTGCTAAATGGTGAAAAAGACATAGAACTGGTCCAGGGGGCAGTCTCTAGTGCAAAAGAGAGTAGGGATCTCATGGAGAATGTCCAGACTGACACAATAGAAACATTCTAATATAAAGGGGAAGGAAATGTTGAAGGGATGGTGGGAAGAGAGAAGGAGAACACAAAGAAAAATAAGAGATTAGTTTAAAAACAAATAAATAAGAGGTTTAAGCATTTTCAAAGTTGAGATGAGGAAATCTCAATCACTCTGGTGTTGAGGGAGGCCCACTGGAACTTCTTTAGTTCATAGTCTTGAAGTCTATAGATTATATTACAAGGCCTGTTGTCACCTGAACTTTATCAGCGAAAAGCACAATGGGCCCTGTCAATTTTAAAAAGTGTAGGTGGATCTATTTGTAATAGTTAAATTAATAATCCTGGAAAGGTGATTTTAGGATCAAAGGTGGACTTGTTTATGTGGAGACACCTGAATCTTATATTGTGCCTCCTAGATCTGTTCTCTAGGTCTTTGACTTGGCTCTTAAAAGACCAAACCAAATCTCACTTTTCATTGATGTGCAAAATAGCTTGATCATGAAAAACAGAGGAATGTTACTATTTATTCTCTGTGTTTGTATCTCTGGTCCCTAAGGCTATGAGCTCCATACAGACTGACATCAAATCCTTCCAGAGTGTGCCTCTAAACTTCTCAAGGAGCTCTTTCATGTCCTGCTTAGATAGTACTCATTGAAGATCCCTTTGGGAAATAGAAATCAGAGATGGGATGGGGCATTTATATCTAGAACCTGAGAGTTGGGAATTGAAGGAGATGTGTGAAGGAAAAAGTAGAGAAGAGGTTGAAGGAGTAGCCATCATCTTGATAGCCCAAGAGATCCTTGCATTTTTCCTCTATAGTCATTGTATTCGTCTTGGCATTTTTCCAGTTGGTCATGACTTCATTTGTAGGACCAAAGGTGGCCAAATAAATGGTGTTTGAGTAGCTTTTAAATTGTGGTGGAACTGGGCTGAGACAATTCCACTTTAAAGAGGAAAGATCAAACTTGAAATAATTGGAACTTGATTTGTATAACAGATGAACTTTCTTGGGAATGTTTCATTCATACAGCAATCAGTTATTTCTATTTACACATTCTGAACTGGAATTTTGCTGTTATCTATAACTGACAGGAAAATATTAATACATTGGGATGGTTTTCATTGCCTTTTATAATCATGGGTGAGAATCTCTATGTATGACTAAGCTCATTCACAATGATAACAACTATTATTGTGTGTAGGTGAAATCTAAATACACACCTAAAATTGTGCACAGCAAAAGCAGACAGCTGAAGATATTCTGCCAAAAATATATATAAATTGATTTAAATGAGTGCTGTTTTAAGCACTCCTAACTAGTGTAAGTGCACCGATAAACACATTAAGAGCCACTTCTTTTTATAAGTATAGCCCCCTTTCAGGTTAAACAATCAAATATAACATTATGCATTTGTATTTTTCATCAAGTACTATGTACTTCAGGGAGTGGGTGTGGTGGCACAGGCAAGATAACAGCTTGATCACTTGCTGCTCCCACAGACAACATTAAGCTTTGATTCCAGCACAAATAAACCGTCTATCCACAACTTAGTAGATACATTTTAGTTCATAGTACTATTGAGGAGTAAGTGTATTTTTACCACGTAGTAAGGAATGAGTACATTTTTAGTGGTTTAGAAAAAAGTGAGGAAAGGTCTTTCATGCTGAGGCAATATTATCTTCGTTTGTGCCATAAGAGATCTTGCCAATCAGCATTTAGTGCATCTATTCCTGGATCATATCATTAACTAAATATCAATTTTCTAGTAAAACCACATTTAGTACTAAAGAGAAGGAGCCCTGTATCTCTTTTCTGGTGCCATTCTTAACTCATTACTATAAATAAATGCAAGCAATGTAACCCACTATCCATTAATGTTTTTGAAAGATTTGCAAATAAATGGACACGTTAAAGGAGGACTATACTGATAGGAGCTTGTGAGTTTTATGTATAAAGGCAAAGAAGAGCAATTTTGGGGCAAACTACATGTATTTTCGATGATAAATAAAATGTCTTACAATTCCATTTGATTTAAGTGGGGCTTTTTTAACCCTTTGCATGACAGAGAGGTCTCCAATGTATTGTGAAGCCATTGGTTGGAGACCTATTTATCATTCAAAGGTTTAAAATCTCAACTCAATTGGATGCTTTAATTATCCTGTATGTGTATAGCTGAATGTTGTATGAAGGTGTCCTACTTAGGTAAGGCCACACACACACACACACACACACACACACACACACACACACAGAGTAAATGTGCATTACCACAATTTAATATTACACCGTTCCCTTAACTCCTTGCATGCTAGAGAGATCTCCAGCTAATTGCTTTGGAATCCAATGCCTTACACATGCCTCTGGTCTTTAGAAGGTTAAAATACACTCAAAGGCACATGACAATCACATACAAATCATGGTAAAATACATGCAAAACTGTGTCTGCAGATGGCTTCAAAGCATTTTGAAACATGGTTGAGGCATTTATTTCAAAATACATTAAGGGTGCAGAGTGTATAACTAATATTAAGTGTTGCAAATAAGCTTTTGGCAGATACTTATACTTTTCCAGTGCTTCTCTTTGATGCGTCTATCATCTATGACAGAGCAATCGTCTCTAAAACTTGTTGGTAAAATATTCTCTTGGCATATCTCAATCAAATTACAACCACTTTGATACTTCACAGAATAAATGGAACCTTTTTGTTCATTTCCGAATTGTGAACATTCAAATTGTATTTCTGTACAGTGCATGTGTGGTGGTTACACTGCAGGACTCTGGGTAATGCAATGTAGAGTGTGTGATACAGTGAATAGGACACTTTTAGTTTCCTCTCTCTTTCTGTAGCTCACAAATCATTTTCTGTCCCTTTACAAATATTCTTCCACCTTCAAGAGGTTAAAAGCCCAATTTAACCCTATGAGGATTTTTATTTGTCCCTATTTTGCGGTTGGTTTGCAACAGAATTTTTCTAGTTCTTCATAGTACATCAGCCTAATTGTTACTGACCTGGGTATTATGGCATTAGTAGCCTGAACACTACAAATGTATATTTAAGGTGAAAGTCCCCAAATCCCCATTGGATTAAATGGTGATTCTAATCCATTGAATTCTAAAAAGGTCTCATACACATTGAAATGAGTACCTTGCTAACATTCAAGAGTTTAAAAGTGCTATTTATAGCAGCCAGGATTGTTAAAATTGTTATTTATCCCTATGGTGCTGTTGGGTTGCTACAGAGTTACATATCTTTAATTTATTGAATATGGTCCTGACTCCAGCTCTTCAGGGTCAGAAAAGAGCTGGATTTAATACCATCTTCATACAAATATGTGTCATTTTACAGATAGTACATACACAAAAAAATACCAACATCCTAGTTCAGAGTAAACTTTCGTAATAATGTCTGTGTAGCAATGTATATTTTGCTCGGCTGAGGTTGATGAGATTTGTACTTCAACAAGGAATGGAGGGCTGCAAATTGCCAACCCCTGCCATATTCCATCATAAAAAAAGAATATAAAATACATTTGGGGGTAGTAATAGGATTCTGCTCTAAAAAGGCACACATACTATTTTTGTGTGTCCTGGTCATACCTAATAATTATGTATAAAGTTATCTACACTGAGAATTCTCCCCTTTGTACCACTTCTGTCAATGGAAGGACAGTGGAGGATTTTGTAGGCAGTTTTGGGTGTGTTGTTTCACATTAGGAACTAATATGTCAGAGATGAATCTGAGTTAAATAATTCAAATTTCATGCACACGCTACATGCGAGACGTTCAGGCACAAGGAACATTGTAACAATATCAGAGTGTATGTGCAAGTATGCAATACAGTATTATTACAATCTGGTACATATGTGGAGGTACAGGTCCAAGTGTAAAAAAATTAACTGCTCTGTCAGATTCATACATTTCTTCCTATTATATAGCTAACTGTAAGTGAAACTGCTCCACTCAGCAGTTACTGAGTTAAGGAAAATGTACACTAAAGGAACCATCTGTTTGTTCACACCAGAAATAAGCGTGTAGGTACAAAGCACAGAGGTCTTATTATTTCATCATCTGTTCCCATATTAAGGCTTTTATACATTGGCTGCTCAATGAAGCAAGACAGAAGGATGAGAACTGTAGCCAAATAAAATTGCTTTACACAAGAGGTGAAAGGAACATATTATTGAAAATAACTTGACAGAAGAAACAAAAAAAACAAAACAGCTTATGATAAGATGGATGGAAGAGAATGTTCTTCATGTCTATGTTAAAAAAAACAAACATGACTGCGAGTGGAAATGCAAGGAACAGCCAATGAGATTGATTTCTTGCCCAATGGCTGCCTCATGCCAATTTACTAAGATAACAGCTACAATTTTCCCATTAATGCTGCTTGCACCAAGGAGAGGGCGATGGAGTAGTTGATGGGTGTCCTGAGTGTTATTTTTCCTCTATGCCTTTAGTTTTCATTTCTGCATAAGGTACAGTGATGTTTTCTCCTGACTAGGGAGAACCATCAGACAAGGTCTGACCTCTGCCTTAAGTGAGAGAAAAAACAAACTAACTAGGTCACTTCCTTCTATGTCAGGCGCAGGAATAGATGTAATAAATTTACCTCTCACAGTTGTTTTTCATTTTCCTTATTTTATTAGCTTTATGACCTCTTTTCGAAAGAAACTCAGTTCATCTACTACCATTCCCTAAGCCTGTTACCCTCTTGTTTTAGAAGGTGACCTCTGGTCTAGTGCTTCCACTTCTCAGAAATACAGTACAGAATGCTTCTTTTCTGTGTTTTTGGCTAAATTCAAAAATGTATCATATATGCTTTACGCATATGTCTGGGCCTCAAGGTGCTATGGAACTAAAACCTACATCAAACTAATTTGTTCTTTTAAATTTGTGATTGGCTTGATTGCTTTGAAAAAGCGACCTTGTACTGCAAAACGTGTAAGCGTATAACCCAGTACATAAATGTTTTAGCCATTTTTTATATTACAGTACATATCAGTAAATATGGTATTCCAGACTCATGGGGATAGATTGACAAAGCGGTGATAAAGAAGCGATAAAGTGGAGATGACTTCTCTAGTTTATCACTTCTCCAATTCCTATGTTATTCTATGGAGCCTATGCACTTAGATTGCTTCAGCTTTGGAGATCATAGTTCACAGGCTGTATAGAATAACATAGGAACTGGAGAACTGATATCCATGGAGAAGTCATCTCAGCTTTATCACTGCTTTATTACCACTTAGTGACTGTTCCCCATCATATTCCTGTGACACTTAACTGAACTTGCAGCATGAAATGCAGGTTGGCAACCTTCTTCTTGCAGCTCCTAACAAGTCTGTATCTTCTTAGCTATGTGGAAATCATCAAAACATCTATAACATTTGGCAATGATAGAAAAGGAGGTCTCAAAGCACTATTCATCCCCTCAAATAGCAGTTGGGCAGAATGTAATAATACAATTTGGTGAAGAAAAAAAAAAAAACAAAACATGGATTGGAATGCTACATCTGTCTAATACCAATTTACTAAGCTAGCCAGGGCAATAATTCTCCCCTTAAGCCTCTTGCACCAAGAGGAGGGCAATAGGAAAATGCAGTGCTTTTCAGGGCATTCCTTATCTCTATACCTTGATTATCATTATGCAGTAAATAAAGGACATATTAACTTTACCCCATTTTCTTGCACAAGCTTTGGAGAAGGCATACGGGTCTTGCTGGCATCAAAGTCTTAACAACATCAGAGTATGTCTGCTGGTATGCACTAAAGTGATCATACACTCTAGTGCATATCCTGAAGTGCAGGCACACTGGTGATAGAGGATAACGCCAGCAGAGCTGTGCTGTAAAAATTATATCTATTGGGGAGATTATTCAGCATCAACCAGTCATAGTAAATTTTGTAGGGAGTAACCCCCTTCAACCTAAACTTTTAATAAAATATCAGTGACTCAGTGAGTAAGATATACTAAAGGGCATATTGGCATGGACAAATTACAAGCAAATCAAGCTGGAAACAATAGATTTCAAAAGAATTAATATGTATAGCTTGTATAAAAGAATGAAGAGGATTGACAGAAACATTTAGATATAATAAGGGATTTAATATAGTTCAGGTGGTGAGCATTTTTAGAAAAGTAATCCTAGAACAAGGGGTGATGATCTAAAGGTAGAGGGTGAAACATTCAGAATTAATGTGTGTACTGATCTACAGAATGAGTGATGCACTTATGGAACAACCTCTCAGCAGAGGTAATAGGGAATTCACTAATTTCTAGCATACACATGAATCTATTCCAAAAAGTTCTGTATGTAAGATTGTATATTTTAATTAGATAGGAAAATTAGCAGAACGGATGGGTCAGTTTATTTGTACCTGATATCAAAATTTGCTTCTGTGTTTCAATGTTACCTATAATGCCCACACTTACTAACATTACTGAAAAGATATGGACCACCTATAAGATGCATAGGCTGATGGCTGGGTTCAATGGAAGCCTTGGGACCTGGTCTATCACTTTGATGACTAAGTGCACAGTCAGGGTCATGGTGTAACTTTCTTGAAACAAAAGTAAATGTGATATGTTGTCTCACTATGCTCCCCTATTGCCATTACATTCTGGAGTGTTGCTGGAATGTATTATGACCTAATGTCCTTAAAATATTGCCACAATGTAGTAGAATCCTATGGCTGACTACTCAAACATTAAGGCCTTGTTAGAAATGGAACTAATGTAGTGAGCAGTATTGGTTGAAAACAGCTGACATGTTCAAAATGCTATCCCTTAGTGTCACAAATTTCAGAAAACAATTCTCCTAAAGTGTAAGCCTCCTGGTGCTCAGACTTAATAAAGGTAGTTGAAAACAAACCACAAAAGCAGAGAAGAAAAAAAGGCAAAAAGTCAGCACTCACCCATATATATATAATTAGGCTGACCATACCTCACCTTTAAAAAGGGACACACATGAAAAATGCATACTAAAGGGTTGCTTTGATTTTGGTGCACTCCTGAAATATGCCTATTTCCTATATGTCACTTTTTAAAGGTGAGGTATGGTCAGCCTATATATAATCTGCTCCTTTATTGGGGATATATGGTACAAAAGCATGACGATTAAAAACTAATACAAATATCTATTTAAGATGTGAAAAAGGTGGCTATAATGAACTATATTCCCAATACAGAATACAACAAAAGGATAGCATGTATACAGAATATTCAAAGCACTTTGTCAAGGCATCCATGATATCCATTTATGGCTGCCATGACAAAGAGCTGGTCAAGCACAAAATAGCTGTCAGTGTTTGTCTGAATGTGGAAACGCCAGCTATCCATCTGATTGCCATGTTTTTTGTAAGTGTATGCCCAATAAAGAAGCAGATTTTATGGGTGAGTGCTGACTTTTTGCCTTTTTTCTTCTCTACATTTATAATTTCCTTGAAATATTGGTTGCACGTATCCATTAAATTGTATTCTGCCTGCTCCCCCTACCGCTTCCCTCCTATTTTTTGCTTTTTGTTTCCCTCCCTGATATGAATATGAAACTGCAATGAATAATAAAAAAGCCTTATTTAGATTAATGTTAATTTGCAGAATTCTAATTTCTTCAAAATTAGTTGACTCAGAATTGTACTTGTTCAGCTTGCTGAATAGAAACATAGAAATGTAGAATTTGTAGAATTTGATGGCAGATAAGAACAATTTTGGCCTATCTGGTCTTCCAATTTTCCTACAGTAAAAACCTCAAACCTTTTTTGGTCCTTGGTCTTTTCTTAAGTTAAGGACAGCCTTATACCTATCCCATGCATGCTTACATTCTGTCACTGTATTAACTTCTACCACTCCTTCTGGTAGGCACTTTTATTTCATAAATACTTCAGTTATAAGGTAAGATTTAAAAAAAACAATTTGGATAGAAGATTCTCTTTAACCCCTTCCCGACAATGGACTTACCAGGTATGTCCCTCAAAAACTGTCACTTAGTGACAGAGGACGCACCTGGTAAGTTCCGGAAGTCCGGGTCTCCATTTGGCTGCACGCCGGTTGGGGACTCCGGAATCATTTAGTAAAAAAAAAAAAATGTTAGCCAGGGCGTTAAGGTGATATCCGCGTACGAACGTGGCTGTCACTAAGGAGTTAAAAGGTATGATATATGTTAATGCACCTATATATCCGTTTTGCAAATATTTTTGTGCATGCACTTTCAAGATTGGAGGGGTCTCTTCATTGTCTGGTGATCAAGTGGTTAGACATTTTGGAATATGTTGTTGGACTACAATTTCCATTATCCTTCACCAGCCAATGGTTGATAGAATATGTTGGGAGAAGCAGTCCAGCAGTAGCTTGATGACCTCAGGTTTCCCACCCCATTGTAGGGTAAGCATGCTGATAATGTCAATGTATAACCCTTTAATCCAACACTAAAATTAAAATACAGGTACCGTAAAACAAAAACAAAAAAACATACCCCGGTCCATTATCATTTTGCACAGAGAAACCACTCCATCTATAACCTTAAAATCAAACATGTACTCAGGGGGAACTTCAAAAATACACAGGAGAGAAAGATATTTGCAACTAAGATGATCAGTTTTTCCATACCAAACACATTGGACTAAATAAGGACTTGGGAATGGATTCCTTGCACATTACCAAACCTTTACATAATATTTCCTTCTATTTATTTTGTTTTAGTACATGTTTACCCATCTTTCTTATAATGTTTTTTCTCTCTCACTCTCTGTCTCACTCTGTCCACCCCACTCGCATTCCTCTGTTAAGAACTTTAGGTGATTTATGACTTATCACTTGTGCATTCCTTAGCAAGGCTTTTAATGTAAAGGTTTCAATTTTTTAAAACCAGCATGCTTTAGACTTCAAAAAGGGAGCATTGCTCTTGAAAGCTTGTCCCTAAAATTGAATGTTAGTCCAGTATTATTATATACTTCGATACTCATTCATTTGACATCTACACCACTGGACTACTGGACTAACAGCTATCCTATATACACATACACACACACACTAGGGTGACCACATTTCCGTTCTGCTATTCCGGGACATGTGGTCACCCTACTCCTCTTCATCTCCACATTGCCCCTTGATGCCCTACCTTGAGTCCCTGGTAGTCTAGCGGTGTGGAAAGTGCTCTGTGCCTCCTCCGACACAGAGCTGAAGCTCCCGCGCGCTGTGCTCAGTAATGCAGAGCGCTGGGAGATGATGTCATCTCCCAGCGCTCTGTATTACTAGAGCGCTTGCCTCCAGGAGATCAGCTGGATTGCCGCCCTGGATGTCAGCCTGCAAACGGTGTGTCACATCATGAACGCCGCGAGGGAGCGCTGATTTATGCTACCAAGCGCTCCCTCGCGGCATCCATGATGTGACACACCGCTTGCAGGCTGACATCCAGGGCAGCATATATAAAAAAAAAAAAAAACACAACAAACACAGGGAGGTCACTGAGAGAGTGACTGTGTGTGCTGCTGTGTGGGTGGCTTGGCTTCATTCCGGGACACTTCATTGTCCCGATGGGAGATGACCCGGGACGCGGGACATAGGCTTAAAATAAGGAACAGTCCCGGACATTCCGGGACCTGTGGTCACCCTAACACACACACAAACACAGACAGCAAGAGAGACCGTAGACGAGAGCTGCTAATCTCATCTTCTTTCTAGATATGACATTTAAAACAGAGCTAAAGTGCTACTGTTCTTGCATTTTATGCCGCTATATATAGCTCATGAAAAGTATGACTTGTACTTCACTGTTACAGCATTGCACTTAGCATGTCTATATTGAGAATGCACAGTAATATCTTTATGTGGCAATAAAATATAGAAAAGAAATAGTAACACTATTATATAAAGAGATGGAAGTGCCGCATCTCTAAAAGGTACTTTACAGTTTATTTTCTAGTCAAAAAGAAGCTAGAAGCCTAGTCCAGGATAGGATATAAAAGTGGCAGCTCTGCTTAGTGGAGAATAATTCCAATTTGTCAGAGAAAGCACATGGAACAAATTTTAGGCAAGAGTTACCAAGGTGAAATAAATAATACGGCATTCTGTCAGTTAAAGGGCTCAGTAAGTCATAAGATGCTTTGAGGCCCAGCGCCGTGAGGAAAGCTACAGCCATAAAACACAACTGGATCCTATTATATCAAGAATATGGTTCAACAGCACAAGGAAATATGCCGGTTCTTTAAAGGGGAAGATCCTCTGTAATATTGAACATGTTCTTGATCTTTAATATTTTTGAGTGGCAGAGAGATGTGAAATTACATTTTCTTGAGTCCCAATTTCTCCAATAAATTTGCTCTTCTTATGAATATATTGACCTTTTCACAGAAGAAAATTGGTACGATTCTCGAGCAAGTCATGTGAACCATATGGGACAAATAAACATTCACAAAATTTTAATTTTATCAGATTGTGATTTTTAACCCTTTGAGTCCCAGTCAGGTACGTAATGCATTCCTTTGCAAGGCATTGTGTACCCCTTCTGCACCCAAAGGGTTAATGGGGCAATGCTTAGCAATACAATGGAGACCAATCTAGCATTCAAGGAGTTAAAAGCCCCATTTAAATCTGTTTCATTTCTTTTATGCATAAGGCCCATAGACTGCTACGCATGACCCTTTGAACTCTGTGCACATTGTGATGGACATGTACAAAGTGAGGTAGAGCATACCATGGGCTAATATTAAAGAGACACCATCACCTAAATCTTTGATGACTTTGACAGAGCTGTCAATATCACGTGTGGTGCATTAGCAATTTTTATTTAGGAAACTAATTTTAGTTATTTAGATTTCTAGAGGATTCTAATTAAGCTATGCAGTGCAGTTACTTCCTATCCTAACCTTGCATTAGCTCCCTCATTCATTTGAATCGCCCCTAGAACTGAAAGAGTAAAATGTAATTGAGTGGGGGAGGTAATTTAGGGCTAGAACAGGAAGTGCCTGCATGGTATGTTCTTAATCTACTAAAACAAATAATTCAAAACTAGTTTTCTAAATTAAAATTTGACAAATATACCATATAGGTGACTTTTAAAATTACCAAAGTTGTTTTTAGGTGATAATGTCCCTTTAAAGCATGCAAAATGAGTGCTGATGCACATGTAAAGTGATATATACTCATAATTGTACATACAAATGTACAACTCCCCAAGTACACAACATCAACTCATTTATTTCACCCCTGGAGCAGGGTGTTAAAAAAAGTTTTGCACTTGGTTTCTGTGCCCAGTTTGAAAATAACCTGAGGAACAGCATGCAGAAGAGCATGGCCAGAACTGTCCACATACCACATTGCCCACTCCTTGGCTGCCATTTTAGCACATACTTTGTACGCAGTCACTTAGTGGGCCTAGGACATGCCATGGAATTGTTCTTTTAGTTGAAACAACCTCTGAGTCTTTGTGAAAGAATAAAGATTGTTCAAACCTCAGAGCCATTATTTGATTTAGATTTTATGAAATGGTTATGCATAACTGCTTACACATTCATGGGATGAGTACTTTCCTCAAAGGAATTTGACTACTTTTTCAAATTCATTTTAGACATTGTGTAGGGCATGTACGTATCTGCCAGGGCAGCCCACTTTTACTTTTTACATGTTTGATTTAAAATCATGTATTTTGTTCCAGAAAGTCCTGAACATTAGCCTGATGTCTTTCCCAGAAAAAAGAAAAAATGTTCTGCCAATTTCCTCTGAAATGCCCATACACTTTCCCCTTGACACAAACAGAGGATCATTTTTAGCATACATAGCTTAGTAAACATGTGTTAGGCAGGTACAGTACAGAATCCTATTGATACATCTCCATCCTCCTGTCCCTTTGACCCCTCCAATCCAGAGCTTTGTGTCACATTGCTTTGTTGGGGAGATTTGTAGGATTCAAAGGGTTAAAACAAGCAAGTTGTGGCAATGCCCTAATTTTTGGTAGCCTCACTAGTAAAAATAACTGCTGACAGTCATATTTTATTTCTCTGGTAATTATGAAAGTGTATGGAACACAATCTGGGCTACTTGCCTGCCCATCAATATGGTGGTATTATTGAATGTCAGCTTTACTGCCATTCAAGTCAATATCAGTTAGCACCACTCATCTTATGATGGTGGGAATTTATAAATTACTGTGCAATTTCTTGGAACTAATGAATATATTAATTCAAATGGCTCTTAATCACACATTTTCAGTGACTTGTTGTTTGTCAAATTATGTCATCTTTTTTCCCATTCCAAAGATGAATCATAAATGTTAATGGACCGAAAAGAATTTGCTTTCTGGACAAAATGACCTTATTATTCTACAAAGCTTTGTCAATATCTCCTTTTACATTTTGAGTGTCAGATGGGTGTACAATGCATTTCTCATCAATTCACTCTGTACAGAGTCAGTTTTACATCCCTAGGCAAGGCACTCTAGGCAATCTTAGTTCTGCCCATGCCACACCCCCATTCCTCACATGACTGCCCCCAGTCTCATCCTCAGTTTCCTGGCACTGAAATTTCCCTTGGCCCATAACAGCCAAGCATGCAAAAACCTTTAATCTCTTGGTTGCTAGAGAGAGTTCCAACATATTGCTCATTAACCCCTCAACAGCCGGCAGAGTGTCCGGCGCGGCTGACACTTAATGATCACGGATTTTTTTTCTTTTTTTCAAAAAATGGATTCAGGGGTCCCTGAGTGGGGACTCCTGAATTCCATGACGTTTCAGGAACGCCATGGGTCCTTAATGCAAGTTTACCCATGATGGTCCTTGCACGTCATGGGTCCTTAAGGGGTTAATGAGTTGGAGATCTCCCTAGTATCCAAGGGGGTATAAGACTGGTGCATGGACATGGAGAGTGATCTGGTCATCCCCTTAATTCAGCTGTGCTCCTCAAAATTTGGATCTCTAGGCAGTTGCCTACTCGGCTTATTGGGAAATACAGCCCTGATTGTCTACCATTCAGTGGGTTACTCTTATTTACACAAATGAGAGAACAATGATTGGGAGCAGGATGTTTCATGAAGGGGTAACAACCAAGATATTTCATATAAAGTACTGTAGTCAATAACAGGACCACTTTTAACCTTTGAGTGCCAGAGGGGTATGCAACTAATTACAAAGTGTACACCACTCGCACTCAGAGAGTTAAGAAAAAATTCTCACTACACTCAAAGGGTTAACCTTCAAAGGATGTTTGGGTTTTGTTTTTTTCCCACACAGTGAATTTGTTTTAGAAAATGGAACAAAAGTGAGAATGAAAACCAAATTAATCAATATTTTATTCAAAACAGGAAAAGTTTTACAGACACTTGTGAAAGAGTTAGCGTTAACCCTTTTAGTGTCAAGAAAATAGACGAGACTGGTAGGGTTAAAGTGATGATACTTGTATTGGCTGAGTAGCTTTACAAACTTTCAAGATGACTTTTGTCTCTTCATCAGTCATGTTATAGAATGAAAGCTGAATACCCCAGGTATACTGTATATACAAAATGCATGAGATAATTGTACACTCATGACTACTGATTTATTTGAATTCCACTGGAGGTAAAACACTTATCACCACTGTCTGGCCAAATGGTATAATATTTATTTCCCTTTTGATATGTTAATAGCTCAAGTAAATTCAGTGTGTGGAGAATTGTAACTTGTAGCTAAAATTGCCAAGTATATTGAATTTATTGGTTAAAATATGTTTATCGTGTGCAATAATATGACATACATTCCTTGTCAAGGTTCAGCTACAGTTCAGAGTGTTAAACATAGTCATCAATTTATATTCCCAGATCTTTCTGTCTCTCTGGGTCTGAAAGTTTCCCATCGGTACAGCAACCATGAGATCTTTGAAGCTGTGACTAGTTTTGGACCTGTGACAATTCATCTGCTTTCTTGTCCTGTCTTGCCTGCGTATACTCCTGTGTTTGGACATTTCACAAACATGATGAGGTAAAAAACATTGGAGGATCTGCAGTAGAGTTTGCCCTTGATGTTGGTTTTGGTATGGACACCTTATCTGTGGTACACAGTACATATAGGTTCCACATCTGTTTTGTAGACAGGTAGATGTACCATTTTCTGTCACATTCTTAAGGGAGCGCTTATCAACAGTTATTTCAGATTGGACTGCTTGTTATAGGAGAGGAGAAGAGATATTGAGAATTTAATTTTTATTCTGTCGTTATGTAATATTGTTTGGTGCTGTTTTGTGATTTTGAGCAGAATGTCAAGCTGGGGGTTGTAGGTGACTAGTAATGGAACTCTGTTCTCTTCTTATGGTTATTTGTGTTTCAGTAGATTCTTGGTACACTGGTAGTTCCTGAATGTGGGTGTCCTTGACCTTCGTGCTATATCTATGAATGATAACATTTCCCCTGAGATGTTTAAGATGTTTATCTTGGTCAGGAGTCTCAGAACATATGCAGTTAAGTAAAGGTCTGGTTGTAAATAATATCATTTTTTGTGTGTGCCTGTTATGGAAACTGCCATTTCTGTTGGTTTGAGGTACAGAGATCTTCATATGGAGTTGTTTCTAATACCAACAGTGAAATCCAGAAAATTAATTTGCGTAGGTGAAAGGCTGAGTTTGAGGTTAATTGTGGGATAGAAAACATTGTAATATTTGTGAAATGACAAAAGTTAATCTTCATTGGAAGTCCCAATAATTAGGATATCATAAATGTAGTGGAGCTAAACCAGAGTCTTTATTTGGCTTGTGGGTAAGAACTCCTCCTCAAATTTTGAATTAATAGGTTGGTGTATTGTGGGACCATTTGAGTTCCATGGAAGTTCCCATCTTTTGTATGTATAGTTCTTGTCCAAATGGGAAATCAGTTTGGGTTTTAAAATACTTCCCACCCAGCCAGAGAAATTTTTCTGCGACTGTGCCATTTCCACATTGTTTTGGTCTTCCAAGATTTTTTCATTGGGTATTTTAGGAAGCATATAGAAGTATCCCACTCTTGGGTCTCCTGGAATGATGGCTTTCAGGTAGTCTCTAATATTAGGGAAGCCCTTTCTTAATTTTTAATCACTTTTGTGTACACAGAGATTACTGTAGTGTCTTTCATTCATAAATTGCCTGTGTGCCTCCTCTGCACAACTTTAGAGAATAAGCTTTTATGACAACTTAGGTTTCTTCATCATGCATTTCAGAGAATGAAAGCTGAATGCTGCAGTTATATATATATATATATATATATATATATATATATATACAAAACACATTATGTAAATTGTACATTCATTACTCTGGGAAATGCAAGTTCCTGATTAATTGATTCCACTGGAGATTAAACTCTTATCACCAGTGTCTGTGTAAATTATCATTTAGACTCTTGTAAAAGCATCTCTTTTTAGCTATCTAAGTAGTACAAGGTTTGTTTCCCTTTTAATGTGTGTGGGGAGAGTTTGTAACTTGCACAAATGTAATCTGTATAGTGATGGCATGTTAAAATTGGCTCTGTCTCACAAAGAAATATCAGCTTTTTAAAATGTATCCAGTGGCAGTGCAGGCGGAGTAGGCACCAGAGGCAAACATTCAAGCTGCTTCCCTCTCAAACCTGCAATTAATGTCTATTAACCCTATTAACTGTTCAAATGACCTGACTCATCAGTGTCCAATGCATTGCTCTTTGATACTTTCGACTCCCTTATGAACTGTACAAAGCTTTTAAGTGAAAAAATAATCTCTTTTCCTCTGCTTCTCCAAGTTGTGGGCAGGGCGGGAGTCCATGGGCATTTTAGGGCTTGTTGATTCTCTTCATTGTGTTTAGTGCAATTTATTAACTAAAAATATTTCTATACCTTACGGTTGCTATAGGGAAAACATTAAGGACTTGTTCTCATTAAAGTCATGCACTTGTAGAGGTGTAAGTGCTAATATGTCCATAAGGTGTTTGTACATAAGCACAGGTATATAGATTTCAAGGGAAAAAGGCTGCACAGTGTTAGCGATTAGAGTAGAGTAGAGGGGATACAAATGAACTCACATGAGTGATGTAAAGATGATACTGTTTAATGGCTAACTGAGAACATAGATAGCTCAAGCTTTCAGGACACTAAGGTCCCTTCATCAGGCATGGGTTAACCCATTCCTAAAATAGGGACCCTAGTGTCCTGGAAGCTTGAACTGTATATGTTCTCAGCTAACCAGAAAAAGGTATCACCCTTACATCACTCTTGTGAGTTCTTTGTTACAAAAGTACTATTGTAAAAGCCCATGTACACAGGCCAAGGTTTGGGTGATATTAACCCTTTGAGTGCCAGAAGGGTACACAACGCATTGCTTTTGCAATGCGTTGCATACCCCTCTGGCACTCAAAGGGTTAAGAGGCCAGTCCTGCTCTGCATCCTGCCGCCGACGCAGTCATGCACTGTAGAGACTGCCTGAAAGCACAGAATGCTCCCAGCACAGAACTCCCAGCATTCTGTGCGTTTGGGCAGTCTCTACTGCACATGACGGCTTCTGACAAACATCCTAGCAAATTATTTTATAGGATGTTGAACCCTGAGAGCTAGATTTAAAAGCCTATATATTCGTGCACCAGTAAGTAGAAGGTTGTAACCCATCTATAGAGATGGTTTTAATTGCACCACTTTATTTTTTGACCTGGATAGCTGTTTAATTTCCTTAAAGCAAAATTAACACTTCTTAATAATAAATCCCCACTTATTTTACACTGGCCATAAAATAATAATGGCTCCTATGGATTTTGCTCTTGAACCTTTTGTTTATGACATAAGCTCTTCAATCAGCCTTGGATATCATGCCCATGGATGTGAACATGACAGTTGCTGACAGCTTTTTCAACCAGAAGGTTACACAATTCATTGCAATGCAATGCTTTGCATACCCCACTGGTTGTTAAAGGATTGAAATTAACACATAGTGATATGAGTTCAGGTTATAGTGGTCCTGCTGGCAACTGCCATGCCTGTTTACATGGATATGACTTCCATTCCAGGACTGGTTAAATATTTTTTTATCTTGGACAAAGGCGCAAGTTCAAAATTCACTTTTGCCATTATTAAGGATGGGGGGAAGTACATTTTTTCAGCTGAAATGTTCATGGAAACAACAATTTGCAGAGAACCCACAAGATGTCTTCATTTTTGTTAACCCCAAGAAATTTCCCCAGGGGTGTTAGACTAAATATATGTGGTTAAGGCTATATCCGTGCAGTAGGACATGGATAGTAGTTCATTATATGTGGTTTTATGGATGCTGTAGGACAAGGCTGAAGTTTAGTATATGTTACGCTATGGCTACTGTGGGACAAAGCTTGGAGGTTAGTATGTATTGTTCTATGGCTGCTGTGGGACAATAATGAGGGTCAGTAGGTATGGGTCTATGACTGCCATGGACAAGGCTAGAGGTGAGTATGTGTACCTACACATACAGGTACCACTACACAAGGCTGACAGGGTTAGTATGTGTGGTTCTATTGCTACTTTGGGACAAGAATGGAAGTCACAGCAATAGTATGCAACCTGCGGCCAGACTACAGCACCCATAATTAACCACCAGCTGAATGATGGTGGAAACAGATGGGACTTGTAGTTTGGCAGCAACTATACTAGATCCCCATATACTGATCACAGGCTTGTCCCACTGCACTGATAGCCATAGAATCCGTACTAACCACCAGCCTTGTCCCACTGCACTGGTAGCCATAGAACCCATATTGACCCCCATAGACCTACACATACTGCCCTACCAGCATTGTCACATTGTCTGGTAGACAGGATCAGCAAAGCGAGGCTCCCAGATTCTGACAGACTACAGCTATTATGGGTGTTGTAGTCTGACAGCAGCTGGGTGTGCCTCACATTGACCATCTTGGCTGCCCGATAGTGAGAGAATTATGTGTGGTTCTGTGGCTACCGTGGGACAAGAGTAGGGGTTTATTTATTTATTTATTTGTTCAGACAATATTTTACCAGGCAGAATACAATGAGATTTCTCTTATTTCCAAGTATATCCAGAAGAACTTTTACAGTAAAGTTACACATTTACACAAATAGAGAAACAATATATATGCACACTTATAAACATAAACATACATATATTCCAAAAATGATATACAGTTGCATATTGTTTTTAGATACAAAAAGCAGTTATTTTTAGGAATTTTATACTGAGAGAAGATCTGATTTTCTTGGGTAGGTGATTCCATGTTTTTGGAGCTCTGAATGAGACAGTAGATTGACCAGTTTCTTTCTTGTAGTGTGGATTGCTCAGTGAGTTTTAAGCAGTGGAGTGGAGGTTATAGGTAGTAAGAGCTGGAGTGATCATACTGTTCAGGTAGTCTGGCAGCTTTCCAGAGAGGTGGTTATAAACCAGGTAAGAAAGGTGAAGGGTATCTAGATTCAAGTGGTATCCACTTTAGATCTTTAAACATATCACAGTTATGGGCAGTATAAGATAAAGAGGAATAATGAATAATACAATGTCAAGTTTACCAAGATGGATTTGTGGTGCCAGAAATGGATTTACATCCCAGGCTCCCCTAGGCAAGGTACTTTAGGCTCCCTTAAGTCCACCAATGACCACTCTCTTGTTCCTCACATGGCCCTACCCCTAGGATGTCTCTTTAATCAAGGGTTGTAAAGAGGTATAACTGAGATTGTTCTGACCAAACCCACAATTCAGAATGAGGTTGTGGCTAGCACAACTGAGGTGCCCCCTCAAAATTTGGAGGTCTAGGCAGTTGCCTACTCTGTGTATTGGGAAATCTTGCCCTGTGTGGTGCAAAAGCATATACTATGTTGACATAGTCTATGACTTGCATTAACATCTGTTGAACAATACATTTTCTTACCAGTGGACTTAAGCAGGATAAAGTTTGGATGTTACTTTATCAAAATGAACACCAATAGTGGGGTTGGGTTAAAGTCACATACCAACATATTTGTAAGCTGGGTCACAGTCAGCTGGGGGACAAGTCAAGCTATGACTAGACTTTGTTACAATGGTTAAATGGGAATTGCTGATTTTAACCCTTTGAGTGCCAGAGGGGGGAGCAAGGCATTGCTTCACAATGTGATGCTGTAATATTGCCTCAAGTGATGATTATGGTGTCATATGCATACACGTGCATAGAAGGTACTTTGCAAACTGTGGGCAAAAACAGAAAAGAGCCCACAATGGAGCATTGAGGAACCCCACTTGCAACTTTGAGCAGAAGTGAAATATTCATACCTGGGAACTTTGTCTTCTGGAGTCCCTGGAGGGGACTCGTGTGCCAGAGGGGGGAGCAAGGCATTGCTTCACAATGTGATGCTCACCCAACCAGCATTCAAAGGGTTAAATAGTTTGCTCTCTGTACCAAATACCATTGTGTCTGTTTTGTTGGTGTTTAAGAACAGTTTGTTTTTAGCCATCCATTTTTAAACTTCACAGAAACCATCCTGTAATACTGCCTCAAGTGATAATTATGGTGTCATATGCATACACCTGCATAGAAGGTACTTTGCAAACTGTGGACAAAAACAGAAGAGGGCCCACAATGGAGCATTGAGGAACCCCACTTGCAACTTTGAGCAGAAGTGAAATATTCATACCTGGGAACTTTGTCTACTGGAGTCCCTGGAGGGGACTCATGTGCCAGAGGGGGGAGCAAGGCATTGCTTCACAATGTAATGCTCACCCAACTAGCATTCAAAGGGTTAAATAGTTTGCTCTCTGTACCAAATACCATTGTGTCTGTTTTGTTGGTGTTTAAGAACAGTTTGTTTTTAGCCAACCATGTTTAAACTTCACAGAAACCATCCTGTAATACTGCCTCAAGTTCTGATAAGTTTGGCTTTTTAGTGATGATTATGGTGTCATATGCATACACATGCATAAAAGGTACTTTGCAAACTGTGGGCAAAAATAGAAGAGGGCCCACAATGGAGCATTGAGGAACCCCACTTGCTACTTTGAGCAGAAGTGAAATATTCATACCTGGAAACTTTGTCTTCTGGAGTCCCTGGAGGGGACTCATGTGCTGCTGCTAGGGGTTATAAATCACCTGAATCTTATCAAAAAGGGGTGGTGCTTAATCACTGTGGAGGGTGGGACTAAATGGACATGTCATAAAGTGAGTGGGAAGTGGGCAGAACAGGGTAGGGAAGGAGGAGAAATGGGAGGGAAGTGGGAGGAACAGGCTGGGAAGGATCAGAAGTGGGCAGAGTTTCATAAAAAAAACTCCCCACCAACAGAGACTCAGCTTCTGTTCCTAGAGAACAGGTAATTCACATCAAAATCTGGGGTCTCCAGGGCAAATCCAGAGAGTTCCCAGATATGAAAATATTGTCAGCAACAGACAACTATTGCATTCTGTATGAACTTTTGAGCTTAATTATCAGAATACTAAGGTCTACTGTATCAGAGGCCTTTGCAAAATATAGGAAAATAGCTATAAGGTTCTATGGCTACTGTGGGACACAGCGGTGTGTAGGAGTAGTTTTATAGATAGTGTTGGACAAGGCTGGGGGTGTTAGTATGAGTGGTTCTATGTTACCAGTGCAGTGGGCAAGGCTGGAGGTCAGTATGGGTTATATGGCTACTGTAGGACAAGGCTTGAATCAGTACATGTGGTTTTAGTACAGTGGAACAAGCTAATGGGGTACAGAAGAAAAAAATCAGAAAATCTGCACTTTTCATAGGAATTCCTGCCGAAGGCAAAAAGTGCAGTTTTTCTCACTTCTCTCTTTTTGATCAAAAGTTTTATTGCATCCCTAGCTATTAGTATTTTTCACTCCATGTGAGGTAAGTAGGGGTACTATTATTAGGAAGTATTTGTTCTCCTTTAATACCAGCAATGATCCTGATTAAATCAGTTAGCTAAACTGTGGTTTAATTAAAAGTAAAAATATTCAACATTTTCCTAGCTTGGTATGAAGAAAGTATTTATTTGTGTTCTGTACTAAATGCATTTTACCCAGTGATGTATTTCTTACTGTGAACTTCAAAAATGCTGATCTATAATGAAAAGAAATTACAGCTTTTTGGTATGAGGTGTATTCACTGGAGGGTGATAGGCTGCATTGCTTATAAATAGATATTCAAGCATAATGGTTTATTCAGTTGGTTCTGAAATATCAAATGTCATTTTATGAATGAAACTAGTGTAAAAGCCAGTGTACACGGGCCAAGGTCCAGGTGATGTTAACCCTTTGAGTGCCAGAGGGGTACGCAATGTATTGCTTTGCTCTGTCACTCAAGGGGTTAAGAGGCCAGTCCTGCTCTGCGTTCTGCTGTTGACGCAGTCATGCACTGTAGAGACTTCCCAAAAGCACAGAATGCTCCCAGCAAAGAACTCCCAGCATTCTGTGTGTTCTGGCAGTCTCTACTGCTCAAGACGGCTTCTGACAAACATCCTAGCAATTTATTATATATAGCATTATGTTACATTGTATTCATTGTTTATTATACATGCTATAACAAATGACTAGTTACCATATGCATGAAGAAAAATTGGACCAATTCTGGGGAAAACCAATTACATAAGAAACAAATGCAAATTCCTAACATTATCTTTGATTTGAATGGCGCTTTTAACCCCTGGAGAACTAAAATGGTCTCCAAAGCAGTACTTCGCAATGCACTGGAGACCTATCATTATAAATATTATTCTTTATTTACATAGTGGCAACTTATTCTGCAGTGCTGTACAATAGGGAATAGATATACAGATATATTAAAAAGTACAAATGGAACATGAAAAACAAAAGGTTCAGAAGTTGTGAGAGCTTACAGTCTAGAGGAAGGTAGGTGGGACACAGAAGCATACAAGGGGGTCAGGGACAGACTCACATCCTAGGAGCACCTAGGTAATGCACACTAGGTAACATTAGCTCTGTCCATGACCATACCCCCACTCCCAGTCCCATCCATTGTTTCCTGGCTCAGAAAATACCATTAGCCTATAACAAGCAAGGACAAAAAAGCTTTAACAATGTGGTTGCATTACAACCTGGAATTAAAATGGATTTTAATTTGGATTTCATGTAATGGACATACGCAAAATAGTCCAAAAGTGAAATGAAGAAAATAACGTTTTTTAAAATTTCTAAAAAATAAAAAATGTAAAAGTGGTGGGAGCATATGTATTCACCCCCTTTGGTGTAATCAATTACCTGCAGAAGTCACATAATTATTGTAGTTAAATAAAGTCCACCTGTGTGCAATCTAAGTGTCACATGCTCTGTTACCTGATCTCAAAATATATACACTTGTTCTGAAAGGCCCCAGAGTCTGCAACACCACCAAGCAAGCAGCACCATGAAGACCAAGGAGCTCGCCAAACAGGTCAGAGACAAAGTTGTGGAGAAGTACAGATCAGGGTTTGGTTATAAAAAAAATCTCAAACATTGAACATCAAAGGAGCATCATTAAATCCATTATTAAAAAATGGAAATAATATGGTCCCACAACAAACCTGCCAAGAGAGGGCCGCCTACCACAATTCATGGACCAGGCAAGGAGGGCATTAATCAGAGAGGCAACAAAGAGACCAAAGATAACCCTGAAGGAGCTGCAAAGCTCCACAGCGGAAATTGGAGTATGTGTCCATAGGACTACTTTAAGCTGTACACGCCACAGAGCTGGGATTCACAGAACATTGGCCAGAATAAACCATTGTTTAAAGAAAAAAATAAGCAAACATGTTTGTTGTTCACAAAAGGCATGTGGAAGGCTCTCCAAACATATGGAAGAAGGTACTCTGATCAGATGAGACTAAAACTGAGCTTTTGGGCCATCAAGGAAAATGCTATGCCTGGTACAAACCCAATACCTCTCATCTCCCCGAGAACACCATCCCCACAGTGAAGCCTGGTGGTGGCAGCATCATGCTGTTGGGATGTTTTTCATTGGTAGTGACTGAGAAACTGGTCGGAATTGAAGGAATGATGGATGGAGTTAAATACAGGGAAATTCTTGAGGGAAACCTGTTTGTCTTCCAGAGATTTGAGACTGGGACGGAGGTTCACATTCCAGCAGAACAATTACCGTAAGAATACTGCTAAAGCAATACTCAAGTGGTTTAAGGGTAAACATGTAAATGTGTTGGAATGGTCTAGTCAAAGCCCAGACCTCAATCCAATTGAGAATCTATGGTATGATTTAAAGATTGCTGTACACTAGAGGAACCTATCCAACTTGAAGGCGCTGGAGCAGTTTTGCCTTGAAGCATGAGCAAAAATCCCAGTGGCTAGATGTGCCAAGCTTATAGAGACGTACCCCAAGAGACTTGCAGCTGTAATTGCTGCAAAAGGTGGCTCTACAAAGTATTGACTTTGGGGGGAAATAGTTATGCACACTCAAGTTTTCTGTTTTTTTGTCTTATTTCTTGTTTGTTTCACAATAAACATATTTTGCACCTTCAAAGTGGTAGGCCTGTTGTGTAAATCAAATTATACAAACCCCCAAAAAATCCATTTTAATTCCAGGTTGTAATGCAACATAACAGGAAAAATGCCAATGGGGGTGAATACTTTTGCAAGGCACTGTAAAACTAATGCAGGGACATTGAGTTTGCTCTGGCTACAACTCACAATTCAGAGGCACCCCTCAAAATTTTAAGGCACCCCTAAAAATGTGGAGTTCTAGGCAGTTTCCTACTCTGCCTGTTTGGAAATCCAGACCTGGCATGGGATTAAAAGCCCAAATTCCTATATAATACTTTGCTAGTATGTTTATCACGATGCAGTCATGCGCAGTAGAGACTGCCCGCATTCGGGCAGACTCTACTGTGAATGATTGCATAGCGTGAGTGAGGCGACGCAAGACTGCATCGCGTGGAGCAGTGAGGTAGCGGCCTCTTAACATTACCCGGACCTTGGCCCATGTACACTGGCTTTTACACTAGTAATTCAATAATGTGTTTTATTCTCTGTGATGCAATTGATTTTCCCCAGAATCACTCCACTGTCTTTTGTAAATGTGGCCCAAGGTCTGTAATTATTATGAGCAAAGCAACAGGATTTGGAAATACTGTGTCTCACCAGAATGCCTCCAGTTCTTCTTAGTACATCAGCTTAGTCATATATAGAAATAGTCTATTTTCTATCTGGAAGATTGTCAGTTGAAACCAGGAAGAAAATACCAGTCACTGTGTATGATAAATTCTGAAGTCCGTTGAAGAACTAGTCATAACTAGTAGTCATAAGCAATAGGGAAAAATACCCCTTTTCCATGGGTGATACCAACACATGGTGCATCTTTACTGCAGCCATACAGGAACACAGAATGGATGCAATAAGGATGGTCTCCATGTAGGACTATGAGGCCACTGACAGACCTTTCACGTGTATAATGTTAGAGGCTGTGATGCAGTCAACACACCCTCATATGAATAGCCATCCCACGTGGGCACCAGCCAATCATATTTGTCTGGTGCTCACACAGGCTGGATGTCAAACACACCCCTCCTGCATGCAGATCGGAGGGGACAGCTACACTTCTTTCACCCATGTCCTTGCTACAGCTCTGTCACCCATGTCCCTGCAACTGTTGTCACCCATGTGAAAGAGCCCTTAAAAAAAAGCTAGACTGCTTCAAGTGGAGGAAGGTAAGCAGTATCCCTACTACAGTTTTCATACTATCTTAGCAAGGAGCAAAGCATATGTAGAGGTTTTCCTTTCATAATACGATACTGGTTCCCAACTCTCTCCTTTGGGGTACCTAACAAACCATGTCTTTAGGATTTCCCTGTCTGTGAATGGGTAAGTTAATTAAATGAATGAACCACTAATTAATCAGTGCTGAAGCAGTAAAATCCTAAACACATGGCCTGTTAGGGGTCCCTGGGGATAAGGTTGATAACCAATGTATTCAATAACGTAAGGATGTGCCATTCTAGAGCTAACCAATGGGACAAGTAAAAATCCCTGTTTAATTAAGTGGGACTTTTAACTTCATGCCATTATGTTTAAGGCACACTGGAATTTAGCACAAAATTAGTATTCTTTCATTGCTATAGACATAGCATTAAAGGGATAGTAATGTTTCAAAATAAAAACAGCTCCAATCAATCTTCATAGTATTTGGGCCATGGAGAGTTTTATTTCAATATTGTCAAAGTTGTAGTTCAATTGTAAATGAATGATAAAGTATCCCCCTCCCACCCCTTTTACCTAGTGTAAGCCATCTCCCCTCAGATGTGGAATATGGTCTTAAGACCAGACAGCTCAAAGCAAGGGACAATCTTCTTACTGTGAGAATAATGAAAACCCTGCTCACTTGACAGGTTTTCAGTTTTTTTC
Organism: Rhinophrynus dorsalis; assembly: GCA_037306005.1. Classification (NCBI taxonomy): domain Eukaryota; kingdom Metazoa; phylum Chordata; class Amphibia; order Anura; family Rhinophrynidae; genus Rhinophrynus; species Rhinophrynus dorsalis. Next base: position 476,931,664 of record CM074718.1, read on the forward strand.
CCTTATGCTAACTGAAGATTGTCCCTCTCTGTAAGCCATTTGGATACCGCCTTTCTGTTCTGAGGTGACCAGTGTTATATCAGTAAAAGGGGTGGGAGGGTGAAACTTTATCATTCAATTACTCTTGAACTACAACTCTGTCAGTATTGAAATAACACTCTCCATGGCCCAAATACTATGAAGATTAATTGGGGCTGCATTTATTTTGAAACATTACTATCCCTTTAAGTGTCTATTCATATAGAGGTTACACCTTGGCAGAGTTGTTCACCGACATGTATTAATGATCTGTACTTAAGCACAGGTTCATGAATGCCATTGACAAGGCTCAAAATGCTGATAGATTCATACATTCCAATTACCATTCTCTGGATATTTATCCCTTAATTGATTTGTCTATTAAAGCCTGTATTTATCACAATGCAATGCAGGATACTTCTCCAGCTTACGGCTTTACAATACACCAGAGGCATTAATAGGATCCCAAGGGTTAACACGTACATTCAAATGCAAAACAAGCACTTCAGAAATCATCATAGGCAGGGAAAGAGATTTTTACAATTAGAGGAAAATATGACTGTTTCTGATTTGTCTTAATGTGATAATTACAGAAGCTTTGGTCCTGAAGCACTTCACTCAGCTGTGTGACTCACATATGCATTTGTGTATGTTTGCTGAAGCAAGTAATGTTGAATGATTTTCAAACAAAGTCTTACATTTAAAAGAAAAACTACTTATCCTGCATATGATGCTAAATGTACTAATGTTAATAGCCATACGCATTCAGATGTATGTAAACAACTTTATAAATATGACATACTTGCCTCTTCTTTAATTAAACCTTATTTTTTTAACCACTTCTTTGTCTATTACACTGTAGTAGCCCTGGCATACATGAAGCAGTTGAAGGTAAACTTGTAATTCGCACTTGAATAAAATATGGGTGGATAACTATTTCCTCCCATCTGGCCATCCTGATGACAGGGTTAGAAAAAAAACAATACAATCAATAGGGATTTTAATGTTCTACTATTGTGCAGATGGAGTGCTCAGAATTGGAACACTTTAGCTGGAATGAATAAGACCCATGACTCCCACAGAATGCTTATGTAACGGAAGCTAGGAAGGGACCGCGTTGCCTTCCGCCGTCGTTCCTGGGTCTCTCCTTCTCGACGCCGGACTGGCGCCGTCAGATGCACCGGTCGAGCAGATATCCGGTCCGGTGGTCGACTCAAAGTGGTGTCGAACCCCGGGATAGCCAACTCTACCTCGAAGGATGTGGATGGAAGAGGGGTCAACGAGCTCTCGAACCGTCATACCTTCGCAGAACCGGAACAGGGAAAATGTCGCAGGACCCAAGGTAGCGGCAGCCAAGATGTTCGAGCACTCCGGTGCTAGACTCGAAGGTTGTAGCTGGAACAGGAAAAAGCAGGGCAGAGTCCACATTGCTGCCTGACAGGATCTGAAGTTCGGTAGCGGGATCCTGGCAGCAAACGGACGAACGATACAGGAACCTAGACTCAGATGGGCATCAGAGTGGCCGCTTTTACCATAAGAACACAAGACTCCAGGACTCTGGTTCACTCCAAACATAACTCATTTTATTGATGAACAGCACATCTTTTATACAGTACAACACAATGCCACAATAGGACAGGAGGGGCCAAGTATTCTAATACAGACTGGGACCAAGAACCAATCAAATACAATAAACATGTCACACAGGGAACAAAGGGCCAATGGCCTAACAAACATAATAACTCAGACAGGATTGTGTTTCAGATACAAAAGGGTTTGATTGTCAAAGACTTAAGGGTCTGATTGAACAAAGACTTGAGGGCTTGAACCAATTACCACAAGGCAGGGGGTCTGACTGCAGTTCACATAGTCATATGGCTGGAGTGGCTGCAATACACATCTCAGGGACAGTGGCCCAAGGCTGAAGCCTTGGTTTGACTACTTTGAATGCCCTGCTCCAACCTTGACCAATCCCTGATCTGCCTACCATTCCCCATGTTAGGCTATGGAAGATATTTGCATACCTGGTAGTTGGTGATTGCACAAACCTTCGAATTGGACAAGTACAATTAAACACATACAATAATTGACAATAAAAACAAACGTAATACACTTGTACATGAATGTAACCCAGGGCAGCTCTATGTATCAAGCTACCCATTCACTCAGTGTCTATTTTAGTGTGTGACTCTGGTTTGAAGAGTCATATAATCAGTCTCAGAATAGGGTCCCAATAGGACAAAATGTCCCTAGTTTGTAGGATGGTTTGGGTACCCAGTCTCTAAACCAGACAAGGGCTCAAGTAACGGGTAGGATCCGTTACACCTTATACAACACTGGGCCTCACAACTCTCAGGTGCTTACAGGCAAGGACATTCTAGGCCCACTTAGCATTGCTAATGGCCACACCCCCACTTCATACCTGACCCCACCTAGATACTTAACACAGATCCTCCAGCACAGAAAATAACCTTATTTTGTCATGTACAAATACATAAAATTAACCCCCTGGGTGCCAGAAAGCTCTGTATCACATATCAAAACAAAGTTTTAGAGACTTCTATAGCATCCAGTGGGTTAAATAATGGTCAGTAAAGGGGTATATTACCTAGCAAAGTGACTATCAAAAACCAGGAACAGTTGTGTGAAACATTACTATTGCTTTGGCCACACCCTCAATTTAAAATATGTGGTGCTTTAGACCTGTGTTTCTCAACCATGGTCATCAAGTATCCCTAGCAGTGCAGATGATAAGCATTTTAATGCCTGATGACAGATGTGTAATAATTAGTGGATCTTTCATTCTCATTAGTTCATCTGTGTTCAGGCAGGTAAATCTCAACAACCTGCACAATTAAGTGTACTTGAGTGCCACTGCTGAGAAACTGTTCTCTAGATGATTATCCACAATTCTCATTAAGAAAGCCATGATTCTCTCTTTCCATTCCAGTTCACCACACTCATTCCTTTAAAAGACATAGATTCCACTGAAGATGGCTCAGTAAAGGAAGCCTTCTTATGGCTTCAAAACCTAAAGAATAAACAGAAGCTAGCTTAGCTGTTTATGTTATAGGGATAGTAATACTTAATATGTAAAAATATATATATTGTAGTGTTTATCCCCCTGAGTACAAAAAAGGGTACTCTCACTGCTGAAAGGTGTTTTATTCAAAAGTTATTACAGCTCAAAGTTGAATTTTTTGGTGCAATTTCACAGTGGCCTGAAATTGTACAATGGCGCTGTTGTCACACCATCCTATTGACAGATCTGGTCAGTAGACCATAAATCTCCATAGGATGGTGTAGCAGCAGTGCCACTGTACAATTTCAGGACACTGTGCTATTGCAACTAAAAATTCAACTTTGAGCTGTAATAACTTTTGAATAAAACACTTTTCAGCAGTGGGAGTTCCCTTGTTTTACTCAGGGGATAAACCCTACAACATATTTTTTTACATTTTAAGTATTACTATCCCTTTAAATTCTGCAACTTCAGGGTCATAAAATAAAATAAAGATATGGAAAAATTAATAAAAACATGACAGCTAATGTTCCATACAGAGACTAAGTTCTTCATAGAAAACAGAAATCCAGCTTGTTAAAATAAATCCAGTTGTTATATTCATGAAACATCTAGCAAATCAAACACATAGTTTATTGAGTGGATTTGGCTGATTAGATCAGAGAATGTGAAAGTCCCAGAAGAATTATTGACTTTCTAATCGAATAATCGTTCAACAGTTCATCTGGGTATCAAGTTTACAGCCTGGATTTATGCTGTTGTTTGAATGTTTCCCACACACTACCACATGCCACATATCAACAAATATAATAAATTGCAATTAATTTGCCATACAGAACCTCCTTACTGATTCAGGTAGTTATTTTGTGTAAAACATATTTCTTTATAAAGTAACATGCTTCATATTATTGTGCCTGCAGGAAATGTCCTAAAACCAATGCACTTTTTTTTTTTTTTTTTTTTTTTTAATAAAGCTTTATTGAAAGCAAAGGCACATTACAAAGGCATTGTCGCCAATGCAAACAAGTAATGGTGACAGAGTAATGCAAAGAGAAACAGCACCAGGGCATCGATGGTGCAAATGAGATATGAGATTAGAGTCTAGAACTACCAGAACCACAGTGATAAGTGCACAATATGGAAGAAGAGAAGAGAGAGTATAGATGCATAATAGAGTGAGAAAAGGAAAGAGAAGTGAAAGAGAGATAACTGAAATCGAGAGATGAGATTGGAGATGTGGTACAAGAGACAGTATAGAGAGAGGGAAGATAGGGGAGGCAGGGGAGGAGAAGAGAGGGAAAGGGAAAAGGATGAAGGGATGCATAAGCATACGCAACTACGCCTCCAATCATTAGCTCCAACAGGGGAATCTAATAGCAAGGCAAGAAGGAGAATCATATGGAGACATTATGAGACAGGCACCATGGAGACCAGACAGAGTGAATCAAGGGTTCTCCACCAGAGAGCAGGAGAGTGAGCCTCTCAAGAACCAGTATATCATTAACCTTCCGAAGCCAAATAGCAGCGGAGGGTGGGGTGGTAGGTTTCCACAGTAGCAGAATGCATAACCTAGCTGCAGTAAGAAGATGAGACAAAAGAGTCCGCATATGTTTGCATTTAGTCACATCAGAGAGGCCAGTGGAGAAGAGGAAGATAAGTGGGGTAAAGGGGACTATGTCGGCTAGAGAGTCAGAGATTTCCTTATGAACTGCCGTCCAGTACGGGAGTAGAAGAGGACAAGACCACCAAATATGGCCCATTGATCCCACAATGGAACTGCACCTCAAGAAGGTAGGGGAGACAGAGGGGTAAAAGTGGTGAATAGCCAATGGAGTTCTGTACCAACGTGTTAGGATCTTGTAGTTAGTTTCAGCCGCTGTAACATTCCTAGAGGAAGAGAAAGAGACTGGGGAACGGATAGGTCCCATGTCTCCGGAGCTATAACAGTGTCAAGGTCCACCTCCCATGACCGATGTTGTAATTCCCAGTCCCCATTTGCCAGCAAAAAGAGTTTATGGATCTTTGCCAAGGGCTTAAGAGATTTCTGATGAGAGGGAAGAGATTTGTGACATAGGGATTTGAACTGGGTAAGAGGACTAAACAGTTGAGTTTTATGCGGGTGATAGGACAGGAAATTATGAAGTTGGACATAACGCCAAAAGTCATTAGAGTGAAGACCCCAATGAGCCTGTAGATCGTGTAAGAGAGCAATTTGCCCAGCATCAAAAACATCAATAACCCGAAGGTCCTTACAACCAGACTAACGTGACATAGGAGCACCTTTTGACTTTTCTACAGGTTCTCTTGGAACCAAATTTTAGACCAGGATTGCCAACATATCCTGAAGGGCTATTGGCAGACTTTGATTCCTAGGTCAGTAGTTCTCAGACTATGTTCCACGGAACCCCACTCCCTGTTCCCTTGCACACAAAACTCTCTTACTTTATAACACACAAGCTCTTATACAATCAATGACTTAGAGACCTCTCTAGTATCCAAGAGTTTACATTTTCAGTACAGGTAAATAAACTAGCCACCATAAACCACAAGTTGTTGCACACTGGCACTCTAGGTGGTTGCTTACTCTGGTTAATGGAACATCTGACCCTGAACATGAACATTATTAAGGTGTGACTACTCCCATACACATCACTGATACATTAAGTGTAGGGGCATCCACGTTTTTTTCAGTCTTGGACCACATGATCAGAAATCCATACAAGTAAGGGCCACACTCATTTTTATTGATAACTTTTCAGAAATATGGATGTGTTTATTTATCAAGTCAATCACAATACTGTTATTTATCATACAACTATTGCTGAACTGTAAGGTAAAAGCAGTAGGCTAGGCTTACCTGGCTTACTAGTTCATATGTGCTAGTTAATTAGGTTTTTGTTAAAAATCTCAGATGGACCATACCGTGGGGTCAAGCAGGCTGCACATTGGACACCTATTATGTAGTGCTTAGGACACTATGTTCAAAAGAAAACTGAAGTCATTTTAAAACAACCCAGCTGTATTATAGGGGACAAATAAAAATATCCACTTATGTAAATGGGGCTTTTAACCCCTTGATTGCTAGATAGATCTCCAATGCATTGCTTTGCAATTAGTTGAAGACCTCTAGCACTCAAGGCCTTAACCTTCTGAGTGTCAGAGGTGTATAAAATGCATTGCAAAGCAGAGTCCCCCCTTTGAGTGTCCTCTGGCACTCAAAGGTTTAAGAACTAAATTTAAATATTTTTTATTCGTGTAGAGATTTTTAATTTAGTAGTTGGGGAATCTAATCTCAGCGGATATATTCTCTGACTTGGGGCTAAATTCTATTGCAGGTGATAAATGTTAACACCAGTTTTATCAAACATTTTCCTATTGAAGTCTATGGAGAAAACTGGAGATAAATTCAGTGATAAAATTATCACCTGCAATAGAATCCAGCCCTTGGTCAGATAAGCATGCATAATCAATTATTTGCATGTTCAGAAAATCACCTCTCTCCACTTTTTTAGGCTGATAACTCTTAGTTGAATGAATGAATGTGTTTGTAAGATATCCGGAGTTTGATAGGCAGCCATTGGAGAGATCTGAGGAGAAGGGGGACAGGGACAAACCCAGGTGACAACAGGGTAATTCATGATGCAGAATTCTGTATGGATTGAAGTGGATGGAGTTGGGATGCAGGAAGACCACAGAGAAGAAGGTTACTTCAGGATTGTATGAGCACTTGTCTAAGAACTTTAGCTGTGGAGGAACAGACGAATGGATGGATTTTTGCTATGTTAAGCAAGAGGATTTAGCAATTGTGTTAATATGAGGAGAAAATGAGAGGGCACACCAGAAGGGGAGGATGGGGTTTAAATTGCTAAGAATGAAAAATCATGCAAATCCTTTCAAGTTGTTCACATTAAATGATTAAAAAAGAACTTTTAAATTAATGGGTAGATTGGAAGACTGAAATTCTTTTGTACTTAAACCCATGTTAATAGTGTTATATTCACATTATAATACAAAATCTGTCTATATAATAACAATTATCAGCTATAATAAGGAACACTGACATCTAAAATGAAATTGGGTTATATATATAGTTTTAAATATCATGTACTTACAGCTAGTGCCTCTATAATTTAGTTATTTTATAGCTGAACCCTAATATTTGATCTTAAAAGAGCAGTAAACTTTTTTATGAAAAACATATGTTGTAGGGCATTTCCTGTTGAGTAACATAAGGGTGTTTCCACTGCTGGCATATGCATATTTCCAGAGTTATTACAGTTTAAACCTGTGTTTATTTACATTAGCAGTGCCATCTAGTGGTCAAATTCCAAGTAGTTCTCCTGTTACATTCTAATGGAAAGGAAAAGCAGTGACTTATAGTTCCCCATAGAATGTGATTTAGGCTGCCTGTCAGTTAGAACTACCAGGAAGTAAATGCACAGTAAATTCACTTTTGATTATTTAAACTTTTTGTAACTTCTGAATAAAACAACTGACAGCAGTGGGAGTGTCCTTGTATTACTCAGCAGGAAAAGCTCTATAACATATATGTTTTCATAAAAAGTTTACTGCTTATTATATTATATTTAATGCAGGTGTAGATTATCCTATATAAACACAATTTGGTTAATCATATGTGCGGAGCTAATGCTATTAGTGTATTGATATTGGAGCACCCACTGCATTTCTATTCAAAAAGGTTGGTATATTATCTTATCCCATTGGCAGACAAAAACTGTCACCTCTAAAATAATATCAGGATAGCTATGGTACCGTGAGTCCTAGTGCCATAGAAGAAGCAGGAATGGGAGCCTCCACAGATTAAATTGGATTTCAATTTTTTAAATACTGCAGCATGGAGTAAAGGGCATTCAAGTGTATATAACACCAGATAATGTATAGGTTTTAGTGTTCATTTAAAGTGGACCTGTCATCCTAAGGTAATTTTAGTTAATAAAAGATAATTTCAAACTTCTTATATGATGTGCAATCTATCGGTTTGTAATATAAGCTGTTGTTATTTTTTTTTAAGTAACCTTAATTTGTTATTGGAATAGTGTGGCACTTTATGCTAATCACTTTCTGTACTGGGCCAATATTGCCACATACTGTGCTATGAAATAATCTAGCTATAGCTCACACTGGAGGCATTTCTAATAGCACAGAATGCTATAGGTTTGGCTTTCAACTTAATTAATTAGCATACTGTAAAAAGTGCCATATTGTGCCACCAAAACATAAAGGTTAAGTTCTCAAAAAAGATTTATTTTATAGAACAAAATGGCTATTACACAGACAGATTTAAATTCTCCACAAAATAAACTAAACTTATCTGTGTGTGACAGGTCCATTTTAACAACTGTAAAGCTTGACACTGTAAGGAGCGGTTCTGTAACCTTTATCATTCTTAGGCAGCCATTTGCTAAAGAGACACTGATGTATGTGTTTCACACTCACTGACTACCATTAAGGTTTCTTATATTCTATAAAGGATGTTTCTGCAATACAAAAGTCTATACATACATATCTGTCAGCTGTATATAAAGACTGTATCTCTCTCTTCCTAGATGTCAATATGAAGAAACCGATCCCAACAAGTGCACTGGAACTAGTTCCCCATAAACTGGTCAACAACAGGATCGAGAGGGAGAATTTCCAGCTCAAGGAAACTGCATCTCAAAGTGTGCCTCAGTCAGGAGCAGAGCTCCTTGACTCAGAAAAAGAAACATCATTACTACATAAGGAAGTGTCTGGAATGCCAAGCACTGCTCCAAGCTTTGCTGGGAATCAAACTCTGCCAACAAGAAAAAAACCTCCATCCTTAAAACAGCTGAACACAGCAAGGAAACGTCTTAGACCGCAAGCCATGCCAGCTGTTTCTGAAAGACTGGCAGAACAAAGTGCCAGTATATTCTTATCAACAGAAAAAGTTCCTGCACCTCGGGACTTTTCTACTGATGCAAAGGAGCATATCCCTGAGTTTCCATTGTGGGTAAACAGAAGACACAGTGGTGCCATGTCCCAATTTCCTTTTCAGTTCACTCCATATACATCTCAACCTTCAGTTCCTCACAGCTCGGATTCTATAAAATTGCCCATGTCTGATATAAACACTTCCCTGCAGGCTGATGAACCATTTAGGACCCATTATACAGACAATGAATTGAAAGCAGGGGAAGAAAATCAAGGGACAACGACATCTACAATAATAACAACAACTGTGATCACCACAGAGCAGAGTCCAGGTACTAATAAGTAATCACTTACATTGTAAAAATTGAATAGAAAGGGTATTGGTGCATTATTTACTTATATTAGTATGATAGGACCAGCTTTCCCATTTGGCAGGCAAAGTAGACAACTGCTTAATCAGCTCAATCTACTCTAAACAAACTACATTTGTGAGGTACTCAATCAGGGGTAGTCCATTGATGGACCTACAGCTATTTTGTACTATAAATCCCATCATCCCCAACCAGTAGCTGGTTGGAGATGATGGAAGTCAAATAACTGACTACTGCAGACCTATAACATCACATTTTGAGAGGTGTCTCTGTTGTGCTGGCCACACCCTCTTCCTATATGGTGGGTGTGGCCAGAACAATCCCAATTCCCTGTGCCACATAAGTTCCCCGTTTGAAAAAGACCATGCTTATGTATGACTTTAATGGCTGTTATTTAACCCCTTTGAGGCTACAAAGGTCACAATGTATCAATAGCTTATTTTGCATTTGTATTTTATAAAATAATGTTATATTCTGTGCAATGAAAAAGTGAATTAGTCTGCGGCAGGGGAGTGTGGTGTGGCCATAGAGGTTCAAAGGGAGTATGGGGGGCTTGAAATTGAAATCTGACCATGAATAGTAGAACATATTTACTGCAGTCCCTTATGTATTGCAGAATGCAGTCATTCCTAGATTAGACTAGGACTGATTTTTTGCAGCATCTGGAAAAACTACTATATGTATACAAGTACAAACTGGAAAATTCAGTTCTAACTCATAGGTGATCAAGGTACGGATTTCCCAATAGGCAACTTCTTAGAGCTCCAACTTTTCAGGGGATCCTCAGTTGTGCGGACAAAAGCCCCAGACTGACTTATAGGTGTGGCCAGGGCAATTTCAATGTCCCTGAACCAGTTTTTACTCTTTTACAGGCTATTATTTAATCCATTGGATAGTAGGGAGATATCCAGCACATTGCTTCATAATGCATTGGAGATCTGTCTATCAACCAAGGAGATAAAGCTTTTTTTTTTTCATACGTGCTTGTTATAGACCAAGAGTATTTTCTGTGACAGGAAACAGTGGATGTGACTGGAGGCGGGATCATGTGAGCAGTGGGTGTGTAACCACGGGCAGAGCTAAGGGTACCTAGAACATCTTGCTTTGGGGCACCTGGGATGTAATTCTGGCCTTTCTCATGCTCCCCCAGCTGTGAAGGTTTTCAGGATCTCCTCAACTGAATATCGGTGAAGGTCATCATTAACACAGGCAGATCAGTCAAAACGACTGAGCAACTTACTGATCTGCTTTATTCCTATGACTAAGATAATGAAAACTGAGAACAGGTTTGAGCATTTGTGCTCTAACTAAATGTTAGTATGTTGCACTTCTGGAAAAATGCATAGGATTGACCTAACTTTATGTTTTTATCCTGTTCATATTTAGATCAATTTGGAACTATCCACTGAGGCTGAAATACTAAAAAACACTGGTGCAATTCTGGAGCAAACCAATTGTATTTTAGGGGACAGAAATTCCCATTAATTTAAATGGGGCTTCTAACCCCCTGAATGTTAGCGATGTCTCCATCGTGAGAACAGTATAGCTGTCAAACGCTTAAAAGCTGCATTTCAATCAATGGAAATTGTAATATTTCTCCTGTGTTGCCGTGGGTTTTCCCCAGAGCTACACTAGTTTTCTTTAGAACATCAGTCTCGCTGTGGTTTCCTTTTAGTCCCTCATTTGTTTAAATATGTAAATTAATTGTGTAATCACCATATGCTTACAGTCAAATATTGGTTTATAGTCACAAAACAGTTTCCTATTTAAACAATCTGTATGATAACAGGAATGCAATACTTACAATCTAGTAAAGATATTCTTAAAGGGACAGTAATGCTTCAAAATAAATGCAGCTCGTTCCAGAGGAACTGAATTATAAAGTGTCCCCCTCCCGCCCCTTTTACATATTGTAAGCCATCTCCCCTCAGATGTGGAATCTAGTCATTGGACTGGACAGCTCACAGCGAGGGACAATGTTATGGCTGTGTGCATTAGGAAAACAATGTCCCCCCTTGATGAAGGAAGGCAGGTTTTTCCTTATGCTCATAGAAGTTTGTCCCTCACTGCAATCCATCTGGACAGTTTTGCAGTGCAGCATTATGTAGGTAAAAGGGATGGTATCCTTTTAAAACATCGCACGCAAAAGAGCGTGAGACCAAATGACACATTAACTATATTGCCATAATAAAAATGGGGACATGAGAATCTCGCAATGCACGAGAGCGAGAGATTCTCATGTCACCTACTAAAAGGTCAAGTTGCAGTCCAACAAGTACCACAGTGCATTTGTATGCGCTCTGTCTGCAGCTCCCATCATGCTACTTAAGGGTTAAAATGTTACTGCCATTCTACATGCTTCCCCGGCTGTATGCCATCATGCTGCTACTTACGGGTTAAAACGTTACTGCCATTTTACTGTTTAAGGGTTAAAATGTTACTGACTGCCGAGGAAAGCCTCACCTAGCCCGCCAGCTGTTCGTTTTCCTTCTGTGTCTTGGTGCGGGAAGTGACATCATGTTGGGCTGCTCTGTTTTTTCCCCTTCACTAGTCTGTGACTTGGAGCTGAACGTCTAGTTACAGAAGTAGAGCGAACAGCCGGCGGGCTAGGTGAGGCTTTCTCCGGCAGACAGTAAGGTTTTAACCCTTAAGCAGTAGAATGGCAGTAACATTTTAACCCTTAAGTAGCAGCATGATGGCATACAGCCAGGGCAGCATGATGGAATACAGCCTGGGCAGCATGTAGAATGGCAGTATCCAGGGCCGGACTGGCCTACCGGGATACTAGGAGAATTCCCGATAGGCCGCTTGCACTGGGCTTCCCCTGGGGCTGCGCAGTTGCTCTGCTTTAAAAAAATTAAATCTGCCATAAGCAAGCAGCCACGAGATGAAGGACCATGGCTGCGAGATGAAGGACCGTGGCCGCAGTGAGTGAGTGAGTGACTGCACAGCACAGACAGTCACAGATGTGAGGGAGGCAGCCGGTGTCCGGGTCTAGACCCAGTGACCTCAGGCGCACACAGCTACTAGCGTGAGCAGTGCGGCCGCACCTAGAGGGCAAGGTTAGCAGGCTACAGCTAGAGAAAGAGAGTCTGAGTGGGAGAAGGAGCAGACTGCGCAGCAGAACAGAGGAGGACTGGACGATATACCAGTGTGGAACTTGTGGAAAGAATAGATTCTGTTCTGTGCAGTGCTTGGTGTACACATACATTCACATAAAAAGAGTGACACAGGGCAGGGTTGGGATGGGAACACTTGGGAGGAGAGACTAAAGTGAGTGACACAGCAGGGGCTGGGGCCTGGGGGGGCTAAAGTGACACGGAGCTGGGGGGGCTAAGAGTGATGAGTGACACAGTGGGTTTGGTGGGTACAAAGTGACATGGAGATGGGGTGGCTAAGAGTGAGTGGCACAAGGGGTTGGGGGCTAAGAGGGACATGGAGCTGGGGGGTTAAGAGTGACACAGGGTTGGGGGGTACAAAGAGTGACACAGAGGGTTGGTGGGCTAGGAGGCACATGGAGCTGGGGGGCTAAGAGTAAGTGACACAGGGGGTTTGGGGGTACAAAGAGTGACACAGAGGGTTTGAGGGCTAAGAGCGACATGGAGCTGGGGGGCTAAGAGTGAGTGACACAGGGGGTTTGGGGGGTACAAAGAGTGACACAGAGGGTTGGGGGCTAAGAGGGTCATGGAGCTGGGGGAGCTAAGAGTGAGTGACACAGGGGGTTTGGGGGATATAAAGAGTGACACAGAGAGAGGGTTGGGGGGCTAAGAGGGACATGGAGTTGGGGGGACTAAGAGTGAATGACACAGGGGGTTTGGGGGGTACAAAGAGTGACACAGAGGGTTGGGGGCTAAGAGGGACATGGAGCTGGGGGGGGCTAAGAGTGAGTGACACAGGGGGCTTGTGGGACTAACATTGACACAGGTGGGAGGAGATACTAAAGTGACACAGGGGGCTGGTATAATGACGCAATGCTATGGGGCTGGTAAGCAATTTTTTCCAGAGCTGGTTTTTATTCCCAGTCCAGCCCTGGCAATAACGTTTTCACCCTTAAGTAGCAGCATAATGGGAGCTACAGTCCAACAACAGACAGAGCGCATACAAATGCACTGTGGTACTTGTTGCACTGGGATGCGACCTTTCAGTAAGTAACATGAGAATCTTGAGCTATCATACAGTGCGAGATTCTCATGTTGCCATTTTTATTATAGCGATATAGTTAATGTGTCATTTGGTCTCACACTATTTTGGATGCGACTTTTTAAAAGTAAATCAAAGGGATGTGAAGGGGACACTTATAATTCAATTCCTCTGGAACTACACATCGTACAGAATGATAATAAAGCTTTACATGGCCCAAAAAGTATGGCGAATAATCGGAGATGCATTTATTTTGAAACATTACTGTTGCATTAAGGAGGCTGATTTAATAAACCCTTTGAGTACCAGAGGGGTGCTAAACATATTTCAAAGACATTTGTTTAACACCCCTCTGGCACTCAAAGAGTTAACCAGAACTTGAATAATGCTGGGGCAAATAAACTGACCATATGGGACAAATGAAATTTCCTAAATCCCCATTTATTTTTGTAACAACTTCCCAAGCTGATTCTGGTGCTGCAGTTCTTGTGGTGCTGAACTTGTGGGCAGCTAGGCAATTCCCGAGCTCCTGCAGATGGTGATTGGGGAGTAGCTGGAGTCTGGATAAAACTCTTTGGGATTGTCTCCACCTAGAATATGTGATGCTTTGGACCTATAATATATATAATAATATAATATATATAATATATAATGTCAGAATTGATCATTTTTCATCTGCAGGACTATGTCAAGCTGCCCTCATAAACAAAGCATATTACAGATGATCAAAAAACTGAAATCAGTTAACGGGAGGAAGATTTTCTGTGGTTAACATGCAATGTGATGGCACTGTCCGTCTGTATAGACATAAACATGGTATCCGAGTTATTCATTATTTCTTGGAAGCAGATATAGAAGTGCCTGTGGAAAAGGCAGACTTTTTTTGTATATAATCAGCTTCATTTTAGATTGCAGTCATTTTATATTCTTATATTGTCATTATCTGCTAATCTGTGGCAATGAAACAGGAATCAGGTTCACCATCAACTATGAACATTTTTTCATGGGATTTTGGGAACAGAATCAAGTATGAAATAACTATGGGGCCAACCTGGTCTGATACCTGTGATAAAGGGAAACATGGGAAGGAGATGCACTACAGTGTGTTAAAGAAGCAATACAGCAGAAATGACTTCTCCAGTGATATCACTTCTCCAGGTCATATGTTATTCCTTGAAGCCAATGTACTAAGATTTCTCCAACTTTGGAGATCTTAGTGCATAGACTCCATAGAATAACATAGGAACTGGAGAAGTGATATCACTGGAGAAGTTATCTCTGCATTACCACCTCTTTATAACACATTAGTGCATAACCCCAGTGGTATGTAAAAGAGGTGAAGAAGCATTTAAAACCTTCATAGAAACCATCAACATGAACAATTTGTCCTTCACACAAAATTAAAGTGCTGAGTCATCCCTTTCTTGGATGTCAATGTTACGACCACCACAGAGATAAAGACTGTAATATGAATGCACCAGAAGAAGGAATAGTAGATGTCAATAGCTATATACAAGCAGATACTGTACATATTAAAAGGTTGAAAGAAAATTGTACCAGAGAAGATGACTTCTTGTAACAGGTGAAGACATAAAAAGAAAATTTAGAGAAAATGGATGAAAAAACACATCATAACAGACTCTGTTTTATCTCAGGCAACAGACAGACAACACCTTTTTAATACAAAATTAACAAGGAAACAATTTAGAAGAAGACCTGGGGGGTTATGCACTAATGTGGAGATAACTTCTCCAGTGATATCACTTCCCCACTTCCAATGTTATTCTATAGAGTCAATGCAAGATCCCTCCCACTTGAGAAACTTAGTGCATTGGCTCCATAGTATAACATAGAAATTGGAGAAGTGATATCACTGGAGAAGTTATCTTCTCTACCTTTTTATCAAACCTTAGTGCATCCCCCCTGAGGTTTCTTTTGTAACAAGATGCAAAATAAAAGCGGGAAAATACACATAATCTTGAGGAAACACTAGAGTATTTTGTTGGGTGAGAGATATCTTAGAACCATTTTGTCCAATAAACAAGAAATTATCTCCAAAAGAATCAAACAATTTTACAAAAATTTAGCACAGAGTCAACTAAAGAACACTAAAAAGAAGTCATTTGACCAGCATGATGGACGGAAGTAGTATTGGAGGGAATTACAATTATGGCCATAACCTGTGTACCATCTGCAAGTTCATCAGCAACAAAACCAAAAATTACAGCTCAGCCACCACAGCTGATTCTTTTGTATTCAAGGATTATTATAATTTCACAGCTGGTTTTGTAATATATTTACTCTAATGTTCCTGTCTGAAACAAATGTGGGACACACCAGTAAAGTATTCACGCGATTCCATGAGCAGTGTGGAAAGATCAATGGATCAATGAAACACAGCATCTCAAGACATTTAAACATAATCAAGACCCATACCATCTAAAAGCTCTTATTATAAAAAGGATACCACCAAAAATAAAGGGGGAACCGACTTAGGATTCTATCCCATAGGAAACATTCTAGATATTCAAACTACAGAATATGGCACTATGTGACCTTAACGAGTATATGTACCTTTGTTGTTTTTGGATTCCAGTATATCATAACATCCGTGATAAATCACAACTCCTGCATCAGACACCAAGAAATCGAACTACTCCACAAGAAAAGGACTTTATATGTGTTCTGCTTCCCCATATCTCCTCAGTAGGCCACTTTGATTTTCCTCACTTTTAGATTAATCAAATCACCAATATCTCACTTATATCACTTTATCAGGAGTTATCCCATTATCATTATATAACTAGACCAAGCTGGAGATATTTAGATTTGTTCAAGATTGCCACCATTTTTTTTAGTTCCTAGTCTTGGCCTAGAGGGATTTCCTTTCTGACATTTCCCTTTATGATCGTTCTTTGGTAATGGCCAGGTCCAATAAATCATGTACAACAAAATTAATATCCTCTGTTTCTTATGGGTTTACTTCTGCTATGATACCTGTTCTTATACATGACCTGGTCTTATTTAAGCCTTGTTTGGCAAGTTTATAGTTTATGAGATCCAATTAGATCCAGGGTCAACTTCAAGGATATGTTCTCATGACCAATGGTCATGCCTTTTTTGTTTTCACCAATATTAGCACCTCTATTCAGTTTTTACACAATCCCTATTAATAAGAATATCCAGTTAACATCTCTCTTTCAGTGAATTTGGACCCCATGTGTCATAGCAATCATTGGAAAAAACAGGATTTATTAATTTATATTTATAATCTTTTATGTATAAGATTTATTGACAAAGCAAAACTACAACAGTATTATAAAGTGAGGGGGAAAAGGGAGTTTCAGAAAAGATGGTTTGAAGGAGAAGGGGTGGAATATTGTGCACAGGTCACCTTCACATAACATGGATGAAAATCCAAAGGGCAATATAGCATATTATCATATATTTATTGTTCAAGTATAGATTTACGTATATATATTAGGCACAGTGGTTAATGTATTTATTGATTGCATAGCTGCTGTGTCTGTTGATTTATTGTATTATTTAATTTTAGAGCACTGTGGATTTTTAAGTGTGCTATTACCTTGAATAGACTATATTAATTTGGAAAAACCACATCCCACTCAGATTTGATAACACCACACACACAGACCTCTAACCCTATTAGCTGTAAAGGCTTCAGACAAAGGAGCCTTAGAGCCTCAAAATGCTTGGGGAGAAATAAGAAAAGGAAATTATGTTAGAGAGGAAGCCCATGATCCGCAAAACTAACATAGCTGACAACCATGTGTAGAAGGTGACAGCATCTACTGGAATCAAGCACGCGTTCTAATTTTTCTCTCTAGTAAGCATGAAGGAAAATTGGGGTACTGTCATATTTTGCAGACACCACTTATGGATGTTATTCATACATGCTGTCCAATGTAAAATATACAGTATCTAAGATGACTGTATATTACTTACACCATATCAAACTGTTCGACCCATGTTACCTACCCCGATATATCTAGTGTACAACACATTTAAGCTCACTTGCATTTTATTTATTTTCTACTAGTGGAAGAGCCCATGTACACAGGCCACAGTGCCAGGCAGCAACAGCTGTGGTGCAGTCATGCACAGTAGAGACGACCTGCGCCACGGCTGATAACGGAGTGGGGTGCTCCAAATTCAGACTGTAGTCCTCTCTGTGACTGTTCATGACTTAGCGAGCGCAGCCGTCTGTACTGCGCACGACAGATTCTGACAAACATACATTAGTGAATTATTATATAGGATTTTTCAGCTTAAGTATCAGCTCAAAGTTTAGAACTTCATTTGTATGATACATTTGTGCTATGGTATAGTATTTATATTCTCTTGTGTTGATTTTTTTTAATGTTGTGATTTCCCGTGTTAGCACTTTGTTTTGTTTTTTAATTAAAAGTAAAACATGTTTTATCACTCCCCATTTTCTCCCTGTCCTATTTTCTTTATTTATTTTACTCCGTTACACACCTACTGTTGTTAGCCACCTATGTCAGGAACATAAAGTGATAGTAATACTTCGTTTTAACGTTATTTTATTTTGTAGGCATTAAAAAAACATGACGAATGATATAAGTCTTATCTCTCAAACCTTTATGGTTTATGAGATATTCACAAGCAAAGTTTCCCCCTCCCGCACCTTTCTCCTTGTGTAAGCCATCTCTTCTCAGATGTGAATCTGGTTGTATGACCAGACAGATAACAGAAGGGGACAATCTTCTTTGTATGAAAACAATGAAAGCCCTTCCCCCCTTGACAAGTTTTTCAGGTTTTTCCCTTATCTTAATTGAAGATTGTCCCTCTCTGCAGTCTACCTGGGCACTTCCCTTCTGCTGTGGCTGAACGGGGGGGGGATACTTTGCTTGTGAATATCTCTTAAACCATAAAGGTTTGAGAGATAAGACTTATATCGTTCTTCATGTTTTTTTAATGCCTACAAAATAAAATAAAGATAAAACGAAGTATTACTATCCCTTTAACCTAAGTGCTAAAGTAGGCAGTCTTCTAAAGTGTTCCTCACAGCACACCAGTTACACTGAATATAACTAGTACAACACCTTAAAGGAACAGTAATGTCCAATAAAAGTTTTCTGTTGTTTTGTAGATTTTTAAAAAATAAATGATGTGGTACAAATCCCATCTCTCAAACCTTTATGGTTTGAGAGATATTCGCATTTAAAGTTCCCCCTCTCCTGATGTCAGTTGTAAAGCTGACAGAAGGAGATCAGTGTCGGCCAACACAAGGCGTCTCTTCAGTGATATTTAATAAGAACTACTTCACTGGAATGGTCTACAAAGTATGCTTGCAAACCAGGCACACTTTGTAGTCCGTTCCAGTGAAGTAATTCTTTTCAAATATCTCTATTTCGGTTCTGCTGCAGAGCTGCCAGCTGGTCCCAGGACCGGGATCTCCTGCTGTCAGTAGAGCCCTGGCATCAGGAGAAAGGGAGGGAAGGGGTAACTTTAGATGCGAATATCTCCCAAACCGTAAAGGTTTGAGAGATGGGATTTGCACCACATAATTTATATTTTTTAATCTGCAGAACAACAGAAAGTTATTATTGGACATTAGTGTTCCTTTAACTGACAAATGTAATCTCTAGGTAATAGTTCCCTAAATACCATCTCAATCACTACATTGTAAGCTATCTAAGAAGTCTCCAATACATTGCTTTGGATTACACTGGCGACCTCTCTTTCAAGGGGTTAAGGGCTCCATTAGCTCAAAAGGAATGTCTATTTGTCCCCTATGGTTTAGTGGTTTTGTCTTAATACATCAGCCTCAATGTGTTCAAATGGTCGACTTTCTTGTTGAGCCACGCTTGATATATTTATGCACTGATGTGGTCTGTGTGGTGCTAATAACAATTTGTATGTAGTCCAGTGCAGTGTGAACTTCTACAACCCAGAAGGATACATCGACTCAACAGATTATCCCCCACTTCCTATGCAAAATTATCTGGAGTGTTCTTACAATATCACTGTCTACATGGGATATGGAGTGGAGTTACAGGTAGGAAGTCTGTTTTTGCACTTATTAATGGAATTCCGTTTTATGTGTAAATGTAACTATTCAATGCACTTCTAGCTGAAATTTTATTTTTTGCTAGCTTCAGAGCATAAAAAATGTGTATTTTTACTGGAGAAAAATTTGGGTAATATACAGACAAACAATCAAACATGGAGCAATGTGGAACAAACCAGCATAACATTAGGGAACAAATAAAATGTCACATTTTTTTAAAACGGGTCTTTTAACCACTCGAATGCCAGTGAGGTCTCAATGCATAGTATATATATGTTGGAATGCATTTAAAGGGATAATAATATGTAAAATGTAAAAAAATATATTTTGTAGTTTTATCCCCTGAGTAAAACAGTGGTACTCCCAGTGCTGAAATATATTTTATTCAAAAGTTATTATAGCTCAAAGTTCAAGTGTTTAGGTACAGTATCATAATGGCCTAAAATTGTACAGTGGCGCTGTTGCTACAACATCCTATGGACAGCTTTGATCAGGTGACCATAAATCTCCATAGGATGGTGTAGCAACAGCGTCACTGTACAATTTCAGTCCACAGTGATACTGCAACTAAAAACTCCAAGTTTGCACTGCAATAACTTTTGAATAAAACATTTCTCAGCAGTGGGAGTACCTTTGTTTTACTCAGAAGGATAACCACTACATAATATATATTTTTACATTTTAAATATTACTATCCCTTTAAGGGGTTATAAAGCAGCATTTAAATCAACATGACATTTTAATTATTATCCATGATGGGGATGGAATGATCCAGAATTGCTCCACTTTTTGAACATGTGTATATATCTTTATTGTTTAGCTGAGTGCTGAACTCTATATAAAATATAGACATGTTCAATCTTCATTTTTTTGTAATATGCAGAAAAACAATGATTTATGCATAAACTATTGTTTTTCTGCACATTACAATAAAAATACATTATATATATATATATATATATTATTTTTATATATTTTCTACAATAAACACATATATGAAACAAAGGGAGGCTTTAACCTGTTGCAGAAGTCTGAATAAATTACAAGCAGACTTCCATTTTTACAAAGACAGCTGTTACTGGTGTTATCTTACTGTATTTGGAGCAGTGCACATGTTATCGCCCTCTAGCTGTGATCAGTTACATTTTATCATTTATTGAGGTCCAATGAGGTCCCTGGATATCTTCTGGAGCTGAGTGACCTGCCTCAGGCCCATGTTACTGTATATATAGCTACAAGCTTATAATTTTGAATCCAATAAAGTAGATTGCAACTAAAAAAGGTGTGGTTCTGGTCCAAACCAAATGCACCATAGGGGAGAAATGAATATTCCTACTGGACTAAACTGGATTTATAACTCCTTTAATGCTAGAGAAGTTTCCAAAACATTGAGAAGCAATTGGAGACCTTGTTAGCATTCAAAGGGTTAAAAGCTCCACTGAAATCATTAGGCATTTGGACAACTTTTTGATGTCCCGAATGGTGTAGTAGGATTATTCCAGAATTGCACCTCTATAGCTTATTGAATTGCTCCATTAAACAGACTTGAAGATTTTCAGCCCTTGTAAAACTTTATTGACCACTACTCACTGATGCAGATTTAGTTTATAGGCAAATGTTCACCTCCAATCTCAAATATTTTTATTGTATTTTCTATGGGGCAGGGACCGCCTATCATAATATATGCATGCCTAGTGTTATGATAATCGTCTGTATAACTCTGTGGTTCTCAATCTTTTTTTGCTCAAGGCACCCCTAACACACTATATGTAATATGTCAAGGGCACGATGAAGGTTACAATTATAGAAATGCAGTTATTCTAAGCTCTTTGGAATAGGATATTAAAAACAAACAAAGTGTGCCTATTAATATTCATCAATATACATTTTAAAATTAATGTTCACAGTTTTGGCAAAGTCTTTATGGAAAAATGGGGGCACCCTAAGTAGATGTCGGTGGCACACCAAAGTGCCATGGCTCACTGGTTGAGAATCACTGATATAACTAGTCCAGGGCTTATAATTTTATAAATAAAGTCCTTTGCTACTAGCCAGACCTGAAAAGTTACTTGCCACTGCAAGCCATAACATACCCACCAGGGCTGAATTTCTACTCGCCAAGGCTAAATTTTCACTCGCCATTGGCTAGTGGCGAGTGGAAATTTTGAGCCCTAAACTACTGCATATACTGTATCCCCTCTATCCCCTCTATGTTAAATGTAACCTGTAAAGTGCTAAGAATCCCTGTTGACGCTATATAAATAAAAATATACATACATAAGTACCTATTTTCACTGCCACACATTTATATTCTATATACATTGCATCCGGCCTTAAATGTATATTTCTGTACCTTAAAAATCTTCTTAACCAGCTTTTTCTAGCCTTTTCTTGCCATCATTTTTTCTTCCACTTTGATCACAACTCATTGGGAATATGAAATCCTTCACAAGTTTCTAATTAGAGGAACCAATGATGTAAAAATATTTTCAGTGGATGCTCTTGACTTTGTTAATAGTATTCCTCTAAACTTGTGATAATAATATTCCTACTGTCCATTAAAGCCAAAATATTAAAGAAGCATTTTTTTTTCAGTTAAGAAGCTTGCTGAAAAACGCATAAACAGAAAAATCTATAGCATAACATACTTGGAAAATATGGACCACTAAAATAATTCTTTGGATATTATAAATACAATTATGAAGCCCTAATAGTTTTTTTATTTAAAGGGAAGCTATTCCTATGGTTAAAAAATGTTTTTACTTAGTCAGGAGTTCTCCATTCAGTAATCTATTATATCTATTCATCCATATTGTACAATAAATATTGTTTATAGTGAGACACGGAGCGCTTAGCCCTTATTTTCCTATTTTCCCTTTTTTTTATCTGGCCACTAACAGATTAAGAGGCTGATTAGCGAACTGTGTCTCATCATTATTTGTGCAGGAGGTGGTTGGATTCTGGTTCCAGGATCAGACGGTGGCTCTTCAGCAGCGCCGACATAGCGATACCTAAAAATAAATACTTCATTGGAATGGTCTACAACATGTGCCTGGTTTGCAAGCACACGTTGTAGACCATTCCAATAAAATATTTATCTTTAGATATGGGCGCTGCTGAAGAGCCGCGTCTGGTCAAACAACCAGAACCTACTTCTGACAGCTTTATAGCTTGTCAAGCAGAAAGGGAAGGGAGCGGAGAACTTTATTTTCCTATATCTCTCAAACCATAACAGTTTGAGAGATATGAATAAGTGAAAGTACTCTCTTTTAATGTTATCTACCATATAGTTAATACTTTTTTCTGACATTACTATCCCTTTAAACCACCAGTTGGTAAAAAAAAAAAACCTTCCTGACTCCAAAAGGCTATCAGATATTTCCCTGGATCACCTTATCTGCTTTGAAACTAACTATCATATTTTTCAATATTGTTCTGAGCTAGAAAGGTATCTGCAAATACAACATGCCAAGACAAAGAATGGCAAAATGTTACTATAAAAATATCTGCCTTTATTTTAGTGCAACGTGCCTTTCGTCTAGTCTTAATGGATAATTCTTGAAGTAAATAGCTCCTGATACATTTATTTGTACTGATAATCATATTACCTCTTAGACATGTCTTCTCTAATGTAAACAAACCCAGTCTGGATAGCCTCTCCAAAACTCAAAACCTTTAGTCCCTTTATCAGTTTTGTTGCAGTTAAATAATGTATTTTTTAAGAACCGGTGCTTAAAATTGTACTACATATGCTAGATAAGACGTTACCAAGGATTCATATAGAGGTAAAATTATATTCTGAAGCTGCCAATTTTCCCTTCGTTCTCACAGTTTATCCAAATCTTACTGCAAAGGAAAAAGCATACTGCTCTGTATTCATTTCTTTACACATCTTAGTGTCATCAGCAAAGATTGAGACAGTACTTTCAATACCTACTTCTATATTATTAATAAACAAACTAAAATACATTAGGCCCAAGACTGAACCTGTTAACCAAGTTACAACTTTAGACCAACTTGAACAGGTTCCATTTACATCTCTCTGCAATGTATCATTTAACCAGTTTTCTATGCATGCACAGATATCACCTCCCAAACCAAAGCCTTTTAATTTATGCTGTGAAATTAAAACATGCAAAGCCATATATTGTTTATTATAGCAGTCTTGAAATTGAAAGATGGGCATTCCCCAAAGTAATGGATTGTATTATATCATGTTTAGTGACATTGTACAAATCTCTCTAATTATCTGCAGAAAATATGACCCTTCCAAGTTGCATACATTTTGCAGCAAACGAAACAAACCACATTTTCATGTATATCTATGAGCTCTTTATTTCATAATGTTATCAACATTTTTCATTAACAGATAATTAAAAGCAACACAACATATTTCAGTCTATTATATAACTAATGAGATGCACTAACAAGGTTTATCAAGAAAAGGCAAAGATGAATGTAATCTCTTTATAAAGCTTGCGTCTAATGCGCTTTAGCTCTTTTTTGATAAGGCCAAAAAATCTCAAATACAGATTGTCTCCTTCAAAAGGATGCAAAGTTATTAGGTAATATAATGGCTTTTTCTTTCTTGTATAATATAGTGTAAAATAGTGTAGTCTTATAAAAACAAAGAAAAGTATTTTACTGTAGTTCACTTGTGTCTGCTTCCTTCTGATCAAAAAACATCTACCTTTATGATAGAGCTTTCCTCACAAAGTCACATTGGGATGATGTATAAAAAACATTTTTTTATATGTTTAAGCCCTTACGGTATAATGGTCCAGAGAAGTTACCTTCCCTTAAGGAACGCTTGTATGTATACCAACGTGCCGTCACACATGACCTGTTACATGTGCCAGCACATGGACCAAGGATCTGAGTGAGATCGGTGTTGGAGTGGTCAATTTCAGACCCAGTTTTAACTTATAGCAGGAGCACTGTAAGTAAAAAGTACATAATGTGCCAGGACGGCCACCAGCCCTTAAGTAAATTTATTGGTGTTAATACTTATTAAAAAAGGCATTAAACATGTCTATATTCTTACATTGCTTTGTAACGATTTTATAGACACCTTCTTTATTACCCCAATGTTTTTCATCTCCCCCTTATCCCTCACTGTTAATATTGCTCGGGGGTGAGGACCCATACATTCTATGGTGCAAAGGAGAAGTAAACTGGTATCCAAAAATCAAATAGATTGAGGCTCTCCTTAATATGTGACAGGAACAGCTTCACTTGGTGACCAGAAAAAAATTGCAGTTTCATAAGAAAAGAAAAAAATATTTGAGCAGTATTAATTCTGTAATTAAAAAAAAACTCCTTGTTTCACTCAGCAAGAAAATATATATATATATATATATATATATATATATATATATATATATATATATATAATTTTACTCAGTTTACTACTTCTTTAACCCCTTGGATGCTAGTGTAGAGACCTTTCTCAATCATAAGGGTTAAATCAGGGTAGTACAATAATACATTTAGAAATTCAGTTAACAGAATGGAAGATATGAAATGTATTAATAAAAACACACATTAAAGGAGAGCTAGTACCTCCTGATAATATCTCACCACTTGCCTTACCATAGCCAGAAAATCCTAATGGTTCCTAAGAATTTTGCCATTGCACCTTTGTTAAACAGATGACATCTCATATCTATGCAGGATGTCATGCCCATGGAGGTAGATCATTTCTGGCAGTTTACCTTTTGTATTCTTTACTGTTCATGAATTTATAAACCTGAATGTGTGCAATAATCAAAATCTGAGATCCTCTTGTCCTGCTACCAAATCGGTGAACATTGCATCCAGGACTGATTGAAGATGTTACCTCTTAAACAAAGGCTCAAGGGTGCAGTTCCTAGGGGTCATTAGGATGTTCTGGCTATAAGGTAATTGGGTTGTTATTATTAGACTAGTTGAAGAGCTTGTGTACACAGGCCACAGTACCACCCAGCAACCTCGGCTGGTGGCCAGATCCTGTTGCCATTGGCAACTGTGCAGTCATGCACCGTAGAGACTGCCCACGCTGCAGCGGATATGGAGCGGGGCACTCTGAATTCAGACCGTAGGACTCCGGTCTGAATTCAATGCCCCCACTCCGTATCAGCCACGACACAGGCAGTCTCTACTGCACATGACTGCAGTGGGCACAGCTGTCTCTATTGCGCATGAAGGCTTCTGACAAACATCCTTAGCGAATTGTTATACAGGATGTTAAGCAAAAATAAAGCTGTAAAATAAATGCAGACTGGTACAGGTACAAAACTGTAAACAACAACAATCAGTTTATAGGAAACTAGTTTTAAAGCCCGTGTACACAAGCCAGTGCTAGCAGCGATGCAGTCATGTGCAGTACTGACTGCCAGTGCTGCAGCTGATACGGAGCGGGCCGCTCCGAATTAAGACCGTAGTCTTCTCTGCGCACCTTCCTGGGACCAAGCGATCCCAGGAAGGTGCACAGAGAGGAGTCCGGTCTGAATTTGGAGCGCCCCACTCTGTATCAACCACGGTGCGGGCAGTCTGTACTGCTCATGACTGCAGCACGCGCAGCCATCTCTACTGAGCATGAAAGCTTCTGACAAACATCCTTAGTGAATTATAATATAGAATTATTACCAGAATACTGTCCAATCAGCAGATCTGCTGCCCTGGGAAAAGATCAGCCAAGGCTGCAGTATGAGAACTGTGAGAACAGTGGAGGAACAGACCTGAAAAAGACCCCTAGTGCTCCCTCATTGGTCCAAAGAGAGAGACTGAAATGTGAGACTCCAAAGTCTTGCAGATCAGTCTAGGGCCATGCATGCTGCTTGCATAGACCATAATGAAGGACTTCCAAGCCCAACAAAAAGAGTCTATGAAGGCTGCATGCTTAACCCTTAAAACTATGTTAAAAGCAACATTGGGGAAAAGATACATATTCGCCAGGCCAGTCCCATTGACCTATAATGCCGGTAATTCACTCTAGGATATATAATAGAGTATATGATCACTGTAGTGCATATTGGTAGACGATCTATGCCAGCATTGGAAATTTGAAGTCTGCAGCCCCTTAGTCCTTTCCTATAACATGTGCAGCAAGAATGTAGTAAAGTTATACCATTTCCTCTACACCTTTTTGTATCTATAATAGTGGTTCTCAACCTGACAGGCCAGGACCTGTGAATCTCCCTGCTAAAACACAGGTGTGTTGATCAGAGGTTCAGTCGATTCAATTAACTCCCCTGCTTTCTAACATGGAAACCAACACATCCTGGCCTGTTTGTGAGCCCTGGTAGCATGGACTGAGATTTGGAACCGTTGATATATAACATTAAGGGAAAGATGAAAGGAAACCCCAAAATGCCTACAGGTTACCTATTTTACTCCCCTTAATCCAAGTGTCATTAAAAGGAGTAAATCTGGCATACGTACCTCAATAGATTGATGTTAGATAGGAGTAGGGATTGCTGTGGTTGATTTAGCAGGGAATCAGTTTTGTACATATACCTCCTTATCACCAAAAACTGAAAAGGGTTAGTTTCCATTCAATGGTAGGTTCCTAGGGGTGATATTATATTATTACTTAATGAGTATATGAGGAGTACTCATATGTTTGGTAACATTTTTTCTCAATGTATGTCACATGATAATGAGTTTTATCTCTGACATATTTCTACTATTGGTTTAAATTACAGATTACAGATAGTGCTGTTTTCAGTGTTTTTGATCAGCGGTTTATATTAAGAGCAAATCATAGAGAAAAAGAAAGCACAAAATTGATACAATTCTAATTTGGATGTATAATACTCTAAAATTACATAAAAAAAAGTTGTCAGGTTCTTTATTTCCCATAAGATTTCCAGTTGCCCTTGAGAACAAAACCTAAATCAAGTGTAATCAGCATACCTGGAAACTTTTGAAGTAGGGCTACCAGGATGGTAACCCTGTCAGTGCAGACCGGGGAGGAAAATGACACAATTTGCGTCATCAAAGGGGCGGGGCTTAGTTGTGGGGGCGGGACAAAAAAAACCTACAAAATTGAGGTAAGAGGGCAGGGAGTGGGAGGAACCAGGTGGGATGGAGCACAAGTGGGCAGAGTTTCTACTTAAACTCTGCCCACCCGGTGATTCACACATTGCCCAGGAGACCCAGTAATTCAGTTTGAAATCCGGAGTCTCCGGGGCAAAACCGGAGAGTTCCCAGGTATAGTAATCAGTTGCTTAACTTTCAGCTGTTGCACCCCTGTTCAGCATTTTCTTATCTGATTGTATCTGGGACAAAAGTGCTAATATTTGTCATAAATGTATGCAAAAAAAGGCCAGAGGTTACACAATGTGTTTTGCATTATCAAACATATTAAAAACCAGATAAAACCTTAAATAGGCATAATAGGTTTGAGATTAGAATATTATTTCATTTTCAGTTCACATAAATGTATCCGCAGTTTGTACCTTGACCTTAATCATTACATTGCACTTAGATGGCTTATGTATAAACAAAGGTCAGATGGTCATGCATAGGTCATAGGTGTGTGTATAAATCAACAGTAAAAGCAATGTTGTCCCAAATTTTGGGGTTAATGCACCTAAGAAATTATTTATTTACAAACACACATGAGAACTCTCCAGATTTGCCCCAGGGAATCAGGTTTTTAGAGGTATTTACCATATCTCCAGAGACGGAGGTTGATCCTATGGCCAGGGTGAGTTCCATGGTAACCTTGTCCACTTCCTCACTGGTTTTCCCCACTTTACACCCCATTCTACCCACTCTCTGTCCATTTTAAAAGCAAACCCCACTTTCTCTCCTCCTAATCTCTACAACTTCAGTTAAGGTAGACCCGCTTTATGACATAAATCATTTCACTTAGACACTCCCAACCTCACCTCAGATCTTAGTGATACTCAAGAGGCTTAGGACAAAAAGGTTCACAGGTATATTTACTAATGCTGGCTAGGAATGCAACATATTTTAAAATAGTATGCACCCTATTCATTATAATTGCTAATGTAAGGGAATGCACATATTTGACACCTTGCAAAAACCATGATATATTTATTTTGGTAATTTTTTATCTAAAACAATAGTTTATGGTATATTTAGCTTTATTTATTTGTCAATTAGTGTAAATCTGTCAGGCACTGGAATGCACTGCCACGCTGCTCCCCATCCCAACTGTTAATTACTACCAGGGAGTACCGTCCTCTATTCATAAATGTAGCTTTTGTCACTGTTCTCTACCATTCTCCATTTCACTCTGATTGTGAGGCAAAGAGAGACTGAGAACATATCTCACAACACTTTAAATGACCAATAAGGTACACTGGTTTTAGGTGGTGCTGCTGGGGGTAGAACTGGTAGGTGGGGCATTCCATAATCTATTAACAGTTCTTTATAACACTGAATAAATGATGTAGAACAATACAAAAATATTTTATTTACATAGTCTAATGTATAAACACATATAATCAATTTAAACAAACATTAATTTGAGTTTGCTGTGGTTTCTCTTATAAAAACAATGACTGTGTTTATAGTGTCAGAGACTTTGTCCTGGTGGAGCATAGAGGGTTAAAATTTAAATTCCAAAATTAACTGAAATTCTGTTTAGGATGTGTTCAAATTACCTCATGTTTGAACAATGGGCCATTGGTCCAAGGTAGGGGGAAAAATAACTGAGTGACAGTAATGGCAGACTGAAGTTAAATTGGAGACGAGAAGTCTGTAATAGACACAGACTCCTCTATGGGAAAGCCTAGCAAAATGACTGGTTTATGGGGTCTCTGATAACCTTTTGGCCTTTCTTAATTTTGACGAAAGCCATGCTATGTGCCACATGTAAAATTCTAATATAGCGTAATAGTGCCATCTGTAGCATTTATATTGTCAGTACTCATATTTGGTAATTTGCTTATATGATTAGCATAAGATATAAGTATTCAATCAGGTCTGACTGATGATGTCACAGTATAATGAGATGGATCTCTGTCCAATCATTGGGAATAGGTGGGGATTACTGATAAGGCAAAATTGCCTAATATAATGCCAAGAGAAGATGATTTCGCTCTTTGTTCCTGGTTAAGAAGTCTCCTGGCTTCCTGGTTGAATTCCTAACAACATCTGATCCTGGTCCTGAGAAAGAGAAAGAAATTTGGATTTGGTAACTATATGTAATACTTATAATATAATAGAGCAGGGCGTTGCGTACCCCTCTGGCACTCAAAGGGTTAACATCACCCGGACCTTGGCCTGTGTACACAGGTTTTTACACTAGTTCAGAAATAATTAGCCTGAAAAGTTCAGCAGAACACCCTTAGACTGAAATGGGGTTATACTTAAAAATTCATTCTTGCTTTGGGGAACTAATTAATTATGTCTTTCACTGGATTATTGGGCAATACTAAAAAAGTACAGTTTGCATTCTATAGGGTATGACTTTCAGGGCTTGCAATGGGCTGGATGCCTCTATGGCTTAAAGACTTAAAGGGATAGTAATACTTCGTTTTAACTTTATTTTATTTTGTAGGCATTAAAAAAATATGAAGAACGATATAAGTCTTTTCTCTCAAACCTTTATGGTTTAAGAGATATTCACAAGCAAAGTTTCCCCCTCCTGCCCCTTTTACCTAGTGTAAGCCATTTCTTCTCAGATGGGGATCTGGTTGTAAGACCAGATAGATAACAGAAGGGGACAATCTTCTTACAATGAAAACAATGAAAGCCCTGCCCCTCTTGACAAGCTTTTCAGGTTTTTTCCCTTATCTTAATTGAAGATTGTCCCTCTCTGCAGTCTACCTGGGCACCTCCCTTCTGCTCTGGCTGAAAAGTGTTACATCAGTAAAAGGGGCGGGAGGGGGACACTTTGTCATTGAATTACTCCTGAACTACAACTCTGACAGAATTGAAATAACACTCTCCAAAGTCCAAATGCTATGATGATTAATTAGAGCTGCTTTTATTATGAAACATTACTATGCCTTTAAAATAGCATTTTCGAATGTAACTTTCTCACTTTAAAGCTGAAGTTGAATCAGTTTCTTTGTTGCAGTATACTGATTCATTCATTTACTTTCTGATTAAATGCAGTTGGGCCAGGACAGAGATACACTAAAGCTTGATAAAGAGGTGATAAAGTGGAGATCACATCTCCAGTGATATCACTTCTCCAATTCCTATGGTATTCAATGGAGCCAATACGTAAAAAAATAAAAGGATACCCTATAATTTTTTAGAGCAAGAAGAGGTGGGAAAGGGGCTCTTTAGGAGCCTCCCCATCCTCTCTATGCTCACACCAGGGCTTACAATTTGAAGTCCTTTGCTACAAGCCAGACCTGAAAAGTTACTCGCCACTGCAAGCCAAAACATACCCACCAGGGCTGAACTTCTACTCGCCAGGACTAAGTTTTCACTCGCCATTGGCTAGTGGTGAGTGGAAATTTTGAGCCCTGCTCACACTATATGTATTTTGTTCATGTCAGTTGATCTGACATGCACATGTTAATGTCCACCCTTGTTTGAAAGAGAGGGCTGTCCTCTGTCAAAAAAAAGTGTAGCCCCAAAATTGAAATTGCAGGGGGGGGCAAGATCACAACTGTTTAAAACCTCCCTCCTCCTCTCCATCCTATACTGTACTGTAATGCTGGGTGATCATAATATCAGCTGACATTTATACTAGAGTACGTTCTTTTGAAGGATACACTGGGCCCATTGGTGTGCATGTGTAGGGGGGCATGGAATACAGTAGAGGTGCCTTCCTTTCCCCTTCTCCTATTTAAAAAAAACAAATGTTTCTGGTGGACTAGTGGACCCAGAGCATGCTTGTGCATGATGATGATATTTAGGCAACAAAATCCCCCCAGAAAGGGACTAGCACTGAGACTTCCCTAAAGGTGTAACCCCTTTGCTGTGGGACTGCAAGAACATGGATGTCCATGTCCTTATCAGTTTTAGACTACATGCTAGCACATGAACGTCCATGTCCTTAACAGAGAAATGTTTAAAAGGCAATAATCATGTTTTACTATGTCTGCTTTAATGGGAACAAACTTGGTAAAAAGCCTTGAGTTGTACTTGCAATCTCAAATCAACCATTCAAGGGTGGTACTTAACTGGAACACAACCCAGACATATGTGGCTCTCGGTCACAAAATGTCTGGGATATATGTGCATTCCCCATACTCCCGTCAGAATTTTAAGCCAGGGCTATGGGGATCCGGAGTAAACACAGGAGAGGAAACTGTCCTGCACAATGTAACATCAATGCACAAAGAATAGAGGAGAATCGGAGGTCTCTTTTCATTGGTCTACCTGGGCTTTCATTGCAGCCCCAGGTTCTGTGTCATTTCTGCTCCAATTGGAGAGGATCTTCTGATGGGGCAACTATCTCTTGATAGTTGATAAAGCAGCAGTATATTATTTTAATAAAAATATGTAATGCGGCTTTTCCAACTAAGTAAAAATGCCCACTTTTTAACCAAATTGCTTTAAATGTTTCACTTTGCTAGTTTGTTTTCTTTTCTTTTCATTTAGCCCCCTTAGGACCAGGGTGATGCACAACACATTGTGTTGCAAACACCCCTGCTCCTTAAGGGGTTAAAGCTATCCCTGAAAATTATTTTAAGAAAACTCACCCAGACAGTGGTGTAACTTATCATTGGACTGTGCCTGTGCAAACTTTTTTTGGATCCTCTAAAACAAAAATATTTTCACTGATGCATAACTCAGTCATGTGGGAACCTGGAATAGATGGGGCACTTTGGATGCTGAGCCCTGGTGCAACAGCACCCTCTGTAGTTATGTCCCTGCACTCAGAACACAAACCTAGGCTTTTCATTAAGGGATTTCAATATTAAATATACCATGAAAATACGTAGAACTTTGTTTTTGTTTTTGCGTTGTTTTTTTAAATTCTGTATACAAATTTCATTGCAGTTGCCTGTGCAGAGACCAAGAAAGCAATCTGTGTTAGCAATGGATGGAATCATTCTCTACCATCCATTGCTGGTTGAGGATAATGGGAGTTCCAACAACAGCTAAAGGTGTACCATTAGCCTACCCTTGGCATAGACATTGTCACGGAGTGACTAGAGAAATAAAATGAATACATTTTATTGAAACATAATTGTAGCAGCAATGTACCTTTCACTTTTACAAGACCAGGGAAGGACAGTGCACACACTTCCTTCACCCTTCACTAGGCAAGTGTGAGATGGACCCATGTCTGTACCCTAACACAAGGGTAAACCCAGGCAAGAAGATCAAGAAACTCCAGAACGCTGGAGCACCAAAGTAGCAACTGTAACTCCACCACCTTCTTGAGACCAGGTGTGAGGACAGTGTGCAACACTTTCTCAACCCTTCACTAGGCTAGTGTCAGCTAGTATACGTATGGTCAGTAGTAACCTTCACAAGACTAGA
The DNA here is from genome assembly GCA_037306005.1 of Rhinophrynus dorsalis. Lineage (NCBI taxonomy): Eukaryota > Metazoa > Chordata > Amphibia > Anura > Rhinophrynidae > Rhinophrynus > Rhinophrynus dorsalis. Next base: position 476,964,590 of record CM074718.1, read on the forward strand.
TATGAGGACAGTGCACGGCACTTCTTCAATCCTTCACAAGACAGGTTAAAATAGCGCAACTATACCCTACCGCTAGGCAAGGTAAACTGCACCCAGAACACTAGGTGAGGCAACAAACCACCCGAACCTAGATCGCAGAAGGTCACTGACAAGGACTGACCGAACAAGCACTGCTACAGGAGTAGCAAGCGTGGCAGTAACGGTAGGCCCAGGAAGCCGAGGATGATGATAGCCAGGGCTGGGTAGCCGAGGCTGGCAGTAAACCAAGCTGGGAGCGCAACAGAGGAGGAGGTAGTCAGACAAAGCCAGGAGTCAGAGCCGGATCGAGTAGTTAGAAGAAGCCAGGGTGTAGAGCCGGATCAGGTAGTCAGATGAAGCCAGGAATCAGAGCCGGATCAGGTAGTCAGACAAAGCCAGGAGTCAGAGCCAGATTGGGTAGTCAGACAAAGCACGGAGTCAGAGCCGGATCGGGTAGTCAGACAAAGCCAGGAGTCAGACCCGGCTCAGGTAGTCAGACAAAGCCAGGAGTTATACACAGGAATCAGTAAATGGAACAACACTGCACTAGGCTCAGGTACACCATGAAAGGGCACTGGATAATGGAAATGCTAAGGCCTTTAAGGCCTAGTAGGTGGGCAGAGACATGACAGCAATTACCAGTGACCTATAAGAACAGCGACTTGCATTGAGCGACAGCCAGAAAGTAGCAAGGTCGCTGTTACCGTAAAGCCTCACTGGAGGCAATCACGGGCACCGTGATAGACATATGAACAATTTCTCAGTTTTAGGGTGAGGATTCTGGACAAAAGGAAATCCATCTCAATGTACCCTTGAATTCAATAGTGCTAAAGTAATATCAACACCTAAAAATTACTTTAGGTTACATCATTTTAAATATCATGTACTGTTAGCTGGTTCAACTCTATTCCTCGGCCTACATTATTAAAGTGTGTTCATTCAACTATATTGATACAATTTGGCAAAGTAGTTGTGCAGAGCTAATGTTGTTAATGAAGTTAGGTTGAAATGCACTGCTTCTCTGTTCAGAAAGGCTTTTACATCTCAGTCAAACTTACAGGTAATAAAACATTAACGCTCCTTAGACACCTTTAAAAGTTGGTATGGCAATGGGAGCCCTTGGGGCTTGAAGACACAGAAATAAGAACCCCATATAGACTAGAGTTTAGCTTACATTCCAAGTGTCCCTCTTTGAGACCCAAAGCCCTCTGTCCCTCTTTCCCACCCTGGTGTCCCTCTTTTTAGGAGATCAGACTGTGTGGTGTGTATATAAGTGTATCTCACTGCTTGGCCTTGGTCTTGTTCTAAATCATTTACTCATTGACACAAAGAGATGTCAACAGGTAACAAAATAATCTAACAATTCTTGGTAATGCCCTGCCCACCAGCTACTCCACCAACAACATCACCTAAATCAAAAGTGTTCCTCTTTAACCATTTGAGATGTTAGGAAGGTATGTTTCAGGCCTCAGAAAAAAAGAGAGTTTTTACAGAGGCTAACATTGTGTAGAATTCCAGATCATTTTAGGTGTTAGTGTTCCTTTAACCCAAGGCAAATCAATGCCTTGGGCTCCCCTCTGACACTCAAAGGGTTAATGGTAAGACCATTAATGGATACAGAAACATCAGACTACATTATCCCTTACATATCTTAATAAATCGACCCACTATCCTTTAACTGTATATCATACATAATATATGTGGAATTTTAATGCACAAATCTTGTAATTACGTATTTACGAGCAGCAATTAATTTCTGCTAAAAGCTAACACCTGTAGCACTAATACCACTTAGGGCAAAGTACTATATGACAACCAATACTAATGTGGGTAACACCTATTTTTATTATAAGATGACATGGGGATTAATCTGAATTAATAGGTACTTTAATGCTTTATTTTATAAAATTACTTCAAATATTCATTGCATCAATAAATTCCATGTAAAATGCTAATTCAAAGGCTCACAGTGCAAGTGCTTTCCTGGACACCAGCTCAATAGGAATGAAATTAACAAACTGGGGATTTATCTAGGCAACACTGGCATTGAACCTTTGAGTGCCAGAAAGGTAACCAACGCATTGCTTTGCAAAGCATTGGATACCTCACTGGCACTAAAAGGGTTAAACAATATAAGATGACCTAAACAATAAATTATGAAGTACTATTCGCTGGTACAGTTCTCAAAATCAGTCTACCACTTAATCTGGAAGAGGAAATGCTCCTTTAACCCTTTGAGTTCCAGAGGGGTATTCAACACATTGCAAAGCAATGCGTTGAGTACCCCACTGGCACTCAAAGTGTTAAAACAATGAGACTGATATCCTAAGTAGCTTTGGAGCAATGCTGGGACAAGCTAATCATAGGGGTTGGAACAAAATCCCCTGTTTCCCATCCATTTAACTGGGGCTTTTAATCTCATGAATGCTGGAGAGGTCTCCAAAGCATAGTGAAGCATTCAAGATGTTAATTCAAGATGTTAAAGACCAGATTTAAAACAATGTGGATTTTTTTTTTCATTTTCTTAGTACATCAGCTTCACTGAGATTGATGTATTAAGGAAAAAAAATACTGTCCAGCCATGAATTGCCACGCGGTTCTTTGAACGTGAGACTCAGCTTACCTGAGGTATATGTTTCATCTCTCTTAGCCTTAGTCATTGAGGTGCAGGATCAGAATAATGAGGAATCGGGATATTTCTTCTCACTGTGTGGTATCTGTGATCTAAATAAGTTTGTACCTTGGGTAGGACAAGGTTCCTAGGTTAGTATCACTCACTTTAATAATAATCTTTGGATTTGTTCTCCCTAAGGGATATGTAGGAATCCAGGAGTGGAACCCTTGCTCTCTGGTGCCTAGAGATCACAGATGTTCCAAACTTACAATTCCCATGAAGGTAGAAAAGATCTAGGGTTAGATGCTTCTCTTGTTCAGAGAACTGCCCTCTGGCACTTCATGTCTGGACTGCCATGCCCTCATTGGGCTTTTTTCAAAAAAACTTAATGTGGTGTATTGTTTGACGTTTGGGCTCCCTTGTGAACTTTTCTCAAGACAACCATACACGTGCAAACAGTGACCATATATACAGTGATCTACAACAAATGGCACTAAGCAGCAACTTCCTCAACTAGCTGACATCACAAATGAGGTCTCATGTGTCAATTAGTTTGTTAAGAGTTATGGGCCTATGATCCCTACAAGCCACTCTGTTGAATATGATGTATTGTTATTAGCACAGAAAATTTGCTGGTGAAACAAACACCCAAGAAATATACGTTGATGTAAACTTACACAGTTCCTATTAGATTCAATTGACCAGGTTCATCCATGTACATGAGGGAATGTGAGAGATGCATACACACAGTAAAAGGCATACAGAAAAAAAAGACATACCCATTCTCTTATGTGTAATGAAGAAACAAGCAGTCTCTTATGTTACTAAGTGACTTGCAATTCTCTGCCAAGTATAACTTTGTATTTTTACTAGTAGCCCTGATTGGGCATCAATGTGAATTTGTTGGGGTTTTGCACTAAGGCGTGACAAAGATGGGATAACATGGAGAAGACTTCATCAGTGATATAAATTCTCCAATTCCTATGTTATTTTATAGAGCTTATGCACTAAGACCTCCAGTGTTGGACAAATCTTAGTGCATTGATTCCATAGACTAACATAGGAACTGGAGAAGTGATATCACTGTTGAAGTCTTCTCCGCATTATCACCTCTTTATCATGCTTTAGTGTATAACCCCCTTTGCGTCCTGACCCCTGTCTCGGCGTGTGCTTCTGCTGTGGCAGACAACATGGAGTACAATCACTGGGGCTAAGTTGTCACTCATCTTAGAGTCCTTGATTGTAATCTAATTAGAGTTTACAGTGATCACAACCTCACCTGAAGTGTTTATGAGATTGAAAGGTAACAACTGGCTCTACATTGCTGCAGGTCCGCAGACACCATGGAGACCTATTAAAGGGTCCATTATGTTACAGAATCCATAGTTATGGCCACTGCACATCTATGAGAGTGAAAATCCTTTAGACAGTGAGGTTAGAATCAGATGTTACCCGGGATAACCAGTCTCTGAGTTTGTTCCCATGGTTCAAAGAGTTAATGCCAGTTATACATAACGACACTTTTTAAGTTTCTTTGTACCCCTGACTCAACATGTGCTGCAAGTCCGTAGACATCACAGAGGTCTAGTGTAAGGTTTAAATGTTTAGTAGCTGTAATGCGGATCCATTTCTCAGTAGAGTTGTCAATGCTTAATAAAGAATTGCATCAAGTCATACATTGGTTCACATTTCGGGCAATGTAGATCAATTAACCAGCTGTGAGACATCACTCAACTCTCTTCACCATACCACAGCTAGAAAATGCCAGACAGCAACCAGTCATAGCATGGATGCACTGGGAATGTCCAGCACTGCCAGCTGAGATAGAGCTAGACACAAGAAAAGAACCAAAGAGAAACAGTGTTGAAACAAACAAATATTAAAAAAAAACATTTATAACCATCAGTGTGCAAGCTACCTGCTACGTGATGTAATAAAAGAGAGTATGGTAAATGCAGACAGTGTTATGCCAGGGTAGGACCCCCTCACAGAGCAGAAAATACTGCTCCACTGTGTCTCGCACCACAGAATATAACACTTGAATGTAACTGAATGTCCTAAAAACACATCTTATCTGTAACCCAATCCTCACTGTCCCCATGGGCCACATCTGCCCACTAAGTGGCCAGAAGCATGTCCATAAGGCTACCTGGGGGGCTCTGGAGATTATGTTGAGTGAAGCCTGTGGTAACCAGGCTGGATGTCCAAGAGAGGAAACACCCCCTACCTGGGAGCTGAGACTGTGCAGTCTGGAGAGAAAACAAGAGCCAGAAGGAAAATTCTATCTATCTCGGGTAATACGTGAAAGAAATGCATCCAGTAACCCAAAAACAAGGATGTTTACCAAGGTGTGCAAGCGAGAACAAGCAGCATGACCTCTAGGGTTGAACTACCAAAAACGCATGCCCACCCAGATGAGCTAGTATGACCGGAAACAATGTAATAAAAATGTTTCATTTAAGCATAGTGTTCAAATAATCAATCTATTTTGCTTCTTTTTGCAACAATTTTCTTGTTCGGTCACGCCCCCCCCTTGGGACTGGTGGTACCCAGTCTATCATCATATAACGTATACTGGGCAATGTGTGATTGAAGTAGGTAAAGTGTTGTGCTACATTGTTCTTTTATTTTGGATACATTTTTTGTTGTTGGTCCTCTTTTAATTTCTATTGCAGCTTTAATAACAATGGTTACCCATCCTTTCATTAAAAGCACTTGTTTATCTGACAAATAGCAATCCACATGGGCAGTGAATAATATAAATTACAAATTGACTAGTGTGTCTAACTGGTATTTTGTGTCCTTTATAAGGATGTTTGAAGGAAGTGCCACTGAGCATATAATTGCAAGAAACACAAAACGAGCAGTACAGTCTTACAAAGGGGATATGACAGGCACCTAATCCAAGAACAGAAAAATTAAGTGATGGACACACCAATATCCATGTTTTACAGAGACTAACAGGACTGATGTGACACAAGTAATGTTACAAACTACCTATAATGCAACACATCAAAGTGTGTATAAACATTGGCCTATCATTTCGTCTGATCCTTCATTCCCTGCAGAAGTAAAAGGTTTACCACAATTTTGCTATAAAAGGGGAAGAAATCCCAAGGACCTCCTGGTTAAGACTGATCCTTAAACATTTTATACTAAACAAGACCCAAAACCTATCAAGGAATCTTACAAATGCATCTCATGTCAAATTCCTCTTCCAAACTAATGCCATCGCTCAATAAACTCCTTACCCTCAACATTTAAGATTTGGGTAGGCTTTTTTTGAGATGTACTGGGTGGTAACTGGTGAAGTGGAGGAGGTTATTCTTATCTGTTGGTTTGGTGTAAACCAAAATTTGTAACAGACCTACGTTTTTAATGCCAAGGATGTCCAAGAAAGCAATGGAGGAATTGCTGCATGTTAGTGTCAACTGAACATGGGCATGTAAATGGATAAAGTCATCTAGTAATTTATGTAAATCTTATGTTGAACTTTCCCATAAGGTGAACATGTCATCAGTGTAGCTGGTGTAAATTGCCATTTGTTGTTGAAATAGCTTATGTTTAGATATTGTTCTTCGTATGCATGCATATAAATGTTAATGTATGATGGAGCCATGCATGCTCCCATTTTCGTACCGGATAATTGTAGATAAAAGTTGTTTTCAAACCTGAAATAATTTTAGCTAGACATAATTCTAACAGCAATATAAAAAAATAAACCGTTTTTTTATGATTAGGTTATGAACAACCTCCATCCATTCCTCCATCCATAGTATCCAGGATCCACCTGTTATCTATTTTACCTATGTTATCTATCATTTGTAAAAAAATATATTGGTGTCCTTAAGAAAATAAGGTAATGCTTGCACAGAGGGTTGAAGATAGAAATCTATATATTCACCAAGAGAATGCAGTAATGAACTGATGGCAGAAATTTTTGGTGTGCCAGAAGGTTTTTGAAATGACTTGTTGATCTTGGGAATTGTGTAAAGAATCAATCTTACTGGGTAAATAGTTGTGAGGAATTTACTTGTTTTCTGATCCAACCAACCAGCCACCAAGCCTACTACAACAAGTTAAGGGCTATTTTGTACTTGATGGTTGGGTCTGAATACAGCTATGCATAAGTGCTTTTGTCTGATAACTGTGATTTGATTTTTTCCTTGTAATCAGAATAATTGAGTGCAATTGTCCCACCTTTGTCTGCTAATCTTATACAGATGTTATTTACTGAGATTGGAATTTGTTCTGGTTTTCTTGGATATCCTTAGAATTGCATCTTGCTCAATCATTCTCTGATAAATTGGGGCTTTGTGGGTCAAAGGTTGATTTACATTTAAATGGTGTGGTATTTTTGTTACATTGTCATCTTTATTAAAAAATTCTTTCAGACTTAAAGAATGATTTAATTTATGAAAGTCAACATACCAGTCAAATTTCAAAAAAGAGTTAGTGGGTACAAAAGAAAGATCTTTTTGTAGTAGCTTTTGTTCATGGGAGGTCTAAAAGCAAAGAACCACCAATGATACTGTGTGGAGTCTTCACTAGGGAGCAATTGTCATTCAGAATACTTGCCCAATACTACACGTCCTTGTGTATGAGGTCCGTGTCTTGTGGAACACTGGACTAGGATAAGTGAAGAAACACAATAATAATGAAACGGTAGTATAAAAACATGGACACATGATGAAAATAGAATAAGACATTGCAGCGACAATAGGGATCAACTGTAGATGGCCTCTGTATTCCGTAACACTGCAGAGCCCAGTGCTGCCAAGAGGCAAGCACACAGTGAACACAAAAACCCCTGCAAAATCACCATCTCCCATGTGGAAAACAAGACAGGAAAGTGGTCAATGACCACAGCAAAAATCTAAGACCCTAGTTCCTCACCAAGGATCCAGTATTAAGATTGTCACACAGGGGAGAACCAACCAGAACCAAAGGAAATAAATCAAATTGACATATTGTAAATTCACTGTATATGACAAAGACTAAACACCAATATCTGTATAACAGTGCTGCATGATTTGAGTTGTGTTATACACAAGTTTCAGAGTCTTGGAGGGAAATATACAGATTGAGAACATGCTTTATAGTCTTCGAGGGAGATCCACACATTCAGTACATGTTATGCTAAGGGAACCATATAAAGTCAAAATATCACCATGACGTGGCCAAATAGGAAAGGTGCTGTCACATAATGAGGTGAATCTAATGGGTGAGTCTAGCAAATTAGGTGCTAGAATCAAGGTGTTAAAAGATGTGATATCACCTTGCCACACCAGAAACACAACATCAATGAATCAGTTATAACAAAAAATCATGTCAGCGAAAGGAGTTAAAATGTTGTTGTATTCATAAAAGTTAATGAAAAAGTTGACAAAGGAAGAGGCCACATCAGATCCCATCAACGTACCACTATCTGAAGGTAATAACTGAATTCAAATTTGAAGGAAATGAATTTAATATATAATTCCAATAATTGAATAAAGAATTCAGTAGGAGGTGGTGATGGGTCATTATGTGGGTCCAAATCCTTCCTCACCACATTAATACCTAAAGCCATGGAATAACAGTGTATACGGAACTCACATCCATAGTGGCCAGTACACAATCAGGTGACAATGTCACATTTTTAATTTTATTTATGAAGTTCATCATATCCCTAATAGAGGATATGGTTTGATGGACTATTGGTTGTATGTATTAATGCAGAAAGATAGCTAGATGCTGAAATATGGAGTTCCTAGCTGAAACAATGGGGTGTCCAGGAGGAGTAATGGGATTTTTGTGAATTTTAGGTAGAGTATAAAGAATTGGTTAAACAGGGTATTCCTCAGTTAGAAATCTCAGAATGGGTTCACTGAAATAATCATGTGCAAAAGCCTCAGATAAAATATGATCTATTTTATTTTTTTATATACTAGTGTAGGATCTGAATTTAATTTGGACATGGAAATTTCCTCTCTGCAATGGCACATGGGCATGAAAAACGAGACTTGTAGCACCACTGAGAGGTAACCATGCCTTAGAACAAGACACATGGTTACCTCTCAGTGGTGCTACAAGTCTCGTTGTTTGTGCTCTATGGGTGCTCATCACATTTGTTTTTATAGTTCCCCCAAAGTAGAAGTGTATCACTGGCATGGGCCCTTGCTTCTATGTGCTTAGAGGAAGTCAGCCGCACCACACTGATGAGGCCCACGTAGGCCAAAACGTACATCTGTGGTTTTGCTGTCTCTCTCGTGTGGAGAGGATTTGCCTTACATTTTGGAGCTGTACTGTCTATGGGCAGGACCAGTCTATATGGCTATGGAAATTTCCTCTATGCAATGGCACATAGGCATGAAAAACGTGACTTGTAGCACCAGTGAAAGGCCAACATGCCTCAGAACAAGATACTTTGCCTTGTTCGTGCTCAATGGGTGCTCATCACATTTGTTTGTTGTAGGTCTCCCTAAGTAGAAGGGTATCCCAGACATGTGCCTTTGCTTCCACATGCCTAGAGGGAGTTGCACCACACCAATGAAGCCCACATAGGCTGAAACGTACGTTTTTGGTTTTGCTGTCTCTCTCATGCAAAGATGGTTTGCCTGACATTTAGGAGCTAGACTGTCTGTGGGTAGGACTGCTGAGGAGTCAATAGTTTGCAGAATTTTAGGTTTATTGATTCTATGTCTAAGAGTCTGTCTATAAGGAAGTCTAAGTGGGTCTTGAGTACCAGTCTGTCATATGTAGACTCTTAAAGGGATAGTAATGTTTCACAAAAACAGCAGCTCCAATTAATCTTCATAGTATATGAGCCATAGAGATTTTATTTGAATACTGTCAGAGTTGTAGTTCAAGAGTAACTGAATGATAAAATTTCCCCCTCCCGCCCCTTTTACCTAGTATAAGCCATCTCTTCTCAGATGTGGAATCTGGTTGCTAGACCAGACAGCTCACAGCAAGGGACAATCTTCTTCCTTTGAGAACAATGAAAACCCTGCCCCCCTTGACAAGTTTTTCAGGTTTTTCCCTTATGTTAATTGAAGATGTTCCCTCTCTGCAATCCACTTGGAAACCACACTGCTGCTCTTAGGTGAGCAGTGTTACATCAGTAAAAGGGGCGGGAGGGGGATACTTCATCATTCAATTACTATTGAACTACAACTCTGATGGTACTGAAATAACACTCTCCATGGCCCAAATACTATGAAGATTAATTGGAGCTGCTTTTATTATGAAACATTACTATCCCTTTAACGCTGTCTACATTGTTTAGTTTAGAATATATGCAGCTCATTTTTATATTGTGTGAGTTGTGTTTACATTTATTTAACCAATCAGTAGATTTGTCTTGTAGGCTAATTTATAAGCTGAAATTTCAGATCTTTGGTAACTAATAACCATAGATGAAGCAAGCATTAAGTATACAGTACCATTTTTTTACAACATTCAACATTAGTTCTACCATAGACATATTATTGTTAATGCTGAAGTCCCTCTGAAATAGTTTATTCCTATAATAGTCAGATAGGTAAGCTCCATATAGGTGGAGATCTAATTCCCTCTTATTATGCAGGAGGAAGTCACTGAAATGTCTGTGGGTGAATGATCTGGTTGAGACTCAGCTGCCATTTCCGTGAACATGATCTTGTTAGCTTTGGTAGTTCTGTAGAATGCCATATCCACTGGAGATTCAATAACAGGCTGTGTGTGGGATTCCCCCATACCACAAGTAGGGGAGAAAACATGTTGTAGTCCTTTTGAGACTCAAGTAATTGGTAGTAAACACAGGTGCTTCCAAAATGATAGAACACCAAAGTCTGTAGGATACACTCAGGAAAATTCCAGTGAATGCCAGGGTGTCACAAAACACTGCACTCACTGGACTTCTCAGCAGTCAAAACTGCAAAAAAATTGTGTTTATTAAAAACTATTCAACGTTTCAGTGGTCTCAGCCACCTTTATCAATACAAACACAACTGAAAGAATTTTATAGATATACCGCCCAAATCAACCTGTGGAAAAATGGCAAGCACAGCAAATGAAATTCATTGGTTAACTGCATCATCACAATGAATGCTATATCTATGTTATATCTATGACCGGTTCTGTTTTATGATAATTAAGAATAATGAACCAATATACAGCATTTATGAAACTACGTGTCATCTTGCTTGCCAGTTAAATGGATGTGAGAGTGATTAAAGTAGCTTAAGGCAAGTTCTATTATTTACCCGCCTAAGGCTCTGATTCTATTTTAATTATTGAAGTTCAGAAATAGTATGACAGGTTCTGTTCATTAGTAAAGATGAGTGAAACTTTGAAAGTTCACTGTGGAAATCAATTTGCTGAATGTTGATAAGTTACAAGCAAATTTATTTTAAACAGATATACAGGAAGAGTGAGAGAGAGAAAGAGAGACAGAGGAACCTAACTCCGGCAGTCCTGAATAATTATCAGTAATGTGGTACTTTGCTTACAACAAAAGCACACGAAAGGCACTTAAGATTAATTATATCTGATGAGAAAAAGTAAGCAATGAAAGCATCCTGAAGAATTATATAACTATGAGGATGTATTGAAAGAGGCATTAGCACCAGGAACAAAGAGGTACTAATTCCACTTTATAGATAATTGGTAAGCCCTTCCCTAAAGTAGTGTTTCTCAGCCTTAGTCCTCAGGTACAGCTAGCAGGATTGGACTTGAGTATTTCCCAATCTGTACAAAGGTAACTGAATCAAAAACAATATATCAATGACTCCTAAAAAGGAAAAAATGTGACTCCATTGAAAAAAGACCACACACCTACACATAAGGACTTACCATATATGGCAAAATAAAGTATTCACATCTCCATACAGGTACAAGAAAAATGGTGTGCAGATTGGAATACCTCTTATTATCTGTTGACTATATCAATAGAACCACAAACAAGAAATCCGCACCACCGTATCTTACAGCACCAAATGATAAATACTTTCTTTAAAAATAGTCTCCTTTTATTTCTTCAATCAAAAAAAAATTGTAATATACCTATGTGGACACGCACGTGAAACCACAGGAGCTAGCTACACAGAGTGGAAAAAACAGCAGACTTTAGCATTTCCTGATCAATGCATTTCATACCTAGACTGAGCTTGGTCATGATCAAAGGCCTTTTGATTGAAGAAATAAAAGGAGATGATTTTTAAAGAAAGTATTTATCGTTTCTGGCCGTAAGTTGTTCCAAGATACGGTGGTACAGATTTCATGTTTGTGGTTCAGCTGAATCAAAAACTCAGCATTTGATTAACTCATCAGTGGTCAAGCAGGGAAAAGCTCAAGTTCTGGCAAGTTGGTGGTGTCTGATGTATAAGTTTGAGAACTATTGGTGAACTAGCTTATGGTGTACAGTTCTGGAGTGTATATAGAAACACAGAATCTGACTGCAGATAAGAACCATTCAGTCAGTGTAGTCTTCCCATTTTTCCTATGTAAAAACCTTAAATCTTATTTAGTCCTTGGTCTTTTCTTATGCTTACCCTATGCATGCCAGTGCAGCCACCCTGGCATTAGTCTCTAATGTCGGTGGCTGCACTTAATGGTATGCAGAGTATGGCTGCTGTAGAGCATACAGGGGGCCACACTCTGCCAGAGTCAGTACTTGCTTTTGATTTAGTGTGGAATCAGTTTTATACATTCACTCCATGTGACTCAAAGTAAAAACAAATTAGCATAATGCGCCACTGCAAAAAAAAATATCACTGGAAGGTTGATAGACATATGGAATAGCCTCCAAGCAGATGTTATAAAAATTGAAACAGTAAATAAATTTGGGAGCTCTAGGCAGTGGTGTATGACAATTCTATGTATTAAATATGTCTGAGCATTGTAAATAAATCATAAATGGGAAACTACTGTATATTGGTCATTTTGATCATGTTTCCTGCCACAGTCCGTGTTCCAGTATTTCTAAATGAACAAACAGCAGGAATGATAGAAGTAGTAATCACTGATTGCTGATTTTACCAGATCAGAATCTCACCGGTTGTGTAACTCTTTCACACTAATCAAAAGTACCTTTGGGATTCTTCTGCCAACAATATTTCACTGGATACAAAGGTTAATGGAAAATTTTAGGACGACAAATCATTTAATCAGCTTGACAGAAGAAAAAAAATATTTTAAAACAAAATTAGTCTAATTTCCCTGAACATAATTATCTGAGTATATTATGTTTTCAGGGTTACATGCTATTTCATTCCCTATACAGTATGACGACAAAGTTAGCAATGCTTAGTTTTATTTAAAAAAAAATACGTAAGATGCAATTTGCCTGTAATTTTAAGTGGCGAAATCATTCACAACAGAGTTTCAATTCATTAACTTATGTTATTGAATCTTCTTTAGCACGATGAAAATGTTTGATACTAGAATGTTTTAACTAGTGAAATGGAAAGAATTACTGCAATTTTGCTTTTCTATAATTATAAGAGGTTTCTGGCATTATTCATGAGTGTTGAACTTTCCAAATGTTGTTTCTTCTGAATCAAAACTATCTAGCAATCAGTAAGCACAAGGAATGCCCAATGGTGCTGTAATGGATGGCTCTTGTATATATTACTGCTAAAATAAATAACATACCCTGCTGCAGGGAGTCATTATTCATTCAGAAGCAATATACTCACATGTGTATGTGAGATTCCAAGTAGTTTCAACATATGGAATGCCTTCTATTGCAAGTGAAAATGTAAAAGATATGTGCTTTTTATTTTGACATGTGCTATTGGGGCAAGGTGCCTTGATGCAAAAAGCAGCAATTTTCTTCATATAGCTATTGCTAAAAAGAAACAGCTTAGCTTTCTTTTGCATAAATGATCAAGTGAACTATTAATGTTATATTACTATGAAAACAACAGTCCACACAGGTCCCTGTTCATTGTACAGGTTCAGGGGAGAAACTTGACCCACCTACCCCTTGACATCGGTCTAAAGAATGTTAATAAAATATGGTTAATTGTAGATTTCCACTCCACCAGTATCCCCTTGGTTTTTAGGTGAAGAGGCGTTATATATTAATAAATGTGGACTATCAAACTTTAACCCTGACTCTTTGTCCGAAGTGTGAGGATAAATGTATACAACCATTACCCTCTTCCTTAGACTGTGGTGTCAGAAGTGTCTCTGAAATACCACAGTTTGAAACATTGGAGTATAGACTACAAACAGAACCCAGGAATGAGAAGCACTGAGGTTCAATATAATTGTGAAGTATGACTGGTGAGGTGTGGAGAACACTTTGGGGGGAGATGCATTAAGACAGGTGGTAAAATGGAGATAACTTCTGCAGTGAAATTACTTCTCCAAATCCTATGCTATTCCATGGAGCCAATGCATTAAGTGCACTGGCTCCATAGCTTTTCATACGAACTGCTAAAATGATATCACTGGTTCACTTCTTTATCACATCTTAGTGCATAACCCCCTTTGCCCTGGAGAATAAGACACACTACACTATATGCACTATGAATTAAGTATGCAAAGAGAGGGGGAGATACACATATCATTAGCACATGATGTTGGCATAAACATACTAATCATACTAATGTGTTGGGGATGAAAAGGAAAAAAACAAAGAAAGAAGGGTAAAAATCCTCTAACTGTAGCTTTTTATTTTTAATTTAGTTTTTTTAATTCCCATTTAAATCAATGGGAATTTGGGGAATCTTTATTTGTTATCTAGGGTGCAGCTGTTTTACATCAGAACCAGTCCCTCTTAATACATCAGCCTCATAATGTTCTTGCTGCATTGTGGACTGAGAGAAACACAGCACAATATCTATGTAATTTAAAAAAATGTTGGCATTGTGTCAGGATTGGAAAAGCTCAACTTTGCTTTGGTTCAGATTTTTGGTCAAGCCATCATTTGCAGCTGGTTTGGAACAGAGGATGAGGTGGTAAAGGTGTCCCCTCGCAAGAGAAGTGTTGATGCAAGCAAGTAATTCACCAAGAGGATTGAATGCTCAAGCCTGATCACTAGGGTTTCGTTTTTTCATAGAGAGAAGGCTGAACGTCCCCTTTGGAGTACCAAATGCATTTCTTTATCCCCCAACATTGACATTTTTGTTTGTTTGTTTTTTGTCTGACCTCCATTCTCCTTGTGTTGGGGAGAACTGAAGCTACATATGGGCATTTGGGAATATCATGTTCTGTCCTGGATGCATGTTGGGGCCCTGTTGGATTTTGCTATAGGAATTTAGCACGTGCCTGTTGTTCTTGATGGGCCTTGCCTAGTGTTCTACACTTGCACTTTAGAGATGTAGCAGTTGAATACTCCTTATGCTGTTGCCTGAAATATGTCTATCACGGTTCCCGTGATCTGCTCTGTCACTCTTTGTTGTGGTGCGCTCCCATTGGCTGAGCTTTGTTTGGCCCGCCCAGTGTGGCCTTCTTATTCCGGGCCTCTGGCACCTGTCAGGTGCCCTTTTGTGGTGTTCCTGTACCAGTGCTACTGTGTTGCTGTGTTCCTGCGTACAGACTTGGCCCGTCTGACTACTCTCATTGGTTCCTGCTCCGTGATTCGACACGGCCTGGCTGACGTTCCTGCTCCGTGATCTGACCCGGCTTGTCTGAAGTTCCTGCTCCGTGATTTGACCCGGCCTGGCTGACGTTCCTGCTGTGTTCCACCGTGATCCTGATCCTGTGTCACTTGGGCGACATTCTGACTTCCGCTGTGCTATATTGGGCAGACTGAGTTGTTGCCTCCGATTCATTGGGCCTTCCCATTAACTCTTGCAGAGCACTGTTGCCTCCGTTACACTAAGCCCTCCGTTAACACTTGCAGAGCACTGTTGCCTCCGTTACACTGAGCCTTCCGTTAACACTGGCAGAGCACTTCCGTTATCCCTTACTATTCGCAGTGGTTAGTTACCGCACCATCCGGTGCTATTGGGCGATTCCATCAGCTCTTGCAGTGTACAGCCTTTTCTGTTACAGCACCGGTCGGGGTCGAAATGCTCTAAACACCTCAGCTCTTGCAGTGTCAGTGTCTCCGTTACTGCACCGGTTGGGTGCTACTGGCTCTTATCCCACAGCTCTTGCAGTGTACATTATCTCTGTTAACCACACCGGTTGGGTGCTCACGGCTCAACGTGTGCAAGCTCTTGCAGAGTATTGTGGCCTCTGTTCCCTGCTCCGCAGAAGTAGTAGTCTCAGTTCTGCCTTGTTGACTGGTGCTCTTACATCTTGCACCACAGTCTCGCTCCTTTACCATCTACTGGGTGTTGTCAAACACACCACAACAGAGACTGATTGCTTTACATGAACTTTAACCCATGTTGTACCTGTAAGGCGTGATCATGCCTGTCCTGTGACAGTATCTATTAATTTCCCTGTATACTGGGCCTGAGAGGGCATCTATACATGATTGTCATTTTCCTGTCATACTCTATTGCCTATAGTGGGCAGTCTTTCGTGTCTTTTAATAAAACTGTGTTTTATTCTAACCTACTGGTCTGAGTGTCTTACAAACCATTACACTGTCCCAGCCAGGATGGGTTCCCCTCATTTTCTGCACTGTGTTCATGTTCATTTGCGGTTTATATGTGTGCAAATATTGGTAGGTAGTAGTTATTCTGTTCAGTTTTTCTCACTGCCACGGTCCTGCTGGGGGTGGGACTGTCATTCAATATCCAAGGTGGTTAGTGCATGTCTTTTTTTTATTATTTTATGCTTTTTATGCGTGTATGTGTTTTCTTTGTTATCATGTTTGCATTGGGCAGGGAGTTGTAGTTAAGTGTGCGTGCTGAGGTTTCTTGCCCTTACTTGGATATGCAATTTACTGTTCCAGCTTACAGACAGAAGCCTCCGTCATCGGAGGAGGGAGGAGAGCAGAGGCAGATCGACGGATTGCGGTTACAAAGCAGGTAACCACAGTCTATGCAGAAGTAGCTGCAGCTCACACTTTATAACTTCATTTTAGCACAAATAAAGAGTAAAAAAAAAAAAACACTTTTACTCATATTTGATATGTAAACGAAGTATTTAGGATAAGTTATATAGAGGTGATACATCCCCTTTAAGATTTTTTTTTTTTCTAATTTTATGTTTATCTTTCTTATTCTTATTTTCTCTTTCTAATCAGTTTGTTTTCTGCTCCTGCTTCCCTTGGAGAACCAAATTTTCAGGGTGTTTTTTTGCCATCAGGTCAGGGCTGTCCGGGGACAGTTTTCTTTTAATTGTTTTGTGCTGGGTAGCCATAGCTGAAGTGTTATCCGTGAAAATCCTGTCTGTTAAATCAGGGGTTCGATTTCTTCCCAGAAGAGGAGTTTGTTGTTTAGGGAGTGCAGAAGGTTTTGAGGACATATCTGTATGACATATTTTCAATCGGATAGTGTGCCTCAGTATCCCAACCAGCAGAAGCATAGGGGGATAGCAGTAAACTGGGAATTGTTTATAAGGTTAAATTTTAATTGTGTGTGTCTCTTCCCCCCCAGCCCCCCGTGTGTCTCTTTGCCCCCCCCAACCCCTCTGTACTTTCTTTGTCCTGTGGCTGAGTAGACAGCGGTAAAGGAGCTTCTGATCCTCTACCTGGTCTAACAGGAACTGCTCATTATGCTCAGCGAGCAGCTTCCAGTCAGACTGGGGTAGAGGGTACAGAGGCTCCTCTATCTGCGGTCTGCTCTGCTCGGCCACGCTACAAGGAGCTGACCGCCAGGAGGGAGTGCTGCGCAGTGCGCTCCCCTCCCACCGGTCACCCAAAACCTACACCCACTGGGCTGGGGCACCTTGTGACAGGGGGATTTCTACATTATCTGTCCCCAGCATGATTTCTTGGGGGGGGATTCATCTCCCCCATCCCCTCGGTTCCTACTCCCCTGCCAACAAGCATTTCCCCCCATTTTTTAACTCATAATCTCAAAAAATCGTGGAGTATGGATTTATTTGCTAGAAATGTTCTTTCACATGCTAGATCCAAATAATAGATACCTATATGGGTGACCGCTCACTCACACTCTGCTTTTTTATGCCCCAAACACTGACCATCATACATTCTTAGATTCAGTACTCATTTGTCTGGATTCCTTTCAGCCAAGGTGACAGTTATGGGTGGCAACTTAAATGCTCCTCTAGACCCTCTCCTTGACTGTTCTACATCATGATCTTCAATACCCACTAGGTACATTCTGCATCTGAATAAGTGTCTTAAAATTAGCTCTTAATAGATTCTTGAAGGCTGGCTTACACATTTTCCTCTTCTTCTCATAAACTCTGTTCTAGAACAGATTATGGCTCCTGAGGCAGCCTCACCTCCAATATTTTGACTCTATTTCTAGCCATTGCATTATATGGTCTGAGCAAACATCTATCAAACTGTGTCTCCAGTTACCACTGGTGGTTCCCCTATTTACTACCTGGCAACTTGCTGATCATCTCCCTGAGGATGAAGATATAGGGAGATGCATTACATGCCAATTTATTGCACATAACACCAAGCAAATTGTAGATGGACAAGGGAAACTACAACCTATTACTAGTTATATTAATTGTAACACTACACATATTGTGTAAAGTATTAGGTGTCCATGTAATAAGTTATATATAGGTCATACTAAAAGAAGAATTAAGGACAGGTTTCTTGAGCATAGGTGAGCAATATTTACATCAGATAAAAAATATCCTTTAGCTTTACATTATCTTACACATCATAATGAATATTTAGATGGTACTGTTCTGATTCCATTGGAGCATGTTGCAGGAGGGTGTGGGAAGGTGTGAGGTTTAGGAGGTTATGTCAGACAGAGATTTTCTGGATCTTTCTTTGTTGTACTCTAGTACCAGCTGGACACAACAATAGACTAGATGTCTCCACTTTTGTTTAACATCACCATATTTATTTATTTATTTTATTATTTAATTAATTTCACATTATTATTTTTTCAGTTATTTATTTAGTATTAGCATTTTTGTTATATTTATAGACTAGTTGAACAGCCCGTTACACGGGCCACAGTGCCACTGCCACCCGGTCGCGGGGCAGTCACGCGCAGTAGAGACTGCCCGCGCCGCGGCTGATACAGAGCTCTGTATCAGCCGCGGCGCGGTCAGTTTCTACTGCGCATGACTGCAGCACGTGCAGCAGTGTGTACTGTGCATGTCGCGGCGTTACACACGATTTAGCGAATTATTACATAGGATTGTTTTTCTATTTTTATTTTTAGTTATTTCTAGTTTATTTTTATTTATTTTTTATTTGTATTTCATATTTTCACACATACCGTAAAATCTTGCACATAATACGCGCAATTTTGCCCCTCTTCATCTTATGTCAAGTGGGGGGGTTGTATTATACACAAGAAAAATTATATTTAAAAACAAAATGGCAATTTTCCCTTCTTCACTCCCTCCCCTCTTATCCATAGCCACCTCTCCCCCTCCGGAGTTCAAATTCATCATCCTGACAGGGTCCCAGTGGACTGCATGCTTGCATCCACCCACTTCCAGTATGGCCCTGTCAGGACCTCCTCTGCCCAGCCAATAGTAGTGTCTTGCGAGGACAATAAAATAGATCCAAAGCGCATAACTAAGACACTACCATTGACTGGGCAGAGGAGATGGTGACAGGGCCATGCTAGAAGTGGGCTGTGGATGCAAGCCTACCGCCCTCTAGGACCCTGTCAGGATGATGAGTTTGGACTCAGGAGGGTAAGAGACAGCCAAGGCTAAGTGGGGAGGGAGGGAAAATTGCCATTTTTTTGTGTGTGTGGCAGGGGAAATCAAGGGTGCGTATTATACATAGGCACTCTTGTTTTCCCCTAAAATCTGAGTATTATTCACAGGTGCGTATTATACCTGAGAGTTTATGGTATATATAATATTTTTTTGCATTTTGTACAGGGTTAGCTACTTCCTTTCTATTTATTGTTGGCTGATATAATTCTTTGTAACGTCAAAGGGTTAATGTGAGGCCCTTGGATCCATTCCGTCATGAAGAGGTGGTTGCAATTGTTGCAAGTTTAATCACTCAGAGATGCAATATAAAAATGGTGTTTTGATCTAAGCAAGTTTGTTACCTATCCCTGAGGAAGTGTCATTGTGATACAAAACGCGTAGGATTTGGGGTCTCCTCAGATTCTGGAGTTTCAGTTATATTTGTGAGTTAGAGATGGGAGGTGTATGAAATAACATTGGTTCCATCAGTCAGCAGACCTGAGGTGTTGGCAGTCAGAAAGTCAGACCCACGCTATATCAAGACGGGAGAGGAGTTTGATATTCTTTTTATATATTGACTGTCTGCCAGCTGTTCCTGCACTTAGGCATTAAGAAGAGTGACTTAGGAGTTACATTGCATTGCCACTGTGGAGCTGTGCAGACCTCTGCCTGCTGGAAGCATCAGCAGTCAGAAAATAAGACCCTTGCTGCATTCAGGAGAGGACTTTGAACGCAGATTGTGTGACAGTTGTTCCTGCCCACAAGGCATTAAACAGTGTTACTCAGAAGTTATTTCGTCGCTGAGAAGCAGTGCAGTGAAAAAAGAATCATTTACATATAGATTTACACCTGCCTGCTCATATGCCCTTTAAACATCAAGGGCGATATTGATATACCCGGAATCTTGTTTTCCTTAATATCAGGTGACATCTAACATTGTTTTCACTATTGCGCAATATCATATTCATAGTAATATATGAGACTTGATATATATTTCATATAAAGGAGATCTCATTATTAAAAGTATATCTCTGTTTTATGCTGTATAATAAATTTTGTATTTTATTATATACAGGCTCTTTCCTTACTGTGGTTTTGAGATATATATATATATATATCTAGTCCTAGCAGAGTGAGTGAAATTCAGCTTCATTGTTACCCTAACTATCTTTGAAACTCCTCCCCATAATGCTACCTATACACTCACTGCATTAATGTGGCTTTGATGTGTATAACCTCTTTCTGGAAACAAGATAAGGCCCCCACTGTTGTGGACTGGTAGATAAAACTACCCTACTTTTTTAACAATTGAGAAGCTAATGTACATGAAGAAGCAGGATCAGGAAACCTTTCTTACTATCAGGAGGTATTGGATCAATTATTGCTCCTCATTGAATCCAGATTATTCTTGAGGTTCCTTAGGCAGCAATTAGTGTTTGGGGGTGGTCATCATTGGCTCCTCCCTGGCCGGTGGTTGCCTCTGTCCTCAAGCCCTATGAAGGGTTTGTTGAGTCCATTTCTGTCCTTGAAATCTTGTTTATAGTTACCCCTATATTTCCCTCTCTCTCTCTTCTATGCCTTCTTTGAGTTCCCCTAAGACTCTATGGGCTAGCCATATAGGTTAACTGCTTCTCAAATACAGTAAAGATGGACTGAGTGATATCTAAATCTCAACTGCAATTTAATGCAATGTGAAATATGATCAGCTGCTACTTGTTTTGAGCCTGTATTATCCCTAGTATGGTATTCTATGTTTTTGCTACTGTTCTGTACCACTTTGTTTCTTTGATGTACCTATCTTTCTATAATAAAAAATCTTAGAAAAAAATGAACAGTGATAACATGTATTACCTGCAATGTTATCCAAGCTTTTATTAGTTTGCCTCTTAACAGCTTACATTTTACACTTGTATGTGGTGTTTGAACAATGCCTGTTTTCAGTCAGTCCTTTGGAAATGATGGTAATGCTGATGAATACATTTTCTAAGTAATCAATGTCAGTACATGTTTTTTTGTATAATAGGTACTAGTACAGCTTTATTAGGTACTCATATCTTATTTTGGAATAAATGGATGTAATTTGTATACATCAATTCCCATGCAATTAATCAAGCACATATGTTCAAAGAAGTTTACACAGTATAATTTTTTTTTTCTATCCGCAAGGCGCTATTCATTCAATGGCAACTACAACATCAACTGATTAATCAAAGTCACACTGGAGGCCATTGCTCATATATCACCATTTCTGGTTGGCAACTTCACTGTTGAAATGGATATAAAATCTCATCTGTGTTAAACTATTTACTTGGTGAATTTAACCTATTTATTGGAAAAATATATTGATACGTTTAACCTATGTATGTTAATTACACTGCTAAATAAAACTCTTAGAAAACATGGGTAGCTTTTCTGGAGCAAACTATGTGCAACAAAAGAGGAAAATAAAAAGTTCATGTATTCCAATTGATGTAAATGGGGATTTTAACCCCTTGAATGCTAGAGAGGTCTCCAGTGCATTGTTAAACAATACGTTGGAGACCACACTAGCAGTGAAGGTGGTTAAAGGGACAATAATGTCTGATAAAAATGTTTTCTTGTTTTGTAGGTTAAAAAAAAATTATGTGGCACAAATCCCTTCTCTCAAACCTTTATGGTTTGAGAGATATTCGGCATGTAAAGTTTCCCTTCTCTTGATGTCAGCTGTAAAGCTGACAAAAGGAGATCCGTTTCGCCGTCTCGAGAGGCTTTTCAGCAGAGCCACAGAAGCGATATTGGAAAAGAATTACTTCATTGGAATGGTCTACAAAGTGTGTTTGTAAACCAGGCACACTTTGTAGGTCGTTCCAGTGAAGTAATTCTTTTCCAATAATGCAATTTTGGCTCTGGTGCAGAGCCGCAGGTTGGTCCCAGGACCAGGATCTTCTGCTGTTAGCAGAGCGTTGACGTCAAGAGGAAGGAGGGGGGAACTTTAGCACCTAATATCTCTCAAACTGTAAAGGTTTGAGATATGGGATTTATGCCACATAACTTCTTTTTTTAAAGTTACAAAACCAGAAAATGTTATTATTAGATATTAGTGTCCCTTTAAAAGCCCATTTAACTCAAAGGTGATATTATGAATTTTTATCTGTCCCCAGTCACACATTTGATTTGCTCCAGAATTGATTACTTTCTGAATACGGCACTTAGGGGGGAGATTTATAAAAATGGCTGTAAGATTGTTGCTGGTAGTTATAAAAGTAATAACAACAGTTTAGGAGGACATAACGCCATCTAGTACATTTTTTTTTTTAAATGGAGTAAGGAAGCTTGTAAAGAGTGGAGCCCTGTATTTATAAAGAAATATCTCTATTTGCAACAATTTAGCAACAGAATTTTCACCAAATATTTAAGGCCATATCTGACCTGTTGTTTTGTATACTGTAGTCACATTTATAAATGTAACTAGAATATTTTATAAATACCAACCGCTCTGGCACTCAAAGGGTTAAAGGAACACTTTTTTTTTTAAATCTCCCCCTCAAAGACTTAGGAGTGAACCTTCTCTAGTACTCAAAGTCTGCTTAACCTTATTTGAGAAAGCCTTTTAGTCAACTTGCTAAAGTAAACTTTCAGAGGATACTAATGTTTCACAATAAATGCAACTCCAATTAATCTTCATAGTATTTGGGCCATGGAGAGTGTTATTTCAGTAGTCTCAGAGTTGTAGTTCAAGAATAATTGAATGATAAAGTAGCCCCCTCCCTCCCTTTTAATGATGTAACACTGCTCAGCTCAGAGCAGCAAGGTGATGTCCAGGTGGATCACAGAGAGGGACAATCTTCAATTATCATAAGGGAAAACCTGAAAAGCCTGTCCAGGGTGGGCAGGGTTTTACTTATACTCACAGTAAGGAGATTGTCCTTGCTGCAAGCTGTCTGGTCCCAGGACACATCTGAGGGGAGGCAGCTTACACTAGGTTAAAGGGGTGGGAGGGGGACACTTTATCATTCAATTACTCTTGAACTGCAACTCTGACAGTATTGAAATAACACTCTCTATGGCTCAAATACTATGAAGATTAATTGGAGCTGCTTTTATTTTGAAACATTACTATCCAATTACTATCATTCTATTGCAGATGTTTCTCGCATCCAAAGGGTTAAGTCTCTCATCTTCTTGCCATAATTGGAAATCTATTAGATGTCAAACAACACGCCTCGAAAGAAAGGAAACCATTTGTAAATAATTTCAATTATCACAGTTTATAAACAACCATGCAATTAAAGAAAGCACATCTTTTAATGTGTTGCAACAGTAGTGCTAGGTGTTACTCTCTTAAAGATTTTTAGAATTAATTATCTATGAATTTGCTTGGCTTCCCAAGAAGTATGCATGTGATGGTTTGCTGCAATATAGATTTGCACAGCCACTTTAACCCCTTGATGTCCAGAATGATGTGCAATGCATTGTGAAGCAATATGTTGCATACTCCACTGTCCTCAAGAGTTAAAGCCTCACAATAAAGGGGATGTAGTAATATGATTCTGCACGAAACTAGGCATCCTATATATACACAAATCAGGAAACTACTTAGGTAATCTTTGCTAGAGATGGATTTGGCTTGGGAGTATGGGTAGATGATAGACTAAACTACTGTGTGCAGTGTCAATTAGCAGCTACATGGGCCAGAAGGATACTGACATGTATAAAAGGGGGTATAGATGAATAGTCCAGGAATATAATTCGTCCTCTTTATAAATCCTGGGTAAGAACTCATCTAGAATAAGGTGGGGGGAGATTCCCTAAAGGTTGATACTGTGGCAATATGATTTTGTCGATGTGTTCAAAGCACTTCGACATTTTGATGTACATACACATATTCACTAAAATTTAGGGATGTAAGGAGAGGGAGGAGAAGGTGCCCATTAGCATATAGGATTGTTGAACTGTTGTCGATCTGGAAGGGTTGCACTACTTCACATCTCACCAGCATTACTACAGTCGTGAAATGTGACAGCATTCTCTCTGCTGCTTCACTTGGTCAGTAGGGGAATGAAGAGAATACTTTCAGTACCATGGACAGCATCATTCCTTTATCCCTTAGAGTGCCATAGGGATGTGCATTACTCACCCTGTGGCACTCAAATGGTTAAAAAGTACACCAAGCACTACATAATTATCCCCTTATCTCCGTATCATATATTATACATGTTGTGTACTTCCAAGGGAACAAGGTTGGGGGTCAGGAACCATCCATGGGGATTTGTGGCTACCACTTGCCCCCCAACCTTTTTCTCTTACCCACTGTTAGTCATAGAACCCCATGTACACTGCCTGGCCCCCAAACCTTTCTATTGCCTACTGGTAGCCACAGATCCTCATGTCCACTGTCTGACTCTCTTCAGCCTTTTCCACTTACCTGCTGCTAGCCACAATTCCCCATGGGTACTGCCTAGGAAAGGAAAAAAGGCTAGGGGTGCCAGTCAGTGTATGTGGGCTATTCTGCATACACATTGGATAGGTGATCATTGTCAGGGTGGCATCAGGAGGGGTCCCGATGACCCCCACAAGGTCTGATTTTATTTTACAATTATAAAAACTGCACTACTTTTTTTTTTTTTTTTAACTATTTACACAGAATAACATGGAAATTAACCATTCTAGGGCTAGAATGGTACACAATGCATTGTCTACCCCTCAGACACTAAAAGTGTTAGCAGTTTGAGGCAGTATATAGGATAGGTGATCAATACAGTGACCAAGAATGCTATTACTGCCTTCTTCTCCTTCCTACTGGAGCCGGCTGCTTTTTTATCAATGACCAGTGTGAGTAGGACTCCTCCTACTCAACTCAGTCAACAAGCTGATCTAGTTCATTCATTCATGAAAAGCGGAGCTGAAGACAGATTTCAACTCCGCTTTTCATTAATGAATTAACTCAACCAGCTTTTTGTGAATGACCGAGTTGAGTAGGAGGATTCCTACTTGATAAAAAAAAAAAAGCAGCCTGCTCGAGTAGAAGGGGGGGAGGCAGTAATAGCATTCTTGGTGACCTAGCAAAGCTGAGTAAGAGCTTCTGCCAAGGAGTGGATCAGAACCCGAACCCTCTGATCAGAAGACTCACTGCCACCACTGCAAACCCCTTCGACCGCTACCCGCGGCCCATCACAGCGAAGACCCTGTGAAACCAACCCAACTGTGACAAGTCAACACAGACCAAGAAGAAACCAAACCTGTGACTACATACCCAACCCGAGAAGATG
The DNA here is from genome assembly GCA_037306005.1 of Rhinophrynus dorsalis. Lineage (NCBI taxonomy): Eukaryota > Metazoa > Chordata > Amphibia > Anura > Rhinophrynidae > Rhinophrynus > Rhinophrynus dorsalis. Next base: position 476,990,153 of record CM074718.1, read on the forward strand.
GAGTAATGAGGCTCAAGCCTCAGTATCCAAAAATCACCGCTGATGGATAAAATCTATCAGCATGAAGACGATGACAGCGAGAGCATTCTTGGTTGCTGTATTGATCACCATCCTATTGGATAGGTGATCATTGTCAGGGGTGCATCAAGAGGGGTCCCGATGCCCCCACAAGGTCTGATTTTATTTTACATTTATAATTATAAAAACTGCACTACTTTTTTTGTTTTTTAAAACTGCATTGCCTACCCCTCTGGCACTCAAAGTGTTAACAGTGTAAGGCAGATGTCAAAAATAAGGGGCATCATTTTTGGATATTAATGGGGGAGGCAGCATATCTCGAAGATAAGGGGCATCATTTGTGGGATTTTATTGGGGGGAAGCAGTATATGTCAAAGTTCAACTGCAGGGCAGCATGTTGAAAAAAAGTACTGTGGGGGAACACAGTGTGTGTTAGCCCACGTACACTGACTGACACCCCCATCCTTCTTCCCTTGCCCAGGCAGTGCCCATGTGGATTTGTGGCTAGTAGTAAGCAAAGGGAAAAGGCTGGAGAGGGTCAGACAGTGAACATGAGGATCTGTGGCTACCAGTGGGCAAGAGAACAAGTCTGTGGTCCAGGCAATGTATATGGGGTTCTATGGCTAACAGCAGGCAAGGGAACAAGGCTGGGGGGCAAGTGCTAGCCACAAATTCTCATGGACGGTGCCTGATTCCCAGCCTTGTTCCCTTGGGAGTGCACAACATGTATAATATATGATACGGAGCTAAAGGAATAATAGAGCAGTGCTTGGTGTACTTTTTAACTATTTGAGTGTCACAGGAGTGAGCAATGCACATCCCTATGACACTCTATGGGATAAGGGAGTGATGCTGTCCATGGTGCTGAAAAGATTCTCTTCATTCCCCTTCTGACCAAGTAGGGCAGCAGAGATAATGCTGTCACACTTCAGGGTTGTGGACTGTTATTGCATAGGAAAGTACAGGAAGAACCCTACTTTGCCAACCTCAGGTAGGTGAAGTTGAGACTGTGAATGCCGAAAACAGAGGCTGCTATTGGAGTTTGGTGAATGCAGTGAAGTGCCACATTAACATATCAACACACCCCCTTGCATACGAGAATGACTCATTATCCCTCATTTCCATATGGAAGTGAGTAATCGGAGTCATCAGATGGATGTCGATGTGGGAAGATTTATGTTGGACTGATCACAATTTGATACCGAAGATACTTTCAACATTGTTCCTACAGGACATTGAGATTTTGAGCTCTCTTCTTGGCCAAGGAGTACATTCTGGGCACATGTTCTTAAAATGACATAACAGATCTGGGAAAATACAGAGGATGAAAGAAAACTGATAAAAGGACTGGAAGATCTTAGAAACAAAGAATGACTAGGCAAACTAGGTTTGCTTACCTTGGATAAAAGGTAAAAGGGTGATATGATTACTATTAAAATTCATATTTCAGGTCAATACAAGGCATTGTCTGTGGTATTCTACTCAAATAGCTGAGCAAAATTAATTTTTTTACAGTAAGGACGGTAATGTTATGGAATTCCTTGCCTCTGTAGGATGTGCTGGTAGATAATGTAGATGCTCTGAAAAGGATCCAGGGCTAGATTCTATTGCAGGTGCTAAATGTTAACACCCGTTTTATCAAATATTTTCCTACTGAAGTCAATGGAGAAAACTGGAGCTAAAAGCAGAGATAAAATTAGCACCTATAATAGAACCTAGCCCCCGATGCCTTTTTAGCTGCAAACAATAAAGATAATACTAATAATTGTTTTCAATACAGATAGCAGAGCTTAAAACTTGAAGTCCTTTGCTACTAGCCAGACCTGAAAAGTTACTCGCCACTGCAAGACATAACATACCGACCAGGGCTGAATTTCTACTCGCCAGGGCTAAATTTTCACTTGCCATTGGCTAGTGGCGAGTGGAAATTTTGAGCCCTGCAGATAGGATGTTGATGCAGGGAGATTTTAGACTGCCTTCTGGAGTAAAGGGACAATTTTCTTTTTACCCTCTTGGGGTATAATTGAGAATTACTTTAGTTGGGCATTTTTTGTCTTCCTCTTGATTAACAAAAACAAGGGTGATATGACAACATGGAATCTGATGGCAGATAAGAACCATCTAGTCTGCCTATTTTCCTACTGTTAAAGCCTCAAACCTTATTTGGTCTTGTCTTATGTTCAGGACAGCCATATGCCTATCCCATGCATGCTTAAATTCCTTCACTGTATTAACCTCTACCACTTCTGCTGGTGGGTTATTCCACTTATCTACCACTCTCTCAGTGTAGTAAAACATTCTTTTTACAATTTGTGCTTAATCTGGTTCTTTTTTAATCTACTTGTTTTTGCAGCAACCATGAAAACTAGCCAATAGCCTGTAACATGTAATCACAAATATGTTTTAACCCCATTAACAGCCAATTAAGTTGGTGTTCCCAGTCTAGCTGAGGCACAACTCAGAAGCTGTGTGTATGAGCATACCTGGGAACCTGGGCTTGACCCTGAGACTCAGGGCTTTGACTCAGATCTCAGGGTCTCAGGGTAAAGGGCTAATTGTAGCACCTCTGGGTTAGCGCATGTATGGACTTATATGGACTTATTGCCGAGAATCTATTTTCTAGGGAATGTAAAGTGCTACTATTTCAGTTATCTCAGGGTCAGCCCATTTGGAAAGTTCCCAGGTATGTGTATGAGGGGTTGCACCCCAAAATGTATTAAGACATCTATACAAAGACACAGACATAGGAGTACATTTAGCTAAATGAGATAGAGGCACCATTCTATAGTACATTACAATCAGTGAGCTAAAATAACAGCAAATTACTGGTTTTATGCATTGAGTCTCCTTAACCCCTATTTACAAATATGTCTGCCTGAAAAATATCTGCTTTGCACCATTAGTGCTAAGCATAGAGCAGTGTGAGTGTGGTCATTTTGGATAAAGCTTTTTCTCTTTACCCTGTTTTATACAGTACTAACAGGGCATAGAGGAGATCAGCATAAAAGTCTTTGTTTTCCACAAGAGTGCAAGAGGGTTAAGGGTTTCTTCACATAGCAATTGTAAGCAGGTAGAGTTGTATATATTAATGTCTATACAAATGCACATGAAGCAGGCACCATGCGGACGGATTTGTACATTCTCCTTTGAAGAGAAACTGAGAGAACCATGAAAGAAGAAATAGAGACAGAGTGACGGTATGAGTAACTGAAAGATTGTTTTTTGCTTAGTAATACACAGCTGGCAAGATGCTGCATTCTAACGTTATTAAACATTAAACATTCACAGTGCTACTGTGACATTCTAAGAAGCCTATGTCTCAGATCAACCATAGAATTAAATAGAAATTAGAAGTCAGTAGAAAAATGTTTGTGGAGACCAGGTGGGGATTTTACAAACAGTTTAATTTTTAAAAAGACAGCTTCAGCTGTAATGAAATTTGAATGAAGCATCAGTATAATTGTTTCACTCAGCAAGAAAAGCCCTACTGTATATGTATGTGTGTGTATAAATATAACAATCGGACGATTGGCACTCACGCTTCAAGTAAACTAATGATATATGCCTGGTGCAATAGAAAAATATGTAATATACAAATGGACAATGCTATGCACTCGCGGACTCAAAATAGATACATTTTAATCCATATAGCAACGTTTCGGTCCTCTGTCAGGACCTCTGTCAAGCCAACAGAACAAAGAATAAACAATTAAATAAATAGATAACTCACCCAATGTGATCCGATACCAGGGAACGTGACGTCATAGATGACGGACAGAACCCACAAGGAAAGAACCCATAGAGATCCAGCAGAAAACAAAAAATACAAAAAAACACCAGTGCCACCCAGTGGTGAATAAAAATAGCAACAAAGTAACTAAATAAATAAACATAGAGGAATAAGAAGAGAAACAGCCTCCACCACAGGGAGACATCATAGATCAATCAGGAGGTTACACAGTCAAAAATTAAAATAAAAATAAAATAAAAATTATGCAGGCAATATCATCTTTCTTATTGAAACTCTTCCTTCAACAAGATAAGGCCTCTAAAAGGACACTGGAATACATTTATAATACATTTACTGGTGGTGGAATATTTTTTATTACCCATAGGACATAGCGATATAGTGGCTCATTAATGAAATGGCAGTTGGATTATTTAGTGTGACCAATAATTGTTCTGTGACTAGCGATTCGTCTTTGATCAGAAATACGATGACTGATACATTTATCACTGATATGTGGCTCCTTTCTCACTGATTAGCAAGGAGCATACCAATATCTGAAGTGTCATTAACACCGTCTGGGATTCAAAGACCATTTACACAAGTGTATAGAGCACTTTTCAATGTAATGTTTCATATAATACAGGGTTACACAAAAGCATTACAGAGTGAAACAATGGGAGTAGGGTATCTGATCTACAGTTAATAGAGGAGACATATAGAATACATGAGGCTAAAATTGGACTTTTCACCCTAAGACAAATGTAGCTTGTTTTAGAGGGAATTACCCTTTTGAGTGCCATAGTGATGAGCGAAACATGCTTTGCACTGCGTTAGTACACTTCTGACGCTCAAAGGGTTAAACTTTATATGTTGTACTAGCCATTTCTTCTGTTATATATATATATATATATATATATATATATATATATATATATATATTAAATTAACATTTAAATCTTGGTGGTGCTGTATGGCACTTTATGCTAATTATCTGTAATGTATGCTAATTGTGCCATTAGAAATGCTCCCAATGTGTGTGGTCTCTGTCCAGATTAAAGACTGCTGACATCAGCAGCCAGTAAGACAGGAATAGCCTTAGTGAGCCACTTCCCTTTTCCTTATTAACCCCTTAAGGACCCATGACATACATATAGTCATGGGAAAACATATGTTAAGGACTAATGATGTATATGTACGTCATGGAATTCAGGGGTCCCCATGTGGCTGCATGCCATTCAGAGGACCCCTGATTCCATTTCCACCAAAAAAAAAAGCCCCATGGTGTTTAAGTGCCGGCCGCGAGGCTGGTCCTTAAGGGGTTAACCAGAGTTCTGTCCCACACATTGCAAAGCAAAGTGTTCAACACATTTGAGGGTTAACCCTCAGCATGTGAGTAAGGAATCATGATGTTGCAGCTCCCTTACACTGCAAATGAATTGCATTCCCCTCTCAGTCTTTCCACATCACATTAAGACCTGAAATCTTGTGGTGGTGAATTGTACCTTGATCTTTGAGACAAAGCATGATTCCAACCTGCTTCAGGACTTTAAACAAGATAGAGATATAGGTAAGGTATGTATCTGCAAGCCTTTCTTAAATTTGCTGCATACCATGTGGTGAGGCAGAGCTTCAGATATCAGGCTGGGCAGACTAGGTTCTAATTATTGCCCTGTTAAATATGTCTAACTAATTGCAAAATAATGCAATGCAGACCATTCAATGGGTCTGTTTAGAGCTATGTCAATTTTTATTTTCCTTATGATACAGATGGTTATTTCCAAACTTGCTCATCTTTATTTGCACACTGCCCCATAGCTTATGTCTGAGTGAACATTTGAGTACCATGTCATATTAGTATACCTTTAGATCAATGATGCAGGTATATAAAATCCATTGGGCTTTTGCACAAATGAGCCAGTGAAGCCTCATTGAGTTAGCTTCTAACATAAAATTGCTGTAGTTCACATCAGCAGACACACTCCACCAGCGTTAAAACTTTAATGTCACCAAGGCCACCATACATGTCCCATAGCATGCACAGTTAAATGGACAGAGAAGGAAACCAATTTGTCTATGCCATGTTAATACATCCTGAAGATCTTGGTGCTGACTAAATGAATGCACCAAAATGATCACAGATTGCATGATTGCCCTCCCCATGTAGCAAATGGGGAGGCTTTTTAGCATATGCAGCTTGGTAAATTGGCATTAGGCATCACAATGCATTGGATACCTCTCTGGCATTGAAAGCATTAACGTCAATTCAAGCTCCTATTTTAGCTCAGAATCGCCATTGCACATTCACCTCAGTTTTCCTTAGGCACAGCAAAGCTCATTTGGTAGGCATTTGAATCTGAGTTAAATCTTCCCATGTGAATATCTTTTTTTTTTCTTCAACACCACTAATTACCAAACTAATTAAGTTATTACGCAGCAAGATAAATGAAGGCAGGTGTTAAAACATTAAAATGCAATATTGCACTTCAGATATGCCGTAGCTCATTGTGACAACTGTAATTGATTTACAGATTTTATTTTAATACCTAACAGCTCTGAATTTCACCTCAGCAATTAGTACCTATGCCTGGCACATTCATATTCACAGTTCAAAACCCACAATGCACTGAGGCTGACATACTAAAAGATTCTGTAGCAAGATAATCACACCATAAGGAAAAATACACAATCCTTTTGATCTAAATGAAGCTTACCTATGGAATTTTAGCGAGGTCTCCAATGCATTCCAATCAATGTTATGGGTGCCTCCCTAATATTCAAGCTGTTAAAAGACCAAAATAAATCAATGGAAAATGTGAGTGTTTTAATTAGTGCCCTTGAATAGCCACTTGAATGTATTTGCAATACATTAGAGACCTCTCTGTGATTTAAAGAGTTAAAAGTCACCTTTAAAGCCATATGGGCTTATTTATTCCATGACTTGCAGCTATCTATAGAAAGATTGGCCCTTTTGCTGTCAGAGAAACTAACTATAGATTAATTTGTTAAAAAAAACAAACAAACATTATAACTTACTATGAATAATGTATAATTCCTAAGCTGTTCCCTGCTTAGCAAAGCAAGATAACTTTAACTGTTGGTAGATGCTTCTTTCAAGAAGTAGTTAAAGAGCAAAACACATTTTTTTGCATGCAGTATTTTCATACACTGTTTTATATTGGATCTGTCTCTATTGCAGTCTATGGAGAGCTATAGTTTGTGATACAAGTTGTTCACACAGACCTCAATAGCAACATCGACCTCATAAAATGAAAGCATGAAACAGTGAACTCAGTTTTGTTCTGTAATAAATTTAGAATTGTGCATCTTCCAGCAACAGGAGCATTCATAATTGTGATACTTTCTTTCCGTACTATAAAAGTGTTTTGGAAAGATAATAGGTGCAAAATGATTTCTGTTTATCTTTGAATCTATTCTAAAATATATTTCCATAGTTCCCATGATAAGAATGTGTTTCAGAATGCAGTGTGATACATTTCAGTGAACTGGCATTGATTTGTGAGGCATTTTAATAAAACACCCTTCACAATCTAAATGATCTTGTTTGATGAAGACATCTCTGCTGTCTGAAAAACAAATGTAGCAGAATATTTCATCCCGTACATGAATCGAACCAATATATTGTATGAGGACGAACTACATATTACATTGATTATTTTTTTTTTCTAGAGCCAGTAAACCAACCTATTGAAGGCTAGGGAGGTCTCCAACTCATTGTGACCCAATGTATTGGTGACATCTCTAGCATCCAAGGAGATAAAATATACTGTAGTCCTAAGAAAGGGTGCAGTACCTTCCCCTACAAAGGCTTGCAACAGGTTAGGACCATGGAGCTCAGATCTGTCCTCAGGACCTCCAGCAGTGCAAGTTTTCAGGATCTTTACAAGTAGAGGGGTAGGGTACGACAATAGTAGAGGGGTAGGGTATGACAATGCACAAAATCCTTTAAGTGTTTTAAACTAGTAACATAGTTGACGAGGCTGAAAAAAAGACATACATCCATTAAGTCCAGCCAATGCCAAAACAAAAAAAAACCCCACTGAAGCCATTTCCAATTAAGCTCCAAGTGGGTAAAAAAATTCCTTTATGACTCCAAATGGCAGTCAGATAGTTCCCTGGATCAACAACCTATCTGCATTGCAGCCATCTGTCATAATTCTCCCCTGGCCCGACCAAATCTCTGTCTCTGTTTTCCTCACTTGACCCTTATGTGCTCTGAATGTTTCCCAATACCACTTTCTATTGTAAGCTTGGAGCTCACTTCCATTGTTTCACTTTGCAAACCACTTTTAACCCTGTATTGTCTAAACCTTTACATTGTAAAGTGCTGCATACACTCGTGGCACTATATAAATAAACATAATCATTCAGATAGTGAGATATGGGGAGGTAGTTGCCTCCAACAAGACAAATTCTTGCTTACCTGGAGTCTATTTGCTATGTGGAGTGATTGTTTCTCCATTTTTTCTCAGTTTTTGCTCCCTTCTCCTTTAATCCTCTCCTTCCCTCACCTCGACTTTCACTCTTCATTCTCCATATAATGGTCTCCTCCGTCAAGACAGCCCTCTGCATCTCCAGTCCTCCACGCGGAGTCCACAGCCATAAACAGCTACCAATTCAACACTTTTTTGTGCAAAGCAGTGTCTTCTTCTGGAGTCAAAGGATTTGTTGTCCCATAATATGTAATTGAAGGAATCAATCAGATGCAATACAGGAAGTGGACTAAGGCCACAATGGAAAATTGTCCCATGTTTTGTAATAGGGGTAGACAGTGTTGGCAAATCTTTTGACTTCAGAAGAAGATGCTATTTTGCACCTAAATGTGTTGAATTGTGAGCTGTTTTTGTTGGTTGACATCATGTAGAGGAACAGAGACAGGAAATCGGTCTTGACAGAAGAGACCATTGTTTGGAGAATGAAAAGTGAAGAATGAGGTGCATGAGAGAGGGGATTAAGGAAGATGGGAACATAAATTATGGAAAGTGGGGAAACTATCACTAACATAACAAGTGGGCTCCAAGCAAGAGTGCATACTAACCATTCAAGGATTGCTTAGTTACGTGCAAGCAAGAACTTGTCTCATACGAGGCCGCTACCTTCCCTGTCTCCCGAATCCCTATCTCTTGTACTGTGTTATTTAGTCTTTACAACATTATTACTCAAACCAGAGTGTGATCCAAATGAGATACTTAATTTCTCTTCAAGTCTCTATAACTCTTGGTTCTCCAACAAACTGTCACTTTTGTATTGTTATGATGGTTCTGAGTCTCCTTTTCTTGAATTTATCACATATCTATGCCTACTCTCTGTCATGTTCTTCCCTGTTTTTCCGGGGCTTTCGGCATTCTTTGCCTGCTCTTTTGTTTTGCTTCTGATTTTGTTTTCCCCTACTCGTTGTATGATGCTTTTGATGAGCCTTTATCTAGCACCGGCACCTTGTGTTGGCACGCAATCAAATCGTTCCTGTCTTGACCTGAGTTCAAGCCTTGTTCCTGAGATTCCTGTGTATTGACCCTGCTCTCCATAGACTTCCCTTACATTATCTGATTTGGGTCTATGTTCTTTCTTTCTGGTATTCAACCTTGGCTCTGTTTCTTCAACTCTCCTTCTTCCTGCTTTTGTACTGCCTTGCCCAACTGGATTGTGACCCAAGCTTGTTTGACTTCTCTTGGTCTCCTCATTGGTACTTCATTGCCCGTTTGTTGCTTCCTCGACCTGTCGATTATTCTATCTCTGACTCTAGGGCTTTCCTTCATTCACCCAGTAGCTGAGCTCAACCCCTTCAACCTCCAGTCGAGTTTGACTCTCTTGACCACCAGTCGAGTTTGACTCCATCGACCACCCGTCGAATTCGACTGCCTCGACCACCCAGTTGAGTTTCACTCCATCGACCTCTAGTAGAGTTCTGTCCCCATTTACAGCTGGTTGAGCCTTGTTACTTTGACCTCCAACTTGCTTTTCCTGGTTCCTGCTACATCCTGTTCCAGTAACAAATATACTGCTGATAGGTTTCTGTTTGTCTGTTTCCTGTCTCAGTGAGTACTTGCTGCATCTTGGGTTGTCATCCAGGATGCAGGCCGGCAGCCAGCAGCCAGCACCTTTAACCCAGCTGAGGCCACAGTAAGGTTTCCAAAGAGCAACCATCGCCAGTCAGCAATGCTCCTGTAAGGGACCAGGAACCAGACAAGACACAAAAGTGTAAAGTGCAATACAGAAGCATGATCCAAGAGCATAAAACAAAAGACACGCCAGGGTCAGGAACCAAGACAGGTATTTAGCCGAGCTGGAGTCAGGAAACCAGAAGTCTGCAATGTCAGGAACAAGCCAAGGGTCAGAAGCACAGAAGTTAGCGAAGTCTGGAACAAGCCAAGGATCTGGAACACAGCAAACAGTAGCGCAGGAAAATCCACAGCAGCCAGCAGCAACAGGTCAGCAAACAAACACAAGGACAATGGGGAAGTGAACCAAGCTGTTTTAAATACCCTGGGAAGATTGGCTGATAACAGTCAGGTGAGAAATCAGAGAGGTCAGCTGATCAGCCCGAGCCAGAAACTCAGAAGACAGCAGCGGTGAATAGCAGAGCACTAGATTAGTTCAGACATCAGAATCAATAGGCAGAATAGAGCTGCTCAGCAAAACCTTGACAGCTCCCCAGTCAGTGTACTCTAGAATCTAACTCACTGAGGCCTACTTAGCAATATCCTTGTATTGTCTTCTGTTGTATCTGTATATCATATTACTAGCAGTCTGTATACTCTTTGTGGAGATTCCTCTCTGCAAAGCATAACCCAGGCAGCTTACATTTGGGCGCTTCCTAGTCTGATCATCACACTCTCATTGACTTGTGTTGCATGGACACAGCAGTATACCATTGTGATATTCATATTATCATTGCATTGTGTTGCATTTTGATATCTGTACAATTGATTCATTGTTAGGGACATTCAGTTGCCCTCTAATAAATAGTGTAAGATATATGTGATTACTTTCCCTCTCCATTCCAACTGCAGCATCTGTCAAGTAAGTAGCACCAACTATCTATTTTCTCCTCACAGAGGTGATCGCTTGTGTTCAAATGAGGAGATAATGCAAACGTGCTGTTGTGGGGCTTAAGGACAGGTTTGGCACCCCTGGGTTAGGTATTTTGGATATGTCTGAACAGTAATTCCATTAAAACTCATCCTGCTGATAACTCTTAAAGATTAGAGTACTGACCCCTGGTCTAAGTTCAGCTGTACTAATTAGCTTTATTCTTTAGTGCTTACTGTTATTTTACCATCCTTTCATTTGAATAGATTATACTGAGTGCATTTTGTAAATATGTTCTCCATGTTATTTCCATCTATATAAATAAAATGGGATTCATACATTATTGATTCTATACACGCATCTTCTGAATATACAAGATGTGAACCAGTTCTAGAGCAAACCAACTGTACTGTAGTGGTAAAAGAAAAATGACCATTAATTTAAATGGGGCTTTTAACCACTTGAATGCTAGAGAGGTCTCTAATGTATTGCTTGGCAAAGTGTTGGAGACCTCTATGGCATTCAACGTATTAAAAGCCCCATTTTAATGAATGGAAATGTTTATTTGTCCCCTAAAGTGCAGATGGTTTGCTCCAGAATGTATCCAGATCATCTTAGTACATCAGACTTAAAGGGATAGTAATACTTCGTTTTAACTTTATTTTATTTTGTAGGCATTAAAAAAACATGAAGAATTATATAAGTCTTATCTCTCAATCCTTTATGGTTTATGAGATATTCACAAGCAAAGTTCCCCTCCCCGCCCCTTTTACCTAGTGTAAGCCAGCTCTTCTCAGATGTGGATCAGGTTGTATGACCAGACAGATAACAGAAAGGGACAATTTTCTTTGTATGAAAACAATGAAAGCCCTTCCCCCCTTGACAAGTTTTTCAGCTTTTTCCCTTATCTTAATTGAAGATTGTCCCTCTCTGCAGTCTACCTGGGCACCTCCCTTCTGATCTGGTTGAACAGGGGGGGGGGAATACTTTGTGTGTGAATATCTCTTAAACCATAAAGGTTTGAGAGATAAGACTTATATCATTCTTCATGTTTTTTTTAATGCCTACAAAATAAAATAAAGTTAAAACGAAGTATTACTATCCCTTTAAGAGAAGCATCGTGTATGTCAAAGTGTGATGAGTCTTAAAGGGATAGTAATACTGTACGATGTAAAAAAATGTTACAGGTTTAATCCCTCTAAGTAAAACACGCATACCGATGAAAGATGTTTCATTCAAAAGTTATTACAGCTCAAACTTGAACTTTTAGGTTCCGTGTATCAGTGGCCTGAAATCATACAGTGGTGCTGGTGCTATACCATCCTATGACAGATGACCCGAATTGCCATAGGATGGTGTTTCAACAGTGTCACTGTTCAATTTCAGGCCACTGAGATAGTGCACCTCAAAAAGTCAAGTTTGAGCTGAAATAACTTTTCAGTAAAGCACATTTCAGCAGTTAGAGTACCCTTATTTTAATCCATTGATAAACCCTAGAACATATTGTTTTTACATATTAACTTTTGTTATCCCTTTAAGCATTTCTTTAAAGGAGCTGTGCAATTCTGTTATTTGGAAAACATGTACTGAAGGCACACACATTAGCAAGACACGTTTCATACCAAAGCAGTTATAATCAGATTGTTGGGTTTTGTAATATTAAACTGTTAACAACAGTGCCACCTGATGTCCAGACAGTTTTTCTACTGCATTTGATGGGTACTGTGATCCTCATTCTTCTTTCTCCATAAAATGTGTATGTGATAGCAACAGCTCTATCATTTTGAGTCAGTTTGAGCTGTAATAACGTTATTTTAATAAACTCACTGTGTGCAGTTGGAGAATTTTAGTTTTGTTCAGCAAGAAAACACCTACATATATGTTTTTTTAATAAAATTGTATAAGTACGTTTAAAGCATCCATGCTGATAGTAAACTTTAGTGTAAACAATGCAATGCAGGACAATGGGCCTTGTTCATCAAGGTAAAAAAGGTGCCATTCAGAAGAAAACCAACTACTCACAGGGAGCAATGAACATCTGCATTGATTTTAAATATGGCTTCAACCCCTTGAATCCTAGAGAGTTTGGCAATGCATTGGCAACCTCTCCAGCATTCAAGGGGTTCAAAGTCATATTTAAATCAATAGGAATATTTGGAATATTCAGTACAACCCTATGATACATTTGGTTTTCCACCTCTTTAGGTTTATGAATAAGGGTCTAACATAGACTGAGACTAAGGGTCCAATTATGACAATCAATTGTCTTGTTGCATTGGGAGCTACTTCTACTGTATTTTTGGACATGTTGCAAATGAGTTGTGCACACTGAGTGGCCATTTTAAAAAACTTCAACCAAAGTTAGGAGACTGCACAAAAAAGCACACTTTCATTGAAATGCTTGGCGATTTCATGCCAGTTTGATTGGTTTTTAAAGCTCAAATCATCAACCGATATATCATCATGTTGAATCTGTTTTTTTTAACCCTTTGAGCAAAAGCAATGCATTGCGTTCCCCTCTGGCACTCAACGGGTTAAGCCATTCAAGAGCATGATGGGCAAATTAATGTATTCATTAATTTCAATGGGAATTTTAACACCTTCATTGATAAAGAACTTTCATTGTTTTGCAGACCTATGTATCCTACACGGGGTTGGAACTCAATGGAGTGGATTTTTTTTTTTTTTTTAAATATACTAACCTCAAGATGCTTTGTGTAATATTTTACACTTGCTTTAATCTTTAGAAATATGCACTATAAGGGTTGCAAACACTCAAATTTGATATCACTTTTGCAATAAAAAATCTCTATCCAGTAACAACGGCAAACACCATTTTCTATATGCTCAACAACCTAGACAAAGTTTAAACCTTAAATGCAGCAATAGTGAACCAGGAACATTTCTAATTACTGTAAATATGGCTTATAACCCCTTGTGAAGTTTACAGTACATTGAGAAGCAACTTATTGTATGCCTATATAATATTCATGGGGTTCAAATACACAGTTATAGTAATGCAAGCTTACACTATGCCACCATGGTGCTGTTGTTTAGTCTTACATTTGGTATATATGACATGGCCTATTCATTAGTCAGAGGTAGTCAACCTTTGACTGCCCAGTTGTTGGGGCCTACAACTCCCATTATCCCCAATTAACCAATTTCTGTTTGGGGTTGATGAGAGCTGAGAGCTGTAGGTTCAAACAGCTGGAGAGGCAAAGCTTGACTACCCATGACTTATGAGTAGGCCACATGTACTAAGTGACAAAGTAAAGGGTAGAAGACCTTTTTAGCTCTACAATGTTCGGAAAATCCAACTCCCATCATCTCCCACCAGCCGATGACAAAACGCATCTGTAATATAATCTAGGCCTTATTTTACTGTTTTGTAAGTCCAGAAACTGGTTTTGCAAGCCATATGTTTCATAAGCATTTCACAGATCCTTTTAACCAATAAGATTGTGGGTAATGCAATCACATGATGTCAGATACAACTATTTGTCAACTGTGGGCATGGTCAGGAAGGAGAGGAGTGATCACTGAGCGGATGGATGGTAGACATGGGAGTCTGGAAATGTTCTTTCTCAATTCTAGCAATTCCAGACTGATTTGCTCAACCCCAGACTTTATGAACACTTCCACAAACATGAAGAGCATATTCAGTAATTCTGTATTAAGATTTTCAGATGAAAGTGCATGTTTTGATTTTTACTTTATTGTAATTTTTTTAGCTTGAATAAAATTAAGATGACACAACAAATTAGAAATACTCTGAAAATGATATGCTAAGAAAGTGGGGTAATTCTGGGAAACCATAGAAAATAAATAAATGCCAATGATTTAAAAAGGGCTCTTAACCCATTGGTACAAAGGTCTCCAATTCATTGTGAGAAACTGTCAATATATTATGCTAGCCATTTGTTTTGGAAAGACCACGCTTTATTTCTTGGTGACTAAGTCCAGTCTGGCATTTATGCTAATTCTTATCTGTGCTAGGCTGATATTAAAGAAGCAGTTAACTTTTTTATGAAAACATATATATCCTGGTTATTTGAACTGTTATAAATTTTGAATAAAACAACTGACAGCCGTGGATGTGACCTTGTTTTTCACATCAGGAAAAGCTCTATAACATATAGGTTTTCATTGAAAAGGTTTACTGCTCATTTAACACACACATATGCACAAATTTAGGTAGTTCCCATACACTGGGGCAAATCTAATCACACAGAGAGTGATACATTTGGCTTTAGAAGGATAGTAATGTTTCACAATAAAAGCAGCTCCAATTAATCTTCATAGTATTTGGGCTGTGGAGAGTGATATTTCAATACTATCAGAGCTGTAGTTCAAGAGTAATTGAATGATAAAGTTTCCCCCTTCCGCCCCTTTTACTGATGTAACACTGCTCAGCTCATAGCCGCAAGGTGGTGTCCATATGGCTTGCAGAGAGGGACAATGTTCAATTATCATAAGGGAAAAAATCCTGTCAAGGGGGGCAAGGTTTTCCTTATACTCACAGTATGAAGATTGTCCCTTGCTGTGAGCTGTCTGGTCTGTGGACCAGATTCCACATCTGAGGGGAGGTGTCTTACACTAGGTAAAAGGGGCAGGAGGGGGGAACTTTATCATTCAATTACTCTTGAACTACTCTCTGACAGTACTGAAATAACACTCTTTATGGCCCAAATACTAGATTAATTGGAGTTGCTGTTTTTGTGACACATTACTATCCCTTTAAACATAAATAATCAGAGTAAGGCCTTACTGTAACATGCCACACCATGCCATCACAAAATAAGGGTTAATTTGATAAAAACTATTTACAGAAAATGGCTAAAACAATATATATGCAGGTTTAAGTTCTCTGTAAAACAAAACAAACTGGTCTTATCATAACCTGTCTATTTTAAAGGCGCAGTAAACATTTCTTTTCTGAAAACCTATATGTTATAGGGCATTCTCAATGCTGTCAGTTGTTTAATTCAAAAGGTAGAACAGTTCAAATAATCAGAAATTGAATTTACAGCGCATTTACATACTGAAAGTTCTAACAGACAGGAAGTGTCTCAGCAGTTTCTAATACATTCTATGGTGACCTGTTTGTCATTGACTTCCCTCTTAAAGTGTTAGTAATGTCCAAAAAAAAGTTTTTTGCATATAGAGGAGCTTAAAATGCTGAGCTATATGCAAAAAATGTATCTCTCAAACCGCTATGGTTTAAGAGATACAGGCGTTTAAAGTTCGCTGTCTCCTACTGACAGCTGTAAAGCTGTCAGCAGGAGATTTGTGTCGGTCGACAGAGAAGTGCCGCAATCTCTTTACTTACAAGGAATCCCATCATTGGAATGGTCTAAAATGTGTGCTTGAACACCAGGTACACGTTTTAGACCATTCCAATGACGGGATTCCTTGTAAGTAACGAGATCGCAGCACTTCTCAAGCGCCACTGTGTCGACCGACACGAATCTCCTGCTGACAGCTTTACAGCTGTCAGTAGGAGACAGCGAATTTTAAACGCCCATATGCCCACATGCCATAGCGGTTTGAGAGATACGGTTTTTTGCATATAGCTCAGCTTTTTAAGCTCTTCTATACGCAAAAAACTATTTTTGGACATTACTAACACTTTAAATAGAATGTACAGAATAACTAATTGGAATTTTACGACTACTGGGCACTGTTAATGTAAAAATCCTAAGGTTTAAACTGTAATAACGCTAGAAATTTACATCTCTCAGCAGTGGGGGTACTCTTATTTTACTCAACAGGAAATGCCCTAATATATATATATATACTGCTCCTTTAAATTGAGCCCCTTGCATTCTAGAATGCTCTCCATCACATTTCTATGGGGACCTTTCTAGTATGCCATTGTTTAATCAGCCTCTTGATTACAATATTGATCCTCAGAAAGGTGGTGAGTGACATGTCATATTACCTAACTTATGATCTGTGTAATATGATATTGATCATAATTATGAGCTGGAATCTTCTGGGATGGTCTTTAAATTTACTAGCCACCAGCAAGATGAGCTGTCCATGATATTACACCACGTCAAACTGAGATGCCAAACAGTAGGTATAAGTAATAACTAATGAAGTTATACTTTTCACCCAATAAAAAACAGATACGAGGAAGAGGCTATAGTTCAATGTCATTTATTAATGACAGATTTATTGAAGCCCAGTCTGAATAAACAGGAATTTTGTATTCATATAGCTGCCGTTATTGGCGATATTATGAGAATAACACAATCCTACTATTGTTATAACATTTTTACACTTCCCCAGATCTGATCTTTTCTAAGGCAGCAGCAGATGTTTTTTGCAGTATTTCTCTACTTTTTCTTGCAAGAAATGCCTTATCTCCTGCTTACTAAGGAAGTAATCTTGCATGTCAGTCTGCTACAGTATGGCTGATGGAATAATATACCATAATTATGGTGATTTTAAAACAGAATATTTACCAAGTCAGTTTTGTTCCTGTGTCTAGCTGACCTGCTGTTTTGTTCCCTACACTTATGACTTTTTACTGTTTAACTTAGTTTGAAAGTCATTCATGCCAGGCTTCTTGTAAACCTGCTACAAATAAAAACTTGTGATGGTTACAGCAGGGACTTAGAATCACTTAAATGAGTAGTAATCCTTTATTTTGACCTTCATATTTTGCAAGTACATACAATGTAAAGTCAGATTACCTCTACTCTTTTCTTTTTTTTATTTCATATTTACACTTTTATGTCACTATCAGTGAGCTCCCTTGATCTCTTTGCAGAGAGGTTTCTGTCAGGGAATATGATGCAATGTAAAAAAGAAAAACTACAATGTAAACAAGATAGCACACAGAGCACCAAGTGCTGCAGGGATACTTTGACATTTTATTACTTTGTGCTTTCATGGTCTCCTGACCAGTAAACTCTAGAAACAGAAATTCAGGGAGTTTACTGCCAGGGACATAATAAACTGTAAAACAAAATAAGTTAAGATGAAAAAAATAAAAGTATTGGCAATTATTATTATTATTTGCAGGCAAATTATCAATAGTTTTAATTTCAGTCAAAATACAGTTATACTATTCCTTTAATTTAAATGAAACTAAGGCAAACAAGTCATTTTGTGGAAAACCAACTGTTCCATGGCAAATAAATATACAAACACATTGCTTTAAATTGGGCATTTAACCCACTTACAGCTAGTGAGGTCTTTATAATAACAATTTAAGCTGAAGTTTGTAGAACTGATATTTGTCCCCTACGGTTATGTCGGTTTGCCCCGGAATTAATCCAGCTATGTACAATGCAATTGAATATCCATATACCGTCCAACATCTAATATTAAATATCAGATGTACTAAACTCTCTGTTTAAACCTTTAGATGCTAGAATACAAGAGATTTAAAAGAGGATTTTAGTCTTACCTGTTAAATCCTTTTCTCTAAGTCCATACAGGTTACTGGTAACTTTGGGTAAGCGATCTGCCCCTTTAACTAGGCAGGAACAATTCTAGAAGTGAATGCAGGGGGTGGAGCCTACCTTCCCTCCTTGTCTGCAGCTAACCAATCAGCTCCAGTAAGATTTGAGACACTAACTATTGACTAGATAGTAGAAGGTAAAGAAGACTCCTGTGAGCATGACCCCGAAGGACCTCCGCAGTCTGCCACAGGAGAGCCAAGCATCGTCCCTTGACGAAAAGGATTTCACAGGTAAGACTAAAATCCTCTTTTCTCTGTCATCCAATACAGGTTACTGGTAACTTTCGGATGTCCAACCATTGCCCCACAGTCACCAGAGCAGATATGAACCATCAGATCAGAGATAGCCCAACAAAACAAATGAAGTGTCAACGGACATTGAACAGGGGTAACAACACCCCAGGAACTGTTACACAGCACACTAAACTAGAGCCAACAGGACTCAAAAGTTAAGGAAGCACCAAAGAACCAAAGAAGATCCAAGACAGGCAAGACTGCCTCCAGGATCTTCCTCCCAAAACTAGCGTCAGCCGATGCCAGCACATCAACACGGCTGAGCATTTGTTCTGTTGCCATCCATGCATGGCTGTATTCCTCAGTTGTCCTAGTCTGGCCAGCGTTACAAGCAGCAGATTCCCAGTTGCCTTGTTTGTTGTGCGCCGCGTGGTGCTATTCTTATCTTGTCAACCGTAGGCTTGGCATTCGTGCTATAGCTACTTACTCTAACCACCCTTGGCGGTGTGCACACACGAAGTACCGGTACAGTGCTATCAGGTGCTGACTGAGTTACTCAGATCCATCTGTGTCTTCCTCTGCACTATTACTGGGCTCACTCACTGTGGGAGTTTCAGTATATCTCTGGGCGTTTCCAGTTAACCCGTTCAGTGCCTAGTCTGTCTAGGCTTAGCCTGTGCTCCTTCGCTGTTGCAGTGCTTGGGATAGAGCCAGCACTTGCCTTACATCACACTCGGTAGTGTGTGGAGACACTGAGATTCATTACTTGTCACAGTAGCCTTTGGGATTAGAGCCAGCGGTTGCGTTACGTCACACTGTTGTGTGAGGTGATACTTATGGCCTTCCATTTGTCTGCCTTTGATCCACCCCTAGCGTTCTAGGGTTTACCAACTGTAAGTGGTGGCCTTGGTCTTCCTGGGACCTCTGTCCCTTGGTCAGTGTTGCCTCGTTGCCTACTGGGTTCTGTGCCACTTACCACCTCCAGGACTACCTGTCACCTTCAGTCCTGCTGTCAGTCCTTATCACTTCCAGGACTACCTGTCACCTTCACCTCTACTGTCAGCCCTGGGTCGAGTAGCCTGATTAACCCTAGTCAACTAGGGGGAGGTTGCCTGTCCTTAGGTACCTCCAGTCCTCAGTATCCTATCTCAGTCATTCTGATCCCAGTCATTGCCTCATTGACTTGATATATATTTGTTGTTTCGTATTGTGGGCCTACGAAAAGTCATTTTAACCTTACCAGTCTGGTCTGAGTGTTCATCAAAAACCGTGATGATCCACCCGTGATGGGTGAGAGCATGAATGCAGTCCTGAAACTGCTGATGAAGAAGTTCCACAGAAGGGGCTTTCAGAAGCAGATTGTACATGTATGGAGTAACTCTGATGCCGTCCAAATGGAGGGAGGATACCAAAGCTCCCAGGACATGGTGGAAGACTTGAGGAGCTGAAAGTGCCCTTGGTTGCAGGCAAATCTGAGATATTGCCGACTCTCTGGATGAATGGCAATGTGTAGATACGCTTCCTGAAGATCCAGAGAGGCAAGGAATTCCCCTGGAGACATAGCAGCAATCACTCTCCTTAGGGACTCCTGGTGATAATGAGTCTTGATCACAAAGGAACTGAGATCCTTCAAATCCAAAATGGGATGACAGCCACTGTTCTTCTTGGAGATCAGAAAGAGGTTTGAGTAAAAACCCAACCCTCTGTCCCGAATTGGAGCAGGTTCCAGAACATCCTTGTCCAGAAGGCCTGGATAGCGCCATTGAACAGACGGCGTTTCTCTACGCTCTGAGGCGTATGAGAGGGGAAAATCGAAAGGGAGGAAGATAGGCAAAAGGGATCCTGTACCCTTCCGCCACTACCTATAAAACCCATGGGTCAGCCACTGCATCCTCCCAGACGCTGTGGTAGTGATGCAGATGGCCACCAACAGCCGAGTGGGGACCTGGGTTCGGCAAGTCATGCTGAAGTAGGCTTGGAAGCCTTAGGCTTGGAGGAGACCTTGGGCTTCCATTGCTGTTTGGGCTTGGAGGAGGAACGTGGAGCTGAGGGAACCGCCTGGTTCACCGGATGTGTCTCAGTCTGGAAGGAATGAAGAAGCCAGTTACTCTTGAGAGGCGTCTTACTCCTGGGGACCGTAGGCAGAAGGTACTCTTGCCCCCTGTGGCCTCACTAATCAGATCCTTAAGATCTGACCCAAACAAAGAGGTGCCTTGAAAAGGCAATGAGAGCAAGGCTTTCTTGGAAGCAGTGTCAGCAGACCAGATCTTGAGCCAAAGAGCTCGTCTGGCAACTACAGATATGGTGAAAACCCTTGCCACCAAACGGATGGCATCAGTGGAGCCAGGAGCATCCACCTTGTGGGGATGAACCCACTGTGCAAGCGCCGCCTCAGAGAAGGAGTAAAGCTTGGCAAATTTCTTGGAAACAGAAGGTTTCCTGTCCAGAGACTTCCAGTCATCAGAAACAAGGCGGTCAAGAGTGGGGTTAGGTGAAAAACAAGTGTAGGGCCTTTTAGGCTCCTGAAATACATCAGAGGGATCTGAAGAAAACTCCTTAACTAAGGGAATGTTTAAGGTAGTTAAGACGGCTCTGATCAAGCCCTCAGCAGAGGGATCAGGATCGGCCTCAAAGGGGTCCCCAAAAACACTGAAAGGAGCCCACAGCAGAACATTCCTAAACATCTGAATCCACCAACGGTTCCTTCTCAGAGGAATCTGATACGTCAGGTACTCCCTGCGGTTTCAGCAGGGAAGATCTGATGGAAGAAGGGGTCTGACAGAGTGGGATGGAAAGAGTTGCAATGTAGACCGGAGGTCTCTAGTAGCAGCCTTGCACCCAAACTGGCTCTAATGCATGGCTGGAGGTCCCTGGGAGAGACTCAGGGACATCAGAACATGCTGGGTATAAATGACCTGAGAATTCTCTAGGTAACCCTGAATGACATGAGGAGCAATGCGCAATAGGGGACACAGACCCCAGCGTCCTTAGTCTTAGGCCTGGCCCCAAGCGCTAATGGATTAGACATTCTCACAGTGTCAAAATGTTTAAAGTATAAGGAATCCCCAAATACAGTGTGTGAGATTAAAATTTCACCCCAGAAATTGCTAAAATGCACTTATCTGGCAGGTGAAGGGTTAATCTGCAGAGGAGAGAAGGAGAGTCCAAGCCCAGCGTAGGATACTCGTTCAGGAAAAAGCACAAAATGTCCGCCACGGCGGAAGCCAATCAGAAATGAGCATGTGAAGCAAGCGCTTATGGGAAATGTAGTTTTCCCAGAAAAAGTACCCCAACAGTTCCCGAAGCCCCCTAAGCCCCCCAGCACAGAGCAAGGGCAGACAATTAAAATGAGCCATCTCTGAAGTTGCTACATTGAGCGGTTGCAGAGATATGTCCCAAACTGTACAGTCCCATAGAGGTGAATGAAGCAATGGCGTCTATGCGGTAAAGCGCGCCTGAACACATTTTGAAAAGTAGAAACTGTGAATTAAAATTACATGAAACATCACTAGAACATGTTAGCAGACCCAAAAAAACACTGAACCCAGTAGGGAAAGTGCCAATAACCCCCCCAAAAGATGCAAAACCAGCAGCTAAAGGGTTAAGTTACCACCGAAACTTGCTCCAAAACACCCAACAGACATACGGATCAACCCAATGAGTGCAAGAGTGTGCAAAAGGAACTCCAAAGGAAAAACCCCTGTGCGGAGGGGCACTGTGGGACATGTGGACATGCAGCACTCATAGGGTTGCTCACCTTTCCTGCAGATCTTCTGTCTTCAGATTACCATGTATTAACATAGTAACATAGTAAATTAGGTTGAATAAAGACACAAGTCCATCAAGTTCAAACTTCGCCTCATACCCCAGTAACTGAGAATTTTATAGCTTTCCTGCTACCAATTAAGTTAGTCTTTATCAGACCTTCCTGATCTGCCTACTAATAAACATTATAACTCTGTATGTTCCCTTTTGAAAGAAATGTGTCTAATCTTCTATTAAATGTATCCATTGTATCTGCCATAACTACCTCCTTGGGCAATGAATTCCACAATTTAACAGACCTTACTGTAAAAAACCCCTTCCTCTGCTGAAGTCTAAACCTCCTTTCCTCTGATCTCAAGGGGTGTCCCTTGGTCACCTGATCAGGCCTTGGAATAAATAGCTCACCACAGAGATCCTTGTATTGACCTTCTCATAAGAAGAACCCTCAGTGAGCAACTCCTGAGGAAAGAACTTGAACCGAAGATTTCCCCCCAGGGCTTAAGTTCCACAAAAAGCACCTGGATACTGAGCTAGCCACATCTAATGGCATTTTCAGTTATAGTAATCCGCCTAATGGTGGTATTCCATATCTAACAGAAAAATAAAAAATTAGCTAAAACTATAGCAGAACTGTTCTCTTGCCTGTGTCTTCACAAGAAACAAATCTTAA
The DNA here is from genome assembly GCA_037306005.1 of Rhinophrynus dorsalis. Lineage (NCBI taxonomy): Eukaryota > Metazoa > Chordata > Amphibia > Anura > Rhinophrynidae > Rhinophrynus > Rhinophrynus dorsalis. The sequence goes on from CM074718.1 coordinate 477,013,094, forward strand.
TGGAGCTGATTGGCTAGCTGCAGCCAAGGAGGGAAGGTAGGCTCCACCCTCTGCATTCACTTCTAGAATTGTTCCTGCCTAGTTAAAGGGACGGATCACCTACCCAAAGTTACCAGTAACCTGTATTGGATGACAGAGAAAAATGCTTTATTTAACATTTCTAATTTTAGAAGTATATATTAGTACAGTAGTACATATTACATGATACTTAATAATATCTTTCACATGATGTAATTTTTTGGTTCACATACCTTGTATCTATTATTAATTTCCATTTTTGGCAATATGAGCTCCCTATAGCTGCTGCCTCTAAAGAAAGTCTGCGACTTAACAGTCACACAGGAGGAACATACTAACCTGCTTTTCTCTTCTTCTTCTACATGTGTACTTGATCCATTTTCCTCTCACCACATGCAATCCGTCTCAATCAATTTCCATACTATAACAAAGTTTTAACTCCTCTTTTCCTCTGCTACTTTCCCTGATGCCTCCAAACTGGATATAGAAAGAACCATACTCAAAACATCACCCTTAACAACACAGCCCCTTCCTTCTTTTTCAATCTATGCTTCTTGAAAGTCTAGTCTTCTCCCACCTGCTTGGTTTCTTTAACAAAAAACCTGCTAGATCCATTACAATCCAGCTTTTTGCACTGCCCATTCCACAGAAACTTGGATCATACTTTTTTCCACCAAACTATTAGTTCCTTAGGCATTTATAACTTAGTTCTGAGACGCCCATTCTATTACCTCGCTAACCAGTTCTGTGTCTCCATTGTTACCTTTTTGTTCTCTCCTGTCCACTTCTCTGCTGGGGTGCCTGAAGGTTCTGTTCTAGGACCACTTCTGTTATCTCTATACACATTAACACTTGGTGAACTTATTAACTCATTTGAACTTAAATATCACACTTATGCATATAACGTCCACTTTTATTTATTCATATAGATGCAAGTGATGCAAATACAATTCCACCTCTGTATAAATCCTTGGTTAGGCCTTTTCTGGAAGATGGAGAACAGTTTTCAGCATCAAATTTTAATAGAAACATTATTGAACTCAAAAAAGCACAGAGACATGCAACAAAAAGGATAAAGGGATTGGAGGATCGGAGGTATGAATAGAGAATAGTCAAACTGGATTTGTTTACATTAGAGAAGAGATGTCTAAGGGGTGATATGATTACCATTTACAAATATATTCAAGGTCAATTAAAAAACTCTCTATTTATTCAAAGAGCTTATCAAAAAACAAGGTTATCCATTAGGACTAGAGAAAAGGCTCTTTGACTAAAACCAAGGCAGTATTTTCTTACAGTAAGGGCAGTAAAGTTATTGAATTATTTCCTTAGGATGCTGTGGTTGCAGATACTATCATTGCTTTCAAAAGAGTAATGAATAACTTTCTAGTTCAGAACAATATTGAGAATTATGACATTTTGTTTCACACCAGATAAGATGTTGATCCAGGGAAGTATCCAACTGCCATTTGGAGTCAGAAAGAATTTTTTCACCCTTGTGGGGCTTACGTGGAAATGGCTTTAATATGTTTTTTTGCCTTCCTTTTGATCAACAAGCGTGACATGGCATGGGCTGAACTTGATGGGCAAGCATCGTTTTTCAGCCTCATCAACTATGTTACTATGTTACCTCATCTGATTCCTGATGTTCAGTTTGCCTCTCTTCTATTTCTAATTGTATGTACCATAGACACCTCAATCAACATGTCTAACACTGAGTTAAACTTCATCCCACCTACACCAGGCCCAGGAGTACACTTTCACATCACAGAAAATGATGCAACCTTAAATCCAATCTGTATAAGAGTGGCAATTGACTGTGCTCTCTCCTAATGTTCATGTGACTGACAAATATCAACACTTTTTCTTAAATAAAACAAAAATTCCCTTTCTATGTTACTCCTCAACTAAAACACTTATGCAAGCACTCATTCTATCCCACACAGACTACTGTAATCAAATTATTTTGGTCTTCCTACCCCACAACACCATACATTCCAATCTATAATGAATGCTGTAGCATGACTAACCTTACTCTCACCTATGCTTGTCTCTGCCCCATCATTCCCCATTCTCTCCAATAGGTGCCCATCAAACATGGTATATCATACAAAATCATACTTTTCTCATTAAAGGCCCTCCTCTCCTCTGCACTGTCCAACATCTCCATGCTGGTTTAGCACTACTCTACATCTTATCCTTTACTATCAGCCAAGTAATCTTTCCTCACAGATCCATTTGCATCTACGGGTCTCTCTCATATCAAACCCTTTCCCTTATTGCTCCTTATCTGTGGAACACCTACCAACTATCTTGTACCAGTGCACTTCCCTCACCATCGTCATGTCTCACTTAAAATCACATCTCAGTGGAACTTCAACAACCTAGATGGTACCCTACTCTTTATGCATTCAAAGCATGTATAATTTATGTTTAACTCTAACCTACCAGCAGGGCCGGCGCTGCCATTAAGGCAGAACAGGCAGCTGCCTTAGGGCGCCGCAATGGAGGGGCGCCGAAAGAGGTAAGTTTTTTTTTTTTTATTACAAATATAGCTGCCTGGGTCCCTCTGCGGTGTGTTACAAAGACGCCGCGAGGGAGCGCTTACTAGTGTAAATCAGCTCTCCCTCGCAGCGTCTGTTACATACTGCAGAGAGACCCAGGCTCTGTAGTAATACAGAGCGCTGAGAGATGACATCATCTCCCAGCGCTCTGCAATACTGAGAGCAGCGCGCGGGAGCCTCAGCTCTGTGCCGAAGGAGGCACAGAGCTTTAAGCTGTGGCACGCCGCTAGACCACCAGGGACTCAAGGTAGGGGGACGAAGGGGCATTATGGAAAGGTCAATGTGGAGGGGGCATTGTGGAGATGTAGATGGCATTGTGGAGATGTAGATGGCATTGTGGAGGGGGCATTGTGGAGATGAATGGTCAATGTGGAGGGGGCATTGTGGAGATGAAGGGGGCATTGTGGAGATGTAGATGGCATTGTGGAGGAGGCATTGTGGAGATGAAGGGAGCATTGTGGAAGGGGCATTGTGGAGATGAAGGGGCAATGTGGAATGGGCATTGTGGAGATGAAGGGGCAATGCGGAGATAAGGGGGTATTGTGGAGATGAAGGGGCAATGCAGAGATAAGGGGGCATTGTGGAGATGAAGGGAGCATTGTGGAAGGGGCAATTTGGAGGTGGGGAGAGTGTGAAGGTGAATATGTGGGCGGGGCAGGGGATTTTGGCAAGGGGGGGGTCAGGGGATTGTGTCCGTGTCGGGGGGGGGGCATCAAAATGCACCGTCGCCTGTGTATAAAAAAATCCTTGCACCGGCCCTGCCTACCAGAAGTCCAACATTGTATGCTGCGCTATGTCTTTCTTATTCACTGTAGATTGTAAGCTCTAGACCCAACTCTCATTATTTCACTCAGTAATCCCTGTTTTATCTAAACCTTTAAACTGTAGAGCACTGAGTACATGGCATATCCATTCATGCATGTACAAACGATCCTACAAACGTGAGACTGATGTGCTAGGGTAAACTGGAGGCAAATTAACTACGCAACAGGGAGAAAATAACTATCTCCAGTTATTTAGCTCTGACTATTCACTCTTTGGATGATAGGAAGGTCTCAAATGCTTTGCAATGTGTTGAAATCCAATCTGGTCCATAAAGGGTTAAATGGAATCTGTCATTTAATAAACATTTTCCTCTTAACAATGAAAAGTTAACTATACATTGTGTTTTAATTCCTTATTCTGACTTGCACTGTTCTCTTTACTTTTAAGCTTTATTAATTTAACATGTCAGACTCCATAGTAAATACAATAGAGAGTTAGTTCAAAGTTTAACTTTTAAATCTTGAAATCAAAGAAAATTGTGAATTTAATAAAGAATAAAAGCACTGTATATAGTTAACGTTTCTTTGTTAAACTATAGGCACAATTTTTTTCTTAGAGTGCTGGGTCCACTTTAAAAGGGAATTATCACTCGGATAGTACCCCATCAACAGTTCTGCTCCCATGAAAGCAAACTTACCAATGATGCAGAGACTATATTGTGAGCCCCGGCTAAAAACAGAAACGTTTCCAGTACTGCACGATGCAGATTCCCATACACCCTCTGTTTGGGCTTGAAAGCTCAACAGAGCAGGTGTGTGGGAAATCTGCACCCAACCTGCAGTTTGTGGCTGAGAGCCACATACAATCAATTCAGATTTCAACCATGGGGCCATATTTCTGACACCACAATTGGCTAACAGGATTGTTTTGGTTGCATAGTGTTGCCCCCTTGCATTTTACTAAGCATGCACCCATATAAGTAGACTTAGTAAAACTTGATAAGTGCCATTTAACCCCTTAAGGACCAGATGACGTGCTATGACCATCACGGTCCTTATACCTTAAAGGGATAGTAACACTTCGTTTTAACTTTCTTTTATTTTGTAGGCATTAAAAAAACATGAAGAATGATATAAGTCTTATCTCTCAAACCTTTATGGTTTATGAGATATTCACAAGCAAAGTTCCCCTCCCCGCCCCTTTTACCTAGTGTAAGCCATCTCTTCTCAGATGTGGATCAGGTTGTATGACAGTACAGATAACAGAAGGGGACAATTTTCTTTGTATGAAAACAATGAAAGCCCTTCCCCCCTTGACAAGTTTTTCAGCTTTTTCCATTATCTTAATTGAAGATTGTCCCTCTCTGCAGTCTATCTGGGCATCTCCCTTCTTATCTGGCTGAACAGGGGGGGGGGATACTTTGTTTGTGAATATCTCTTAAACCATAAAGGTTTCAGAGATAAGACTTATATCATTCTTCATGTTTTTTTAATGCGTACAAAATAAAATAAAGTTAAAATGAAGTATTACTATCCCTTTAAGGACCGGTGACGGTCATATCATGTCGCTTACTTATTACTTACATCACTCTACCGGGAGCGCTGTAAGTAAAAACTGGGCCTAAAATTGACCGCTCCAAGACTGGAGCGATCTCTTGTAGGCCCCAAAGCGGTGCGCCAGTACACCTAACAGGTAACGTGTACCGGCACGTCAGCAAGGATCAAAGCGGTCCTTAAGAGAAGTTAACTTCCCTGGAATGCTGGTCCTTAATGGGTTAACCCCTTAAGGACCAAGGTCCTGGGAAGTAACCTTCCCTTAAGGACCACTTTGATCCTTTCCGATGAGCTGGTACACATGACCTGTTATGCGTACAGTTGCACTGCACTGGAGTCTGATACAGACCACTCCAGTTTTGGAGGGGTCAATTTCAGACCCCGTTTTTACTTACAGCACTCCCAGAGGAGAGCAGTAAGTAAAAGGTACGTGACATGCTATGGCGTCACCAGTCCTTATGGCAAAAACCACGTGACGGCCATAGTATGTGACGTGGTCTTTAAGGAGTTTGAGTTAAAGAATTTTATCTGAATTTCTATTTTTAATTGTACTTATTTTGTATACGTCATTGGGCATGGAGATGTACAAACATGATCTTGCACTAGAATAGGTGCTGCAACCAATGTTTTAGTCTGTTTTCTACATAGCATCGTTTATAAAAATTGTCCTCTGTATCCCCCCATGTCATATGGAAGGTAGTATAGGGATGTATTTGCATTCCAGGGCATTTCTTTCCTATGCATTTTGTTTCTTACTATGTATTAACAAGATGCTGTGGAAACTGGAAAAAAATATGATTCAACTGTCTCTGTAAAGCTGTGGGCCTTACTTTTTTCAAGTATCAGGTCAACTTTAATGTTTGCTAATAAGATAAGCAAAATAAATAAACAAATAAAATATTACCTTTCCTTTAGCCCCTTAACTCCTTAAATACCAGCCGCACTCGCTCTCACGGCCGGCATTTAAGGACTATGGAGCATTCTTTTCTTTCTTTTACTATCCAACCAGGGCTTCCACATGGGGAGCCCTGAAATCCATGACGGTGCTGGCACATCATGGGTCCTTATGACACGTCCAACCCATGACATGTCAGAACTGTCATGGGTCCTTAAGGGGTTAAATGCTATCTAACTAAAGTATTATGAATACTTCTCTAGCATTCACATTGTTAAGGCCAGTAGAGAAGGAGGATAAACTATATAAATGTGAAACATTGGGATTAATGGGAACGGTAGTTATAAAATAAAAATGTGTGTGTGTGTACGCATGTGTACCTGCATGCTTGTGCATGTATTTGCGTGCGAAGGGCATGGTGGAATGGATTTGTATAGGTTTAGGGATTACTTTTTTGGCCATTTCATTTGACACAACTAAGAGTTAATCAGTGCTATAAATTCTTGTTTTAAGCGAAAAACACTAAAAGGATTTCCTCTTTTAAGGTTGTTTTCCTGGGAGCCATTAAGTCATTATTTACTGTGTGGCTTACTGAACACGGACACTAAGCAATATTCTTTTACAGCATTGATTCAGCACTGGGATTTAACACAGTATACAATTTTATGATGTTTTTTAATCAATAAGTAGAAACATTTAATTAAAGTGAGGAATAAAATGGCTTGTGTATAGTGTATTTAAAAAGAAAAATAAGTGAAAGTAGCTTGACCTAGCTGATGTAAATGAGTTTGGGTATAAAATGGTCTGTAAAGCTTTACAATGTTAATTCCCTGATATATTTCCTGCTCTGGCCTTCTCTGTTCTTCAAGGGGACTTCTAATGGATAGGCTTTGCAGGAAATAAATGGAAGCTTACCTTTCATACACTAAACTGGAGGTCATACTCCTTCTGCTAATATTACACCCTGACATGCATCCTGCTGAAAATTCTTCTAACCATATGAACTTCTCATGTCACCCACACCTGGGCAATTAAATGAAAAGTATCAACAGAGCACCCCCCCACTAACAAAGCACCTATGGACTAGGAGTTTCAGGACAATGTGGGAAAGTCTGGGGAACATCTAATTTGTGTTGATTTCTTTCTGAAAATCATTTCATAAACCCTGACAAATTCAGACCCCATATCTAGAACATTGCTTTATTACTGTAGTGGTGCATTAGAGTAGAATTAACACATCCTAATAATAATCCCCCACTTTCCTTACAGTGGTCAGAACATCCTATTGGCCCTATGAATTTTGCTTTTGTTTAAAGGGATAGTAATACTTGAAAATAAGTTTATTTTATATTGTAGCCCTTAAAAAAACATGAAAAATGATATAAGTCTTATCTCCCAAACCTTTATGGTTTGGGAGATATTCAGAAGTAAAGTTTCCCCTGGAGTGACGTCATTGCTCCACCCTTCAGATTTGGAATCCGGTCGCTTGACCGGCCATGCCTCTCAAGAAGTGCTGAGATCACCATCTTTAAAAAGAATTTCTTAATTGGAATGATCTACAAAGTGTGCCTTCAAGCCAGGCACACTTTGTAGATAGTTCCAATTAAGTAGTTCTTTTCAAAGATCGTGATCTCGGCACTGCTAAAGAGCTGCCAGTTGCTCTGTGGACCGAATTCCAAATCTGTCCAATAGATGGCAGACTTGGCTGAAACAGCCAGGAGCATTTTACTATATTTTACATGTGAATATCTCCCAAACCATAAAGGTTTGGGAGATAAGGTTTAGGGAGATAAGGTCTTATCTCCCAAACCATAAAGGTTTGGGAGATAAGACTTATATCATTTTTCATGTTTTTTTAAGGGCTACAATATAAAATACAATTATTTTCAAGTATTACTATCCCTTTAAGAGATAATATATATTGTGGATGTCATGTCCAAACAAAGGTAAAACATGTCTAACAGTGGATAGTTATCAACATAGTAACAGAGTAAATTAGGTTGAAAAAAGACACAAGTCTATCAAAAGACACAAGTCTATCAAATTCAACTTTTGCCTAAAAACCCAGAAAAATGAAAACTTTATAAGCCTTCCTGCAACCAAATGAGTATTAGTCTATTTACTGGAACTTCTTGTTTTACTTAAGGACCAGTGATGGTCTTGGCACATCATGGAATTCTGGATGGCAGCATAGCTGCACGCCACACTGCCATCCCAGAATCCACTGGGGAAAAAAAAGTTGTGGTAGTTGACGGCCACCCACTCACCAGATCGTGCGGTTGCGAAGGGGTTAAAGAAATGCAGTAATCACAAGTCTATCAAATTCAACTTTTGCCTAAAAACCCAGAAAAATTAGAATTTTATAAGCCTTCCTGCTACCAAATGAGTATTAGTCTATTTACTGGAACTTCTTGTTTTTACTTAAGGACCAGTGGCGGTCTTGGCACGTCATGGAATTCTGGGATGGCAGCATAGCTGCACACCACACTGCCATCCCAGAATCCATTTGGGAAATAACGTTGTGGTAGTTGATGGCCACCCACTCGCCAGATTGTGCGGTTGCGAAGGGGTTAAAGAAATGCAGAACTCTTCTATTAAATGTATCCATTTTAACTGCCCTTTCTACATCCTTGGGCAAAAAAGTCCACAATTTAACAGACATTAGTGTAAAAAAAATATATATTTTCTCTGCTGAAGTTGAAACCTTTTTTCCTCTCAGTTTAAGGGGTGGCCCTTAATTATTTGATTAGGCCTTGGAATGAAAAGCTCATCAGAGAGATATTGCATTGACCCCTCATATACCTTTACATTGTAACAAGATCTCCTCTAAGTCATCTTTTCTCTACATTAAATAAACCAAGTTTGTCTAGTCGGTCCTCACATGTCAAGTCATCCATTCCCTTAATTAATTTTGTTGCTCTTCTCTGTACTCTGGTTCTAGAATATTCTTTTTCAAAACTGATACCCGAAACTGCACTGCTGATTTGAGGTTAGGCCTTACCAACGATTTGTACAGTGGTTAAATGATGTTATCCACCCTTGCTTTAATACCCCCTTTAATACAAGACAGTACTTTGTTTGCTTTTGTCATTGTTGTTTGACACTGGCCACTGTTTCCTAGGTTGTATTTTACAAGGATTCCCAGGTCTTTCTCTTCCAATGAGTCTCCTAAAATGATTCCATTAACTTAACATAAGTAGCACTGAGATTTTTTTCTTCGTAATTGCATAACTTTAAATTTTTCCATTTGAAAATTCATATTCCATTTCTTTGCACAATTTGCCATTTTATGTAACTCTCACTGCGGAGAAAAAGCAAGCTTAGAAAAACTGATAACACCATAAGCAGTGATACTTGTTTTAAGATTAGAATCTACTTATTTCCGTTAACTAAAATTCCCTTTTTTTTAAGAGCTTTATTAAACATATCGGTATTATACATAGAAACAAGGTACATGAAATGTGTACATGAGTTCGTAATACATACATAGGAATACAAACACAGATCTCAACATATCTGCAGTCACAAATGTAAAGATGAACAGTGAGTTCTAAACACAAAGCCCATACATAAATGAACTTTCTGTTTATCCTACAGCAACTAAATCCTATAAACAATCTTATGGAAGGCAACCTGAAAAGTATGAGAGAGGCTAAGAGAAACAAAAAGAGGGGGGAAGAAAAGTAAAGACTAAGAAAGAAGAGAAAGGTGGGTGGGGGGATGATGTCCCTGGACTGTCATCCCAAGTCAAAGTGAAAAATGGGCCTTAAGTTGCTACATATGCCAGGAGTGGTCACCATTTGGATTCAAATGTGTAAGCGTTCCGCTTACCTTTAGGGCGAGACAGCTGCTATGTAGCTTGTTGCACACTAGGTCCTCTGTGTTGCTGCCTCGCAGCACAAGCCGCATCCTGTTCCCCAAGAGATCCATAGGTCCTGGTCTTCAGACAGGCAGCCGGCTTCCCCTGTCTCTCCTCTTGCAGCTGCCAAGTCCATGCTGCTTCCCTGTCCCAGAAGAGTGCAGCCGCGCGTCACAGGGTTTCTCTTAGTGACGTCACAGTCGACCCTTAAATGGACAGACCATACTGTGCTCCACCTTTCAGGGGTGGAGCAACTAGTATTTAAACTGCCTGGACACCACAACAGTTGCCCTTTCGTGGTGTTCCAGTGCAGTTGTCGTTTGTTTGAGCTCCGTGTATGATCCTTGTCTTGTCTTCCTAGATTTCCCGGTGTCCAGTTATCACGGTGCCCGTGATTGCTGCAGTTCCCTGTCTGTCACCAGTAGGGGGCTTCTATTGGCTGTCTGCAGTTAGCCCGCCTCTTGTTGCCTATTTAAACCTGGATTGGGCACCCTTTGAGTGCCCTTTCGTGTTGTTTCTGACCTTCTTGCTATCACTATGCTAGTGATAGCTGGGCCTCTGTTCCAGTGTTCCTGAGTTCCTGATCTCCTGTGTTCCTGGGTTCCTGATCTCTACTGTTCCAGTGTTTCATGGATGCTGAGTTACTCCAGTCCTGGTTCCGGCCTAGTCTCTGGTGTTGCAGTTACTGCTGAACTTCTTCTATGCTGTTTCCTGACCTGACTGATGGTTGCTGGTTCCTGTCATCTCATCACCTGTCTTCAGTATCCTGGCGACCTTCTGCCTGGTCGCGTTGGTGACATTGCTACAATTCTGTGTCGGTCCCAGCGTGTGGACGCTGGTTTGCTCCTTAGCCTTGCGGTTATACAAACTCACTTGTTACACCAGTGTGCGGTCACTGGTTTGCTCCAAAGCCTATCAGCTCTACATAGCTGTGTTGGTCCCAGCGTGCGGACGCTGGTTTGCTCCTACGCCTTGCGGCCATACAAACTCACTTGTTACACCAGTGTGCGGTCACTGGTTTGCTCCAAAGCCTATCAGCTATACAAATCTGTGTTGGTCCCAGTGTGCGGACGCTGGTTTGCTCCTAAGCCTTGGCCATACAAACTCACTTGTTACACCAGTGTGCGGTCACTGGTTTGCTCCAAAGCCTATCAGCTATACAAATCTGTGTTGGTCCCAGCGTGCGGACGCTGGTTTGCTCCTAAGCCTTGCGGCCATACAAACTCACTTGTTACACCAGTGTGCGGTCACTGGTTTGCTCCAAAGCCTATCAGCTATACAAATCTGTGTTGGTCCCAGCGTGCGGACGCTGGTTTGCTCCTAAGCCTTGCGGCCATACAAGCTCGCTTGTTACACCAGTGTGCGGTCACTGGTTTGCTCCAAAGCCTATCAGCTATACAAATCTGTGTTGGTCCCAGCGTGCGGATGCTGGTTTGCTCCTAAGCCTTGCGGCTATACTACTCACTTGTTACTCCAGTGTGCGGTCACTGGTTTGCTCGCAAAGCCTTACGGCTATACTATTCAGTGTTGTTCCCAGCGTGCGGACGCTGGTTTGCTCCAAAGCCTTGCTGCTTAACGATTCTGCTAATTTGCCAGTTTCATCTGACTGCTGCTACTATCTCTGGGCTGCCCTGCCCGGTATTGGTAAGGCCGGTAGAACCTTTTGCCACATTCCATCTGAGGTTGCCTTACCCGGTATTGGCAGGGCCGGTAGAGCCGACATTGTGTATCTATTGAGGCTGCCTTGCCCGGTAATTTGGTAAGGCCGGTAGAACCGTTATGCTATTCCATCTGCAGGTTGCCTTACCCGGTATTGGCAAGGCCGGTAGAGCCTATAGACTGTCCTGTCCGGTATATTGACAGGACCGGTAGAGTCTGCCTTCTGTCTGTGCTATATTCTGTATATATATATGTATGTTATTGCCATCCTAAGTTATCAATTTATTATTTCAATAAAATTGATTTTTTTTACCTAAAACTTGTGTCTGAGAGTCATAATAAACCGTGACAGTACGAAAGGGCCATGACCTCAGACAGCAAGGGTGAAGGTAACGCACAGAATATCCATTGGAGGATGGATGTGCTCGAGCAACGTTTGGATCAGTTGGCAGTTGCAATCCAAACGATCCTTGAACGCACGGTACTCGCTGACAAATCGAGTTCTAGCCCGGTGGTCTCGCCAAGTCAGACACCGGAAAGTGATACCAGGCCCCTAGAGGGTACTGTTAAAGGTTTAACGGCTTCTGCACCCTTGCCGCTAAGATATGATGGTGACCCTAGTCTCTGCAGAGGGTTCATCAACCAACTTGAAATCTTTATGGAATTGACGGCACACGCATTTCCCAATGATCGTAGTAAAGTGGGGTTCACGATATCACTGCTCACTGGCAGAGCATTGGCCTGGGCTAACCCCTTGTGGGAGAATGCTAAACCTTGTACTAAGAACTTCAGAGAATTTGTGCAATCCTTTCGAAGAGTGTTTGAGCCTCCTGGTAGAACCAACTCTGCTGCCAAACGCCTTATGGAGATACAACAGGGCAGGCGTACAGTGGGCGACTATGCCATCGAATTCCGCACATTGGCAGCAGAGGTAGGTTGGAATAACGAGGCATTATTGGCAGCTTTTTCTCAAGGCCTGAATGACCACATTAAAGACGAAATTGCTGCTAAAGATCTACCTATTGATCTAGATGATTACATTGAGTATGTTATGATAATTGACTCCAGAATACGTGAGAGATCAATTGCCAGAGATCGTAAAATACGATCAAAAGATAATGAGCCTAGTAGCATATTTTGCCCACCCATCCCTCCCTTGGCATTGAAGTCTAGTGAACCTGTACGGGAAACAAGTGAACCTATGCAAATAGGCTTCACTAGACTAACCAAGGCAGAGAGACTTTATCGCAAGAAGCAAGGGTTGTGTTTATACTGCGGTAAAAAAGGGCACTTGCTAAATTCCTGTCCGGTACGTCCGGGAAACGCACACACCTAGGGTACCTTGGGGGACAGGCCCTAGGTGGTGTACAATCGTCCCCAGTGTCGGGCATAATGAAACCCACCATTCAGGTGGTATTGTCTTGGGCACAACGATCTGTGGAGGTTTTGGCCTTGGTTGACTCTGGTGCAGCAGGGTATTTTATGGATAATACCTTTGCTGACTTGCACGGAGTTCCACGCATTGAAAGAGAAAACCCCTTGACTATTGAAGCGATTGATGGTAGACCTTTAGAACCGCCTCAGGTTTTATTTGAAACTATGCCACTGTCTATGACTATTGGGGCACTTCACAGAGAAGAGCAGCAGTTTCAACTGATTAATTCTCCGCACCACGCGGTAATATTGGGATTTCCGTGGTTACAGTTACATAACCCACAATTTGATTGGAAAAAGTGTGAAATTGCTGCTTGGTCCCAGTTTTGTATGGACAAGTGCGTCATCCAGCCTATTAAGGTCCTATGCACCTCCTCTGCTATACCGGATGTGTACCAACAGTTTGGCGATGTTTTTAGCAAAGGAGAGGCTAGTATGCTACCCCAGCATAGACCTTATGATTGTTGCATTGAATTGCAGCCTGGAGTAGTACCTCCTAAAGGACGCACTTATCCATTATCTTGTGAAGAAAATAAGGCTATGGAGGACTACATTTCTGATGCCCTTGCTAGAGGGATCATACGAAAATCTACCTCTCCAGCTGGGGCTGGGTTCTTTTTCGTAAAAAAGAAAAATGGCGAATTAAGACCATGCATTGACTACCGGGGCCTGAATAAACTAATGGCAAAAAACGCATACCCAATACCACTCATCACCGAGCTTTTTGACAGGCTTAAGGGCGCTTCGATTTTTACCAAATTGGACCTACGGGCCGCTTACAATCTGGTTCGCATTCGAGCAGGTGATGAGTGGAAAACTGCCTTTAATACTCGAGCTGGGCACTACGAGTATCTAGTAATGCCATTTGGGCTGTGTAATGCACCCGCAGTTTTCCAGGAACTGATAAACGATGTTCTGAGAGATATGTTACAGACATGTGTTGTGGTTTACCTTGATGATATACTGATTTACTCCCAAGACATGGCACAGCACATCAAGGATGTATCTGCAGTATTGCTACGACTCCGTGAGAACAAATTATTTTGTAAATTGGAAAAATGTGAGTTTCATAGAACCAGTGTGCCATTCTTGGGGTTCATAATTGGCAATGATGGCATTGCCATGGACAAAGATAAGTTGTCAGCTGTCCTACAATGGCCAAAACCCAAGGGCCTTAAAGCCATACAGCGTTTCCTGGGTTTCGCTAACTATTATAGGAGGTTTATTAAGAACTTTTCTTCCATTGTCAAACCTCTGTCCGATCTTACGCACAAGGGTGCTAATCCTTCTTGTTGGCCGGTATCTGCTGAGAAAGCCTTTGAAAATTTGAAGCTGGCATTTGCTGCGGCTCCTGTGTTATCCCACCCCAATCCTCTACTTCCATTTACGTTAGAGGTTGATGCCTCAGATATTGGGGTCGGGGCAGTACTTTCGCAACGACACGATAAAGGTGGAACTCTCAGACCTTGTGGATTTTTCTCTAAAAAGTTGACTGTCACTCAAAGCCACTATGAGATAGGTGACAGAGAATTATTGGCCATTATCCTCGCTCTTAAGGAATGGCGTCATTTACTTGAAGGTACTAAGAATCCTGTCTTAATCCTAACGGATCATAAAAATCTGACGTATCTCTCGGAGGCCAAGAGATTGTCCTCCCGTCAGGCCAGGTGGGCACTGTTCCTGTCTCGATTTAATTTCATTGTATCATATTTACCGGGGTCAAAGAATATCAGGGCTGATGCACTGTCAAGACAATTTGAGGCCGACAGTGACAGAGTGGAAACACCAGCACCTATCATCCAACCTGATAGAATACTGGCTACTATACGCACGAGTATCACTTCTCCCTTAGGGGAGGAGATCCTGGCCTCTCAGGGGTCCGCTCCCCATGAAACCCCAGTGGGCAAATGTTTTGTCGCTGAACCATTTCGTACTAGGCTGCTCGAAACCTACCATTCCTCTAAGGCTGCGGGACATATTGGTAGAGACCAATTGTTATGGTCCCTTTCTCAGTTATTTTGGTGGCCTTCCATGAGAAACGATTGTGCCGAATTTACGAATGCCTGTGCCACCTGCGCCCGCGCTAAGACCCCGAGACATCTCCCAGTGGGCTTGCTTCAACCGGTGCCTAATGGCGAACGCCCCTGGTCTCATGTTTCCATTGATTTTATGGGAGAATTGCCTATGTCTAAGGGGTACTCTTTTATATTCATGGTGGTGGACAGGTTTTCTAAAATGGCTCATTTCGTGCCCCTCCGTGGCCTTCCTTCAGCTAAGGAATTGGCAATGGTATTCGCCAGAGAAGTATTCCGGTTGCATGGAGTGCCTAGGGTACTGGTGTCTGACAGGGGGAGCCAGTTTGTGTCTAGATTTTGGAGGGCATTTTGCCAACAGATGGGCATACAGTTGTCCTTTTCTTCTGCCTACCATCCCCAGACCAATGGAGCCGCTGAACGAGCTAATCAGGGATTGGAACAATTTCTCCGTTGTTTCGTGACTGACCATCATGATAATTGGTCCGACTTGTTGCCTTGGGCAGAGTTCGCCAGGAACTGTGCGGTCAATTCTTCATCTGGGAGCTCTCCGTTTCTGATTAATTATGGGTTCCAGCCCTGTTTGCTTCCAGATTCTTTTCAGACGCAACAGATTCCAGCTCTGGATGAGCATATCGAGCAACTCCGTTCCACATGGGCACAAGTTCAGAGGGCACTTGGTCAGTCATTTCAGCGTCATCAGCGCCATGCTAATCGAAGAAGGCTTCCAGCGGTTTCCTTTCAGGTTGGGGATAGAGTATGGCTTTCCTCCAGAAATCTCAAGCTGCAGGTTCCGTCTAATAAGTTGGCTCCCCGGTTTATTGGTCCATACAGAGTTATTCGCAAAATTAACCCTGTTTCCTATGCACTAGACCTACCTGCATCCATGCGTATCCATAATGTGTTCCATGTGTCTCTTCTTAAGCCTCTGGTTTGCAATCGCTATACTACCACACCTGTGGTGCCAGGACCTGTTGAGGTCGAGGGCCAGGAGGAGTACGAGGTTCAGAGCATTATTGATTCCCGTAGGCTTAGAGGAGGGGTACAGTACCTGGTACATTGGAAAGGGTACGGTCCTGAGGATCGTTCATGGGTGGATAGTAAGGACCTTCATGCACCTAGGCTAACTAGGATATTTCATGCCAAGTACCCACAGAAACCTAAACCCTATTCTAGGAGAGGGGGTCTTTGAGAGGGGGGTACTATCACGGTGCCCGTGATTGCTGCAGTTCCCTGTCTGTCACCAGTAGGGGGCTTCTATTGGCTGTCTGCAGTTAGCCCGCCTCTTGTTGCCTATTTAAACCTGGATTGGGCACCCTTTGAGTGCCCTTTCGTGTTGTTTCTGACCTTCTTGCTATCACTATGCTAGTGATAGCTGGGCCTCTGTTCCAGTGTTCCTGAGTTCCTGATCTCCTGTGTTCCTGGGTTCCTGATCTCTACTGTTCCAGTGTTTCATGGATGCTGAGTTACTCCAGTCCTGGTTCCGGCCTAGTCTCTGGTGTTGCAGTTACTGCTGAACTTCTTCTATGCTGTTTCCTGACCTGACTGATGGTTGCTGGTTCCTGTCATCTCATCACCTGTCTTCAGTATCCTGGCGACCTTCTGCCTGGTCGCGTTGGTGACATTGCTACAATTCTGTGTCGGTCCCAGCGTGTGGACGCTGGTTTGCTCCTTAGCCTTGCGGTTATACAAACTCACTTGTTACACCAGTGTGCGGTCACTGGTTTGCTCCAAAGCCTATCAGCTCTACATAGCTGTGTTGGTCCCAGCGTGCGGACGCTGGTTTGCTCCTACGCCTTGCGGCCATACAAACTCACTTGTTACACCAGTGTGCGGTCACTGGTTTGCTCCAAAGCCTATCAGCTATACAAATCTGTGTTGGTCCCAGCATGCGGACGCTGGTTTGCTCCTAAGCCTTGGCCATACAAACTCACTTGTTACACCAGTGTGCGGTCACTGGTTTGCTCCAAAGCCTATCAGCTATACAAATCTGTGTTGGTCCCAGCGTGCGGACGCTGGTTTGCTCCTAAGCCTTGCGGCCATACAAACTCACTTGTTACACCAGTGTGCAGTCACTGGTTTGCTCCAAAGCCTATCAGCTATACAAATCTGTGTTGGTCCCAGCGTGCGGACGCTGGTTTGCTCCTAAGCCTTGCGGCCATACAAGCTCGCTTGTTACACCAGTGTGCGGTCACTGGTTTGCTCCAAAGCCTATCAGCTATACAAATCTGTGTTGGTCCCAGCGTGCGGATGCTGGTTTGCTCCTAAGCCTTGCGGCTATACTACTCACTTGTTACTCCAGTGTGCGGTCACTGGTTTGCTCGCAAAGCCTTACGGCTATACTATTCAGTGTTGTTCCCAGCGTGCGGACGCTGGTTTGCTCCAAAGCCTTGCTGCTTAACGATTCTGCTAATTTGCCAGTTTCATCTGACTGCTGCTACTATCTCTGGGCTGCCCTGCCCGGTATTGGTAAGGCCGGTAGAACCTTTTGCCACATTCCATCTGAGGTTGCCTTACCCGGTATTGGCAGGGCCGGTAGAGCCGACATTGTGTATCTATTGAGGCTGCCTTGCCCGGTAATTTGGTAAGGCCGGTAGAACCGTTATGCTATTCCATCTGCAGGTTGCCTTACCCGGTATTGGCAAGGCCGGTAGAGCCTATAGACTGTCCTGTCCGGTATATTGACAGGACCGGTAGAGTCTGCCTTCTGTCTGTGCTATATTCTGTATATATATATGTATGTTATTGCCATCCTAAGTTATCAATTTATTATTTCAATAAAATTGATTTTTTTTACCTAAAACTTGTGTCTGAGAGTCATAATAAACCGTGACACCAGTGTTGTGGCTTGTCTGACTACCCGCTTGGTATTGGACCTTCGGCTCTGGCTGACTACCTGCTCTGGTACTGACCCTTGGCTTGTCTGACTACCCGCATGGTTTTGACCATCAGCTCTGGCTGACTACCCGTTCTGATACTGACCTCTGGCTTGTCTGATTACCCGCTTAGTTTTAACAATCAGCTCTGGCTGACTACCTGCTCTGATACTGACCTCTGGCTTGTCTGACTACCCACTTGGTTCTGACCTTTCGCTCTGGCTGACTGCCTCTGGTTCTCTACCTTGGTTGCCTATATGTCCTAAAACTGATTGTAGGCCTAAGTCAGTCCATTTATTCCTTGGCTGCCTTATCCGCTTGATACTGACAAAAGGCATAGCAATCTATTTCTGCGCCCTAGCCCCAGTATCGGTGCTATTACACATACTCCTATATATAGACTTGCAGGTGCAGCCTACTATTTCTGGTAGTAGTTATCGCTCCCTGCTTAGCTCTCTATATCCGCCTCAGTGTATATTGAGTTACGTACTATATTCTTGAGCAATAAAGGTGGTGCTTCTAAATTACTGTACTGTCTCCTGTCTCTTCCTTGGGCATGTAAGCTCTCTATTTCCTTGTGAAACAGGAGGGGTTATGGGGGACTTCCAGAATTTAGGAATCAAGGACTTGGCTAAATATAGTCTTTGATTGATTGTACCAAGGAGGGTTGACGGTCAGGGATGAGATTAAAAAGGAAAATTTCGGGCAACCGAGGTAGGTGAATATGAAGACAGGTATTAATTTCATGTTGGAAACATGTCCAGTAGGGAACAATAAGAGGGCAATCCCACCAGATATGTAGAAGAGTGCCAACCTGAGTAAGGCAGCACCAGCACATAGGAGATGCTTCGGGATAAATAGCGGCCAAGAGCTGGAGAGATCTATACCATCTGGTGATAATCTTATAATTCAGTTTACGCGTCGCAATATCGGTAGGGAGTATGAAGTTAGATCTGAAAATCTTGTTCCAGAGGTCAGATGACCAAACAAAGCATATGTCAGATTCCCATTGTATCATAAATGAGACTCAACCTGTAGCGGATAGGTTCAGAAGAAAAGAATAGAATTTAGGGAGGGGGCTTTGCGTAGTGCTGGAGCAGAGAGTAAAGACTCGAAGGTGATGGAATCCCTGTGTTGGTAACCTCTTGACACCAGATCTAGCAGGTAATGGTGAATTTGCCCATATTACCAGTACTTCAACTTGTCTAGGTCATAATTTCGTATCCCAGTGTCCAAAATCAGATCACAGATCCAAAATAGGCCCCTTTATACACGAGCTTGAAGGGCGTTAGGACCTAGCCCAGGGGGGAAACCTGGGTTTCCCCTAACAAATTCGGAGTTGGAAATGGGGACAGGGCGTACTTCCCATTAAGTTGTCCCCAGACCTGTATCAAACATTAGAATAACATGATCTGTAGCTGATCGGGGGAAAGAGGACATTCTCAAATAGAAGAATTGGAATAGGTCAAGGGCTGTAGTGAGAACAGTCGCCATCCAGTAGGTTTTAACATCAGGTAGTCCAATAGCACCACACTCTGGACCTTTATAAAGAATCGAGCTATAGAGACAGGGTTTCTTGTAATGCCATATGAAAGCATTTATAGCACGTTGAATTGCGGATAGGAAATAGGAGGGGGGACCAATAGGAAGTGTCTGGAAGATATAGAGTAGTTTTGGCATTATGATAATTTCAACTAGGTTGGTTTGTTCAAACCAAGACGCATAAAGCAGATGCCAGTGTTGTAGAGTTTGCTGAACGGTTTCCAGTAAAGGAGGGCAATTAGCCAAAAAAGGTCCTGAGGAGAAGGCGTGAGATAGACACACAGATATTTTTTTGGACCTGAGGACCAAAGAAATGGGAATGAATGAGACTTCCGCTTCACCCATCCCTGGGGATATTGAGATATTGAGAATCTCCAATTTTGTGAAGTTAACTATAAAAAAAGAGAACTCACTGTTTAAAGAAAAAACATGCAGCAATGCAGGGAGAGAGGAGCCTGGATTGCTAAGGAATAGCAGTATATCATCTGCAAGCACGCCAGTTTATTGGAAGCTGTAGTGGGTGATATACCATGTATCTGGGGGTGGTTTCTAATAGTGCTGAGAAGCGGCTCCAGAGAGAGCAGAAAAAGGAGTGGGGACAACAGGCATCCCTGTTTGGTTCCATTCGAAATGGCAAAACTATCTAACAGGAAGCCGTAGGCTCTTACCAGGGCACTTAGGGAGGAGTAAAGACTAAGGCAAGGAAGCATGGTCAAACTCCAACATTGCGTAGCAATTCCTCAAGGATTATCCATCTGACTTTGTCAAATGCTTTTTCGGTGTGAACAGACATCAGGAAAGAAGGAATGCTGGAGTGTATCGCTCGTTAGATCAGTGCAACTACTTTGCATGTATTGTCTTTAGCCTCCCTGCCTCTAACAAACATGTCCTGGTTAAGATGTATTAGTGACTGGAGTAAAGAGTTAAGTCTGATTGCCATCATTTTAGCCCAAAGTTTCACATCCACATTTAGGAGTGAGATCTGCCTATAGTTGGCACAGGAAGTCGGGTCTTTGCCCGGTTTTTAGATGATTGAGATGTATGCTTCCAGGGCTTGGGGTGGAAGTATCTCTTCCAGTATCACTTGATTGAATGCCTTCAACATATGTGGGGCTAGTGTATTTTTAGAAAGTTTTAACATAAGGCCGGAATTACATCAGGGCCTGGGCTTTTACCTTTGGTGTGTCCACAATCACTTTGAGCAATTCGGGCATTGTAAAAGGTTCCTCCAAGTCTCGTATAGCTGAGGGGGAAAGCTTAGATACCACTGCTTCAGTCAGGGAGCTACAGATCCTATGCCTAATAGTTTCCTCTGAATGCTTGGTATTGACGGGGTCTAAGTTATAGAGTGCAGCATAAAATTGTGCAAATGCATTAACAGTTTTGGGATATTTCGCTACAACGGCACTAGTGGGTAACTTAATTTTGGAGATATGTGAGGTCGCATGTTAATTTTGACAAGTCTGGCCATCACGGCACCACATTTATCTCCTGAAAGAAATTTAGACCACATGAATGATTTATGGTTTATAGTGGTTCGTAATAGTTGGAAATCGTGTGTCTGAAGCACGGAGATGGTTGTTAAGAGTTCTTGTTCTGACTTTTTTATGGGAAGCCATTTTAATAAGTTCCTCCCAGATAATTCCCTTATGTGCTTCCCAGACTACTGGGCTTGGGATATCCTCCAGTGAATTGACAGCAAAGTATTCAATGACCTTGTTTTTTAAAGAAGCGATATCGACTGGAGACGAGACGAGTAAGTCATTGAGCTTCCAAGAGACAAAACAGGAGAGCTCATGCTGGAGTGCAATATGTGTAACTAGAGGAGCATGGTTATACCATGTCATCGAGGTGGCAGCAGAGTTCAGTGATTGTATCCTGCTGCTGTAGCATGATTTGCTCTAGATTATGGTGGCGGTCACCAAGATCCATTTGTGCTTCCTCCAGGTCATCGACCCAGTGGCCAAGGCCACTTATGTCCAAGCACAGTTCTTGGATTTTCAACTTAACCTCATTTTTATGTCAGTTGGATAGCTCATAAATCATCCTTGGAAGGCAGATGTGCAAAGTCGTCCTGAGTAAGGTAGTTCATTTAGGGTCTGGTCATAAGTGAAGGTAAAGGCAGTAAACCAGGGTTGACAGTATAATCTTTTTCACCTTACTCCCTGGAACTGTTGCTGGATGCTTAGGCATTAATGTGCCTTCTTTCCTACCACTGCTTGATGTTATTCAAACAAATCGCTAAAATTTTTTATATATTTATTAAAAGGAACACAGGTGACTCTCCCTTGCGGTGGCAATAAGGCACCCTGCCTGCCTACACATACACAACTGTCAGACTGGCTGATGTGTCACCTAGTACTGAACCCTGAGGTACTTTCAACTTTAACTGAATTGGAGAATTTTCCATTTACAACCACGCACTGTTCACTATCCTTCAACCAGTTTTCAATTCATTTGCAAAGGTTATCCCCTAGCCCCAATTTCCTTATTTTATAACACAGCCTTATGTGTGGCACTGTATCAAATGCCTTTGCAAAATCTAGATATACTACATCAACTGCTTTATCTAGGTTGCTACTTCTTCATAGAAGCTGAAAAGATTAGTTTGGCATGATCTATTCCTCATAAAACCATGTTGATTACTGTTAATAATCTTATTTTTGTTTGTATAATCTTGAATATAATACCTTATTATCACTTCTAGCATTTTCCCGCTACAGTGGTCAAATTCACAGGTCTATAATTCCCAGGTCCTGTTTTAGCTACCTTCTTAAATAGAGGCACTACAATGTCTCCAAAACAATTTTGTGGCACTGAGCCTGTGATGAAAGAATCTTTAAAGAGGGGTTTTGCTAACACTGCACTGAGTTCCTGATGAACCCTTGGATTTATACCATCACAACCCGGTGCTTTGTCAGTCTTAATTTTGTTCAGTCTTCCCATGACCTTTTTCTTGTGTTAACACAATATTTGATAATTGTATTGTTTTATTTGTTACTTGATCCTTGTATCACGGTGCCCGTGATTGCTCACCCTTGCTGTCAGTCAGGTGTGTGTATTCTCCATTGGCCACCTGTTTAACGCCCGCCTAGCACTGCCTATTTAAACCAGCCTGAGGCACCCTTTGGTTGCCCTTTCGTGGTGTCTCTGCACCTGCAGTCACCTGTCTGATGTTTCCTTGGGCCTGTGGATCTGCTACCAGTGTCAGCGTTTCTCCACTGTCAGAGCTGCTGCTGTATGGTTCCTGTCCTCGTTCCAGATCCGGTTGTCTATTGTTCCTGATCCTGCTTCTGCTCCGGTCCTGGCGTTGTTCCTGCTTCTGTTCCTGACCCGGTTGACCGTCCTGCCGTTCCAGTGGTTGTCCAGGAGGACAACCTGTTCCTGTGCTGTATCCTGATTCACTGTGTCTGGCTGCCTGTCGCCTGGGCGACATTTTCATCATGGGGTTTACTCCCTTTACCGGTTGCTGATCCCATTGGATAGAACCGGTTGGGCGTTCCATTTGCTCCAGTACGCGGTACTGGTTTACTCCATATACCGGTTGCTGATCCCGTTGCACTTGTACCGGTTGGGCGTTCCATTAGCTCCAGTAAGCAGTACTGGTTTACTCCATATACCGGTTGCTGATCCCATTGCATATAACCGGTTGGGCGTTCCATATGCTCCAGTACTCTGTACTAGTGTACTCCATCTACTGGTTGCTGAGTCCATTGCATAGAACCGGTGGGGCATTCCATTTGCTCCAGTACTCGGTACTAGTTTACTCCATCTACCGGTTGCTGAGTCCATTGCACAGAACCAGTTGGGCTATCCTTTGTTCCAGTACACGGTGCTGGTTTGCTCAACTTGCCGGTTGCTGACCCGTTGCATAGTACCGGTTGGGCATTCCGTTGCTCCAGTACGTGGTACTAGTTTACTTCACACACCGGTTTTATATTCCGTTGCATAAAACTGGTTGGGCTATTTCACTGTCATTACTTGTATTGGTTTGCTCCACTCTCCTCTAGGGGCTGTTGCCTTACCATCTCAGCCTTAGTGGAGCTGTCCTCATATTCCTACAGGCTGCCTTGCCCGGTATATTGGCAGGGCCGGTAGAGCCTATATACATTCAGTTGTACCATCTTACTGGCTGCCTTGCCCGGTATATTGGCAAGGCCGGTATAGCCTATTTACATTCTGTTGTACCATCTCACTGGCTGCCTTGCCCGGTATATTGGCAAGGCCGGTAGAGCCTATTTACATTCTGTTGTACCATCTTACTGGCTGCCTTGCCCGGTATATTGGCAAGGCCGGTAGAGCCTATACTGCTGTATCTTGCTACTACTGTTTGCACCCAGATTGTGTAATTGGCATATGTGTATGTTCTGGACCCGTGAGGGTTCCCATTAAACTTTTCAATAAAGTTTGATTTTTATCTTACTCTGTGTCTGAGAGTCATAACAAACCGTGACACCTTGTTCCCGTGTATATACTGATGTAAACAAATTGTCTAGAATATCAGCTTTTTCCTTATCCTTTCTAATCAACTCATCCATCTCATTTTTGAAAGGTCCAATGCAATCCCTCTTACGTTTTTTCCTATTTATATATTTGAAAAACATTTTGGATTAGTTTTGCTCTCCCTTGCAGTTTGAGTTTCATTATCTATTTCTGCAAACCTAATTGCCTTTTTGCAACCTTTGCTGCACTCCCTGTATTTTAAGAATGAATGTTCAGTTACTTCAGACTTAAATAGTTTAAATGAGTACATTTGCAGTTAACCACAATGGCTGTGATCTACATCTTTTGCATTTGTTCCACAGTGGTATATACTGTTGGGTACATTTCTTCAACCTAAATTTGAATTCTCAGTATTTTGCCTTTCAATCATTTATCCCAGTCTATGTGATGCATTTAACCCCTTAATGACTCATGACGTGCCAGGACCATCATGGGTTAACTTCCCTTAAGGACCAATGTCTCCAGGAGTGATCACATGTACCGGCATTTAGATTGAAAAAGGCAGTGTGCTTTACACACTGCTTTTGTGTCTGATCTGTGCCTCTCCCTTCCTTACAATTAAAGTAAGGGAGAGAGAAGCAGAGAGCAGATACATAATGAATAAAAACCATGCAGGAATTGGGGGTATTAACCCTTTCACTGCTGGTGCTGGAGGCTGCTGGATGCAGGTCCATTTCTGACCTGCTAAGAGACGCTTTTAAATTAAAAAAAAAAAAACAGAACACAAATTTCTTTTAAAAATAACAGCTTTTATTAAAAAAACTAAGTTTGAAGAAATAAAAATGGGAGTTTGATTGTTGTGGAGCCATGCAGTATACTTATACACACCATCAATTCCCATCAATAAAAAAGTGGCAAAATACAGAGGTAAAGAGGGACATGGGGATTTTCACCCAGGAGGGACAATGCCCACTTAAAACTGTCCATTTTGAAGCTATGACTGACAGGTAATACCTTTCATGAAGTCTCCATAAAAATGTAACCCACTGTGCCCAATTGATGCAAAGAGAAAAAATAAAAATGGTGGGTTTTTTACATTTTTTTTTACAGTTTTCTTTAATTTTACTAAAATAAATGGTGGGTTATCCATATAAATGTGGTATTAAATGAAAGCCCTACTTGTGCTTGAAAAAACGGTATATAATTTTCATGGATAAAATAAGGTACTTAGAGGGAAAACACTGTTGAATAAAGACATAGTGAAAAAGGTAAGAATTGCTCTGGTCCTTAAAGGGATAGTAATGTTTCATAATAAAAGCAGTTCTAATTAATCAGCATAGTATTTGGACTTTGGAGAGTGTTATTTCAGTTCTGTCAGAGTTGTAGTTCAGGAGTAATTCAATGACAAAGTGACCCCCTCCTGCCCCTTTTACTGATGTAACACTGCTCAGACAGAGCAGAAGGGAGGTGCCCAGGTAGATTGCACAGAGGGACAATCTTCAATTAAGATAAGGGAAAAACCTGAAAAACTTGTCAAGGGGGGCAGGGCTTTCATTGTTTTCATATAAAGAAGATTGTCCCCTGCTGATATCTGTCTGGTCTATGGACTGTATTCCACATCTGAGAAGAGATGGCATACACTAGGTAAAACGGGAGGGGAGGGGAAACTTTACTTGTGAATATCTCTTAAAATGTAAAGGTTTGAGAGATAAGACATATCATTCTTCATGTTTTTTTAATGCCTACAAAATAAAATAAAGTTAAAACGAAGTAGTACTATCCCTTTAAATGAAATCCACCTCAGATTTACCCAGTCCTTAAGGGGTTAAGATCTTAACAATTTGAAGTTAGCTTTTTTAAAATTAAGAGTTTTGGTTGAACCTATACAGTTTTGCTTTGAAAAATGATCCCAAATGTGACCATGTTGTGATAACTGTTTCCCAAATGTTCACTTACCTTAATATCACTAGGTCCAATACATTGATTTCTTGTCTGCACCAGAAATGCATACATCAATAAAGAATGTTGTGACCTGGTACTGCTCTTTTTAGAAGATTATTCCTGGAAACAATAACATAGTTGAAGAGATTGAAAAATAATATGCATCCATAGAGTTCATACTTTCACCCCTCCTTTTGTTCTTCAGAAGAAGGTAAAATAAAAAAACAAAAAACATCCAGTTAAGCCATTTCCAGTTTGGCCTTAAGTGGCTAAAAACATTCCTTACTCGAAAAGGCAATTGGATATACACCTGGTCTTAAATGCATTGTAACCAACTGTCATAATTCTATATATTTTTCTGAACTAAAAATGTTTTCTGATTCCATAATATGGTAGCAAACTAATATTCCTATGAAGTATAACTTTTTGGAACACAAGAGTAAAGAAAGCCAGCAATCAGGCTGTTTGTATAGAAGTCAGTAAAAAGCTGGGATAGTAATGTCAAGGGGCCAGACATAGGGAATGATATTAGCTGCAGTATTAAAACTTTTTATTATTAAACAAACAATGTTATACTGGTGAAATGATCATATTTTCCTTTTACACAAAAGTGAAAAACAATACTATGAGTTCAGTATTGATTTTTTTCCTTGCTAAATATGCCTGTTCACCAACCTGAGTAATAGATGAAATGTTTCCATTTCTCTTTTAGGTAAAAAGTGTGAACTTATCCGAGGGTGAGCAGCTCTCCATTCGTGGAGTAGGAGAGGATGGCCTAGTTGTCATGGCAAATGAAACCCTTTTGGTTGAAGGTCAGGTGATCAGGAGTCCAACTAATAGCCTATCTGTTCACTTCAAGACATTCCAGGATGATGCTATTGGAACTTTTCAACTACATTACCAAAGTAAGTTCTGTTTAAATAATATTTCCCCTTTGAGTTTGCAAAAAAAGCATATTGTACACCTCTCTGACTCTCAAATGGATATAGGTACAGCAATTTCACCACTCTTCTCACTATTCTGTCAGATGACTGAAGTTAAAGAAATTAAGTTTTCACAAGACCAGAATTCCACTTGGTGAAACAGGTGTTTGTTTCTTTGTTTAGTTTTTTTTATTTATCCAATCAGATAACTGGAAAACATTAACATCTATAACATGCCACATTGCCACTGCCAGCCCGTCACGGGGCAGTCATGCACAGTAGAGACTGCCCACTCCGCGGCTGATACAGTGCCAGCCGGTCGCGGTGGAGGCATGCTCAGTAGAGACTGCCCACACCGCGGCTGATACAGAGCTAGATGCTCCTTTGGAGCTCCCCACTCTGTATCAGCCTTGTCACGAGCAATATCCACTGTTCATGACTGCAGCACACGCAGCAGTCTCTACTGTGTATGACTGCAAATTATTATATAGGATATTAATATATCACTGTTTTTAGAGAGTTGTATCCCTTCTGCTCCCATCCTTATGTCATACAAAGAACCAGGATTCCAGGTATACTAATCTAGGAGGACACAATTATGTGACTATATATGGGGGCATAGGGAGCCTGAGATGCTGTATACCCTATGGGGTTCTAGTAAGTGCATTTGTGTTTCCTTGTGCGATTACCAAACATATTACAATTAGTGTTGCTTCTTTTATCTTTCATTTTATTTTGGAGCAAGCTATGTCTCAGAGCGCAGTCATGCCGTATATTGCTTTCCACATAAATGTATTTCAGACTTCTCCATAGCTGTCTAATGTGAAACCTTGCATAAGATTTTATAGTTTGACATTAGCCTGGTTATTAACTTGCTATCAGACATACCATTACTAAACTAGTATATATGGAAAAGTGCAGTCATCACATCGCCAAACAAATTTACTTCTATATCGAACCTTAGTGAATGTCTGCACAGGACAAATAAAGCTGTGTTTGGTTTCAATTCATTTTAATCCCTTGAATGTATATCCTTCATGGGGTTAAAACCCCATTTAAATCAGTCTCTACATGTTACTTGAAGTTAATTCAGCCACATTTTTGTTGATGCATTCCACTTAAAGGGATAGTAATACTTAAATATTACTATCCCCCATGTTGTAGCCAGTAAAAAACTGAGTTAAATGAGACCAGTGGCATCTCTCAAACCTTTATGGTTTGAGAGATATCCGCTTCCAAAGTTCCCTCTTTTTGGCTTTTCCCCTGACATCAGCGTTCTAGCTGAGAGCAGGGGAATCTTCTCCTGGGATCAGCCGGCGGCTCTGCAGCAGAGCCGGGATCACGTTAATAAAAAAGAAATCCTTAATTTAAATGGTCTTCTACGTGTGCTTGCAAACCAAGACCTTTTTAGTGAAGGACTTGTTTTTTATTAACGTGATCTCGGCTCTGCTGCAGAGCCGCCGGCTGATCCCAGGAGAGGATTCCCTTGCTCTCAGATAGAATGCTGATGTCAGGGGAAAATGACAAAGGGGGAACTTTGAAAGCGAATATCTCTCAAACCATAAAGGTTTGAGAGATGCCGCTGGTCTCATTTAACTCTGTTTTTTACTGGCTACAACATGGGGGATAGTAATTTTTAAGTATTACTATCCCTTTAAGATAAAGGGGACACATTAGATCATTTGATAACGCCTAAGTGATGCTATTTGGCATATGGCATCAGTTTAATCCAATGTCTCCTCTTAAAGGGGATCTATTACCCCTATACAAGTTTCTAAATGTTAATTTATATAGCTATTATGTGGAGTACTTGATTCATTTCTGTTTTTTTAAATGCTATTTGGCAGAAATGTAATGATTAAAGATTGCCCTACACCCTGCTTCTGGACAGACTGTGATTACCAGCTCTGCACTGCAGTCTGTCACTTATCCTCTGCTCCTCTCCCTCCATCCAGTCTCCTCTGATGATGGAGGCTTTCTGCCTGTAAGCTGGAGCGGTCTCTGGCCAATGAGGTCCATCATCGGAGGATCCTGAATACAGGGAGGTGAGCATAGGAAGAGTGACAGACTGCAATACAGAGCTGGTAACAGCAGTCTGTCTGGAAGTGGGGTGTGGTTACGGTTTTCTGACACTCAGACCACGGTAGAAAGTAAAAACACAGTTTTATTGAGAAAATGATAAATGAACAGTGCCCCTAGGGGCCAGTACAGGTATAATCAGTATAGGCAAAATACAGATCAAGTAAAGGTTATGCAACATATAGAGTGGTACACTGCCATACAGGGTTAAAGAGGAGAAACTGAAGCAACTCCGTCCTTGATTAGCCAACGCCCAGGATATGATAACAGTCTCTTGAAGGTGAGAAGCGGAATATAGTGTCTGCACTGAATCACTCTCAAAGGTAGTAAAATGGAGCGCACCAACAGACCAGAGCTGAGCCAATACCACCACAGTGGGATTCGTGGATGAACGCTACTGCTAGAGCTGACAAGACCAAAACCTGAATCGCCCTTAACGTACACTCGGAAGTAACCCTGCGTGTGCCAACGGGATAGCGCCCAAACACCCCTGGGGTGCCAAAATAGACTGACACTGCACAAGCTATATGAGAGCCGGAGCACTGGGTAGTGCGGAGGATAATGTAATACCTTGAGCGTTAGGAAACCTGAGCCAGTACACCCTTCCGGTGCCGCACGGAAACCCACACTGCAAGAGCGGACAGGCTACCAGCTCCAACCAGCGCGGCCACGGTGCACACCGAACACCGGAACGGACAGTGCTCTGCAAGTGTTAGGTAGGCTAGGTCTTACTGCACAGGCTCAGGACGTTAAATGGCTCTAAGGGTAACCAGAGGCTTGGCAAGTGTAAAGGATAGGCACATAAACGGAGACTACAGGCACTGCACGGGTTAATATGGTTTGGTACAGGAGAGAACAGCTCAGCAGTAAAAGCGGAAAGACTCTGCAACCTCAGGCAACAGCTCGGTAGAGAGAGGTGATCAGAGTGACACAAGACAGTTCAGAATGTCGCCGGGAGCGACAGGAGCAACTCAGGAACACTGGAACAGCACACGGGACAGGAACGTCAACCGGAACCGGATCAATACAAGAAGTAGGAACGTCAGCCGGAATCGGGTCAATCACGGAGCAGGGTTGTCAGCCAGAACTGGGTCAATCACGGAGCAGGGTCGTCAGCCAGAACCGGGTCAATCACGGAGCAGGATCAGTAGAGTAGTCAGACAAGCCGGATCGGTACACAGGATACTCCAGAACTCAGCAACGAGGCGCAGGATCAGGAACACCTAGAAAGGGCAACTGACAAGTGCCCAAACGCAGTATAAAAAGGAACATCCTCGGCGGGCCAATCAGCCTCCTCCAATGCACAGGTAACACAGCAAGATTGACAGAGAATCACGGGGACCGTAATAGGTGTAAGGTATTCTTTAATCATTAAGTTTCAGCCAAATAGCGTTTTAAAAAAAAGAAGTTAATCAAATATGCCACTTAATCTCTATATAACCTAACATTTAAGAGAATCTTGTATAGGGG
The DNA here is from genome assembly GCA_037306005.1 of Rhinophrynus dorsalis. Taxonomy (NCBI): domain Eukaryota; kingdom Metazoa; phylum Chordata; class Amphibia; order Anura; family Rhinophrynidae; genus Rhinophrynus; species Rhinophrynus dorsalis. The sequence continues at coordinate 477,043,148 of CM074718.1, forward strand.
TGATAGATCCCATTTAAATAGGAAATACACTTAGATGATTGGTTGACAATTATAAATTCTACTTGCAGTGTAACGTGGTTTTGACGTTGTAAATCTTCATATAAACTAACAGAGGTTATGAAAGACAATGGAAGGGTAGCATGACTTTGCTACACGGGCACACAAAATCTTTGGCTGGCAATCTGATCATGAAGTATTGCTTTACTGCAGGAAAGAATCCAACTTCACTAGAGACAGAAAAATAAAAGTACATTAGAAAATAAAAATAAAAAGCTGAATTACACAGTCTAAAGAAAGCTCAGAAAAATTGACCTTTTTGATGGATGCCTTAGTTTGTATCCAAGACAAAAAAATCCATTAGCAGCACACACCCTGCTGTGCTGTATTGCTTTGCTCAAAGATGTACAACTCAAATTAGTTATCAAAGCCCCTGAGAAGCAAAAGCATTTTCTTTTTGAAAATAGAACATCTGTACATATGTCTCTGATGTATTGGTGTATTTGATTGGATGAAACTAGAATATCTGTAAGTCATGAGTTGCCCTGGAATGTTTCTCTGTGAAAATGAAAGCTTGTTTTTCCTATATTTAACCCCTTAAACTACCAAATTACTTGCAAAACCTACACAAATTGAGTATTTCTGGGAGAACTAGTAAAACTTATCTAGGGGTGTTTGCAACAACTACACTAACAGTGTTAGAACAATAAGGGGCAGAATCCTGAAATTAACTATATATATATATATATATATATATATATATATATGTATATAGTTATATATATACTAGCGTAAAAGTCTGTGTACACGGGCCAAGTTCAGGTCAATGTTAAGAGGCCGGTCCTGCTCTGTGTCCTGCCCCGCCTACATAGTCATGCACTGTAGAGATTGACTGAAAGCACAGAATGCTCCCAGCACAGAACTCCCAGCATTCTGTGCATTCGGGCAGTCTCTACTGCACATGACGGCTTCTGACAAACATTATTATATAGGATATATATATATATATATATATATATATATATATATATATATATATATATATATATATATATATATAGTAATGTGCAAAAGTTTTAGGCAGGTGTGAAAAAATGCAGTAAAGTAAGAATGCTTTCAAAACTAGACATGTTAATAGTTTATTTTTAGCAATCAACAAAATGTATAGTGAGTGAACAGAGGAAAACTCTAAATTGATATTTGGTGTGACCACCCTTTGCTTTCAAAACAGCATCAATTCTTCTAGGTACACTTGCACAAAGTCAGGGATTTTGTAGGCATATAGTCATGTGCATGATTAAACAATTATACCAAACAGGTGCTAATGATCATCAATTTAATATGTAGGTTGAAATACAATCATTAACTGAAACAGCCGTGTGGGAGGAATACAACTGGATGAGCAACAGCCAAACTCAGCTACCACAGTTTTTTAAGGAACTCAGCAGGTAAGTTGTTCCAAACATCTTGGAGAACGAACCACAGTTCTTCTGTGGATTTAGGCAGCCTCGGTTGCTTCTCTCTCTTCATGTAATCCCAGACAGACTCGATGTTGAGATCAGGGCTCTGTGGGGGCCATACCATGACTTCCAGGACTCCTTGTTTTTCTTTATGCTGAATATAGTTCTTTATGACTTTGGCTGTATGTTTGGTGCGGTTGTAATGCTGCAGAATAATTTTGGGGTCAATCAAATGCCTCCCTGATGGTATTGCATGGTGGATAAATATCTGCCTGTATTCTCAGCATTGAGGAGACCATTCATTCTGACCAAATCTCCAACTTAATTTGTAGAAATGCAGCCCCAAACTTGCAAGGAATCTCCACCATGCGTCATTGTTGCCTGCAGATGCTGATTCTTGTACCACTCTCCAGCTCTTCGGTGAACAAACTGCCTTCTGCTACAGTCACATATTTCAAATTTTGACTCATCAGTCCAGAGCACCTACTGCCATTTTTCTGCACCCCAATCCCTATGTTTTTGTGCATAGCTGAGTCGCTTGGCCTTGTTTACACATCGGAGGTATGGCTTTTTGGCTGCAAGACATCCATGAAGACCACTTCTGACCAGACTTCTCCAGACAGCAGATGGGTGTAGCAGGGTCCCATAGTTTTCTGCAAATTGTGAGCTGATGGCACTGCTGGACTCTTCCAGTTGAGAAGGGAAGTAAGCATTATGTGTCTTTCATCTGCTGCACTAAGTTTCCTTGGTTGACCACTGCAATTATAGGCCTCAACGTTGCATGTTTCTTTGTACTTCTTCAAAAGAGCTTGGACAGCACATCTGGAAACCCCTGTATGCCTTGAAATATCTGCCTGGGAGAGACCTTCCTGATGCAGTATAACTACCTTGTATTCCTCCTAGACAGCTGTTTCTGTTTCAGTTAATGATTGAGTTTTTGTTTTGTATAATTTTTAATCATACACCTGACTATATGCAGACCAAATCCCTGACTTTGTGCAAGTGTACCTAGAAGAATTAATGCTGTTTTGAAGGCAAAGGGTGGTCACACCAAATATTGATTTAAATTTTTCTTCTGTTCACTCACTATTGTTTTGTTAATTGATAAAAATAAACTATTAACATGTCTATTTTTGAAAGCATTCTTAATTTACAGCATTATTTTCATACCTGCCTAAAACTATTGTACATTACTGCATATTTTTTTTATTTTTGCACTAAATAATAGGCCAATGAAAACCCCTTTAACACCAACTTAAGGTTCATTTAAATAATGTAACAAAATGCACTGAAAGTTGTACATGAAAATGAAACAGACTAGGAACTGAATTTTGTTGAATGAACATATGTTTTATATATAGCTTTAGTTCGTGATACCTTTTTGTGGCTTCATATAAAATGAGCATCATAGATGAATATAATTATAGAGTTTTGAATGTAAATGAAGATAGGATGAAACTCACTGGCAGAAACATGAAAAGATATAGGGATCTGTGCAAGTTAGTATGCATTTTAGAGCATATCATACTAACACTGAAAACCAGGAGACTGATGTACAAGGAACTGCAGGAAGTCTGAACTAAACCACAGGCACCATCAGGGGAAGGTAGAAATTACCATTTATTTAAATGGGACTTTTCAATGGTAACATTTTATCTGTTCCGTATAATACAGTTAATTTGTTCCAGAAATGTTCCAGTTCTTCTTAGTACATCAACCTGTAGAACTCTATGTTAAAGTATAAGTGGCTGTATACCAGTGGGCTCGCTATTAAGTTAATCCACAAATACATAGCAATAACTACACAAAATTAGAGATTTGGGGTTTTTTTTTGCTCAGGGATGAGGTAACGGTAGATACAATATATATATATTTTTGGTAAAAATAGTTACATTTCTAGCAGATGAGAACATACAGGATTATATTATATATTAGAAGGCAAAACAGAAAGTTCTGGTAAATAGACTAATACCCATCGTGGAGTAAGGGAGATATATCTAAATTTCATTTTCTGGGTTATACTGTGGCAAAGGTTGAAATTGACTTTTTAAAAACTTTTTCTGTCTTTTTTCAACCTAATATACTTAATACAATCTATTATATAAATCCGTAACTGTGTATGTGGATTACTGAATCTACACTAGCAGGGACTAAAATGTAGCAGAACTTTTCCATCAGTGTAGAAGAGGATGCTGGGGGGAAGTATTCTAGAACAATAACATCATCAGTAATTAGTTTATCCTCAGCATCACTTCTTATCAGCTACTTTTTGTATTCCTCTAGGCTTTTTGAAGTGTCAAACAATTTCTTTTTACTTTCCCCTTACAAGTGTGTTTTCACAATCTTCACTACTACTTTCAGGGTAGCTGTTATACTTTTTTGTCTCGCTGTCAGATAAAGCAATTGGTTGAACTGCTACAACTTCTTTCATTATGAGAACAATGCAAGAAATGTGACATGTTGTCATCTTCAGTGTTCTTAGATAGTTCATTAATATTACAGGTGGTGATGGAACTTTTTATGAGACTTTGACAAACAGCCTCCTCAGGAGAAGAAGGCTCATCATCCTTTATTGCACACAATGCAGCAATAGCTGCAGTCAGTTTTTGGACTACACTTTACTAACAAGACCATGCACTGCTCCTACTCCTTTTGCCCTCCCCGTACTCCTAGTAATCTGCTGGACGTTATTCAGCTAGTTTGTGTATTTTAACAGTTAAGTACAAAAAATACTTGCCCTTTACAAAATATTCCCTCTCTTCTACTATCTATTAGGGGGTGGGTGAAAAGTGAGAAAAAGTTTCTTGCAAAAAATTTACTATTTTCTCTTTCTTTCTTTTTGTAAAAGTGTTCTCCTTCTCTCCAATTGAAAATGATCCTTCTTTTTCCCCTATTCCCGCTAATTTTTCACCTATTCAAATACATTTTTCTCCTATTCAAACACATTTTTCTCCTATTCAACACATTTTTCACCTATGTTTCCTGTGGTGCAACATTTTCCAGCACAATATTACTTCTTCTGAGGTCTGTAGTGGAGATATAAGTAGCTGAAGGTCAGAGATGTTAGTCCTACTGCAACATATGCCGTGACAAATTTCTTAACATGCAAAGTGCATTTGTCTTTTGCCCACAGCACTAACTTCCTGCTTAAGGGCCAACTTATTGTACAACCTACAATGTGGCAGATGGGTACTTAGTGTGATCTAAATTACCAATATGTGAATACTGGGTTGAATAAGTGGCTTTGAGTAGGGGAAGAATATCTTTATCCATGCCCCCCCCCCAAATGCCTTCTGTGGGTTTAAGTGATGATTTTTAGTCCAAATGGTCCCACCATAACCTTCATTCTAGACATTATCCCTGCTCCCGGTTACCCCTTTGGTTCTTCCATTATGTTGTCAGTGGGTGTTTGCTCATATGTAGTACATGTTGTTCCGTGGAGTTTCAGAGAGTGTGAATGGGGTTTTAACTCCTCTTAACACTGACCTATTCTAATTCCTTATTGACACCAGACATGTGGAATGATTCTTTGTTGAGTTAGTTGTATAATGTGCATGCATGATTATTAAAAATGTACAGTAACAATGAGTAGAAGTTCTTTTTTGAAAGATTATAACTGTCCCAGCCACATATGTAATTATGTACTTTATCTGACATTACGAAATATATGAAACTAGTTTTAAAGCACCTGTACACGGGCCAACAATGGTGGCGCTGCAGTCATGTGCAGTACAAACTGACCGCACCGCGACTGATACGGAGCGGGACACTCCGAATTCAGACCAGGCTCCTTTCTGTGCACCTTCTCTGCTCGTGCAGCCATCTCTACTGACAAACATCCTTAGAAAATTATAATATAAGATATGCTGGTGAGGGTTACCAATACAATATTCTGACCACAATTCTGTAATTATATGTACCAAGATGAAGTAAGAAATGCAGAAAATAAATCCTTCCCCCACCTGCTGACAAACAGCGCCACATAATGCATGTTATTATATGATGATATGCACACGTACATATGTAAATTTTACAATTGAATCTTTCATCCTAGAGCTCGAATGTGTTAGCATGAGTGTTCCTTTAAACAGATAATAATGCTTCAATACAAGTTTCTTAAATTTATTCTATAATATTAATGAGTGTCTGTCACAAATGTTTCAACAGAAATCTATAAAATGATATCATTTTAATTATCCTCCCCACTTCCTATTACTATCTCGACCCTACACAGCACTCACACAGAGGGAGAAATTTCAATCTTTACCATCTGTTTAACCATGTCCAGGGCACTGTGTTATAGTTAACCCTCAGAGTGCCAGAGGGGTATGCAATGCATTGCTTTGCAAAGTTATGCATTGCGTACCCCTCTGGCACTCAAAGAGTTAATGCTTAGGGCACTGTAAAAAATGCTCATAAAGAGGGAAAAGTGCTACTGTGTGAATGCCATTTAAGGTTGCCATGGTAACCAAGTTCTTTCATTTGAATCATCAGGTCAGCCCCTCTACGAAAGTGGAGGCAGGGGGAATATTCAAATTATAATGGTGATAGTTTAGGAATCCAACAGTGCAGTTCCTTTAACATAGGCCCCCAACTCAAGTACCTGCAACTCAGCACATGCACTAGACAAATGACTGCTTTAGTGCATACTTTAATGAAAGCAAGCCCCAAATGCCTCCCCTATTGCATAGACAGGGAAATGGAGTACATAACATTAATCAAGGTGTTGTTGAAAGAAAAACCCGATAATCTCATATACTTTCTCACACCTAGTCAAATGTAGCAATAAAGGAATTGGTGTAAATAGCTTAGTAAAGTGGCCTTCAGCAGGTGTAGCATTAAAAAAATGGTTTTAGCTCCTAGCTTAGAGTGGAATCATATTAGTACATTCCACTAATAACTTTTAACTCTTTGAATGCCAGAAAAGTATTCAACACATTGCGTTGCAATGCACTGGATACCTCGCTAGCAATCAAGGGAATGAACGACTCTATCTATGACTGATGCCAGGATACAAATAAGAAAGATTTAAGAATGTCTCTCTATTTAAGACCTTGCAGAGCACTGATACAGTCTTGAATTCGATTCAAATGATTTTATCTAATAATGTACGTAGAATGACATATACAATAAGTATGAGAGCTTCACAAAGATTAATGTGGAAAACATCTCAGGGACAAATGGTCTAAAGAAAAAATGAAAAGCTTAGCAAAGGACACAAAACATTGTAACCTGAAATAGTCTTAAAATGTCATCCTTTTCTTTTTCTTCAACTATTGTCAAGGTATTTTGATTTTCAATACATTGGATGTTTTCTTGGTTCTGAAAAACTCTAAGACCTATTGATGGAAGTGTTTAGTAATCACCAACAGAGACACATCATATTACCTTAAAATACAGGTTGTCTATTCTTTCCCAATTCCTTGTTTGTACAGCCTACGCCTTTTAATTGTCACATTTCTTTGTCACAACCATTCTAGTGCCAATGGAGTGAAATGTCTTTCTTTTTGCCAGTTTTCATGCTGAGCTGCAGATTTCCCCGGAGGCCAGATTACGGAGATGTGACTGTAATGGATCTTCACGCTGGTGGAAAAGCTGATTTCCATTGTAATATGGGATATGAACTGCAGGGCTCCAAAAGCCTTATGTGCATCAATGCTTCCAAACCACACTGGAGTAACAAAGAGCCAATCTGCATAGGTAGGTTATTGTTGTTTATATGCCAGTATATAAAAACATTATCCTCAGTGGAGCTAGAGCTCTGGGCATGACAATCTAACACAACTGCTTAACTTGACTAACACTGCGACATATAAACATACAGAGGCCAGTGTATTAACCCTTTGAGTGCCTGTACTCCCCTGGCACTCAAAGGGTTAAAAAAAAGTGGTGCAACGCTAGGGCAAACCTATTGCCCCATTTGTCAACTAAACATTTCCATTTATTTAAAGGGATAGTAATACTTCAAAATTACTATCCCTTATATTGAAGCCCTTGTAAAACTGAATTAAATGCCACCAGCAGCATCTCTCAAACCTTTATGGTGTGCGAGATAGCCGCTTTTAAACTTCGCTCCCCCCTGCCTCTCCGCTGACGTCAGCGTTTTTGCTGCAGCAGGGAAATCCGGTCCCGGGACCGGCAGAGGCTCTTTAGCACAGCCGAGATCTAGTTATGGAAGACAATCTCCTTCACTTGGTTACCAAGCACACATAGAAGACCGTTTTAGTGAAGGATCTTTTCTTCTATAATGAGATCTGGCTCTGCTGAAGACCCTCTGCTTGATTCAAAGAAGGGATTTCCCTGCTGCAGCAAAAACGATGACGTCAGGGGAGAGGCAGGGGAGAGCGAAGTTTAAAAGCGGCTATCTCGCAAACCATAAAGGTTTGAGAGATGCCGCTGGTGGCATTTTATTCAGTTTTTTAAGGGCTTCAATATAAGGGATAGTAATTTTGAAGTATTACTATCCCTTTAAAAGTGGCTTTTCATCCCCTGGAATGTTTGTGAAGTCTCCAAAGCAAAATGCAAAACGCTACAGCATTTAAGGGGTTAAAAAGTTCCATATAAAACCAATGAGAATCTGTGGTCTTTTTGTCTCCTATATTATAGGTGGGCACTCCAAAAGTAAAATTTTTACCACTAAATTATAGCAGATACATTTTGCTAGCTTTTTCTCATGGCAATTACTTGCCTGAACAGTTGGAAGCTGGAATGGATTGGTGGCATTTTTGGGATCTGTTGGGCATATTATTTGCCAGGAGAAAATTGTATCACTATTAAATTAATTCAGTTATATATCTGAAGCCTGGCTCTTTGGAGATAAATAATGACATTTAGCCTCGCATCACTTTTTCTGAAGCCTTCAAAATTCACAAAAATAAATCAACAGAGAAAACCAGGAGGACAGCACTTTAATTAGTTTAACAGATGAGAGTTGGTACCGTGTTTGCCGTAGAAATAAAGGAGGCAAATATAGTTTTTGATACCTTTTATTGGCTAACAAAGCAGATTTAGAACGCAAGCTTTCAAGACCTTAGGTCTCTTCCTCAGGCATGTTATACAGATAAATATGAAAACATCTCTCTTAAATACAAGTACACATTGCATTGTTTAGCATGGAAATCAGATAAGAGAACTCAATCCAGTGTCAAGGACATTAAGTTAACTGTATTGATGGGACGGTTCCGCACTCAGTGGGACAGAAAGGTATGGGAGGTAAAATTAATATCAAAATGTAATGCTATTTATAATGGTTTGAATAAGGACAGAGAGTTTTTGTCACATTATCACTTAGTGGGTTGACCTTTCCAACAGACCAAAGAGCAACGTAAATACCTCTAAAGCCTCAGAGGAAGAGTGTAATTTACCACTGACTGATCAAAGTATCTGGATCTGGACTGAGTTCTCTTATCTGATTTCCATTCTAAACAATGCAATGTGTACTTGTATTTAAGAGAGATGTTTTCATATTTATCTGTATAACATGCCTGAGGAAGAGACCTGAGGTCTTCAAAGCTTGCGTTCTAAATCTGCTTAGTTAGCCAATAAAAAACTCAACTCAATCAAAAACTATATTTGCCTCATTAATTAGTCTAACTGATAATCATACTTTAGCATAGAAAATATGTTTCACTAGTAAAACATTTTTGTGAAATCTATAATATGGCTAATTCATACTGTATAATAGTTCATTGCCATGTACAGACTCTGAATGTAAGTTTTATTCGGGTAACAGTTGTAGTGAAATTAAAGACAAGTAGCCCAGCACTATATAGGCATTTTTAACTCGGGCATATAACCCTGATTTACACACCTGTGGATGCATGCACAATGAAAAGTGGAGAATTTCACTAAATTTCAATAAAATTTTCCATTGCTTTAAAAGGGGAATTTTACCCCTTGAATGCTAGAAAGGTAACCAACACATGGATCCACAATGCATTGGCGACTTCTCTAGCATTCAAAGGGTTAAAAGTCCCATTCATATAAAATGGAATTTGAAGAATTTTATTTTTATGAAAAGTTATTTTATTATTCTTTCCCTACAGTGTTGATGGATTGCCACAGAACTGAACCACTTTGCTTTGACATATGGCTCCTAGTTGTGTTATGAGACTGACTAAGCTATAGGCAATGATGTCCGGTAACACAGATAAGCTATAGATAAGAACAATGATGGGGGGATATTTATTTATAAATGACACTTGGGTACAACTCAGGGCAATGAGCTATTGAATTCTGTCTTTTGGGAAATTTGGTGCCATTTTTATGATAGATCTTTGCAATTTTAACATTCAGGAGACTTAGTAAGTGCCCACAAAATGTTTCAGCTAGCAATAACTGACATGAAGAAGAAATAAAGAGCATTAGAGAATCCGTAGTATAGTACTTACATGTGAAATAAGAAAAAAAACTCAAAGAAAAAGAAAATGGCTTCTCAGAAGTAAAGGTATACAGTATAAATTATGTCATGTAAAGTAGGTAAGGATCATTCACCTTGTGGCAGACCACAAACCAGGTTATATTTTTGGATAGTCCATATCTCACACACTGTGGTCCAATATGGGAAGTCAGTAGGAGGTCCTAAACATAGGAATTGGTGAAATGTTTTGCTTCAAAAGCAAAGTGTGGAGAAAAAAACAGGATGCTTGTAAGCTAAGGATAATGATAAACGGAGCTTGCTTTAAAGATACAAGTGATTCATACCACACCAAAGGGAAGGGTGAAAACTCTCCCTGTGGGAGGTGGGAGGAGAATTAAATAGCAATAGGAAGTCCTGAAGAGCTGTGCTGAAGATTCAGTGTGCTGCATTATGCTAAAAAGTGCACAGCTTGAAGACTAAATATCTTAAAAAGTACATAAATGCCCCCCAAAAAAACAACACGTTTCCTAATACTAGTTTCATAACTAAACATATGGTAAAACATTTTTTAGAGGTGAATGTTCCACTTTAATTATTTTTGAGTATTTATGCTAGCTGATTCTTTGGACTGTTTCTGGTATTGTGGTACTGACTGTGACAGGGACAGTTTAAAAAATACTTTTGAATAATAAATGACAGAAATACTCAGATTTCCTGTCCTTATACCTGAGCAGCAGGCACGTGCACACATAGACACCAAGGGGGGCTTGAGCACCTGCCCTTTTTGTTCAAAGTGTCCTCGTGCCCTTTTAACAAAAAAAAAAAAGATGGAGCTGATGGGGCAATATGGAGATGATGGGGACAATGTAAGGGTAAGTTGGAGATGATGGGGGCAATGTGATGCTAAGTTGGAGCTGATGGGGCAATATGGAGCTGGTGGGGCAATATGGAGCTGATGGGGCAATGTGAGGGTAAGTTGGAGCTGATGGGGGCAATATGGAGATTAGGAGCATTGTGGAGGTGTCCAGTGGAGATGGCCAAGGGGGGGGGCTTCAGATTTCTGTGCCTACAGGCTCCTGAGATGTAAATTATTTTCTTTTTTTTAAAATATATATTTTGAATAAATAATTATGAGAAGGTCCATACAGTACCACTGTAGGGCTCCTTCAACACCAGCGACAGTGAGACTGATGTACTAGAACAGGAGCAGTTCTGAAGAAAACTAAGTGAGTCATAGCAGACAAATAAAATGCCTCAAACTACCACTGATTTAAATGGGAATTTTTACTTATTGAATGCTAAAGGATCTACAGCATTTTGTGAAACAATGCGCTGGAGACTACTCTGGTATTCAAGAGGTTAAAGGCCCAATTTAAAACAATGGAGATTTTTATTTGTCCCCAATGATGCAGCTGATTTATTCGAACCTCTGTATAGAAACAACAGTAACACATGAACAAAACACATGAATTGTGAATCAGGGAGCCCTGTGGGGCATTTCACAGAGACGATATGCTCTGGGATTGTCACAGAGAGATGTAGCATGCTACAACTTCACTCCAACAGTGCTGCTGTATATGTAGAACAGTGTAGGGTGAATTCAATTAACTCTCCTTTTACACAACCAACTCACATAACTAAACCATTCTGTCACAAAAATTGTATTACATAATGTTATCAAATTCTGACCCAGCTATGCAGCTAGGTGAGGCAGATGATTGAGCAAAGCTCTGCCTTGCAATAGTGTCCTGTGCAAATTACCGTGATTTTCTGGGTTTCATGTGGTTCCTTCATTAGACAGAAAATGTATGAACCATTAAAACTTTATTGGATGTTTCTATGTCCACAGCTCCATGTGGAGGCCGAGTACAAAATGCTACAGTTGGGAGAGTACTGTCACCCAATTTCCCCAGTAACTACAGCAACAATCTCTTCTGCGCTTGGACGATAGATGCCCCTAGTGGACAAAAACTGCACTTGCATTTTGAGAAGTATATCTTGAGCGAGAAAGACAGGTGAGGATTAGTTAGCCAATATATGGTTTGTGTGTAATGTTATTGTATAATGTGTGTTGTTAAAAGATATAGATTCTAGACTACTTACCAGATGCATGATTGCAATTTATTGCAGACCTCTCTAGTATTCTGGGGGGCGGGTTAAAGGCACCATTTTACTCAATACAAATTAGGGAAGCATTTATTTTAATCCCTTGGTTGCAGATGTTTTTATAATTGGTTAAAAGCACAATTTAAATCAATAGGACTTTGGCAGATGTTTATTTTACCCCCTATGTTGCAGCTAGTTTTCACCAGAATTGCTCCTGAATTACCTTCTGCATATGGCCCTAAGAGTAAAACAAAGAAACAAATTGCCCCATGCACCTATAACATACTAAGATTTGTGAAAATGACCCAGAACACGTATAAAAATCAAATGAACTCACTTGAATGTTCTGTCAGTCCAACTGCACTGTACACTGTCAGATGCTATCAGGCCAGTTCAAAGTGTCAAAAAGTGGTGGAGATGATACTATTACATTCTGTGGAGCGCTGTAGCCAGTAGCTCACCTTTCCCATAGAATGCAATACAATAACTGTAGGAAAACTGGATATTAGGTGACACTGTTAATATTAAAAATAACAGTTTGAACTATAATGCCATAGGAACTAAGCATCTCCAAGCAGTGGGAGTACCCTTATTGTACTAAAAAAGAGGATTTTAGTCTTATCTGTTAAATCCTTTTCTCTTACTCCATAGAGGTTACTGGTAACTTTGGGTAGGTGATCCGTCCCTTTAACTAGGCAGGAACAATTCTAGAAGTGAATGCAGGGGGTGGAGCCTACTTTCCCTCCTTGGCTGCAGCTAGCCAATCAGATCCAGAAAGATTTGAGACACTAACTATTGACTAGATAGTATAAGGGGAAGAAGACTCCTGTGAGCATGACCCCGAAGGACCCCCATGGTCTGCCACGGGAGAGACAAGCATTGTCCCTTGACAGGGTGGGAGACCAGTAACCTGTATGGACTAGGAGAAAAGGATTTAACAGGTAAGACTAAAATCCTCTTTTCTCTGTCATCCAATACAGGTTACTGGTAACTTTGGGATGTCCAACCACTGAGTTTCCCAGAGGCGGGAAGTAAGTCAAGGACCAGGCGCAAGGCCCCCAAAGTCACCAGAGCAGATATGAACCATCAGATCAGAGATAGCCCAACAAAACAAATGAAGTGTCAACAGACGCTGAACAGGGGTAACAACACCCCAGGAACTGTTACACAGCAAGCTGAACTAGAGCCAACAGGGCTCAAAAGTGAAGGAAGCACCAAAGAACCGAAGAAGATCCTAGACAGGCAAGAATGCCTCCAGGATCCTCCTCCCAAAACTGGCGTCAGCTGATGCCAGCACATCAACACTGTAGTGCTTCGAAAAGGTGTGCACAGACGACCAAGTGGCAGTCTTGCCAACTGATCAGCGGAGGCCTGATTCTTGTAAGCCCAAAAAGCCCCAATAGATCTAGTAGAATGAGCCACGACCCGAAAGGGAACTGGCTTCTTCCTTAGCTCGTAAGCGTTACGAATAGTGGACTTGATCCAAGACGCAATAGTCACTTTGGATGCAGGTCTCCCTACCCTGGGGCCCTCAGGAATTACGAACAGCATGTCAGACTGTCTAATGGACTCAGTGTGATGTACATAAAACATGAGACAACGCACCACATCTAACTAGTGGAGATCCCTCTCCTTGTCAGAGGTAGGGTCAGGGCAGAAAGAAGGCACCACAATCTCCTCATTAATATGGAACTCAGAGACCACCTTTGGGAGAAACTCCTGTGAAGTACGAAGCACCGCCTTGTCTGTGTGAAACACCAAAAAGGGTGGTCTACAAGACAGAACATGTAACTCCGCGACTAGGCGAACAGACACGATCGCCAGGAGAAAGGCCATTTTCCACGTCAGCAGGCGTAGAGGAATAGTAGCCAAGGACTCAATGTAAGGGAGCTGAAGGACGCCCAAAGGAGTGGGAGTCTTAAAAGTAGGACGAGTATGAACAACACCCTGGAAGAAAACCTTGACATCAGGAAGAATAGCAATGTACCTCTGAAAAGAAAACAGAGAGAGCAGAAGTCTGGACCTTAAGGGAGATCAAACAGAGGCCCTTCTCCACACCATCCTGCAAGAAAGCCAGAACCATAGGCAGATCAAATTCCTGAGAAAGGTCCCTATCAGCACAAGATAGAAGGGTCGACCAGACATGATGGTAGGCCTTAAAAGAAACAGGTATGCAGCCTCTGAGCATAGTAGCCACCACACCAGAAGAAAAACATTTCTTCTTCAATAATGTGGATTCAATTTCCAAGCTGTCAAGCTAGACAATGAACATCCTCCTTCCACAGGTAACCCTGTAGAAGAAGATCCGGACGGCAAGGGAGCAGGAATGGCTCCGCCACTGACAGATCCAAAAGCTCTGGAAACCAAGCCTGTCGAGGTCAGTACGGAGCAATCAGAGTGACTGGACAGTGCTCCAGTCTCAATTTCCATAACACCCTATGCAACATGGGAAGGGAAGGAAAGATGTAAGCCAGCAGAAATAACCAAGGAATAGACATGGCATCTACCACTAGAGCTAGAGGATCCCTCCAGTGAGAACAGAACCTCGGAACCTTCCAGTTGTGTCTTGCTGCCATCAGGTAGATGCTGGGAAGACCCCACTTCTGAACAATGAGGCTGAACACCTCTGGGTGCAGTTCCCACTCTCCGCTGTCCACCGTGTGTCGACTGAGGAAGTCTGCCATGACGTTGTCTACATCAGGAATGTGCACTTCGGATATGGCAGGAACATGTTCTTCTGACTAGGACAAAATAGCCTTGACCTCTAACCAATCGGCGAGACTTCTTGTTCCGCCATGCTTGTTCATGTAAGCCACGGTCGTGGAGTTGTCAGACTGGACCCGAACTGGGCATTCTTCCAGCTGGGGTGTCCAATGACAAAGGGCATGAAATATCACCTGAAGCTCCAACACATTGATGGGAAGGAGAGATTCCTCAGTGATTAAGGACAAGTATGGGAGAAGGTAAAAGATAGCAGGAGTACACAGATGACAATGTGGCCATCCATTTTGAAGAGCGAGAATTACTTCCACTGGAGTGTGTAGTTTGAGGTGTGTAGTTTGCTGGGCTCCAGGACAACTGCTAGGCAAGAAGGCTGCAGGAACAGATGACATACCCACTGAGCTCAACAAAACGGGGAGATAAGGCAATCAAAGTAATAACCCACTTATCAGCAGATTTGGAAGAAAATAACATGGTCTAAGGAATGGAGAAAATATGTTTTCATCACCATAACAAAGAAGTGAGATCATAAAAGGAGTGTACAAACCACAAGACAACCGCACTAATGCCACATGCAAACAAAGTATTTTTGAAGACATTGCAAAAGAGACTATTACCTTACAGAGAGTGAAAAATTCCACAAGAACAATTTGGGTTTATAAGAGGAAGAAGAACAAGAGACCAAATCTGTAAAATAAGATGGATTATGGAAAAAGCAAGATAATTTTAAAAAGATGCATACCTAGTTTCATAGACTATAGTAAGGCTTTCGACTCTGTAGACCACAGTAGAATGTGGGATGTGCTAAGAAATATCGGTGTACCAGAACACTTGTATCACGGTGCCCGTGATTGCTGCAGTTCCTTGTCTGTCACCAGTAGGGGGCTGCTATTGGCTGTCTGCAGATAGCCCGCCTCTCATTGCCTATTTAAACCTGGATTGGGCACCCTTTGGGTGCCCTTTCGTGTTGTTTCTGACCTTCTTGCTAGTGATAGCTGGGCCTCTGTTCCAGTGTTCCTGAGTTCCTGATCTCATGTGTTCCTGAGTTCCTGATCTCTACTGTTCCAGTGTTTCCTGCCTGCTGTGTTGTTCCAGTCCTGGTTCCGGCCTAGTCTCTGGTGTTGCAGTTCCTGCGGTTCTTCTTCTCTGCTGTTTCCTGACCTGACTGATCGTTGCTGGTTCCTGTCATCTCATCGCCTGTCTCCTGTATCCTGGCGACCTCCTGCCCGGTCGCGTCGGCGACATTGTTAGTTACTCCAGTGTGCGGTCACTGGTTCGCTCCAAAGCCTATCGGCTGTACAGTCTTGTGTTGGTAACAGCGTGCGGGCGCTGGTTTGCTCCCAAAGCCTTGCGGCTATACAAACTCGCTTGTTACACCAGTGTGCGGTCACTGGTTTGCTCCAAGGCCTATCGGCTATACTGTCCTGTGTTGGTCCCAGCATGCGGACGCTGGTTTGCTCCTAAGCCTTGCGGCTATACAAACTCGCTTGTTACACCAGTGTGCGGTCACTGGTTTGCTCCAAAGCCTATCGGCTATACAGTCTTGTGTTGGTCACAGCGTGCGGACGCTGGTTTGCTCCAAAGCCTTGCGGCTATACAAACTCGCTTGTTACACCAGTGTGCGGTCACTGGTTTGCTCCAAGGCCTATCGGCTATACAATCCTGTGTTGGTCCCAGCGTGCGGACGCTGGTTTGCTCCTAAGCCTTGCGGCTATACAAACTTGTTTGTTACACCAGTGTGCGTTCACTGGTTTGCTCCAAAGCCTATCGGCTATACAGTCCTGTGTTGGTCCCAGCGTGCGGACGCTGGTTTGCTCCAAAGCCTTGCGGCTATACAAACTCGCTTGTTACACCAGTGTGCGGTCACTGGTTTGCTCCAAAGCCTATCGGCTATACAATCCTGTGTTGGTCCCAGCGTGTGGACGCTGGTTTGCTCCAAAGCCTTGCAGCTATACAAACTCGCTTGTTACACCAGTGTGCGGTCACTGGTTTGCTCCAAGGCCTATCGGCTATACTGTCCTGTGTTGGTCCCAGCGTGCGGACGCTGGTTTGCTCCTAAGCCTTGCGGCTATACAAACTCGCTTGTTACACCAGTGTGCGGTCACTGGTTTGCTCCAAAGCCTATTGGCTGTACAGTCTTGTGTTGGTCACAGCGTGCGGACGCTGGTTTGCTCCAAAGCCTTGCGGCTATACAAACTCGCTTGTTACACCAGTGTGCGGTCACTGGTTTGCTCCAAGGCCTATCGGCTATACAATCCTGTGTTGGTCCCAGCATGCGGACGCTGGTTTGCTCCTAAGCCTTGCGGCTATACAAACTCGTTTGTTACACCAGGGTGCGGTCACTGGTTTGCTCCAAAGCCTATCGGCTATACAGTCCTGTGTTGGTCCCAGCGTGCGGATGCTGGTTTGCTCCAAAGCCTTGCGGCTATACAAACTCGCTTGTTACACCAGTGTGCGGTCACTGGTTTGCTCCAAAGCCTATCGGCTATACAATCCTGTGTTGGTCCCAGCGTGCGGACGCTGGTTTGCTCCAAAGCCTTGCGGCTTTACTACTCCCTGTTGGTCTCAGTGTGTGTACACTGGGTTGCTTACGATCCTGTCAATTTGCCATTACCATCTGACTGCTGCTACTATCTCTGGGCTGCCCTGCCTGGTATTGGTAAGGCCGGTAGAACCTTTTGCCACATTCCATCTGAGGTTGCCTTACCCGGTATTGGCAGGGCCGGTAGAGCCTACATTGTGAATCTTTTGAGGCTGCCTTGCCCGGTAATTTGGTAAGACCGGTAGAACCGTTATGCTATTCCATCTGCAGGTTGCCTTACCCGGTATTGGCAAGGCCGGTAGAGCCTAACATTCTGCTTCTTCAGACTGTCCTGTCCGGTATATTGACAGGACCGGTAGAGTCTGCATTCTGTCTTGTTATATTCTGTATGTATCTGTATGTATGTGTTTGCCATCCTACGTTATCAATTTATTATTTCAATAAAATTGATTTTACCTAAAACTTGTGTCTGAGAGTCATAATAAACCGTGACAACTTGACAGTATCCATCAACAGTGAGGACCAAACTTGGAGAAACAGAGTGGTTCACTATAAAAAAAGGTGTATGACAAGGCTGTATCCTTTCACCATATCTTTTTAAGATGCTGAATACATCATGAGAAAAGTGGGACTGGATGAGATGTCAGTGGGTGTAAAGATTACAGGATGTAACATCAATGATATCAGATATGCAGATGACACAACACTACTGGATGAAGCACAACAGGATCTGAAAGAGATTCTAAGGAAAGTAAAACAAGAAATATCAAGAAAATAAAAGTATTGTTAGCTGCACCAATAAGTACATTTTGTGTGGATGGCGACAGCACTGGATTTGTTCCATTCGGATTAGCCATTACAAGTCAGTGTCTTTATGCTAATGAGCATTGTGCACATTACATTTAACTGTGTATAACCCCAGAGCAGTTTTAGGTGTTTGTGTTCCTTTAAGTTCCCAGTCCCTGCCACAGGCATCTCTGATCCAAAGTAACCATTTACTAGAAGAATCTATAAAATGATCATGTTCCAAATGCATCCCATTTATGTACCCAGCTATAACTGACATTTATTTTTATATTAGAAAGATGAATGTCAAACAATGAAGATAGCTAGAAATATTATCACAGTCTACAGTTCTGCAAAAAAACATGTCATTACTAATAGTAAATTTAGAATTATACAACATGCATTATGCAGTGCTACTTAGAAACTAACAAGTGGAAAATGAAAGGTTGTTTAACTAGCAGAAAGATTTAAATCACTTTGGAATGTTTGATCTCTTATTTTATTTTTATTAACTTTTATTTATAAAATACCAAAATATTCCACAGCTATGTGCAAATGAGCGGTAGTAAATATTCTAGCACACAGATACACACTGTTGTAAAAGGTTAAAATACCCTGTTCACGTTCTGCTTACATTCTAGTAACTTGATTCTATAGGGTCCATTAAAATTCTCAGTAATAGCAACAACCCAAAAAAAAATTAGAGTGCAGAAATCATACCCTAATTCCCTTGATATTCTATTACCCTACTGCAAAAGCCACACAAATGCAAGTAAACATCTAACACACAACCCAGCTGATTCTTCTGTACCAAACATAGATTCTAAACTTAAAATACCACAAGAACCAAGAAGGTCAAAGTAAAATAACTAATAGTCAATATTTGATGTTGCTAATCAACTTTGTCAATACAGTTTCAAATCTTAGCCAATGAATGTATAGCGAAGTTGCAATTTTTCCTCAAACTGCTGTATATAAACCCCAAAATAACTGACATGCCTTGCTTGTGTTTAGACATTCCTTGAGATATAGCACAGGAATTAGGAGTGGGCAATAAATGGAGAAGTGCTTTGGAGAGTATAGTGGTTTTTATTGAGGAGAGAGATAAATTACACCATAACATAGTAAAGTTTTGCACATATAGTTTACATTACATTCAATATCACTATACACACATACACACACAGAAGCAAGAAGGAGTGTATGGGGCCCTGTTCAGGATGTGAGAGGGAGAGAGAAAAAAGAAGGAAGGAGGAGAGGTGCCCAGCCACAGCCAGGTACATAAGAGCTAGGTAAGGAGATGATAGTGAGACATGTAAGGGGTGAGGAGAGTCTCACAAACACAGCTAGGAAGAGAACAGATAAGGACTGAGGTCCACACAGTCAGACAGAACATACAGCCTTCGGGTAGAGGGAAGTAGATGAGGAGAACAGACTGAGGAACCACATGTATTCCTAAAAAGAGAATCTGACCCTATGGTAAAGTATCCTGGCCAATGAAACATCCCGTTTTCACCAGATAAGATCAAGAGGATTGCTGCAAGGCAGAAATAAGCTTGGTATCAGGTGGAGGATGTGGGGAAGTGTGTGTCCAACTGTAGTTGGAACAATGAGTCCATAAAAAAAAATGCTAGGAAAGATGAAACGAAAAATGAAACATAAGCTGGGTGAACTGGCTCTTCAGGCAAAGGCTATTGGTGGTGGCCCACCTGCACACATCACCTTCAACACACAGAAGGAGATGTTCTGTAAGAACCTGTCCATGATGGTGGTAGACTGGTAAAGTTAAAGTTATATGTTTATTGGCTAACTGAGCAGCTTTAGAATGAACGATTTCAAGACAACTTAGCATATTTCGAATGAAGGCTAAATAAAAACTACATGACAAGTTATACATTCATGCAAATTATTTTCAAATTTAAATTCCAATTTAAAAAGAATTTGCAAAAATGTATAACATGTAGTGTGTTTTGAATTCAGCCTTTATTCTAAATATATATCTGAAGAAGAGACCTAAGCTGTCTTGAAAGGTTGCATTCTAAAGCTAACCGATAAAGGTATCACTTTCACTCAACCAGTCTAGTGCTAAAACAGTAACACCTTTTACCGTGATGGTGGCGTCAGGGATCCAAGGCAGCTGTGAAACTGAAGATAACAGGCTCCTGGTAAGCAATTGGATTGATTCATTAATGGTTTTTCTATCCACTTATAACACCCTGGTAGCTATTGTTGCACATCAGAGTATCAGTTCAATATACATACATACATACATAATACTGGGTACAAATATAATGTATTCTGAAAATGAGAGCTGGATTCAACTAAGCATAGTATTGTCATCTTCAAGACTTCATGTAATTTGACATGAATACTGCATGGTTTATATATATATATATATATATATATATATATATATATATATATATATATGTAACATTTATCTGTCAGAAAAAAGCATTTGAAGCTTTTCTTCCTATGTAGCATAATACATATACATACAACCAAAATGGCAAGTCCAGTATCTCTAGTATCCATGAATATTTCCATTTACACTTGTTAAAAATCTAGCTATGCCTCATTCAGCCACACCCACCCAGGAACCAGTGAAAGGCAATGGCTGAATGCAGCAATGAGACATGGGCAGTTGGATACTACCTGCTCATCCATGGATGCTAACATCACACCACCACCACCACCTTCACACCACTGGGTAATACCTGCACAGCTTTACAGAAGATACCACACCTCATCCCCACCACATGATCAACACTGGACTCCTGCCTGGTGATAAAAAACATTACCACACACACACAAAATGCAATTCTTGGCCACTAGACTATCCACAGTTTGAGCTAGTGGGTGTGAGACACAGGGGTCACAACTACAAAAATGATTTATTCCACAAAGCCAAATACCTCCAATGCATCTATCACTGGTGCCACAAAATGTGGCAGGTTATGAGGATATTGTACATGTGGCTAGAGCAGACATATCAACTATTCAGCTATTCCCCTCTGCCTATTCAACAGTTTCCCAGCCAGACTTCCCAACTGTTTCCCCAGCAAACTCCAACAGCATCTACACCATTATCAATAGCAGCAGCAGCATCAGTACCATCAGCATCAGTAGCACCAGCAGCATCAGTACCATCCGCATCAGCAGCACCAGTAATATCCATAGCTACAAAAGCACCAGAAGAATCAGCAGCTGAAGCAGCACCAGCAGCACCAATATTAACTGCTGCAGACACACAGTCCTCCCAGCATTGTTCTGAACAAAGTATATTTGGCAATTAAAATGGAGACTGATAAAGAAGACACAAAGAGAAAATATGTCTGCTTACCCTCCAGGATGCGTTGCACAGATTTTTTACCAACAGACCAGTGTGGCCAGCCTAATTGGCACTGAAACCCAACTCACAACAAAATCTACAATAATGAGACATATGGGGACTGTCATGGGTAACATGCTGCAACACCTTCCCTAATAGCTCAGAAACACAACTGCAACAAATGCTCCTTGCAGAGAGGCAAGAACAGGCTAGACAGCCTTCATCAACCCCTTCCTCCTTCACAGTTACATGAACATAACCTTGTTTAATCTCTGCCCCCCTTCTAAAATATAATGCCATAACTGCCAAGTTTCTGTGAAAATAAAGCTGCACTTCTTTGAACTATTGTGTCAATGTTATCTGAAAAGGATTAGGGTATGTTTGTTAGGGTATGGACAAAAGCTAGCTCTCCTGCTGTCTCCAAACTCCAACTCATTAATGTCAGCAACATACAAATACAACAAATGCTGAATGAATATCATGGGACATGGAAGTTAAAGAGCTGTGGAACTACCAACTGTCTATCCATGGTCTCATGCAGGATGAAGGTTACAAAACAGGGAAACTAGCAATACATCATGACAAAGGTCCAGTTTGTCCTAAAAGCAATGTGCATTACATCTGGACACTTCGGCCACACTCATAACATACTCCAGGTTCCAATACATGTAAGGTGCACTTTAGTGATGAGCGAGCATGCTCGGCCGAAGCTCGGTTCGGCTCGAGCATCGCTCTGCTCGGCACATGGCGGTACTCGTACGAGTACTGCATGTGCTCGCCCGCCATGTTCGGGTCTCCTCCCCGCACGTTTCGCAGCTGCTGCGCAGCCAATAAACGTGCGGGGAGGCTCTGACATCAGTGTAATGCCAGCAGCCATGTTGGCTGCTGGCATTACACTGATTGGCTGGCCAGAACCCGTGATCGGGTGCTGTATAGCACCCGACGCGCGAGTTCGGCTCATTCTTAGCCAGGGAGAGATGCGCTTAGGCAGGGAAAGTCAGTGTAGGGAGAATAAAATTGTTGAAACTCTTTCAAGACCCAAAAGTCCTTTTTAGGACTGTTGTGTGTGGGGGCAGCATTTATATTTTGTTTGGGGGGGCACAATTTCCTTTTTTTTGTGGGGGGGATATATGTAAGGTGACATATAATACTAGATGCACAGGAAGTCAGTGTAGGGAGAATAAAATTGTTGAAACTCTTTCAAGACCCAAATGTCCTTTTTAGGACTGTTGTGTGTGGGGGCAGCATTTAATTTTTTTTGGGGGTGGCAGAATTTCATTTTTTTGTGGGGGGGGACATGTTCTAAGGTGACATTGTACTAGGTGCACAGGGACAAATATTTCACAGTGCAGTGACAAGCTGACATATTCTGTTAGGTGCACAGGGCCAATGATTTTACAACGCAGCGACAAAAAGGGCCATTTTAAACGTATGCCTAGCCATAGATTATTGTCACATTCTGTTTAGTGTGCAAATTCACAAATTAACGTCACATATTCCGTTCACTGTGCCTAGCCGCAGATTAGCGTCACATTCTGTTTCGTGTGCCTAGCCGCAGATTACCGACATATATTGCGTTTAATATGAAGAAGGCGGGTAAAAAGGGACGGGGAAGTGGACGTGATCCTGATAGTTCAGGGCGCGGGTCAGGACGCGTAGAAACTGTGCCTGGTGCCAGAGCACAAGAAAGAAAGACATCCACCATACCTAGCTTCATGTCTCAGTTTACAGGGCGTCGCAGGACATCACTCTCGAGGTCAGACCACTGCGAACAGGTGGTCGGTTGGATTTCAGCTGATACTGCTTCCAGTCGGTTAAGCACCACCCTGTCTTCCACCAAGTCCACTCTCACTAGCCAAGAGTCTGGTCAACATAATCCTCACCCTGATCATCCTTCCTCCCACCATAGAGGGTCTGGTCAAAGAAGTGATCCCACACTGGGATATAGTGAGGAGCTCGTCTCATCACCAATCCTTAATTTGAACCTCTCTCCAAGCACGCTTCCAGAGGAACATGACATCTTGTGCCCTGATTCACAACCTCTAGAGGGTACCCAATCACAAGAAGATGACAGAGGGGAACGGTATTTAAGGTCAAAGGAAGTGGATGATGATGATGATGAGACACAGTTGCCATTAAATCAACCACTATTACTGTCTCAAGACCTTGATGAGGAGGATGATATACAGTTGTCAATGACTGAGTATGTGGTGGGATCAAGACATGAGGAGGATGATCAGAGTGAGGAAGTGGAGGAGGACTTGGTGGACGATGAGGTGACTGACCCCACCTGGGAAGGTGTAGAGCCGAGCGATGACAGCAGTCCTGAGGGTGAGCCATCTGCAGCACCGCAACAGGCTGGAAGAGGCAGTGGTGTGGCTACAGAAAGAAGGCGGACCGCACCAAACCGGCCCGCAAATGTTCCACGGAGCACCCCCTTGCGTAAATCTCCCTTGCCAAGGGGTAGGTGTTCCGCAGTATGGCGTTTTTTTAAGGAAAGTGCGGACGACAAAAGAATTGTAGTTTGCAACCTGTACCACACCAGAATGAGCCGAGGCATGAACACTAGAAACCTCACCACCACCAGCATGATCCGACACATGGCATCCAAGCACCGTAATAAGTGGGAGGAACGCCCGGATCGCCAATCTGTGTCTGCAGGCCACACCACTGCCTCCTCTTCCCCTGTTTTCGGTGCCGGCCAATCGCCTGTCGAAGGCGCAGGCCCACATACCTCCCGCCCTGCACCTGTACCATCTGAATCACCATCAGCGACCACATCCACTTCCCTGTCCCAGCGCAGCGTCCAAATGTCGTTACCCCAGCCATTTGAGCGCAAGCGAAAATACCCAGCCACCCACCCACAGGCCATAGCACTAACCTCACACCTTTCCAAATTACTGGCCATCGAAATGCTGCCATTTAGGCTTGTGGACACTGAGTCCTTCCGCAGCCTGATGGCAGCAGCTGTCCCTCGGTACGCAGTCCCCAGCCGCCACTACTTTTCCCGGTGTGCCGTCCCCGCCTTACACCACCATGTGTCCCTTAACATCACCCGTGCCCTGACCAACGCAGTTACTGGGAAGGTCCACTTAACGACTGACACATGGACAAGTGCTTGTGGCCAGGGACGCTACATTTCCCTGACGGCACACTGGGTGAATGTCGTGGAGGCTGGGAGTGACTCGGACCCTGGGATGGCACAGGTGCTACCCACGCCGAGGATTGCGGGCCCTACCTCCATCAGGGTTTCTGCCAGCACCTACGTTATTGGCTCCTCCTCCTCCTCCTCCGTTTCCACCTCCGAATTCTCTGCGCGCAGCGCCACTCACCCATCAGCCGGTAGTTGGAAGCAGTGTAGCACTGCAGTGGGGAAGCGTCAACAGGCCGTGCTGAAGCTGATCTGCCTTGGGGACAAACAGCACACGGCCTCAGAGCTGTTGCAGGGGATTAGTCACCAGACCGAGCAGTGGCTCTCGCCACTCAACCTGCAACCAGGCATGGTTGTGTGTGATAATGGGCGTAACTTGGTGGCGGCTTTGGAGCTCGGCAAGCTCACACACGTACCATGCCTAGCGCATGTATTTAATTTAGTGGTTCAGCGATTTCTAAAAACCTACCCCAATTTGCATGATCTCTTGACGAAGGTGCGCCGCGTGTGTGCACATTTCCGTAAGTCATCTACAGCTTCAGCCGGCCTGTTGACGCTGCAGCAGCGCTTACAATTGCCAGCTCACCGGCTGCTGTGTGACGTGAGCACGCGCTGGAACTCCACCTTCCACATGTTGGCCCGGCTTTGTGAGCAGCAGAGGGCAGTAGTGGAGTACCAGCTGTTACACGGTCGTCGCCTCTCCGTTCAACTTCCTCTAATCAGAAGTGAGGAGTGGGAATGGATGTCAGACCTCTGTGAGGTTTTACGCAATTTTGAGGAATCGACACAGATGGTGAGCGGCGATAACGCTATTATCAGTGTAACCATCCCACTTCTGTGTCTACTGAAACGCTCGCTGCTCACAATTAAAACCGACGCTTTGCATGTGGAAGAGGTGGAAATGGGGGAGGAAGAGCTTACACAAGGTGATAGCCAGAGCACCCTCACTTCGTCTTCTCAGCGACAATTGGAGGAGGCGGAGGAGGAGGAGGAGGAGGAAGACACGGTTGCCTCCGCTACAGAGGGTAGCCATGGAACTTTATTTCCATCTCTTCAGCGTGGGTGGGCAGAAGAGGAGGAAGAGGATGAGGAGATTGAGAGTCATCCTCCTGGTGAGGACAGCGAAATCTTGCCTGTTGGTACTCTGGCACACATGGCTGACTTTATGTTAGGCTGCCTTTCCCGTGACCCACGCGTTATACGCATTATAGACAACACGGATTACTGGGTGTTCACCCTTCTGGACCCCCGCTACAAAGAGAATTTCTCATCTCTCATTCCTCCGGTGGAGAGGACAAGCAAAATGGTGCAATATCAGAAGGTTCTTGTCGAAAAATTGCTCCAAAATTTTCCATCTGACAACGCTGGCGGCAGAGTACGTGCTACCTTGGCCAACCGAGAAGGGGAGAAAAGGGGAGCACACAGCAGTTCCGACAAAGGCAGGGCAACACTCTCCAAGGCGTGGGACACCTTCATGACACCCCGCCAGCACCCTCACCCTGATGCGCGGCCTAGTGTCACAAGGAGGGAAAAGTTTCGGAAGATGGTGAAGGAGTACGTAGCAGACCGTGTCAGCGTCCTCAATGATCCCTCTGTGCCTTACAACTACTGGGTGTCCAAGCTGGACACGTGGTATGAACTGGCACTCTACGCCTTGGAGGTGCTGGCCTGCCCTGCCGCCAGCGTTCTGTCTGAGCGGGTATTTAGTGCTGCTGGTGGCATCATAACAGATAAGCGTATCCGCCTTTCCACCGAAAATGCTGATAGGTTGACACTTATAAAAATGAACAAGGCCTGGATTTCCCCTGACTTCTCCACTCCACTGGAGGAAAGCCCCGGGTGAACATAAAGTCACTTTAGATATGTTATTTACAATGATGGGAATACTCTGTATTCCCATTCACCCCTTCCACCCAAAAAACGGGTATATGGTTGACTCTTAATCTTCTCATCCTCCTCCTCCTCTTCCATATGCCCTGTGATATAATTTTTATATAGGGCCAGCTCACCAGCGGGCCCTGTGATATAATTTTTATATAGGGCCAGCTCACCAGTGGGCCCTGTTTGACAATTTTTGTATAGGTCAGCTCACCAGCGGGCCTTCTCATATAATGTTTTATTGGGTCAGCTCTCTAGCGGGCCCTCTCATATAATGTTTTATAGCGTCAGCTCACTAGCGGGCCTTCGCATATAATGTTTAGGATGGTCAGCTCCGCAGCAGACCCTCACCCATAATGTTTTAGATGGTCGGCTCAGCAGCAGACCTTCATTCCTAATGTTTTAGATGGTCAGCTTAGCGGCATGCCCTCGCCCCTAATGTTTTAGAGGGTCACCAGCAGGCCATTAATCCTAATTTTTCAAGGGTGTGTATGATGCCCTCCTTTATGTGTAATAAAGGGTGTACTGGAGTGACATTTCAGTCTAATTTTTGGCAGCCCTTTCACTTAGTGCATAGGCTTTATGAGTGTTGGACCACTACTGAACTATTGTACCACAATGTGAATGAGGCCCTCCATTTTGTGATATACAGGTTGTATCGGAGTGCCTCAGGTCCTCCCATTGAATTAAATAGGGCTGGGGTGTTCGACAGAGCAGAAGGTAGTTCTTGGCTTCATCCACTAAGTCACTTCGTCACTTTTACTCAATGGATCAGACCCCACTGTTCCGACTATAAATTTTGGACTTAACAAGGGCAAACGGACATGTTGTAAAACCTGTGGTAGCTGCGGCCTCCGTTCCTGAATGCTGTACCTTACCCGGGCCATAACCACGTTGAACACCTGCTTTACGCTGCGCACGTTTCCCTCTTAATCATGGCCCCAGTTCCGAAAAATCTATGAAATTTTTTGCAGAATTTGCAGATGATATACAAGTAAATATACAGCAAATACTGTTTGGTAACAATTTTTCGCCTAAAATAGTTTTTATCTTCCTTTTTGTGTGTTTTACGGTCAGTCTGTAAAAATTGCGTACTACGGGCGAAACATCGTTCCCAGCAGCGACGTTGGAGTCCAAGATGCATCCAGACATCCTCCCTATGCTGTCCCTGAACCATTTCTGTGGTGTTTCCATCATTTTCTGACCTTTTCCTATGAACCAGACACCCTCCCCTCATCAGAGCAGGGGGTGCCTGGTGTAATGCTCGAGTCCTCCCATTGACTTCAATGGGGCTCGGGTGCTCGGCCGAGCACTCGAGCCTCCGGGGGCGCTCGGCCAGAGCACCCGAACACCCGAGCATCGAGGTGCTCGATCATCACTAGTGCACTTCAATAAGCTAAAGAAGTGCAATTCTAGACTCACAGCTCCACAATAGGAGAGAAATTTCCACTGATTTAATGGACATTTTTACTCCATGAATTTTAGATTGGTCTCCACAATATTGCCAAGCAAAGTGTGCCTGTGTAACATTCAATGGTTTTAAAATATGATGATATTAGCACAGGTTTGTCAGACATTTTGAGCCATGGGTACAATAAAGTATTTCTGGACCTAAATAACAGCCCCATAGTGAACAAATAAAAATCCCCATTGATTTGAATGAGAATTCTAACTCCCTGAATGCTAGATATATCTCCAATACATTGTTGGAGACCTCTCCAGCATTCAAGAGATTAAAAGCCCCATTTAAATCAGTGAGGATGTTACAACTCATGATCTTTCCATTTGTCTTCTGAGTCTTGCCCCTTCTCATCCTCTTTATTCCTACTGGATCCTAATTCTTTTTTAGCCTGCCTCTTGCCACAAGCTTTAGTTCTGTGATCTCATCTTTCTGTTTTTACTATTCTGGCTTGGCTCCTGCTCAACTTTTCATCTCTTCTGCTCTGGTAGCACATCTGGGTTCAGCATTGCTAGTTCTTGAGCTACACTCAATTGACCTCCCAGCTTCTGAATAGAGCTTTCCTGTTTATGTCCCGGATCCTAGTTACCTCATTATTCTCCCATTCAGACTTTGGCATCCTGATCTACCTGCTGTCTGATACATTTTCAAAAGAATGAAGACAGTTTTTTATCTGTTAATGTGATACTAAACATTTCCACTCCTCTCTGCTAATATTTCTTTAAACTATCTACTACAAGTTTAGACCATTTTTACTTTGTTGGAAAAAATCATTGCAATTAGACAACAAAATGGCTGCCAGAATAAGATTTTCTTTTTGCAAATACATTACATTATCATGGTAGAATAATCCACTGTCAGTTTAAATAGAAAGAGATGGTGGAACCGTCTGCCAAAAATGACAGTAATACATCTAGGAACTGGCATACCATGATGTAAGGGCTTTTTCAGGCTTATTTCTTACAATTTCTGTTACCAAAACTTTTTTGAACATTGTGTACTTTATCTCCTTGAAAATGTGGCGTTAATAATATTTATAAGACTACTTTTTATTTTCAACATCGAGCCCTTACGTTAAAATTATTCAATGAAAGTGCAACAAAATGACCTATTGATTACAGTAGAAATTGAAGTTTAATTTAAGAAAAACAAAAAAACAGTTTTCACTGTAATGACAATATGTTAGAAATCACCCATATTTTTGGATTATAATATTTCCTGAGGCAATACTTTTATGGGGAGATTAGTTTTGATTTATCTACATGCTGAAATTTCCTAAGCCAAAAATCAAGGTTTGCTAAGAAATTCAATGAATACATCCCTAGCACAAAGGGATAAGATTCATTAGAACTATTCCTCAACCTCAGGGAGGTATCTTTTATGTAATCTCTAGGAAAATGGGAGACTCTGAACGGTAAAAAGGAGGAGGGAGACAACCTATGAAAATAAGGATTCTTCCTTTGCATATATGTTCATTTTAGTTGGCAGGTTTGAGAACTAAATGTCTACTCCTTTTTATTTATTTAGGTTGGCTGTTTACAGCAATGGAAAAATCCTTTTTGATTCTGCCAAAACAGAAACTGTTCCATTTGAAGGATTGATTAGTGAAGGGTCATGTATTAGAATTGAATTCTCTACAGATGAGACTAAAACAGCACCTGGATTCAACATTCGCTTTGAAGGTAAAGTGAGAATTACATTATATTGACTGTACTTACTGATACTACAATTTTATTTTTTTGTTTTATCTTAATTGAGCAATGATAATGAAAGTTTGTGGACTACTGTTATATATACCTTATTCACCTTCTTTTGTTCACCTACACAAAGAGGTATCAATAGGTCATGAAGTAATCTTTAAAATATTTTTAATGCTGTGCTCATCAATCCTACCCCCAGTGACACCAAATAAAAGTTACCCCTCTTTGGCCTCTTGAAGAGTTGTGAGGTATGTTCTCTTTCTTTCTCTGCCTCATGAACAGAGTGAGAATGAGAGAGGCAGAGAACATTGACAACTAACAATGGCTTAGTCATGTGGCTCCACTTGCACATGTGATCGCTATACCAGTGATCACATATGTGTGGAACCATGGAAGAATGGATGAAACTGGAGCAGTCAGCAACAGTTCCCCTACCATGACCACATCATGCACTGAAACATGATCATTAACCCTTGATGTGCCAGGACCATCATCCGTCCTCAAAGGATGGAATTCTGTGATGGAACATAGTGTGTCATTGAAGGTGTAAAGGGTTAATTTAAAACTCACTACAATATACATATAGCAATATTTTATATATAAATGGAGTGCAAGGGTCTATAAAGAGAAAATGTACCCTCACATCATGAAACGGTCATTTAATTGCCAATGTCTTTTTGCTCCAAAAAATAGGTTCTTTTATCTACAGAAAAACGTCTGTTCTTTATTTATCATTTGCAAGAACCTTCCATGTTATTCTTGCAGCTAGCTCAGAAAAGATTGATGATGGTGTAATAGATGCTATGACCTGTGCATGCCTTAGGTGGTTATTACTAGTGGTCCAGGCCTGCACATTAGTCAGTCTTCATCTGAGCTAGCTACAACAATAAGTGCTACAGATTTTCACAGTGTCATCATTTTACTGGATAAAAAATTATTTGTGAATGCTATATTAGAATTATATTAGAAGTTTAGAAATATAACTATTCAGAAGCTTTTGATTTGAATCATATGTGGGTCCATACAAGATACATTGGAGAATGTATGAACAATATTCAAGCTAAAAGTTGCTGGAAATGATTTTCTAGACCTGTGCCTAGGGCTGGACTTCCAAATATGCAGAGCAGGCAATGGCCTAGAGCTCTATATTTTGAGGGGCACCTCAGCTGACCAATGCAATTTCAGTCACTGAACTAGTTTTATACCCCTTTACAGGGATACCTCCAACACACTGTAAAACAGTACATTGACGATCTCTCTAGCAACCAATGTGTTAAACACTTTTTCATTCTTGTTTTTTATAGGCCAAGGCTATTTCCTGTGCCGGGAAACAGTAGATGGGACTGAGGGAGGAGTCATGAAAGGAATGTTGTGGACATGGGTGTAGCTAATGGCACCTAGAGTGCCTTACCTAGGTCACATGGAATGTATTCCATTGCACCAAGGGGAAAACTATGGGGCAATCTGTGTATGTTTTGAGGTGTTCCTTTCCTCTATGTTTAATGGTATGTAATAAACAAGGCACAGAGGAAATTGTGTGAGGTTATGCTATTTCCTGCTCATGTTATGGGACAGGAAAAAGTGGCTTTTTGGCTCTGCCACTGGCATTGTAGGCTAACACCAATGGAGCTGTACTGACAGATTCATACATTCACCCATCTATACTGACTATTGCATCCCTATGCTTTCACAAGCATATTCCACAGAAAGGAGAAATACTATAATAATAAATTGCAATCTGATGAAAGAATGTGGGACACAACAGAGAAACATAAAATTAGCATCAAAGAAAGAGATGGATTCATGAGAGATGGTAGAAACTACGAGTGAGAATTAATGAGGAATGCAGCTACTCTGAATATAAATGAAGTCCAAGTAACAAATAGGTGTGTGCATTTTAAAGCAGAGCAGAAATTAGGTAGATTAAGGGCAGTATGCACAAGGAAAAAGTGGAGCAATTCTGGAGCAAGTTAACGGCACCATAGAGGAAAACTAAAAATTCCTATTGAGATAAATCTTACTTTTAACCTCTTGAATGCTAGCAAGGTCTGCATTACATTGGGGATTTGCACTAAGGGGTGATAAAGAGCTGATAACGCAGAGATAATTTCTCTAGTATATCCAGTATATCCACTTCTCCAGTAACATGTCACCTATGTTATTCTATGGAGCCAATGCACTAAGATTTCTCCAGTGTTGGAGATCTTAGTGCATTGGCTGTATGTGTTTATAAATTAGTCTCTGTAAATAAAATAGTTGGTCTTTCTCTACATAATTTATTCAGTTACACAAAGAGGCATCAGTAGGTCATGAAATAACCTAAAAGCTCTCAGTAATGTGCCACCCCCAGTCACGCTCCCAGCAACACCCCCCACCCCAAAAAAAACAAAACACAAAAGTGTCGCTCTTTGGCCATATGAAATGATAGGTGGTGTGTGTAATAAGTGGAAGTAGGTAATCAAATTATAGGTCTCCGTTGCATTGCTTCATCATATTTAGGCACCCTCTCTAGCATTCAAGGGGTTAACCCCTTCCCGACAATGGACGTACATGTACGTCCCGCAAAAACTGTCACTTAGTGACAGAGGACATACATGTACATCCCGGAAGTCCGGTTCCCCGTGCGGCTGCACGCCGTTCGGGGACTCCGAAATATTTTTTAAAAAAAATCATAGCTGGGCATTAAGTGACAGCCACATGTGCGCGTGGCGGGTCACTAAGGGGTTAAAATTAATCCTTAAAGGGATAGTAATGTTTCAAAATAAAAGCAGCTCCAATTAATCTTTGTAGTATTTGGGCCATGGTGAGTGTTATTTCAATACTGTCTGAGTTGTAGTTCAAGAGTAATTAAAGGATGAAGTATCCCTCTCCCACCCCTTTTACTGTAACACTGCTCACCTCTGAGCAGCAAGACTGTCCTGATGGATATCGGACAGGGACAATTTTCAGTGAGCAGAAGGAAAATCCTGAGAAACCTGTCAAGAGGGACAGGGTTTTCATTGTTCTCACAGTAAGAAGATTGTCCCTTGCTGTGAGCTGTCTGTTCTTAAGACCAGACTCCACATATGAGGGGAGGTGGCTTACACTAGGTAAAAGGTGTGGGAGGGGGATACTTTATCATTCAACTACTCTTGAACTACAACTCGCCATGGCCCGAATACTGTGAAGATTAATTGTAGCTGCTTTTATTTTGAAAAATTACTATCCTTTTAAACCAATTGAGGAAGTTTTATTTCTTCACTATGGTGCAGTTGGTTTGCTCCAGCATTTCTCCACTTTAGTTTGGAACATAAAACCATAAGGGGGAGATTTATAAAAGTGGAGTTAAGAGAAAAATGACTATAATCAATGCTAAGATGTACGTTCGGCATTTAAAGAGTTACCAACACCATATTTATAAAGATGCCCTTACTCTTTTATAAATCAGACCTGATGTTATCACCAGACGCCATGGCTTTAAGACAATTTTTACAAAAGGACTAAGTGTGTTTTTATAATAGGGTAACCAGATATCATCTTTAACCAGGGACATATTTGAAAATGCACACTGCAGGGCTGCTTTGATTTCAGTGCGTTCCGGAAATATGCCTATTTCCTATGTGTTCTCAGTTAAAGGGAAGGTCTGGTCAGCTTATTTTATAAATCTTCCCCAAGTGCCTTTGCTGTGGATACATCTATAGCATCCAAGGGGTTAAATTAACACTAATGACTATAAAAGTATTAAAACCCTATCCACATAAAGAAATAACCATTTGAGTGCAATGCATTGCTTTGCACTTAATGCTGTGGACACCCCACTATCACACAAAGAGTTAAATAATTAAGTAATTAATTAAGCAATAATAAAAGTGTGAATGGTGTAATTTGTAGAGTACTGTGTAGCTTGAAGTTCCCCTGGTTTCTCTCAATAGGGTTGTCAAAAGCCCGATGAGATATTTCCGACGTGATGTAGATTCTTAACCCTTTCAGTGCCAGAGGGGTACGCAATGTATGTACCCCTCTGGCACTCAAAGTGTTAACCTTCTCAGTGCAAGCAACCTGGTGCGGCATGAATATTGGATGATAAGGAATTTCAGTACCATTGTTATTATACCATTTTAGTAGACTTTTTTTTAAAAATGGGAACAAAAGGGTATAATATTCAATTTATCGTACTACGTGGAACTTTGCTCACAGTCACAGGAGTCTGTTGTTTCATTTAGTGGCATTATACCATCCAACAAATGACTTTCTTGAGTGACAGTCCT
The DNA here is from genome assembly GCA_037306005.1 of Rhinophrynus dorsalis. Classification (NCBI taxonomy): domain Eukaryota; kingdom Metazoa; phylum Chordata; class Amphibia; order Anura; family Rhinophrynidae; genus Rhinophrynus; species Rhinophrynus dorsalis. The sequence continues at coordinate 477,076,885 of CM074718.1, forward strand.
ATCTAATAATTCTCTAGGATGTTTGTCAGAAGCCGTCATGCGCAGTAGAGACTGCCCGAATGCACGGAATGCTGGGAGTCCTGTGCTGGGAGCACAGTAAGCTGGGAATTCTGTGCTGGGAGTACAGAATGCTGGGAGTTCTGTGCTGGGAGCATTCAGTGCTTTCGTCTAGTCGCTGTGTTGGCGGCAGGACGCAGAGCAGACTGGCCTCTTAACCCTTTGAGTGCCAGAGGAGTATGCAACGCATTGCAATGCGTTGCGTACCCCTCTGGCACTCAAAGGGTTAACATCAACGGACCTTGGCCTGTGTACACAGGCTTTTACACTAGTTAGGATTATATTCAATTAACTATAGTTGCAGAGTCCTGGAGCAAACTAGTGGCACCATATTGGACAATTAAAAATTCCAGCTGATTTAACTTTTAACCCCTGAATGCTAGAAAGCAATGTGCTTTAGACCTCTTTAGCATTCAGTGTTTTAACTCAATGGGAATTTAATTTCTTCCCTGTGGTGCAGATGGTTTGCTCCAGAATTGTACTTCATTAGCTTACTGAATATGGCAACTGAACCCAAAATTATAAAGGCAGGAGATTTTCTGGGGTAAACCAGCTGCACCATAGGGGGCAAATAGAACTTCCTACATTCTCATGCACTGTAGAGCTTTTTAAAGGGATAGTAATACTTTGTTTTATCTTTATTTTATTTTGTAGGCATTAAAAAAACATGAAGAACGATATAAGTCTTATCTCTCAAACCTTTATGGTTTATGAGATATTCACAAGCAAAGTTTCCCCCTCCCGCCCCTTTTACCTAGTGCAAACAATCTCTTCTCAGATGTGGAATGCAGTCCATAGACCAGACATATAACAGCAGGGGACAATCTTCTTTCTATTAGAACAATGAAAGCCCTGCCCCCCTTGACAAGTTTTTCAGGTTTTTACCTTATCTTAACTGAAGATTGTCCCTCTCTGCAGTCTACCTGGGCACCTCCCTTCTGCTCTGGCTGAGCAGTGTTACATCAGTAAAAGGTGCGGGAGGGGGATACTTTATCATTTAATTACTCCTAAACTACAACTCTGACAGAATTGAAATAACACTCTCCATGGACCAAATACTATGAAGATTAATTAGAGCTGCTTTTAATATGAAACATTACTATCACGTTAACCCCTTGAATGCAAAGCAGTACATTTGAGAGCTAGTCTCTAGCAGTAAGGGGTTAAAAGCCATATTTAATTTAACAGGAATATTTATTTGTCCCCTATGGTGCAATTGGTTTACTCCAGAACCTATAAGCAAATTTTTTGAGCATTGGATACCTCTCTAGCACACAAAAGGTTAAAGATCTATATGCTGTTTAGTTTAGGGCTGAATTCTGTTGGAGTTATATAGCAATACTTCCTTTAAGATGGCTATAATATTGTAGGTATTTAATAAATAAACCAATCCATCTTCGTCTTTTTGTTATAATATTTATAGTTTAAGGACGAGATGTTCAGAAAGTGGTGGTAACTAAAATTGTCTGTAATCAGAATAAAAAAGTTCTTACTCCATGATCTGTCAATTCTCAGATATGTTTCCATCATTTTTTGCATCCAATTCTGCCATCTCCGTCAAAGGAAAAAAGCCGTCTTAAAAGTGGGTGTGGTTTAATCTACCGTCATATTGTAAGGTATTTTCAGAAAAAAAATATTAGTTCCAACATCACTTTTTTGTCTGATTAACATCATTTTTTCCCAACAAAATAAAACTGGTCTAAACTTTGAGAAGGCAAATTTATGTACTGTTAGCAGGAGTGAGAAGCAATTTGTCATTTCAAAGACAAAAAAAGTCTTTTCTTTGAAAATTTTCTTTTCAAAGACAAAATCAAAGACATTTTTAACATCAGAATTTTTTAAAGGCAATGTTCATCATTTTCTTACAGTCATTTTTCATTCTTTAGATACATTTTCAAACGTGACAGAGTTACTTCTGAAAATATTGTCCTTCTTTTACCACCAACTCACGATCCGACAATTTTTTCATTATGACGACTTTTTGAACATCTTGCCCTAAGAGTAACCCCTATGTAAAGTTTATCCCTCCTGCTATGTCAGCACTCTCTCTGTCAGACTTGGATTCTGGTCCACAGACCGGATGGCTTGTCTGGAGAGACTAAATAGCAGTACATACAAAAAGAACCTTCATGACAAGGGTCTACTGTCTCAAACCGTGCCCACTTTGTAGACCGTTGTTATGAAGATTCTTTTTGTATGTACTGCTATTTAGTCTCTCCAGACCAGCTGTCTGGTACATGGACCAGAAACCAAGTCTGACAGATAGAGTGCTGATGTATCTTAAAGGGGTGGGAGGGGTAAACTTTACATGGCAATTACTCTTAAATTATAAAATTTATAACAACAAGGCAAAGATGAATTGGTTACAACATTATAGCCACCTTAAAGGAAATATTACTATCCCTTGAGCGCAAAGATCCCTTGACACAGGCAACTTTTTTTATAGCAAGACTTTTCTCTAGTAACTGAAAATGTTGGTGGAATGAGTAGTGCTACAGTTTACCAAGATTTCCCCAGGATTTCCATTCTCTCTATATAAACAGAAATTACAGAATGGCAGGGAAAATGCAGCTACTTGAGATGCTTGTGTGATCTCAATGAAATTCGGATGAAATGCATGCTAAAAATGTGTAAGTGGTTTAGAGTGCAGTTGCTGCATATCTGTGTGCTGCATCTCTCTGCGACATACTCTGTGATTTTATCCTGTGTAATATGCCCCAATAGACACAGTTATTCATAAAGCCTTTTTCCTGTGCTGCTATCACTGAGAAAAGGAAGGGGTAAGGTGTAATTTTTAGATAAAACCAGGAAGATAGTTATTAACTGCAATGTAACTCATGTCTTAATTTGGCTTTGTTAATTGACAGTTCTCCGTTAATTCAAGGAGATTTTTGTTTCTGTCAGACAGTCATTCATCATGGGATTCTCTTGCATTAGAAAACATGCCTGGTTCATTTCAGCTCATTAAATTTGGGGGTTTTAGGTTTCATATTGAATATAATTGTACAGTAACTATATATCCCAATGGTGGTTTAGTCAAAACAAATTAAAGAAAAAGTATTTTTGTGGAAAGAACCACTGCAGTACAGAAAGCAAAAAGCATTTGGCCATGTTTTATTTTAAATGCAGAATACATTCATCAGTGCCATGTATTAGAGCAGGGAGGGGCATAACTACAGGGGGCACAGAGGGTGCTGTTACACAGCCCAGCCTCCAATGGGGCCCACTGGCCCCAGGCCCAATATGTTCTACTTATACTTATTGGCCCCAAGGCCTAATATGTTCTACTTATGCACTTGGCCCCCAATAACTTGTTTCACCACTGTGTTACAGGCAATCTAGACTCATTATGGATTCAGAACAGTCCTGTCAGCAGGTGTCAGTGACTATAAAGGTACTTCTGCATTTACCAAATAGCAAAATAGAAAATTAGTTAAAGCAGTCAATATATAACCACCATTTCCACCTGTTCCTTGTCAAGCAAGGAGTTTCATTGAAGAAGTATTGCTTACCCTGAAAAATAGTATGGACTTCTTGACCCCCAGGGGACTACATAATACATTCAAATTGTGTGAGTGCTAACAGTAGCATTACTTGAAGCATTGTCCTCTTGTTTTGGGATCTATTTGAGGAACAGCTACAGCAGTACACAATCAGTGGATCAATCAGATCAACATCTTCAGTGTCTGTGCATGCATGATATAGTGAATATACTGTGTGTGGTGTGTGTGACAGTGGGTCACACGCTATGTGGTGTTTTATGGGGGACCCTATGACATACAGAATTTGCAGCCTACTGGCAGTAGAACACATCCCTGTCCATCATTGCTTAAGATTTGCAAGATTAGTGATATTATGTTGATAACCACTGTAGTTTGAAAGCTCTGTGGAGTCATGTGAGATATCCTTAAAACAAAACAGAGCTTGCAATGAACAATAGAGGGTCCCAACATGGATCACTTCAAGCATAATGTAAGTTCTGCGGAATCTGCTGGGAGTGGAGTGAACGACTATGGTTAGCTATCTGCAGACGGCAAGCTCTAAGGTTTCATGTGTTTCACTTATCATAGATTGCAAGCTCCATGGTTGTATGGAGCTCTTTCACCATAGACTAGAAACACTGATGTCTTCATGCTATTTGACTGTAGATTTCATGCCCTAAGTTCTCTTGTGGTTGACTCACGTGAAACCATCACATTTGCAATCTATTGGTAGTATAGTTACTTTTGATCACTCCTTGCAGACTGCAAACTCTGTTGTGTTATATGGGTCATTATCTGTAGCTTGCAGACTCAGCGGTTCCATGTGGGTGATTCCCTGTAGATTGAAGCTGTGCAAGAATATGTAGGTAACCAATGTGATAACAAGGAGCCTGCAATTTTGAGGGAATAAAGTAATACATTCTACACATTGCAATCCTTGTGATATGATTTGCTCCCTCTATAGTTCAAACTCTATGTAGGAGTCTTCTACAGCATGTAAACTTTAGCAGGTATCCATAAATCATTTATAGAAAACTGCTTTTGATGAGAGGCTGTTCCACATAGCCACCACACTGATTCAATGGATCCATCCTTTGTCATGTTCCCACTGGAACCTGCCACCTTTCAGAATTCCACCATGACTATTGTTATCTACTGGAGGGGCAATTCTAGAAGCTAATATGGTGCAATTCTAGTGCAAAACAACTAAATCATAGGGTACAAACGAAAAGTCCCATTGATTTAACCCTCTGAATTGAGCAATGCATTTTATACCTTTCTAGTATTGAAGGTCTACAATGCATTGCTAAGCAAAGGGTTAGAGATCTTTATACCAGTGGTTCTTAAATCTTTCCTCAGACCACAAGGAGGTGAGAACGTGAGAGTGATAGTAACACTTCATATGTAGAAAAATTATATTGTAGGGTTTATCCTCCTCAGGAAAACAAGGGTCCTCCCTTGAGATGTGTTTTATTCAATAGTTATTGCAGCTAAAACTTGACATTTTTTAGTTGCAGTATCTCAATGGCCTGAAATGTTCCAGTGGTTCTGTTGCTACACCATCCTATGGAGATGTATGTTCAACAAACCACATAACTACCAAGTGTCCCTCTTTAGGAGGGACAGTCCCTCTTTGAGAACCAAATCCCCATCCTGGTGTCCCTGTTTTAGGAAATTAAACTGTGTGGTGTGTATATAACTGCATCACATTGCTCCACAGCAATAAAACTCATATTAATATGTATTTAAACATCAGTACATGTGCTTATAAAGGAATTTGAGTAAATAAAATACTTTGTGTAATTTAATAAATGATTTTGATCAAGATCAAAGAGGTCCCAATAGGTCATGAAATGACATAAAAATTTTTGGTAATGCCCTGCTCACCAGCCACGCCCCAGCAGCACCACCTAAAACAATAGTGTCTCTCTTTGGCCTTTTGAAATGTTGGCTTGGGAGGTATGCAACCAGACCTGTCTATAGAATGGTGTAGCAACACTTTCAGGCCACTGAGATATTGCACTTAAAAAAAAATTAAAGTTTGAGCTGCAATAAGTATTGAATAAAACAACTCTCAGCAGTGGGGTACCCTTGGTTTACTCAGGAGGATAAACCCTTCAATATAATTTTTTTTACATATGATATGTTACTAGCTCTTGAAGGAGAAATCCATAAAGGAACAGTAACAACTCATAACGCTAACCACACTTTTACATTACTGACCACTATGAATTTTGCCCTTATATCTTGGTTCAGGTAGTAACATCTTCAGTCAGTCCGGGATGTTATGTCCATAGAGGAGGACAAGGCTCTTATTGCAGGATTCCTGGCCTCCATGCACTACAGTATTGATGTATTATGTTGTATTATGCAGTATGACTGCTTCTGATGGCCGGAGTTTGGGGTCTAGTAGTCCTGCCAGCAAAAGTTATGTCCGCTTCCATGGATATGCAATCTAGGATCGATTGAAGATGATATCCCTTGAAACAAAATGTACATTGGCTATTAGGATTGTGTTTACATAGTAAGGTAAATGGTGGGGGGGCAGTGTATTATTTGGAAGTGTTAGCATTTTTTATAACTCTTTCAGTGCCAAAGGGGTTTCATTGGTCACCCCTCTGGCACTAAAAGGGTTAAATGCGGATGTGCATTGAGAAATAAACATTCCCAAAATTCCCATTCATTTCAATAGTGTTTTTAACCCCTTGAATGCATTGCATTGCGTGCAGATGTTTGCCCAAGAATGCTCCAGTTTGATCTTATACATAAGGCCCATTAATCTTCTGTATCACTCTTGGGCCATCAGTTTTCTGGCTATGAAACTCAGTTTGAATATTAGATAACATCACAGGTGACTAATTATTACATAGGATTTCTAGAAAGATGTATTAGATTAAATATCAGGTTCTGATATTTCTTAGGAAAAGTAATGATCAATACTTCTCATTATAATGTTATGAAGGTAACAGGAATATTAAAACAAGCCAACACAATAAAATGTATTAATAATTATAAAGATTATCAGTGTGCCAATAGAATTGTAAATGATTATCATAAGATACCATAATAGGTAAAAACTACAAAATATATGTTATGAAGTAAAAATAAGAAAATACGTTTAACATGAACTACACATTGGTTTGCTCTGAGGTGCAGTGGTAACTTGTGAAGATGGTTTGTAAATTCTGTGACTGTTTTCTGCAGACGTAGAGCCTGATGCAAAAGATGAGCAATTCTATAGCAAACCAGCTTCCCCATAGGGAACAAATAAAGTGTTCCCACAATTCACATTGATTTCACCTTTTTTGTGTAATGTGTTGAGTACTCTTCGGCACTCAAAGGGTTATTTAGATGGGGTGTTTAACCCATTGTATGCTAGAGAGGTCTCCAACATATTGAAAATATTACTCTTATGCACCAAAACTGGCTTTTGTTTTCTGCATAAAGCCCCAAGGCTGATGGACGGCATAGAACTGGAGCAGACTAACTGCACCTTTGGGGGCAAATAAATATTCCCCAAAGTCTCATTGGCTTTGGGGGGCCTTGAATGTTAGCATTCAAGGGGACGAAAAAGGCCCCATATAAAGGAGCAGTAAACTTTTTTTTATGAAAACCTATATATTATAGAGCTTTTCCTGCTGAGTAAAACAAGGTCACTCCTATTACTGTCAGTCGTTTTATTCAAAATATTTAACAGTTCAAATAACCAGGAAGTGAATTTACTGTACTTTTACTTCCTGACAGGAAGTGACTCTGTCGTTTTTATTGCATTCTATGGAGAACTGTATGTTACTAACTTTCCTTTCCATTAGAACAGAATAACTAATTGGAACTTGACCAAGAGAGGGCAATGCTAATGTAAAAAAAGAATGTATAATAACTCTGGAATTAACTCTAATAACTTGGAAATATGCATCTCTCAGCAGTGGGAGTACTCTTATTTTACTCAACAGGAAAACCCTTACAATATATATTTTTTCATTAAAAAGTTTACCGCTCCTTCAAGTAAATTGAAATTATTATTTGCAGCCAGTAGTGCATCTGGTTTGCTTCAGAATTACTCCAGTTCTACTGAATGTTGGAATCTGTGGAACACTTGGATATACAATTATTTACAACACAGTTAAAGGGAAATTTTCACTAAAACATTTATTTTGTATATGTTGATGTATTTTTAGAGATCATGAACCATATATATTCATCTTTACCCCCTTAGATGACAAGGAGGTCTCCATCATATTGTTTTGATGTGCATTTGAGCATCTAGCATCCAAAGGGTCAACAAAAATTATTAGCATGTTAACATATTTAATTTCGACTAGTGTGATTTATCATAACAAAAAAGATATCCTTCCTGTGTATGGAAGTTAATGTGTCAGACACATAATTACTCTAGAAATATGTGTTAGCATGGCATTGTTGGCAATGGACAACATTTTACAGCTGTAACGTGGGGCTTTTGTATACAACAACAAAAATTTGGGATTGTACTGGGAGGCAGAAGCCATGATATGGCAACTGAAATCTGAAGGCACACATTTGTTTTTATTACATTATCATTATAGGAGACTAAGGCCTCTTAATAATAACTCCCCACTTACCTTGCTATCTAAAGAACATCCCAATGGCCCTATGAATATTGTTAACCTTAAGCTTGTGTTCAAGAGGTAAAATCTTCAGTCAGTTCTGAATGTTATGTCCATGAATGCAGACATGACAGCTGCTAGTAGGTCCAAAGGTCCTTAAACTCTCTGATCACTCTACATGATGATCTTAAATGTTTAAGGACCAGAGGGGTTTGTAATTTATTCAACATCAGGACCAGATTTACATCCCAGGCTCCCCTAGACGAGGCACTGTAGGTGCCCTTCGCGCCACCTGTGGCCTCACACCAAATCCTCACATGACCCAGCAACTGTCCCATCCATTGTTTCCAGGCACAGAAAATACTCTTGGCCAATAACAAGCAAGAACCCAAAAAAAGAGATTAAACCCCTTGGTTGCTAGAGAGATCTCCAATGTGTCTCTGCAATGTGTTGGAGATCTCTCTAGCATCCTAGGGGTTACATAATAGCCTATAAAAGGGTATATAAACTGGTGTAGGGACATTGCTATGGCCAAACCCAAAACAGTGAATGTGTGTGTGGCCAGCACAGCAGAGGCTCCCCTCAAAGTTTGGAGCTCTAGGCAGTTGTCCAGTCTGCTTATTGGGAAATCAGGCCCTTTTCAAAACTCCACTGTTCCTTAACAGGTTAAGTAGGCTCAGACATGTCCTCCTCCATTAACACAACATCTAGGACTTATTGGAGAGGTTGTCTCTTCCAAAAAGGCACAAAGGCAAAATTCATAGATGTGGTTAGAGTTTGGATGCTGGGTTTTCTGGTTATAATAACATAATTGGTTGTTATTATTTGCAGGTGTTAGTTCTTGTTCTGTTTAGAGAGAGTCTGTACACACATCAGGAACTAGATTTCACTGACAGGTTTATTACAGAAAACAAAATAGAAGATTAACATTTGGCAAGGGTGGCAACCTCAGATATATCTTCACTTTCCAGTGAATTAACTTCCTCCTCTTTCTATTTTATCAGCCTTTGAACGAGGACACTGCTACGAACCTTATATTCAGAATGGCAATTTCACAACCACGGACCCTACCTACAGCATGGGGACAATCATTGAGTTTTCTTGTGACCCTGGACACTCTTTGGAACAGGGTCCAGCTATCATAGAGTGCATCAACATGAAAGATCCATATTGGAATGATACAGAACCGCTCTGCCGAGGTAAAACTGTCAGTATATTATTGTTGCATAGTATCTACTGTTGCCTATTGATCCTCCTTTTACATTCATGTTTTGTTCATACTCCTCACAGAAAATAATTGAAATTATAAGTCTGAATGAGATTAGCCATAGTGTGAGGGTTTGAGTCCAGGTCTGCTCACACATGATGCAGTAGCTCTGCTCACTGTGCTATCTTTTATATTGGATAGCTCCTGTTGTCAGTAATAATAATATCTTGATCCTGTAATCTAGGCTCTCACAGAACATTCTGGCTTCACCCTGACTTACTTTATAGTCCAGTTCTTTGCACTTCCTGTTTGCCATGACAATATAGTGTTACTTTCTTTCTGCTCCTGACTGACTTTGTATCACAAATTCAGATTCATCCCGATTATGACCCCTGTTACAATTTACTTTGCCAGCTCTTTACTTCTAGTTAGGACTTCTTTTCAGTCTGACTATGTTTAATCTCTACTCCCTGGTAATAAAGATATCTCTTACAATTGGCTCTGCCTGCTTGTCACTTCTGATAAATGACATTTGTTAAGCCTGACTACACCCAGTAATGTTTCTAGGCAATATGGTTCCCAGTTCAAAATTCTAAAATATGCCCCCCTTACACATTTCTTTTTTGTGCTAATGCATTGTACAGTGCACACCTTCAGAAAGAAAATATACTCAGTGCTACAGTTATATCATACAGGACATGGAGTGCATTTGTATCAATATCATTAACATCCAGGAGACCAATTAATATGTGTATCATTTCATAAGGCCAGCAGATAATTGCACAGTTAGAGGAGAATAGCAGAGCATTACACAATAACATCATAGCTTTGAATCATTATTTTGTAAGAAGAAATATAGCATTTCTGGAGAAAAGCACCTAAACTATAGGGTTGTCTGCAATGTATGACCCACATAACACCCCAGAGCTTTCAGTCTAAAATGCATGCCAGATTTGACACCAAAGAGCTTACAGTTTAAATTACCCCTGTGGATCATGTTGCACAAAGTGCACGTTCTGTGGTGCTAAGATGGTCAACAAAATGGCAATGCAGAATTTACAATCAATGGCCACACATTACAATATAGAGCTAAACTATATGATCCATTTGGTACCAAAGAGCTAAAAGTATGACTGTGAGTCTGTAGTGCCATGTGTGTGAACCACTTAGTTTGCACTTCACAGTAATTGATCCACTGTGTGTACTTCCTTTTAGATTATAAGCTATGTGGCAAGAGTGTGGAAGAAACAAATTCTGGAGGGTATAAGGTTTTGCAGTGAGGCAGAGTCACCATGAGCCTAAAGAATACTCCAACCACTGGGAATGATGGAATGTGTTCTTGCAAGAATTTCATTACTGGGAGAAAAGAGAGAGACTGGGTCAATTTCAAATGTGATCCCCCAGCCCCGTTTTTTTTTTTTTTTGCAAAGGGCCACCATTGCATGAAACAGGAAGGAACTACACCATTACTTAAGACTTGAAGAGTTTCACATGAAAAAATCAGAACATGTGACCAGCAGAACAGTAACCATTACATGAGACCAGCAAGACAATACACCAACACAAAAAGCCAACAGTATTAGATTAAACAAGAAACTTTATGTAAGTCCAGCCCAGTAATATACATGAGACCAGAAGGGAATTACAGGATTACATGACGATGAGGTGAGAGAAATTTCTCAAATTCCTATATTACGCTATGGATCTTATTCATTAAAGCACCTCTCTCTCTTGAAAAAGTGGCTTCATAGAATGATATACGTATTGGAGATTTACATCGCTGGGGAATTGTACAATTGCATGATACCAGCATATCAATACTTTACACCAATGCAGGATTACCTCAGAGTACCATGGGCATCCAGAGGGGGGGCAAACTTGCCCCCTCCATATAAACATAGGGGCTGGGCAGGCTGATCTATGGGTCATATTATGGCTTTGCCCCACAACCCATACAAATTTCTGTGGATGCCCCTGCTCAGTACATGAGATACAATGTAAAGACTTGTGGTTAAGAATTTGGGTGAGTAAGCTGACATGCACCCTAATACCTTCCACTAAACATATATAGATATAAACACATCAAACTGTTCATTTTACTCCTTGCAATTATATCTGACTGAATTAAAACCTTCAGGTTTTTTCTGCTCAACAGATAGAAGATCTCTAACTTCCAGCACTGCAGGAGTTAATATTGTTATGCTGTATGTCTGTGTTAATATCTGGAGAATTGGAAGGCAGACCTTCCTCCTTACAGTGCTTATTATATGGTAGATCTATAAGTTTATAGCACTTCATAGGTAATGTGGTTACACAGGTTACAACCATAATAACTCCTGCAGTGCAGTGGTTAAGATATAGTTCTTTGGAGGATGGGACCCATGTTAAACCCATGTTCTTTTAGTGCCCATAAGGTGACAGATTCCATAGCTTTCAGCACTGCAGGAGATAATATTTTTACACACCATATTAATTTATGAATTGCTATAAGCTAAGCACCTTCATGAATATCAGTGTGTCAACCTTTAGGAGAGATTTGACTTTGCAGAACTGTAGAATTAACATGGATATATAGACTAACCATATTAATACTCGTATAGCTGTAGGCTAAGAAATATGCTACCTAATGGACACTGTAGAGAGATGCACAGAAACACAGCCTAACCATATTAACTCAGGCAGTGGCTTGAGCTAAGAAATCTGCCACATAAGAGGCACTGTCAGAAGGCAGGATTGACCTCCCAGAACTATAGGAGTTAATATGGATACATTGCCTAACAATATTAACTCCTGTAATGGGGGAAACCAATGTATATTCCTCTGTAAGCAAGCTATTATGTTGCACAAACTAAGAAACACTTTTCTCAAGCAGGTTAAGTTCCCACTTAAAGGAACAATTTCCATATAACCCAATGGTATACACTTTAAGGTTGTATCAATATAGCCAGTTGCAAAAGTGCTATTCCTGTTGAGTAAAACAAGTGTAGGCTGACTGCTGTTAGATGCTTCATTCAAACGTTATTACAATTCAAACAGCTGAAGGTTTACATTAAACTGTTAGTAACTGTGCCACCTAGTGTCCAGACTTATTCTATCACATTCTGTGTGAGTGGGGAGCCACTGGTTAGAGTTCTCCTTAGTAAGTGATAGTAACAGCTCCATCTCTTCGTGACAATTTGAACTGAAATGACATTTGAGTAAAATGACAGAAGTGTGAGTTCCCTTATTATAATCAATGTATGGTTTTCATATGAAAATGTTACTGATCCTTTAACCCCTTAACGACCGGCGGTCCTGGGATGTTTCCATCCCATAAGGACGGCATAGGACCACTTGGACGCGCCGGTACACGTGACCTGTCGCGTGTATCAGCGCGTCACTATGGGGCCTGATAGAGATCGCTCCGATGTTGGAGCGGTCAATTTCAGGCCCTATTTTTACTTACAGCGCTCCCGGTAGAGCGCTGTAAGTAAAAAGTACGTGACGTGCTATGACCATCATCGGTCCTTGAGTATTTCAAGGACCGTGATGGTCATTGTACGTCACATGTCGTTAAGGGGTTAAAGAGGGGAGCTTGGTCCCATTCAATAGGTTAGTGAAACAGGAATGTGGAAGGTTTATAATTAAGATATAAAGGGCTCGATTCTATTACTCCTGCTAAAACCGGTGTTACAAGAAAAACAAGTAGCGTGAATTTTGCAAAAGCGTTACGGCGGTATTCTATTGCTGAACCACAGTAACACAAAACTGGCGTAGACAGCACTTTTCAGAGTAGTAACAAAACTGGCGCTGTCTGCTTTTTTCCGACTACTGCCTACAAAAAACGCGCAAAATGTCAAAGTCCAAGGAAATAGGCGTACATTGGACGACAGAAAGATCAAGTTCAGTGTTAGATGTGTTCCCCACATAACAAAATCCGACAGAGTGCCCCCTTTCGACATATTAACCCCCCTTTTAAAAGATGACTTGCAGTGCTTTCTTTCACCACTTTCATTAGACTAATATTTATCACATTCCACATTTTAACCCTTCCCCTTCAAAATTCGACTTACATTGCTTTTCTTTCACCAAAGTATTCTTGAGCACACTGACTGAATACTTTGGTGCAAGGGTAAATTGGAACTTATTGTCGGCTTTTGGCAGCAAGCCATACATACACACACTGGCAGTGAGAACAATGAGGCTTCTACAACCCAGGGCTCACAAGCGACCAGCAGTGTAAGGGTGGCTCATAAAGATAATGGAAGTTAGATCCCTATTATTTACTAAGAGCTGATCTCATAAAATAGAGTTTAGGCTACTCATTAGAATCAAGATATATGTTTATGTAATATTGAGGAGCACTGTTTCCAATAATTCTTTTAACCCTTTGAGTGCCAGATGGGTAGCAAACACATTGTAATGTGTTGTTACCTCTCTGATACTCATAGGGTTAATCTTGCAATACAAAATACGAGGGCATGTCAAAAAAAATAGGAGAAGAAAAATGTCGAATTTAAATGGTGAAAGAAAGTCATGGGAGCACTGTAGTCAATTTTCAAGGGGGAGGGGTTAAAATGTTTAATGTGAACAAAATTAGTCAAATTAAAGTGGCTAAAGAAAGCACTGTACGTCGACTTTTGAAGAGGAAGGGTTAAAATGTGGAATGTGAACAATATTAGTCGAATTAAAGTGGTGAAAGAAAGCACTGCAAGTTGACTTTTAAAAGGGGGGGTTAATACGTTGAGGGGGGCACTTTATGTCGGATTTCTGTGCTGTATACTGTATTCTGCACTGCTTTTGTTCGAACAACGATGGTTTTGAAACTGTCGTTATGGCTTCTACTCCTCAACCTCTGAGGTGCAAAATTCCTGACTTAAATGTAACCACAAAACAGGCGGTAACACTGAGTGTTGGTAATAGGATACCAATTGCACTTTGTTTTTAGTTGTTTCCTATGGGCTTTTTTTTAGACTGGCAGTAAGTATAATTACCGCTGGTTTTGTTTTCACCAGTCGGGTAATAGGATAGCAAAAACTGACTTAAAAAAACATAGTGCCTGTTTTATTTTTAGAGTTGGTAATAGAAGTGAGCCCATAAAGAGAAGAAGAAATAGAGATTAATTATCAAGCATATGGTATTATATTCCATTAAAAAGTTATTGGAGCAGCTAGGTTTTATTTAAAAATATATATACTCCAAGAATTTTCCTGCAGAGTAAATCAAAGGTACTTCCATTCTTAGCTGCTTCATTCAAGTAAGAAAGCAGTTAGCTGCACCTAGTGTCCAAGTTTCATTATGGGAAAGCTTGATTATATTACTAAAGCTTGCCACTGAAAGTGATAGCATCAAGGTCACTTGATGACCACAATAGAAAATTGCTGTCAAATTAAAAAGAAGTTTGAGCTCCATCAACTATTTAATAAAGCATCTCTCTCTATGGTAGAAGTACCGTTGTTTTGCTCAGCAAAAAAAAAACCCTACAGTGTATAGTTTTTATAAGGAAACCTTACTGCTCCTTCAATTTCGAAAAGCAATAAAAGCAAATAATTTTGCTGCACATAACATAATTTTCTGTGTTTACTGGTTTCAATAAAGATTAAACAATAAGTGTATTAAACTAAATAACAAACTATGTAAACAGTAGGAATTTGCAATTATAGTTTTTGACTTAAGCGCTGTTTATTAAGTGGCACAGAATCCATTACATTCAGACCTATATAATAGTAATATAATAATGTGCTTTACTGTTATAAATAATATCTGATTTGTTTGCGTTGATAAGGAGGTGATGACTTCTCCAGATTATCATTTCTTCAATTCCTATGTTATTCTATGGAGCCTATGCACTAAGGTCCAGATTCTATTGCAGATGCAAAGTGTTAACTCCTGTTTTATCAAACATTTTCCTATTGAAGTCTATGGGGAAAACTGAAGATAAAAGCAGTGATAAAATTAGCACCTGTAATAGAATCTAGCCCAAAAGCAGTGATAAAATTAGCACCTGTAATAGAATCTAGCCCTAAGATTTCTTTAACTTTAGTGACCTTAGGGCTGGATTCTATTGCGGGTCCTAATTTTATCTCTGCTTTTGGGCTAGATTCTATTGCAGGTACTAAATGTTAACTCCCGTTTTATCAAACATTTTCCTATTGAAGTCTATGGGGAAAACTGGAGATAAAAGCAGAGATAAAATTAGCACCTGCAATAGAATCCAGCCCTTTATCTTCAGTTTTCCCCATAGACTTCAAAAAGATTTTTTTTTATAAAACAGGAGGTAACATTTATCACCTGCAATAGAATCTAGCCCAAAAGCAATGATAAAATTAGCACCTGTAACAGAATTTAGCCCTAGAAGTGATAGACTGGAGAAGTTATCTCCTCTTTATCACCGCTTATTGAATCAAACAAAATAAAGAGGTTCTGTTCTGGAGCAAACTAACCGAACAATATGCCACAAATAATTATCCTCTCCATTCCCCTTAATTTAAATGGGACTTTTAACCCCTTGAATGATAGAATTGGGGCAATGTGTTGGAGTGCACTCTAGTATTTAGTGAGTTAAAAACCCAGATTAAATAGGAACGTCATTCTCGCCTATAGTGCAGTTGGTTTTCTCCAGAATGGCACCTTTTAGCTTATTGAATTGCATCTTGTGTTTCTCATTATATTAGCCATGTGTGGGGGTGAGCTTTCAACACCAGCAGGCGTCATACTGTCTCCAAACTGGCCTGACTTGTACACAGAGGGAGAAGACTGCATATGGAGAATCCATGTTGGAGATGACAGAAGAATATTCCTTGATATCCAGCTGTGAGTACCTGAAGGTTACAATGTTCCAATATGTCTGACTAGTGTAAAAGCCCGTGTACATGGGTAAGGTACACGGGTAATGTTAACCCTTTGAGTGCCAGAGGGGAACGCAACGCATTGCAAAGCAATGCGTTGCGTACCCCTCTGGCACTCAAAAGGTTAAATGGGCTGCTACCTCACTGCTCCACACGATGCAGTCTTGTACAGTAGAGACTGCCCGAACGCGCGCAGTCTCTACTGCGCATGGTGGCTTCTGACAAACATCCTAGTGAATTATTATATAGGATAGTTGACAGTAGCACTTATGTTATGCCGTGCAGAGGAAAAAAGGCTTTGTTGTACGTAGTTAAATGACAATACACCTGAGAAATAGTACTAATGAGATGTTGAAAAATTAGTTCAAGATAAAAGAGTGCAATTCTGGAGCAAAGAAACTGTACCGTAGGGTGGCTGTAAAAAATAAACAAATTCTCATTGATTTTAATGCAACTTTTAATCCCTCTGAAAGCTAGAGAGGTCATCAACGAAGCAAAAAGTTCATTCAAACTGAAGCAGGCAGAGTGTATTAACCTATGAAGGCCCAGATGGGTATGTAACACATTGTAGAGCAATGTTTTGCACACCCCTCTGGGCCTGAAGGGTTACGTTTACCATGTGCAGTGAGCAAAGTATGAGGTCCTGTGGCTCTGCAAGTAACTGTCATGTCCGCTTACATAGACATGACATCTAGGACTGACTGAAGATGTTCTCTCTTAAAGCAAAGGAGCAAGGGAAATCACAGGGGCCATGTGGATTTTTCTGAAAAAAATCAATCAGAATTTTAATTTCCTTTCTGTGATGTAGTTGGTCTGCTCCAGAATGGCACCTCTTTAGCTTGATGTCTAAGGCCCGTTGAATATTATACAAAGATGTGAAATAAAATGCATTATGTTGAACAATAAGTTGTCTTATTCCTTTGCCTTGTGTAGCCAAGAACAAGAATCTACATTTACTCAGCTCTTAACCCCTGAAGGACTGGCTGCGTGTGCATATGGCCGGCACTTAAGCACCATGCACCTTTTTTCTTTTTTTTTGTGCCGATCTGGTTTAGGGCTCCTCGAACGGAGTGCAGCACGTCATGGGTCCTTAATTCACGTCAACCCATGGCATGCCAGGACCTTCATGGGTCCTTAAGAAGTTAAAAAAGCAGTAATGATACATTATGGGGAAAAAACAATAACAAAAACATTGCTATGCTCACTGCTTGATGAAGCGTGTGTGTTCAATTAAACACTTTGGTCTTGTTGTAACTCATTTCATTAATTACATAAAGCGCAATCAATAGGTTCTCTTTGTTCCATCACTATATTGACCCTTAATAGCCAAAGAGGTATCCAATGCCTTTTTCAATGCGTTGCTTACCCCACGAGCACTCAAGGGTTATGGGGAGTTGTAGATGCATCAATAGCTACAGGGAGATTTCCACATCACCAACCTCAGGTCGGCAATACTGGGACTAGTGAACTCCAACAGCATAGGCAGCTACAGGGGCTTAGTGCATAAGGCAATGTGCCACATTATCATATAAACGCACCCACATGAATATGACAATGGCTCATTAAACTCCATTTCAATATACAAATGAGCCATTTTCAAAGTAGTCACTGCAAAATCGTTAACCTGATGTAGGCATGGGGGATCCATGGCAGCATATTTGTGGCATA
Organism: Rhinophrynus dorsalis; assembly: GCA_037306005.1. NCBI lineage: Eukaryota > Metazoa > Chordata > Amphibia > Anura > Rhinophrynidae > Rhinophrynus > Rhinophrynus dorsalis. The sequence continues at coordinate 477,094,712 of CM074718.1, forward strand.
TTCACAGGCATATGGTGGTGAAGACATCTTGGTGTAATCAACAAAATATGGCACAGGATAGCCTAATTGCCCCTTATCAAACTTTAGAGCATCCCAGCCCTTGTGACTATATGATAAGTGGGATTCTAAGACTGGGAGGGGGCTCAGGGAATACTGGACCTTATTATTCAACATAAAGAGGTGCAATTCTAGAGCAAACCAATTGCACCAGTATAAGGAAAAAACAATTTCTGAAACATTTAACCTCTTGAATGCTAGACAAATCTCCAGTGCATATCAAAGGAGATCCTGACAGCATTCACTCTTGGTAGCTCTTGCAGACCTGGGTTGGCTACCCCCTTTATAGGTCATGGGTCTCAAACTGCATCCTATTGGACCAAGACACTGCAATTTTTTTTGGAATATCCCTGTATTTACTCAGGCGGTTCATTCAAAATCCCCAAACTAGTGATTGACATCTTTTCAAAAAAAGGAATAGCCCTAAAACCTGCACTGTCTTGGCCCCTCAAGGAATGCAGTTTCAGGCCATTGATAAAGGGCTTTTCTTGTTAAAGGTATAGTAATACTTCAAAATTAGTATTCCCTATTGTGTAGAAGAAAAATGCCCCCAGTGGCATCTCTCAAACCCTTATGGTTTTAGAGATAACTGCTTACAAAGATCGCCCCTGCCTGACATCAGTGTTCTAGCTGACAGCAGGGGAATCCACTCCTGGGATCAGCCTGCGGCTCTGCAGCAGAGCCTAGATTGTGTTAATGAAAAAGAAATCCTTCACTGAAAAGGTCTTCTACGTGTGCTTGGTTTGCAAGCACAAGTAGAAGACCTTTTAAGTGAAGGATTTATTTTTCATTAACACAGTCTCTGCACTGCTGCAGAGCCTTCGCTGGTCCCGGGACCAGATTTCCCTGCTACGAGCTAGAGTGCTGACGTCAGGCAGGGTCGAACTTTGTAAGCGGTTATCTCTCAAACCATAAGGGTTTGAGAGATGCCACTTGGGGCATTTTTCTTGTTTATTTAAGGGCTACAAAATAGGGTTTAGTAATTTTAAAGTATTACTATCGCTTTAAGTAAAGAAAGGCTTCTCCCAATGCAGTCCATTGTTTTATTCGGAAGTTATAACAGTTCAAACTGTCACAAAGTGGTGAAGCTGTTATAACATTCTATGGACAACTGTAGTCAGTGACTCACCTCTCTCACAAAATGCAACAGAATAATTATCTGCACATCAGGTGAACTGTAGTTGAATTATCAGGACACCAGATGACACTGTTTATGTAAAACAATCAACAGTTTAAACTGTAATAACCAGGGCCGGATTTACATCTCAGGAGCCTGTAGGCACAGAAAGCTGAAGCGCCCCCCCCCCCCGCCAAAAAAAAAAAAAAAAGTTCAAAAAGTTTTGACTGAAATATTTTTCGATTAATCGGATAAAAAAAATGCTAATTTTTCATTATTTAAACTGATTTAATGAACAGTGTTAAAAACAAACAGCAGAATAAAAAACTTAACACATTAACATGTGTCATTGTTATTATTTTACTATGGGGTCTATGCACCTCTTTCTCCCCCCTTGTACTTCTCTCTCTCCCCCTTGTGCCTCTACTTCTCCCCCCTTGTACTTCTCTCCCCCCCTTGTGCCTCTATTTCTCCCCCCTTGTACTTCTCTACCCCCCTTGTGCCTCTCTCCCCCATGTACCTCTTTCTCCCCCATGTACTTCTCTCTCCCCCTTGTGCCTCTTTCACCCCATGTACTTCTCTCTCCCCCTTGTGCCTCTTTCACCCCATGTACCTCTTTCTCCCCCATGTACTTCTCTCTCCCCCTTGTGCCTCTTTCACCCCATGTACTTCTCTCTCCCCCTTGTGCCTCTTTCACCCCATGTACTTCTCTCTCCCCCTTGTGCCTCTTTCACCCCATGTACTTCTCTCTCCCCCTTGTGCCTCTTTCACCCCCATGTACTTCTCTCTCTCCCCCTTGTGCCTCTTTCACCCCCATATACTTCTCTCTCTCCCCCTTGTGCCTTTTTCACCCCATATACTTCTCTCTCTCCCCCTTGTGCCTCTTTCACCCCCATATACTTCTCTCTCTCCCCCTTGTGCCTCTTTCACCCCCATATACTTCTCTCTCTCCCCCTTGTGCCTCTTTCACCCCATATACTTCTCTCTCTCCCCCTTGTGCCTCTTTCACCCCATATACTTCTCTCTCTCCCCCTTGTGCCTCTTTCACCCCCATATACTTCTCTCTTTCTCTCCCCCTTGTGCCTCTCTCCCCCATGTACTTCTCTCTTTCGCTCCCCCTTGTGCCTCTCTCCCCCATGTACTTCTCTCTTTCGCTCCCCCTTGTGCCTCTCTCCCCCATGTACTTCTCTTTCGCTCCCCCTTGTGCCTCTCTCCCCCATGTACTTCTCTTTCTCTCCCCCTTGTGCCTCTATCTCTCCCCCGTACCTCTTTTTCACTTTCCTGCACTGATGACAGCCGGAGCGCAACCACTCCAAACGCGGAGACGCCGCATGGAGCGTCAAGGGGTTTTCTTCCTCTGTCTGGGCGCCAGTTTTAAACTGGCCTCAGAACAGAGGAAGAAAATACCTGCACGCTCCACGCGGCGTCTCCGCGTTTGGAGTGGTTGCGCTCCGGATGTCATCAGTGCAGGAAGACAGCAGTATCCGGCGGCTGTGGGGCTGCTGGGCGACACAAAAAAAAAAAGTGTAAAAAAACCAAAACGATCCCAATGACAGGCGCCCCTCTGTGGGGTGCGCTTGTAGGCAGATGCCTACTCTGCCTTATTATAAATCCGGCCCTGGTAATAATGCTGGAACAATGCCTTTGCCAAGAGTGGGAGTCTCCATTGTTTTACTCAGCAGAAAAAGTCACACTAAAGGTTAATTTGGCCTTTTAGGGCAATTATTTCAGTGTTAATGTGGTTTCTCTTTAAAGGGATAGTAACACTTAAAGAAATAGTAATTGCACAAAATAAAGTAATTTTCAATTATTCATTATACTTTTTATAATGCACTGAACCATTGTAAATGTCCATATCATTGTAGTCTTGTTGTCATGTTATTTTAAAGTTTCCCCATCCTGCCCCTTTTCCCTGCATCACTCAGTTTCCTCAGATCCTACAGCCTCTTCGGACGGATTACGATGAGGCACAATTTTGTGTCAGTGTAAGGAAAACCCTGATCCCCGTCATGAGGGGGGGGGGGGCAGGGTTTTCCTTATACTGACAGACACAATATTGTCCCTCATTGTGATCTGTCAGGTCAAGCAACCGGCTTTCAGATTTGAGGGAACCAGAGTAATGTAGGGAAAAGAGGCTGGAGGGGGAAATTTTAAAATAAAACAACAAGAAGACTACAATGATATAGACAACTTCATGTACAGTGCATTATAAAAGTATAATGAATAATCTGAAATTACTTTATATTGTGCCATTACTATTACTTTAAAGTGGCAAAAAATTATATATATTTTATTAAATATACAATCTACTTTGCAAGGTTTATCCTGTCGAGACAACAAGGGTACTTCAACTGCTAGTTAATGTTTTATGCCAAATGTATTACAGTTCAGCATTGCATTATTTGGTTGCAATACTAACATGGCTGGAAACGTAATGGTAATGCTATTTCTACAGTGGTCTATGAACAGCTCTGGTCAGTTGGTTATAAATCACCATAAAATGCTGTAGCAACAGCACCACTGTAAACTTTCAGGCCATGGAAATACTGCAAGTCTGATCAGCAATACATTTCAAATATAATATTTGCCAGTGGTGGTGGTTGTACCCTTGTTTTATTCAGCAGGATAAACCCTGCAATATATAATTCCAGTCCAGGTTTTGTCAAGCACACACAAAGAAAAAAGCATTTAAAATTGGTGGAGGACAACCTATTTTGACCAAAATAGCTAAAAGCAAATACAGAAAATGTTGGTGCAAATCCATATTTTATCATTATTAACACTTTGTTCTGCAGCATATTGCCTGTATATCACCAATATATAAAGATGATGTTTTAGTCACATAATATGGCCATAGTATGCTAAGCTTGCCACCACTGTGCAAGACACTACATAATAGGCAAATCCTAACCTTAAAGGGATAGTAAACCCCACCGAAAAACTTTAAAGGGATAGTAATGTTTCATAATAAAAGCAGCTCTAATTAATCATCATAGTATTTGGACTTTGGAAAGTGTTATTTCAATGTTCAAGAGTAATTCAATGACAAAGTGTCCCCCTCCCGCTCCTTTAACTGATGTAACACTGCTGCTACAGAGCAGAAGGGAGGTGCCCAGGTAGATTGCAGAGAGGGACAATCTTCAATTAAGATAAGGGAAAAACCTGAACAGCTTGTCAAGGGGGGCAGGGCTTTAATTGTTTTCACTGTAAGAAGATTGTCCCCTGCTGTTATCTGTCTGGTCTTACAACTAGATTCCACATCTGAGAAGAGATGGCTTACACTAGGTAAAAGGAGAGGGAGGGGAAACTTTGCTTGTGAATATCTCTTAAACCATAAAGGTTTGAGCGATAAGACTTATATCATTCTTCATGTTTTTTTAATGCCTACAAAATAAAATAAAGTTAAAACGAAGTATTACTATCCCTTTAAGCCAAATGATAGGAATAATAAAAACATACTTAACTCCCTCATTCCCATCTCTCAAACTGTTATGGTTTGACAGATGTAAGAAAATAAAGACCTCCGCTCCCTCTGCTTTCTGCCTGACGGGCTGTAAAGCTGTCAGAGGCAGAATCCGGTCGCCCGTCTGTAGGTGGCTCTTCAGGAGCGCTGTCACCGGGATATCTAACTATAATTACTTCATCGGTATGGTCTACAATGTGTGCCTGGCTTGCAAGCACACGTTTTAGACCATTACGAGAGAAGTAATTATACTTAGATATCTAGATGACAGCGCTCCTGAAGAGCCGCCATCTGGTCCCGGAAGCAGGAGAAGGGGGAGGGAGCGGAGGTCTTTATCGTCTTACATCTCTCAAACCATAACGAGAATGAGGGAGTTAAGTATGTTTTTATTATTCCTAGCATTTGGCTTAAAGTTTTTCGGGGGGTAATCTCCCCTGCGTACTTATTTACTAACCTTAATTTACTGTATCCTGAGAGCTGAATCTATGCCAGCTTTACTCACAGATGGAGAAAGACTCTCTGACAGGCATTATATAGTGCTCTATGACAAATACCCTACACATATTTTCAATATTAAACATTATTATGCATTTGACCTTTTGTGTTCCAAAGTATTTCCTTGTAAAAAAAAATTCTATCATCCAAAGGGTTAACAATTATATTATATAAAAGAAATATATTATATAAAAGAAATTTGAAAAAAATAATCAAGGATGATACCATATGGTAACAGAAGATACCATATTTTTCATGATCTTATATACTATTAAAGGGATAGTAATACCTGATTTTCCTACAGTTGAATATTGTTCATATTAAAAAAATAAGATCAATGATACAAGTCCCGTTCCTTATAGTTTTTTAATATGAACTATATTCAACTTCAGGAAAATTAGTCATTACTATCCCTTTAACACTTTTAGTGCCAAAGAGATATCCAACACATTGCAACACAAAGGGAGAAATTCACTAAGCAGTGATAAAAGTGGAGATAACTTCTCCAGTTTATCACTTCTCCAGTTCCTATGTTATTCTATGGAGCCTATGCGCTAAAAATATTTCAACTTTGGAGATCTTAATGTGTAGGCTCTATATAATTACATAAGAATTGGAGAAGTGATAAACTGAAGAAGTCATCTCCACTTTATTACCTCTTTATCACTGCTTAGTGAATCTCCCCCAATGTCTTGGATAGCTTTCTGGGGCTCAAAAGTTTAACTGTACAAAGATTCCCTCTTTGTCCTCATCCTGTGTTTTATTGTGTTAGACATTAAAATGTATGGTTATTTTTCATAATAAACCCTCATCATTATTCTAAGCTAAGCTCAATTCATGAATTTATTCAAAACTGGAAATATTTATCATTCAGCATACTAAATTTGACTTTATATTTATTCCTGTCCTGAAATGCTATGAATTACAAAATAAATCTCTTGCTGAATTATAGAGAAATAATTACTAATTACACAACTGCTGAACTTTGCGAAAAAAGGTGTAATGAAAAGAGAAGCGCATAAACCACAAAAAATATATATAGCTAGTCAACGGATTTCCAGAACTCTCTTTATCACTTTGGCTGCAACAATATTATATACAATGCTTAAAATTCCTTTCGTTTCTCAGAACCAAAGGGATGAGAAGCAAAGAAAACGGTTAAAATAAATTTAGTGGTTTAACCATTTCAATACCAGAGGGATACACATTGAGTTGCACTGTGTTGAGTACCCTCTGGAATTCAGAGTGTTAAAGGGATAGTAAAACTTTGTTTTATCTTTATTTTATTTCATAGGCATTAAAAAAACATGAAGAACGATATAAGTCTTTTCTCTCAAACCTTTTTGGTTTGCGAGATATTCACAAGAAAAGTTTCCCCTCCCACCCCTTTTACCTAGTGTAAGCCATCTCTTCTCAGATGTGGAATCCAGTCCATAGACCAGACAGATAACAGCAGGGGACAATCTTCTTCCTGTGAGAACAATGAAAGCCCTGTCCCCCTTGACAAGTTTTTCAGGTTTTTCCCTTATCTTTCTTGAAGATTGTCCCTCTCTGCAATCTACCTGGGTACCTCCCTTCTGCTCTGGCTGAGCAGTGTTACATCAGTAAAAGGGGCGGGAGGGGGACACTTTGTCATTGAATTACTCTTGAACTACAACTCTGACAGAATTGAAATAACACTCTCCAAAGTCCAAATACTATGATGATTAATTGGAGCTGCTTTTATAATGAAACATTACTATCCCTTTAAAGCATTATTTTTGTTATAAATATATAAATTATTATTGTATATAGTGGATAAGCTACTAAAGATATTCTAACACAAATGAAGGTGCTCAAAATGTAAGAAGGCTCCACTACAATGTTGCTCGTAATATATCATACACCGTCAGTAGAGGTACTCTGCCTTATGAACAATATAAATGCATTGCCCAAATCCCCTACCACTGATGGGTTAAGTTAATGGGGACTTAATGTAGGGCCAAGATAGAAGTGCCTGCAAAGCATGCCTTAATTATCATAATGTATAAATTGAAATAACTTAAAGACTATTTTTATAACTGAAAAATGGCTAATATAACATATAGGTGATTCTGAAAGCTTTTTCAAAATCACTAAATTTGTTTTTAAGTGACAGTATTCCACTAATAAACTGGCCAGTGGTATGTAGGCTGATTAATAAATTTTACACTTTAGTATATAAAAGGAAAACTAACACTCCTTAATAATAGATTCCCATGTTCTTCAATATAGGTCATGATTACTCAACCTTTTTCTTACCAGGTACTACAGCAGTCATGAACCTTTTCATAAGTACCCCAACATTCAGTTTCTAATATAGATAGATAGATAGATAGATAGATAGATAGATAGATAGATATGATAGATAGATAGATAGATAGATAGATAGATAGATAGATAGATAGATATGATAGATATGATAGATATTAAGATATATAGAAATATGGCTACAGCTGTCTAGGACATGAACCAACCCTTGCTTCCCACTGCTGCACATTACAGGCCACTTTCCACTAGGTCTCCTAGTCTATTATTTTGCCTGACTTGATGGACAAATCAGGCTATAATTTTTTACTTAAGGATTATTAAACTAAGCACATAGAGGACATAACCCCAGTACAGACATGGTGGGCTGCCTATCTGCCTTATTATGCAAGCACAACCACTGCCAAGGTTTATGTAATATTGTGGAGATACAACATTGTCAACTATACAGTGGACAGGTCCTCTCAGTGGTAGAGACTCCTTGCCTGTGTGTTAAGCCCTCCCACCCAGAGATACAAGTACCACAGTTTGAAAAACATTGATCACTGGGTACTGTAATCTTAATCCAGGTGCTCACATTTTTCAGCTGAAGGCTTCTTACAAAGCTGGTAGACTTCAGGGGAAGATGTTTTAGATCCTGTAGTCCAGCAGCAAAGAATCCTTCCATCTCCATGGACAAAATATCCACTACTAATTAAATATTAATTTGGGAGAAATAATCCAAACAGGCATCATTCATAGTGACCATTAGGATTTTCTGCCCATATTATAGTAAGTGGGCACGTGTTTTTAGGAGATGTTACTGTTCCGTTAACTGGACAGTAAAGCCACATGTATACTATTGTAAAGAGCTGTGGAATAAATTGGCGCTATATACATAAAGATTATTATTAAACCAGGAGTGAGTTCTCATGCAGGGGGAATGAGCCTGTGGAGATCCTAAAATATTTGACAATGGCCATAGTGGAATGGCATTGCACATGAGGTTTAACCTTTTGAGTGGCAATGAGTTGGGTAGGCTTCTGGTACTGAAAGTGTTAATTGTTTGAGTAGCCAAGACATATTCAGTGCATTACAAGATATGTACTGGGTACCCCTCTGTCACACAAAGGGTTAATCCTTTGATGGCCAAAAATGTATACAATGTATTGATGTTGGCTACAACTCTGGCACTCAAGGTTTTACCATTTTATTCCCAAAGTGGTGTGTTGCAATGCATTTGATACCTCCTTGGCACTGAAAGGGTTAACCAAGTCACCAATGTACAAACAGACACAAGTAGGGTTGCCATCTTTTCTTCAAAAAAATACCGGCCATGGCATTCCCTCCATTGGACAGAAGCCAATTTTTTACCGGCCTGCCGGTAAAATACCGGCTGGGTGGCAACCCTAGACACAAGCACATATAAAAGAAGTACTAGTCAGTGAGGTACTGGAGATGATGTTGAGTGGTTGCTAGGCAGCCACCTGACCTAAACTTTTTGAGAACACACACAAACACAACAAGAAAGGTGGGAGGGACAGAGGGAGAAGCAGGAAGGGAACAGGGAAGGTAGGAGGGACTGGGTGAGAGACATGAAGTGAATGGGGAAGGTGAGAGGGACAGGGAGAAACATAAAGAGAATGGGGAAGGTGGAAATGACAGGCTAGAGGCATGAAGGGAACAGAGAAGGTGGAAGAGACATGGGGAGAGATATGAAGGAAACAGGGAAGGTAGAACAGACAAGGGGAGAGACATGAAGGGAACAGCGAAGATGAGGGACAGAGGATGAGTAGAGGAAGGAAGGACAAAGCAGCCAAAGTGAATCAGAAGGAGGGGACATTTTTTGCATAGTTTTTGCCAGGTGTGGCCCAGGGGGCTTGTGCCCCCCACCCCAGCCACTTCTGTCAAATTCCTACCACCATGTATGTGTTGGGGAAGCAATATGTATTAGCATATCTCTTCTTTTCTGCCTCCCCAGGGTGTGACAGCCTTTTTCTTTTATAGAAACTAAGCAGTTGCTATTCACCTTAATGGAAAATTTGGCTTTGTGGATCCTCATAGACCTTGTATATAATATATACACAGTACTGTGCAAAAGTTTATGCAGGTGGGAAAAATGCTGTAAACTAAGAATCCTTTCAAAAACAGACATGTTAACAGTTTATTTTTATCAATTAAGAAAATGCAAAGTGAGTGAACCGAAGAAAAACTCGACAACATGACAACTACCCCAGACATACAGTCAAAGTCATTAAGAACTATATTTAGCATAAAGAAGAACATGGAGTCCTGTAAGTGATGGTATGGCCCCCACAGAGCCCTGATCTCAACATCATCAAGTCTGTCTGGGATTAAATGAAGAAAGAGAAGCTACTGAGGCTGCCTAAATCCACATACGAACTGTGGTTTGTTCTCCAAGATGTTTGGAACAACCTACCTGCTGAGTTCCTTAAAAACTGTATGCAGGTGTACTTACAAGAATTGGTGCTGTTTTGAAGGCAATGAGTGGTCACACCAAATATTGATTTGATTAGATTGATTAGATTTTTCTTCTGTTCACTCACTTTTCATTTTGTTAATTGATTAAAAAAAACTATTAACATGTCTATTTTTAAAGCATTCTTACTTTATAACATTTTTTCACACCTGCCTAAAACCTTTGCACAGTACTGTATATGTGTGTATTTCTACCATATCTCTGTTTCTATCTAATATATTACAGAAGCCTCTGACCATGTTTTTCTGGGCTTTGTAGCGGACTGACAGCTTGTATACTTAGTGATAAATAATTTAACTCCGCATCCACAGCACAAAACACTATAACAGTTAGTGAACCCCAGGGGCAGTAAAAAGGATTACGTGTCAGCGTTACATGATGTCTAGTGAATGATTTTGAGGTTTGGTGTTGGTGAAATTGATATAGATTTCTAAATACAATACTGTAGCTCAGTCATCAGTGTCTCAATAACAAGCTTGTCATTGATCTGTGCTTCCAGACCAGCAAATCTGGATGGTCCAGCTCAATGTATATTACAATTAATAATTTGGGTGAAATTCCCATACCCAGTACACCACAGCACTATATTAGCCCCTTGGATGATAATCATGTCTCCAGTGCGTTGAAAAGCAATGTGTTGGAAACCTCTCTAGCACCTAAGAAACTAAGGATCTAAGTTGTATTATGGAGAAAAAACATATATTTTTGGGAGTCTCCAGGTGAGTAAAATAAGGGTACTCCCACTGCTGTGAAATTCCTGCTTGCTTTGCATTAAGCAGCCAATTGGCTGCTTGTAATGATGCAAATCCCATTGATTAATCCTTTGAGTGACGCAGAGATGTGCAATACTTCATAAGGCTACAGTCAAACGGAGTAGCACCTCTGGCCTTGTGAAGTGTGTCTCAGTGCATAGATGAGCTTTGAAGCAGCAGGCTGAGGATGTGTAAGCAAGGGCATCCCTTCCACATCCTGCTGAGTAAAAAAAAGGGGTACTCCCACTACTGTGAAATTCCAAAGTTTAACTGTTATGAAGTCATAAGGCTCTTAATATCTTATTCAATTGAGAACTGTAGTCAGTGACTCCCCTATAATGCAGTAGAATAACTGCCTGGACACCTGGGGGGATATGCACTAAGGTTTGATAAAGGGCAGCTAGATTGGCAATGTTGAGGTATATTTGCTTTCGAATAAATTTTGACACGTGTGCTAAGATGTCTTAGCCATCATATCCTTGTGAATATGCCATATATACGCCAACATTGCCATGCTTTCTCCTTGTTTTCACCAGGTTTACAATTATGCAGTGAACTACTGTGAAAAAAGGTAATTTGCATATTGAAATGTAGCTTAATAAGCCATTGTCTTATTCCTCTAGGTGTGTTTATATGTTAATGTGGAACTGCAACACGTGCACTAAGCTCCAGTAGCTGCCTGTGCTGTCAGAGGCTGGCGAAGCTGTAATCTCCCTTTATGTGCAGTGGGGAAAGCAACACATTGCAGAGCAATGCATTATGTACCCCTATGGCACTCATATAGTTCAGATACTTCCTGCTTGCTTTGCATTAAGCAGCCAAGTGGCCGCTAGCAATGCAAATCCCATTGATGAACCATTGAGTGCCACAGAGATATGCAACACTTTATAAGGGCAGTGGTGCTACAGTCAAACTGAGTAGCACCGCTGGCCTTGTGAAGTGTGTCTGAGTGCCTGTTTGCTTAGATGAGCTTTGAATCAGCAGGATGACTATGTGTAAGCAAGAGCAACATTTCAACAACCCTAGATGCTAATGACTGAATCCACAACCCCTCCTCTTGCATCCCCAGTTTTAGTGTATATGGCAATGTGTGTCCCCACCGCCATTTAGTGCATCTCCCCCCTTCGGCAAAGTGATCTCCTTCTCCACACACTTCACTATAAGATCAAACCTAATGCATCTCCCTTCAGGAGAAGTATACATGATTGTCTCTGGACATCAGTTGATACTGTTAATGTAAAGGAAAAAAAAAGTGAACAAAACATATCACAGCTGTGGGATGCCCTTTTATTACTCAGCTGAAATGTACTACAACATGGTTTCTTTAATATGAAAATTCACTACTGCATAACCACTTTGTGCCAGGGAAGTCCACAAATACTTCTGACATTGTCACATCTACTGTACTGTGCTGTGGAACACTCTAGTAATCAAATAGTTGTTTGAATTAGTACACTTTTATACTTAGTTTTTTCAAGGTAAGCACAGTTTTAGAGAATCAGGGAACTGAATGTATGAATGAATGAATGAATATGTTTATTTATATAGCTCCACAAGTGTACACAGCGCTTTACAATTTAAGGGTTTAGACAATACAGGGTTAGAAGCACTTTGCAAAGTGAAACACTGGAAGTGAGGTCCCTGCCCCAAAGCTTACAATCTAAAGTGATAATGTGAGACACAGAGCACATAAGGGTCAAGTGCTGACTGCTGAATACAGTGCTAGAGTTCTGGTCAGGATAGGGGGTCACAAAGGACCTGGGGAAATAATGTGACAAGCTTAGTACAGGATACTGAAGAATCAAGGACTCAGAAAATTAATGCAACAAGCTTAGTAACATATACAATAAAGTCTATGAAAGTAATTACTGTAGAAAGGACAATAGTGGGGTTTTTGTACGTTTGTTCTGGGATTTCTTCAAAGTGGCATCTGTGTCTTGCCTTGGAAGTGAACACAGATTGCCTTGCTGTACCTATACACAATTTATGTATGTGTTTGTTTGTTTGTTTATATAGTAAAGCGGAACTAACACCCCTACAAGATGTAGCCTCAATTAGAGTGTTGTAATCCGTTAGAATGCGATGTGTAATTATTATTTTTTTAAATGTGTTATTAAAGAATAAACCATAATTGTAAAAAATACCTGGTGACGTCTTCCCCCCAGAAAAGCGCATTGCGCATGTCAGCAACAGAGCTGATCGGCTCTCTTGTAACTCCCCCCGGCTACACGAAAACACCTACATCATCAGGTTTAGATTCTCGTGCTCCCAGCATTCCGTGCTCCCAGCATTCTGTATGTTTGGGCAGTCTCAACTGCGCATGACGGCTTCTGAAAACATCTTAGCGAATTATTATATAGGATAGTATATAGTCAATATTGAGGCTGATGTTCTAAGAGGAAATTGAGTATTTCTGGTGCAAAGCATCCACACTAAAGGGGAATAATTAAAATTCCCCTAATTTCCATTGTTATGAAGGTGGATTTTACCCCCTTCAGTGCTAGATAGCTCTCCATTAAACAGCCTTGTTTAACTCAATGAGAATTTTTATTTTAATTTGTCCCAGATTAATTCCAGTTCCTCTTAGTAATATACCCTCATTGATATATAACAAGTGCCCACAAATACAAAAATGAAGTGACAAACTAGTGTTCTGCTAAGACCTACAACTTTGGTAATTTAGGTAAATCAGAGCAGTAATAGAAAGAGTGTAAAGAATATGTAAGAAAGAGAAAACAGAAAGGAAAAGTGGGGATAGTGAAAGTCCATTCAGTTCTAAAAGCAGAAGTCCAACAGGTAACAGAAGGATTTCATCCACTTGGATGCTATGGAGATCTCTAGGGCTTTGCTTCATAAAGTGATTTAAATTTATCTTGCTTCAAAAGGGTTGAAACATATACACAATAAACAAAAAACATGTAATTTTCATTCAACTATGAAGACGGGCAGGTGAGCTATAGTGACACCATTTCAGTGCACAGTCACCCAAAAACAAGGTGCGTTGCTCACTATAGGTTCATACATATGGGTGATTGCTTTGGTCGGCAGTTGCTAATTGATACATCATGCTGCAATTTCCAGATCATATGCAATAGTCACTGGGGAACTGCAGCTCTGAAGGTCTACAGTGAGACCTATGTAGCCACTGTCTAGGACAGCATTACTCAACACTAGTCCTTGCAAACCAACAGTGCAGATTTTCAAGATATCCCTGCTCATTAACAGGTATGTGGCTGAATCATTGTGATTACTCTACCTGTGTTTAATCAGCAAATCCACTATGGCCTTCTTTCATGAAGTGCACAACCCTTGATATCTGGCAACAGGGGCCCAGTGAAAATAATAAATTCGTACATGGGCAATTTGAGCATGGTTGTATTGACACCACAGTCAGATTCCCCCATGTGACCAAAGTCTTAGACTCACGCAATTTCCTTAGACTAGAAAAATGCCACCAAAAGTATTGCTCAGAACTTGATACACCAAGTAGCTTTGCCTGTCTGTACATTGTACTGGTACAGGGAAGAATTATCCTCTGCTTTAAAGTTGTGACATTTATCTCAAGGGTTTAAATGTTCCACTTAAATATGAGGATATTTTTATTTGTCTCCTATAGGGTGGTTGTTTTGACCTAGAATTACTCCAATTTTGTTCTGAATGCAAGGTCCTAAGAGATTGCTGTGGCAAATTCCATTGATATACAACTCACCAACTGAGACTAGTTTGTTGGAATTAACTGATTTATAAGCATTACATATGTTTCATGGCTGTTTTTCCTCATGTATCACATATATGTATCACTGGCTGTACATTAGGAAAAGTTTGTTTTTCTTTAAGTTTCTTGAATTGTTTTTTACTTTATCTTTTGGTATTTTAATAACAATAATGGATGATGAAGAACAACAAAATGAAGAGAGGGAAAGTTATAGATTCCATCAGAATATTCAGTGATGTCTTTCCAAAAATCTAAATAGGAGATGAAAAAGATTAACTGCTAGAGAAATCACCAATGTATTGCTTTGCAGAGTGTTGGATATTTCTCTAGCTGCAATAGTGTAAGTGTAACTGGAGGTGTGCCCTGAGGCAAAAGAAAGAGGATGTTGGCCTTTCGGGCTAATAGAGTGTATGTGGTATGTAAGAGGGAATTATCTCCTCTTCCCACTGTACCAGAGAACAAACGGGGAGCTGCAGTAGAAGCCTCTGAGGGCCATGTGCAGCCACAGGACTGCCAGTTGCCTGCCACTGGATTAGAATATGGCAATATTTGACATTTTAGGTAACCTCAAATACAGTGTTTAATAAATGGTAAGGCCTATCTAATATGGTGGTGGGTAAAACTATAGATGTAATCTCTCTGTGCTTTTCTTTCTAGGTTGAATTTGAGTAACAATGACATCTTGACCATTTATGATGGAGATGAAATCACATCAAAAATTTTAGGACAGTATGTTGGAAGTGGTGGTCCACAGAAACTATATTCATCTTCCCCAGACCTGTCAGTTCAGTTCCACTCTGACCCAGCTGGGCTAATCTTTGGGAAGGGGCAAGGATTTATCCTAAACTATATAGGTAGGTAAATCACATAAAACTTACTCTGTATCCACATAGATTTATTTTTTTTATCAGTAATATCTTGATTCTTATTCAGGGAAAATGTGCCCTTTAAGAAAAAGGGTGTGTGTAAATGCCTGGTATTCAACTCTTTGAGGTATCCAAAGCATTGCAACTCAATTTGTTGGTTACCTTTCTGGCACTCAAAGATATTGGAACTCTAATATCTCCTAACAATAACACCCCCCACAAACACTTACCTTTTTATTGCCAGAAAATCTAAAGAGCCGCCATGAATTGTGATTTGGCTGAACAGATAACATCTTCTATCATTCCTGTGTGTAACATCCATTGAGGTAGACATGACAGTTACTATCAGTATTATATTTCTTATCCCACCTACTGGAACTTCTGTTTTGTTTTCCCAAACTGACGAAGGCAGAAAGCCAGAGCTGTAAGATATTACCATGAAGCTAAAGGGTCAGTAGTCCTATTAGTAACTACCATATCCACCTCCATGGACATAAAATCCAGAACTGATTGAAGATGGGCAAAATTCAGAGTGGTCACTACAATTTTATAGTCGCAGTAAATTAACTAGAAGGTTTATTTGACTGTTAACTAGTGATGAGCGAGCGTGCTCGGCCGATGCTCGGATCGGCTCGAGCATCGCTCTGCTCGGCACATGGCGGTACTCGTCGAGTACCGCCATGTGCTCTCCCGCCATGTTCGGGTGGCGGGGATCTGTGCCGGAAGAGGCACGGATCCGAAGACGCTCCGCTGGACCACCAGGGACTGGAGGTACGGGGGCATTGCGGAGATGAAGGGGGCATTGCGGAGATGAAGGGGGACATTGTGGAAGAGGGGCATAGACTCTATGCCCCTCTTCCACAATGTCCCCCTTCATCTCCGCTATGCCCGTCTTCCACAATGTCCCCCTTCATCTCCGCTATGCCCCTCTTCCACAATGTGCCCCTTCATCTCCGCTATGCCCCTCTTCCACAATGTCCCCCTTCATCTCCTCTATGCCATAGAGGAGATGAAGGGGGACATTGTGGAAGAGGGGCATAGCGGAGATGAAGGGGCACATTGTGGAAGAGGGGCATAGCGGAGATGAAGGGGGACATTGTGGAAGACGGGCATAGCGGAGATGAAGGGGGACATTGCGGAGATGAAGGGGGCATTCGGAGATGAAGGGGGCATAGCGGAGATGAAGGGGGCATTGACCAGGCACCCTCCCCTCATCAGAGCAGGGGGTGCCTGGTGTCGCCCCATTGACTTGAATGGGGCTCGGGTGCTCGGCCGAGCACTCGAGCCTCAGGGGGTGCTCGGTCAGAGCACCCGAGCACCCGAGCATCGTGGTGCTCGCTCAACACTACTGTTAACCTAATGGGGGATTGCACTCTTGGAATGTGGCTCTTTGTTTTACAGAAGGACATACCTAGGTAGGTCTCATCCATACAGCAGGCAGGTATTTCTATTTACTGCTCTTTGTGTCCAGTCTCTGCTGCAGTCTATAAACGCATGGTGACATTTTACTACCTTGAGAATGTTCACATGTAACTATGGGAATGGTTTTCTCTCTACAGTTAAAGTATAGAGAAAAAGCACCATCAATTATTCTAAAAGGCCAACCAAATGTTCTCAGCATAGTAAAATGTCTCCATGCACTTAGAGACTACAGTGGATTTTAAATGCAAAGAGCAGTAAACATATATTCCTGACTGTGAATGGATGACAACTAGCTAAGTAAATGAACAAAATATATATTATGTAGTGTTGAGATTACTTTTTGAGGAAAACAAGGTCAATCTCATTGTGAGGTAAAGCTACAGTATATTAAAATATTATTGCAGTTCAGATTAAAAAACTAACTGCATTTTCTTTTCCTGTTTTTGGAAAACTACTGGACCCTTACTGTAACTCACCTGTAATTATCCTTCGAAAGTAGAAGAAACATTTTCATAATATGAAAATATAAACAATTGAACTGTAAATATTTAATGGACACCTGCTGTGGCAGTGATATCCTACTGAAATGTTGCCCTGTATTTGGTGAGCTTCAAAACTGAATAAAAAGGAGCAACATCAGAATGTCGACAAAAAGGGTGATATTCTGATGTTGCATGCTTAAGTGTCGCTCTGAGTACCTTCAGTCCTTAACTTAAATCCTGCCATACCCTCCATCCTTAACTTAAATCCTGCCATACCCACCATCTGTGCCTTAACTTATATCCTGCCACCACTGTCTCTACTCTACTGTGCTCTGAGTACTCTCCATCTATACCTAAACCCTTTGAGTGCCAGAGGGGTCTGCAACACATTATATGTGTACCATGATCAGATGTGGCAAAAAAAGTCCAAAACTTGTGCAAGTGCAGACGGAACAGTTCTGCTGGATATAACATAGCCATGACTGACTCAAAAAAACTCATTATGAGCATGTACAATAAAGAAAAATACAAATAAAGATGGGTGTATATTTATTGTGTATTCTGGTCACTACAAGCTTCAAATGAATACCTTATCTATAGGGAATCCTTTCAAAATGTCTTACATTCTAGTGCGAGCAAGTAAACGGCGCATTACCCATGTAGCGGGGATGAAAAGGGCAACATGACAATCTTGCCCACATCAAAAGGGCGAGATTCTCATGTCACACTCATTTCAGCTCCCGCATGACTTAATGCACAACATGACTGAGCTATTGGTTGATCAACTGGGTTAAAATAACTCTGCAATGGATGTGAGACTTCTATAGCTCCGATTCTGTGACGGGCTTAAAGTGTAGATATTTTGTTTAGGAATTACTTGCATCTGCTCCGATTCGGGCTTGCTACTATTATAATGTTCAATCTGTTGTGTGCACTACATTGCTTGGACATCCTTCGATTTAATTAAATGTTACAAAGGCGATGTAGTCCACACAACAGATTGAACATTAGAACAGTAGTAAGCCCATCAGAGAATCGGAGCAGATGCAAGTTATTCAGAAACAAAACATCTACACTTTAACCCTTTTAGTGTCACTGCAAACACTGTAATTCTAGAGAGGTCTCACACCTATTGCAGGGTTATTTTAACCCAGTTGATCAACTGAAAGCACAGTCATGTTGTGCATTGTCATTAAGTCATGCGGGTGCTGAAATCAGTGACACATGAGAATCTTGCCCTTTTCATCCCCGCGACATGGTTAATGCACCATTTACTTGCTCGCACAACAGTGTGCGACATTTTGACAGTGAATTATTTATAGTGCCCTCTCTATTTAAGTATTATTTGAAGTGTTATTAACCAGATAACCCTGAAGGGAGACAACAAGTCCGGTGCCTATTTTTTTCTCATTATACTCAATGTCTGCAATGTTATTGCAGTTGTCCTGATTGTTGTACCTTTGTACCAGTGATGTGAGTCTACTATATGTCTTGAACTTTTTTGTCATTATCTGACTAAGATATAGATGTTATGTTCATAGAAGTGGATAGGACTCTTCCTAGCAGGACTCTTGGAAACCAAACTGCAGTGGCATTCCAATGGACATACTTTGTGACCCTGGAATCTTGCCAGCAAGTCATGTCCCACCTCTCTGGCAGTCAAAGAGTTAAGCTGCATTTCAATATACAAATGAGCCATTGACTAAGTAGCCATTGCCAAGCTTTGGTTGACCTGTGAATGTACTGTCATAAATCATGACAAGCAGAAAATAAACATGAATGTGTAGGAACAAAATTGAGCTGTGTTGATGTCTAGGTGTCACCAGACTTGCATAATGGTAATTTTGCTGTGAATGATATAATATTAATAGTTAGACAGTTACACAGTGCCTGCTTGACTATGTGTCTGTAATGTTTCAATCTCTCCTTTATCTTTAATGAAAATAAACAATGTTGGGTCTCATACAGGTAAAATTCTTGTGCAAATCACCAATTCCACATGGGACAAAACATTTCCCTAAATTTGCATTGATTTAAATCAGTCTTTTAACCCATTGAAGGCTATAAAGGTTTCTACATATTGCTTTGCAATGAGTTTGAGACCTCTACCATTCAAGGAATTAAAAGCTCAGTTTTAATCAGTGGGAATTATTATTTTATTGGTTTAGTCCTGAATTGCTCCACTTCACCTTCCTGCATATGGTCGACTTTGTTGCAAAAACACATAGATATCTTTGTTTTCTATGGGAAATTTCACGTGTCAATGCAACATGTAAACTAAACCAAAGGCCCTTTAAAGGGATAGTAATACTTCTCTTATGTATGCTATGATATTGTAGGTATTAAATAAAGAAGCCAAAGCATCTATGTCTTTTTTGCAATAACTTTCATAGTTTAAGAGTAATCACTAGTGTTGAGCGAGCATGCTCGGCCGATGCTCGGATCGGCTCGAGCATCGCTCTGCTCGGCACATGGCGGTACTCATACGAGTACCGCATGTGCTCGCCCGCCATGTTCGGGTCTCCTCCCCGCACGTTTCGCGGCTGCTGCGCAGCCAATAAACGTGCAGGGAGGCTCTGACATCAGTGTAATGCCAGCAGCCATGTTGGCTGCTGGCATTACACTGATTGGCTGGCCAGAACCCGTGGTCGGGTGCTGTATAGCACCTGACCAGCGAGTTCGGCTCAGTCTTAGCCAGGGAGAGATGAGGATAGGAAGGGAAAGTCAGTGTAGGGAGAAGACAAGCAAATTTGTTAAAAAAAAGACCCAAAAGTCCTTTTTAGGACTACTGTGTGTGGGGGCAGCAGTTTATTTTGTGTGGGGGGAAAAAAACAAAAAAAAAAAAAATTCATATATTCTGTTTAGTGTGCAAAGTTGCAGATTAGAGCACATTCTGTTTAGTGTGCAAAGTTGCAGATTAGAGCACATTCTGTTTAGTGTGCAAAGTTGCAGATTAGAGCACATTCTGTTAAGTCTTCAAACTGTAAAATATCAAAGTCACATATTCCATTCAGTGTGCGTCGCCGCAGTTTAGCAGCACATTCTGTGTACTGTGCACAGTTGCAGAATAGGAAGAAATACTGTTAAGTCTTCAAACTAAAATATCAAAGTCACATATTCCATTCAGTGTGCTTCGCCGCAGTTTAGCAGCATATTCTGTGTACTGTGCAGAGTTGCAGAATAGGAAGAAATACTGTTAAGTCTTCAAACTAAAATATCAAAGTCACATATTCCATTCAGTGTGCTTCGCCGCAGTTTAGCAGCATATTCTGTGTACTGTGCAGAGTTGCAGAATAGGAAGAAATACTGTTAAGTCTTCAAACTAAAATATCAAAGTCACATATTCCATTCAGTGTGCTTCGCCGCAGTTTAGCAGCACATTCTGTGTACTCTGCACAGTTGCAGAATAGGAAGAAATACTGTTAAGTCTTCAAACTAAAATATCAAACTCACATATTCCATTCAGTGTGCTTCGCCGCAGTTTAGCAGCATATTCTGTGTACTGTGCACAGTTGCAGAATAGGAAGAAATACTGTTAAGTCTTCAAACTAAAATATCAAAGTCACATATTCCATTCAGTGTGCTTCGCCGCAGTTTAGCAGCACATTCTGTGTACTCTGCACAGTTGCAGAATAGGAAGAAATACTGTTAAGTCTTCAAACTAAAATATCAAAGTCACATATTCCATTCAGTGTGCTTCGCCGCAGTTTAGCAGCATATTCTGTGTACTGTGCAGAGTTGCAGAATAGGAAGAAATACTGTTAAGTCTTCAAACTAAAATATCAAAGTCACATATTCCATTCAGTGTGCGTCACCGCAGTTTAGCAGCACATTCTGTGTACTCTGCACAGTTGCAGAATAGGAAGAAATACTGTTAAGTCTTCAAACTAAAATATCAAAGTCACATATTCCATTCAGTGTGCTTCGCCGCAGTTTAGCAGCATATTCTGTGTACTGTGCAGAGTTGCAGAATAGGAAGAAATACTGTTAAGTCTTCAAACTAAAATATCAAAGTCACATATTCCATTCAGTGTGCTTCGCCGCAGTTTAGCAGCATATTCTGTGTACTGTGCACAGTTGCAGAATAGGAAGAAATACTGTTAAGTCATCAAACTAAAATATCAAAGTCACATATTCCATTCAGTGTGCTTCGCCGCAGTTTAGCAGCACATTCTGTGTACTCTGCACAGTTGCAGAATAGGAAGAAATACTGTTAAGTCTTCAAACTAAAATATCAAAGTCACATATTCCATTCAGTGTGCTTCGCCGCAGTTTAGCAGCACATTCTGTGTACTCTGCACAGTTGCAGAATAGGAAGAAATACTGTTAAGTCTTCAAACTAAAATATCAAAGTCACATATTCCATTCAGTGTGCTTCGCCGCAGTTTAGCAGCATATTCTGTGTACTGTGCAGAGTTGCAGAATAGGAAGAAATACTGTTAAGTCTTCAAACTAAAATATCAAAGTCACATATTCCATTCAGTGTGCTTCGCCGCAGTTTAGCAGCATATTCTGTGTACTGTGCACAGTTGCAGAATAGGAAGAAATACTGTTAAGTCTTCAAACTAAAATATCAAAGTCACATATTCCATTCAGTGTGCTTCGCCGCAGTTTAGCAGCACATTCTGTGTACTCTGCACAGTTGCAGAATAGGAAGAAATACTGTTAAGTCTTCAAACTAAAATATCAAAGTCACATATTCCATTCAGTGTGCGTCACCGCAGTTTAGCAGCACATTCTGTGTACTGTGCAGAGTTGCAGAATAGGAAGAAATACTGTTAAGTCTTCAAACTAAAATATCAAAGTCACATATTCCATTCAGTGTGCTTCGCCGCAGTTTAGCAGCACATTCTGTGTACTCTGCACAGTTGCAGAATAGGAAGAAATACTGTTAAGTCTTCAAACTAAAATATCAAAGTCACATATTCCATTCAGTGTGCGTCACCGCAGTTTAGCAGCATATTCTGTGTACTCTGCACAGTTGCAGAATAGGAAGAAATACTGTTAAGTCTTCAAACTAAAATATCAAAGTCACATATTCCATTCAGTGTGCTTCGCCGCAGTTTAGCAGCACATTCTGTGTACTCTGCACAGTTGCAGATTTGCAGCACATATTCCGTGTAATATGAAGAAGGCGGGTAAAAAGGGACGGGGAAGTGGACGTGATCCTGATAGTTCAGGGCGCGGGTCAGGACGCGGAGAAACTGTGCCTGGTGCCAGAGCACAAGAAAGAAAGACATCCACCATACCTAGCTTCATGTCTCATTTTACAGGGCGTCACAGGACATCACTCTCGAGGTCCGACCACTGCGAACAGGTGGTCGGTTGGATGTCAGCTGATACTGCTTCCAGTCGGTTAAGCACCACCCTGTCTTCCACCAAGTCCACTCTCAGTAGCCAAGAGTCTGGTCAACATAATCCTCACTCTGATCATCCTTCCTCCCACCATAGACGGTCTGGTCAAAGAAGTGATCCCACACTGGGATATAGTGAGGAGCTCGTCTCATCACCAATCCTTCATTTGACCCTCTCTCCAAGCACGCTTGCAGAGGAACATGACATCTTGTGCCCTGATTCACAACCTCTAGAGGGTACCCAATCACAAGAAGATGACAGATGTGAACGGCATTTAAGGTCAAAGGAAGTAGTGGATGATGATGATGATGAGACACAGTTGCCATTAAATCAACCACTATTACTGTCTCAAGACCTTGTTGAGGAGGATGATATACAGTTGTCAATGACTGAGTATGTGGTGGGATCAAGACATGAGGAGGATGATCAGAGTGAGGAAGTGGAGGAGGACTTGGTGGACGATGAGGTGACTGACCCCACCTGGGAAGGTGTAGAGCCGAGCGATGACAGCAGTCCTGAGGGTGAGCCATCTGCAGCACCGCAACAGGCTGGAAGAGGCAGTGGTGTGGCTACAGAAAGAAGGCGGACCGCACCAAACCGGCCCGCAAATGTTCCACGGAGCACCCCCTTGCGTAAATCTACCTTGCCAAGGGGTAGGTGTTCCGCGGTATGGCGTTTTTTTAAGGAAAGTGCGGACGACAAAAGAATTGTAGTTTGCAACCTGTGCCACACCAGAATGAGCCGAGGCATGAACACTAGAAACCTCACCACCACCAGCATGATCCGACACATGGCATCCAAGCACCGTAATAAGTGGGAGGAACGCCTGGATCGCCCATCTGTGTCTGCAGGCCACACCACTGCCTCCTCTTCCCCTGTTTTCGGTGCCGGCCAATCGCCTGTCGAAGGCGCAGGCCCGCATACCTCCCGCCCTGCACCTGTACCATCTGAAGCACCATCAGCGACCACATCCACTTCCCTGTCCCAGCGCAGCGTCCAAATGTCGTTACCCCAGGCATTTGAGCGCAAGCGAAAATACCCAGCCACCCACCCACAGGCCATAGCACTAACCTCACACCTTTCCAAATTACTGGCCATCGAAATGCTGCCATTTAGGCTTGTGGAGACTGAGTCCTTCCGCAGCCTGATGGCAGCAGCTGTCCCTCGGTACGCGGTCCCCAGCCGCCACTACTTTTCCCGGTGTGCCATCCCCGCATTACACCACCATGTGTCCCGTAACATCACCCGTGCCCTGACCAACGCAGTTACTGGGAAGGTCCACTTAACGACTGACACATGGACAAGTGCTTGTGGCCAGGGACGCTACATTTCCCTGACGGCACACTGGGTGAATGTCGTGGAGGCTGGGAGCAACTCGGACCCTGGGATGGCACGGGTGCTACCCACGCCGAGGATTGCGGGCCCTACCTCCATCAGGGTTTCCGCCAGCACCTACGTTATTGGCTCCTCCTCCTCCGTTTCCACCTCCGAATTCTCTGCACGCAGCGCCACTCCCCCATCAGCCGGTAGCTGGAAGCAGTGTAGCACTGCAGTGGGGAAGCGTCAACAGGCCGTGCTGAAGCTGATCTGCCTTGGGGACAAACAGCACACGGCCTCAGAGCTGTTGCAGGGGATTAGTCACCAGACCGAGCAGTGGCTCTCGCCACTCAACCTGCAACCAGGCATGGTTGTGTGTGATAATGGGCGTAACTTGGTGGCGGCTTTGGAGCTCGGCAAGCTCACACACGTACCATGCCTAGCGCATGTATTTAATTTAGTGGTTCAGCGATTTCTAAAAACCTACCCCAATGTGCATGATCTCTTGACCAAGGTGCGCCGCATGTGTGCACATTTCCGTAAGTCATCTACAGCTTCAGCCGGCCTGTTGAAGCTGCAGCAGCGCTTACAATTGCCAGCTCACCGGCTGCTGTGTGACATGTTGCACACACATGTTGGCCCGGCTTTGTGAGCAGCAGAGGGCAGTAGTGGAGTACCAGCTGTTACACGGTCGTCGCCTCTCCGTTCAACTTCCTGTAATCAGAAGTGAGGAGTGGGAATGGATGTCAGACCTCTGTGAGGTTTTACGCAATTTTGAGGAATCGACACAGATGGTGAGCGGCGATAACGCTATTATCAGTGTAACCATCCCACTTCTGTGTCTACTGAAACGCTCGCTGCTCACAATTAAAACTGACGCTTTGCATGTGGAAGAGGTGGAAATGCGGGAGGAAGAGCTTACACAAGGTGATAGCCAGAGCACCCTCACTTCGTCTTCTCAGCGACAATTGGAGGAGGCGGAGGAGGAGGCGGAGGAGGAGGAAGACACGGTTGCCTTCGCTACAGAGGGTAGCCATGGAACTTTAGTTCCATCTCTTCAGCGTGGGTGGGCAGAAGAGGAGGAAGAGGATGAGGAGATTGAGAGTCATCCTCCTGGTGAGGACAGCGAAATCTTGACTGTTGGTACTCTGGCACACATGGCTGACTTTATGTTAGGCTGCCTTTCCCGTGACCCACGCGTTATATGCATTTTAGACAACACGGATTACTGGGTGTTCACCCTTCTGGACCCCCGCTACAAAGAGAATTTCTCATCTCTCATTCCTCCGGTGGAGAGGACAAGCAAAATGGTGCAATACCAGAAGGTTCTTGTTGAAAAATTGCTCCAAAATTTTCCATCTGACAACGCTGGCGGCAGACTACGTGCTACCTTGGCCAACCGAGAAGGGGAGAAAAGGGGAGCACACAGCAGTTCCGACAAAGGCAGGGCAACACTCTCCAAGGCGTGGGACACCTTCATGACACCCCGCCAGCACCCTCACCCTGATGCGCAGCCTAGTGTCACAAGGAGGGAAAAGTTTTGGAAGATGGTGAAGGAGTACGTAGCAGACCGTGTCAGCGTCCTCAATGATCCCTCTGTGCCTTACAACTACTGGGTGTCCAAGCTGGACACGTGGTATGAACTGGCACTCTACGCCTTGGAGGTGCTGGCCTGCCCTGCCGCCAGCGTTCTGTCTGAGCGGGTATTTAGTGCTGCTGGTGGCATCATAACAGATAAGCGTATCCGCCTTTCCACCGACAATGCTGATAGGTTGACACTTATAAAAATGAACAAGGCCTGGATTTCCCCTGACTTCTCCACTCCACTGGAGGAAAGCCCTGGGGGAACATAAACTCACTTTATATATGTTATTTACAATGATGGGAATACTCTGTATTCCCATTCACCCCTTCCACCCAAAAAACGGGTATATGGTTGACTCTTAATCTTCTCATCCTCCTCCTCCTCTTCCATATGCCCTGTGATATAATTTTTATATAGGGCCAGCTCACCAGCGGGCCCTGTGATATAATTTTTATATAGGGCCAGCTCACCAGCGGGCGCTGTTTGACAATTTTTTTATAGGTCAGCTCATCAGCGGGCCTTCTCATATAATGTTTTATTGGGTCAGCTCTCTAGCGGGCCCTCTCATATAATGTTTTATAGCGTCAGCTCACTAGCGGGCCTTCGCATATAATGTTTAGGATGGTCAGCTCCGCAGCAGACCCTCACCCATAATGTTTTGGATGGTCGGCTCAGCGCACGTTTCCCTCTTAATCATGGCCCCAGTTCAGAAAAATTGAGGAAATTTTTGGGAGAATTTGCCTTTGCGCACGTTTCCCTCTTAATCATGGCCTCAGTTCAGAAAAATCAAGGAAATTTTTGGGAGAATTTGCCTCTGCGCACGTTTCCCTCTTAATCATGGCCTCAGTTCAGAAAAATCGAGGAAATTTTTGGGAGAATTTGCAGATGATATACAAGTAAATATACAGCAAATACTGTTTGGTAACAATTTTTCGCCTAAAGTCGTTTTTATCTGCCTTTTTGTGTGTTTTACGGTCAGTCTGTAAAAATGGCGTACTACGGGCGAAAGATCGTTCCCAGCAGCGATGTTGGAGTCCAAGATGCATCCAGACATCCTCCCTATGCTGTCCCTGAACCATTTCTGTGGTGTTTCCATCATTTTCTGCCCTTTTCCAATGGACCAGGCACCCTCCCCTCATCAGAGCAGGGGGTGCCTGGTGAAATGCTCGAGTCCTCCCATTGACTTCAATGGGGCTCGGGTGCTCGGCCGAGCACTCGAGCCTCCGGGGGTGCTCGGTCAGAGCACCCGAACACCCGAGCATTGGGGTGCTCGCTCATCACTAGTAATCACGATGTAAAGTTTACCCCTCCCACCCCTTTTAGCTACATCACTGTTCTAGCTGTCAGACTTGGATTCTGGTCTGTAGATCGGATGGAGTGTTTGGACAGCCGTAATAGCAGTGCATACAAAGGAAATCTTCATGATGACGGTCTACTCCCTCAAACCATGGCCACTTTGTAGACAGTTGTCATGACGATTTCCTTTGTATGCACTGCCATTTCGGCTCTCCAGACGAGCCATCCTGTCCGTGGACCAGAATCCAAGTCTGACAGATAGAGCAGTGACATTTCCAAAATGGGCGGGAGGGGTAAACTTTAGATCGAGATTACTCTTAAACTATTAAAGTTATTGCAAAAAGACATAGATGCTTTGGTTTATTTATTTAATACCTACAACGTAGCATACATAAATTAAGTATTACTATCTCTTTAAGTTAGAAGAGAAATGAGCTGCATTGAGCTTGCATTGTATATAGTATCAAAGGCAGGGCTTGGCATCTCTACTGCTCGAATGTCGTTAACTCTTTGAGTGCTAGAAGGATGAGCGGTGCATTGCAAAGCAATGAGTTACACACCCCTCTGGTACACAAATGGTTATCAGGCCATGTATTAACCCCTTGGATGCTAGGATGGTCTCAAACGCATTGTGAAACATTACACTGAAGACCATCCAAGCATGTAAAAGGGCTGTTTTCAAGCAGGACTATCATGTAAAGCTGTCCTTGCAATGACTTTGAAGACTGTAGTTGACTAAGATTGTGTAAGGGTTGCAGTAAAGAGAAATATTATATAAAAGCTGCAGTGTGTCTTGTATTCATTCATCACAAAAACCGCTGGTCATTTCGAAATAACTTTCAAAATCATATGTATGTTGTATTACTGTTTGTTATTTATAAAACTTTTTTTTAGTTATTTAGATTTATAGAATATGTTAAATGAGGCATTTTGTGCAGGCCGTTGCTATCCTACATTACCTCACCCACTTAGAAATGCAGATTCAAGCAATGTAAAGGTTAAGTGGGGGATGTAAAGTACAGAGACAAAGTGACTGCATGGTATGCCTTAATTAGAATAATCTATAAATCTAAATGATTAGATTAAACAGATCCCAAAGGCCTAATCTGCAACCTAAAGTGAAGCAGTTCTTAAACAAATCTGCACCATAAGGAACAAATAAAAATTCCCCAGATCCCCATTGATTTAAAAGAGGGTTTCAGCCCATAGAATGCTAGAGAGCTCTCTGAGGTATTCTGAAGCAGTGTGTTGGAGAACTCTCTAGCATTCAAGGGGTTAAAATCCCCATTTTCCAGTCAAATGGAATTTTCATTTGTCCTCTTTGGTGCAGTTGGTTTGACCCAGATTTGCTCCACTTTAGCTTTCTGAATTAGTTGTTAGCCACTTAACCATGGCCGTGCCAGGAAAATCACAACTTTTGGTCTTTTAAGGACCAGTGATGGTCCTGGCACATCATGAGTTAAATGATCACAGCACTTCTGATCATACTGGAAAGCTGAAACTGACGGCTCCAAGACTGGAGCCATCAGTTTCAGTTTTTTCCTCGATGAGCTGGTACCTCACTGACGTGAGCCGGCTCAGCGAATAAAACCGTTGGTCCTTAAAGGGATAGTAATACTTACATTGTAAAAAAATATTTGTTGTAAGGTTTATCCCCCTGAGTAAAACAAGGGTACTCCCACTGCTGAAAGGTGTTTTATTCAAAAGTTATTACAGCTCAAAATTGAATTTTTTAGTGGCCTGAAATTGTAAAGTGGCGCTGTTGCTACACCATTCTATGGACAGCTCTGGTTCCAGGACCATAAATTTCCATAGGATGGTGTAGCAACAGCAGGCACGTGCACACATAGACACCAAGGGGGGCTTGAGCACCTTCCCTTTTTGTCCAAAGTGCCCTTGTGCCCTTTTATATTTTGAATAAATAATTATGAGAAGTGCCCTTTTTTTCATTTGAGCCCCTGCCCCCCAAAATGTCTGTGCACATCCCTGAGCAACAGTGCCACTGTACAATTTCAGGCCACTGTGATATTGCACCTAAAAGATTCAACTTTGAGCTGTAATAACTTTTGAATAAAACACATTTCAGCAGTGAGAGTACCCTTGTTTTCCTCAGGGGGATAAACCCTACAAAATATATTTTTTTACATTTTAAATATTACTATCCCTTTAACCCCTTAACGACCCTTAACGGTCATAGAACGGTCATGGGTAGATCTCAGTTAACGACCCATGATGTACTATGACCGTCATGGAATTCCGGACTCCCCCCGCAGCTGCACACCGTTCGGGGAGTCCAGAACCGGAAATATAAAAAAAAAAAAATGCTCCGTGGTCCTTAAGTGACCGCAACGCGCCACGCGGCCTTTCGTTAAGGGGTTAAGGACAGAATGTGTACAACAGTTATTCACACCAAAATAATACTGAAATTTTAAGAATTAACAAACATTTGCACCTTTTCTATGAAATGGGCATGGCTAAAATGTCCACCATGTTGTAAAAGGATTACTGATTGATCCTAATTCAGCAACGCAGTTGGCATGTATTTTCATATGTCTGGCTAACTATGCTATTAATTTAGGAGCATTTGCTAACTGTATCATTAATTTAAGAGCATGTGTGAACCGTGACATTAACTTAGGACCATTGCTGCTCTATAGCATCAAGGCGTTAGTATGTTTCTTGCATCAAAACATGAGCAATCATAAATAGCTCATAAGTTTATGGCTTTCAAAAAATCGCTAATGCTTTACCTTCTTACATTTAGCCATCATTTTCTACATAAAAATAATTGCTAGCACACATCCAAGCATAACTGGGAGCCATTTTCTCTCCAGCCCCCAAAGAGTAGCCCTATGGTTTGGGGGTGGAAGAATCCAAATGACATGATTTGGCCTTAAAGTGGGCAGGATTTGATCTGGGTAGCAGGAATAGAAGGAGAGAAGGTGGGATTTGCCCTGAAATAAACGCGGGAGAAGAGGGCAGCCAGTGGGAAGAATCGCAGGCAAGTGAGTAGGATTACCAGGGAACTTACCAAGCCTGGAGGATCAGCCTCAGTCCCTAGAGACCTGACAATTGTCACTAAAAACTGAATTCTCCCTTTAACACAGTTTGGAAGCTTGTAAGATTATTGTATAACGAGAGTCATAAAAATATGCAAAATTACCTTTTGAGTTGAAGAGAAATGAACAGTGCATTGTAGAGTCATATGTTGCTCATCTCTCTGATCTCTAAGGGTTAAGCCTTCCAGTGCTATGTGAGTGAATGAAGGGGTTAAGCGACAGGTGTGCTGTGGCCATGCTTCAGTTTTTAAACTCAATTAATACAAGCTTCATTTCTATTCAGCTCACCCCAGCTCAGCTGCAGCCAATCTCATAGTTATCATTTCCGCTCTGTGAGATAAGAGGCCACTAGCTGTCAAGACATCCTCATTATTTGTTTAGACTGGACCAATTCAACTCTTGCTGAGCTTCAACACTGAAGCCAGAAAACACCCGTAATACAAATGTGTACGTTTACTGACTTCTCAGAAGTGTACAAATAAAGATATGTGACTGAACAGATACAGACAGAAGAATCAATTAAGATAGTTACAGTCAGATATATAAACGTAGACTGAAATATCACAATGTTTCTGTATATAAAATAGTATATGAATTTACTACAGGTGTATGCAGGAATATGCATCTTAAACTTTTTAAGGACCAGAAGGATGTTGCATTGTTCCTGTTGGTCTTTAAAGAGTTAAAGTAATGGTAATAATAAGTAAATTATATATATTGTAGGGTTTATCCCTCTGAATGAGATAAAGGAAGTCTCACTGCTGAGAGATGCTTGATTCAAAAATTATTGCAGTTCAATTTTTAGGTGCAGTATCTCAATGGTCTAAAACTGTACAGTTGCGCTGTCACTATACCACCCAATGGAGGTTTATGGTCAACTGACCAGTGGATGGATTTTATTACAGGTGCTATTTTTATGACTGCTTTTATCTCCAGTTTTCCCCATAGACTTCAATAGGGTGTTAACATTTAGCACCTGCAACAGAATCCAGCCCCAGAGTTGTGAATAGAATGGTGTAGCAACAGCACCACTACAATTTCAGGCCATTGAGATATTGCACCTAAAAAATTAAAGTTTGAGCTACAATAACAATTGAATAAAACACCTCTCTGCAGTGAGAGTATTTTTATTTTACTCAGGGGATAAACCCTAAAACATATATATTTTTTCATATTAAGTGTACTATTCCTTTAAGTAATTAATCCTGTTAAATCATGAGCGAGAAGAGTATAAGGAGAGGTCAACTCTGAAAAGAGTGGGGAGGCATGAGAGGGGGAAGTGTACAGAAAGTTGTTTCTGTTACATAACAGCATAGTAGAGGATGCAGTTGAAAGGATGGGATGGAGTTTCATTTTGGAGGAGTGGTGAACTCCCAGCAGAAAGATGTCTACTAGAGGATCAGCGAGTGAAATGAATTCTCTTTCCACAGTAACCCACTGCTTAGAGGTCATACTGCAGATAGGATAGTCACTTGGTAGTATCAAGACCTCCGCACAATTTGGGGAGGTGAAGGGTCAAGCGCATGATCCGAGGTGGGCTACAATGCCATATGAAATCACAGAAGAGTCGCTCAATTTGACGGAAGAGAGAAAACATTTTTTTATAATTTCCTGTTTTGTAATATGGTCTACTTCATAAATGGATAAAAATGTAAATGATGTCTAGCAATAACAATAGCAGATTCACCATCTAGTAAGTAAACATGCAGATTTGAGCTCAAAAAGAGTTTCAGTGTTTCACGTAGCAGTAAAACTACAAGTAGATAGATAGATAGATGATAGATAGATTGTTTTTTTATTTCATAATAAAGCATTATTATTTCTTGAAAGGCGAAGGATTTAATAGGTATGTAATTTGTTCAGGTATTTTACCTTATTCCTGCCAAATCTCACATTTCCAAGGCTTTAAACTGATCAGGTACTTCTCAACCTGAACTGTATTCCTAGAGTGGAGATTATTTTGCATGTTGAAGCCAGTGGGACAATATCAATGGAGACTTATCTAATTTCTTATCATATCATATAGAGGTGTCTAGAAATGACTCATGTTCTGACCTACCTGAGATCCAGAATGGTTGGAAAACCACATCCCATACAGATCTTGTCAGAGGAGCCAAAATCACCTATCAATGTGACCCAGGATATGATATTGAAGGGAGTGAAACCTTAACATGCCAGTGGGATCTCAGCTGGAGCAGTGATCCGCCATTTTGTGAGAAAAGTAAGCCGCCACTCTTTCTTTTTCTTTATTGTTATACCAAGCCTTTTAAACCAATTGAACGCTAGCAACAGCGCCAATGCATGGAAAACAATGTGTTTAAGACAACAATAGTATCCCAGTGATTAATAAGTCTACATTTTACTTTTATAACCTTTTTCTTTTCTTTGTAGTCCTTAAAACCACTTTTCTTCCTTATGCTTGCATTATCATTATGACTAGGCAGTCCCTCATTATATTGTAATAGTGCAGTTAAAGTCATTCAACTAAGGACAAATTTTCAAAACAATTTCTTCCATGTTTAAGAAATGGAGAAAATCTATACCTTAATAATTTTTAATATTTATCCTGTATTTTAAAAATGATGATCATTTTATATTGAACTAAAGGAATACTACGAAAAATTATATGGGGGTCATGTACACTCAAAGGGATAGTAATTCTTCGTTTTATCTTTATTTTATTTTGTAGGCATTAAAAAAACATGAAGAACGATATAAGTCTTATCTCTCAAACCTTTATGGTTTGAGAGATATTCACAAGCAAAGTTTCCCCTCCCACCCCTTTTACCTAGTGTAAGCCATCTCTTCTCAGATGTGAATCTGGTTGTAAGACCAGACAGATAACAGAAGGGGACAATCTTCTTACAATGAAAACAATGAAATCCCTGCCCCCCCTTGACAAGTTTTTCAGGTTTTTCCCTTATATTAATTGAAGATTGTCCCTCTCTGTAGTCTACCTGGGCACTTCCCTTCTGCTCTGAGCAGTGTTACATCAGTAAAAGGGGCGGGGGAGGGATACTTTATCATTGAGTTACTCTTGAACTACAACTCTGATAGAATTGAAATAACACTCTCCAAATACTATGATGATTAATTAGAGCTGCTTTTATTATGAAACATTGCTATCCCTTTAAATTTCATGTAATCCAAACAACAATCTTGTTATTTGGCTGCCAATAATATGTAACCCCTGAATACAATTATTTTTTTCCATCTGACCTTACCTTATATTCCAAGAAATTTGAATGCAGTCTCCTACACTAAACCTTTCATATGACAAATGCCTGTTAAATACAGTATAGGGCATCAGCAGGGGATGAAACAGAAGCTCCATTTATTTTTATGGGTGTAAACCCCCAGTCTTAATTAAAATGATTCTTTTAAGCTAAGTGTAGGATACTTTATCAGAATGATATTGTTTCACATCTTTTAAATAACCAACTTCTTATTTTGTAGTCATGTACTGTACAGACCCAGGAGAAGTGGAGCACTCTACACGTTTGATTTCAGATCCAGTTCTCCTAGTTGGAACCACTATTCAATACACATGTGATACTGGCTTTGTCCTTGAAGGAAGTTCTTTGCTGACTTGCTACAGTCGAGAGACTGGGACCCCCATCTGGACTTCAAGAATCCCACACTGTGTTTGTAAGTTAACCTGACCTTGTCATTTCATTGCGTGTACAGTAGTTGAACAGCCATGTTATGTTATTAATTATGTGAATGTGAATTAATGGAAATTCACTTTGATTTAAATTAGTATTCTATGGCCTTGAATGATAGAGTAGTTGCCAACACATTACTTCACAATGCATTAGAGACCTCTAGCATTCACAGAGTTAAAAGCCCCATTTAAATTTAAGGGGAGCTTTGGAAATGTGTATTTGTCCACTCTGTAATTTATTGAACACGCCATTAAGTCACAGAGATGCCTGTACCTATTAGACAAACAGAAGTAGCATCAGTGGGAAATGACTTGCCTCTTTGTAGGAGACTCATCAACATTCCGCCTCCATCGTATCAGCAGATCTATTGAAAGCATTGATTGTGGCTGTCAAAATGTGTTTACTGCATCAAAGAGATAGGTACGAAATCAATAGCAGGCAACACCTATATAATTATATAAAGTCTTTTGTGTCAAAAAGTCAACAAACATAACTCATGCTTTTTGTCCTTGAAAGTTGCTACCACATTCAAAAGGTTCATTGTTTTGTCACAAAATTATGTGCTTGTGTCCAAAAGTGCTTCAAAGGAAGGATTGCTACAATCTCAAATATAAATGTTTGTCTCCATCTACTGTCTAATGTGGGTACTGTCAGTAAGTTGGCAAATATACATTATTACAACTGCATACCTAATGCAGGGATATTTAAACTGAAGGAGTCATTTTCAGTCTTCAATCATGTCCAGTGTGTTTCTTTATGTAAATTGTGCTAAATAATAAAATAATACTATAGACCATAATAATCTTTACCTGTTCTTTAGCAAAGAGGCAGGCATTTAGTGTTTGGCATGTAAATTAATGTAGCAAAATGTAAAGGAGTTTATTAGTCTACCTAAAGGTTGCATGTAATAGGCAATATAAGAATCATTTTGCTGGCCATTCCAGCCCTAAGGTGATCATACAACATGTTTAGGGTGGTTTTATAAAATACCAAATCCAGGGCTTTATTTGCATAACTATCCTAGATTAAAGAGAAAAATATAATAGGACTGTGTGAAATTTAATTTTTTTTTTTTAATTGGGTGTCTGATGTAGTCTGTAGCTGGTAACTTCACATTCTGACCATCTTCATATATGGGATTGCAGAACAAAATGGGTGGAGCTGGGGGAATTCCGTTTGCTATGCATTTCTGACCCAGACATTGTATGTCTGTTATGGACTGTGCAGAGGTGTCAGCTGTAGACAGACTTTATTGAAGAAATTGATTGTATTGAAATTAACTTTCAAGAAGTTTTTATCTCAAAAACTTAAACAGGAATGTGTCAGATAAAAACAGGTAACATCATTTATTAGTCACAATGTAATATCTTGGCAGATGACTGTAAATACATGAAAATCCAAACTTCAGAAATGGATAGAGGTACCTGAAAGCTATCTGTTAAAAATTAAGAGCTTAATCAGATATTAGAATCATTATTTTGCCATTACAGGAGGTGGTTTGCTAGCTACTTTATTACTATGCAGTGTTGTCTGATATCTGTGGAAATGCAAGATGTGTATAGTATAGTATAGTATAGTATAGTATAGTATAGTATAGAAAGAGGTGGGCAAAATATAGGCTTCTGACAAACTTGACCTAGTCCACAGGTTTTTCAATTAAAAGACACATGCTTACCTTAGAATTGAATCCAGTGATGTTCCCTGCATCCCAAACTATCCCCTGTCTTTCCCAATGCACTGTCCTGACCCCAAACGGGTCTTTTTAATATGATAGCATCATCAAACCTCGCTGACCCTGTCAAGGTCAGAACAGGGTGCTGTAATTTCAGCAGCTGGTTCAGGATGTGGAGGACCCTGTTGGGTATGTTCTGTTTTTTATTAAAAGTGTAAGTTTTCCCTGTTAGTAGAAATAAACACGTCTGTTGTATATGTATGTCTGTGCACACAAAATGACTGCTATGCCCCCCAACTAAATTCAGTATTATCAGAAGAAGATGATCCCCCAATATGTGGAACAACTGTTAATGTTTAAGCAATGGATACCAGTCTGGTAAATAGGAATAATGTTTTATAGGTATTATCAATATTAAAAGTAGACAAATCATTTGGTCCAGATGGCATTCACCCAAGGCCAGTAAAAGAGCTTACAACTGAGATAGCAGTGCTTGGATCTCTGCTTTTTAAGCAGTCCATGTTGACAGGATTGGTTCCAGATTACTAGAGAATTGTGAACTCTGGCAACTACTCCAGTTTTCTTTCAGGAATAAGGCCCCAAATCCTTTATTACACTGTATGATACAGGCTGTATTAGATTTTATTTGGGTACATGCTATGCTACTAAATGAATAACCTTTTATTAACAATTTATTATATTTTGCTAGATTGCTAGTTATGTCAGGGGAGCTCAAACCTGTTCACAAGCCCCCTCCCCACCCCCTCTGCATGCTTTCAGGATCACTTTAACTAAAATGTGAATGTTGTTAACTCAGACATATCTTTCATAATGACTGAACCACTGATTAATTCAACAGTGTTAATGTGCAGAGATCCTGAAAATCCTGCCCCTTCTATAGTTTCTCTTTTTTTTTTTGGGGGGGGGTGAGGATGGGTTTGTGCAACCTGGGTTATGTCATCGTATGGGCAGTGAAATATTCACTTTTTTCTATTTCTCAAAAAAAAAAAAATAACAATAATAATTATCTCTTGGATGCTAGAAATGTCTCCAGTGCATTACGAAGCACTGCGTTGGATTTCTCTAGAATACAAGGGATTAATTACTATTCATATTAAATGGTCTGTTACAAGAAGATTAGTTATATAGTGCAATCACTGAGCATTTTCCTATAATGTGTTCCTTACGGAATTATTCTTCATAGCTGAAAGAACAATCTGATTATTATTCCAGCTGAGGAGTCCCTTGCCTGTGATAACCCAGGATTACCAGAAAATGGATACCAAATACTTTACAAGAGACTCTATCTGCCTGGAGAATCTCTCACCTTTATGTGTTATGAAGGTTTTGAACTTATGGGTGAAGTCACCATAAAGTGCATTCTAGGTCAGCCTTCACAATGGAGTGGACCTCTTCCTGTATGCAAAGGTATTTAACTTGCAAATACTATGTAATCTAACCGCCTGGATTTTAGTTAGATATCTAGGTCATTTCTAAGCAATGTACTGAATATAAAGCATGATCAGTCAATTGTCGAACCTCCAACTTTTGGGGACTACAACTCCCATTATCCCCAACCAGATGTTGGCTGGTTAGGGATGATGGGAGTTGTAGTTCCCAAGAGTTGTAGGTCCAACATTTGCCTACCCTTGATCTAAATTATTATAGAAATGCTATAACCTAAAAACAATTTTAGTATATTTTAACAAGCTTTCAGAATCACCTATGCGTTGTATTTGCATAGGAGCAGTTAGTTATCCTCCCCAAGGTATGTATTTGTGTGTGAGAGCACTGGCCACTATCAGGAGACTGCACACTGTCTTCAAACTCTGTTCTATTTCTGTTTCAGTTACTTGTCAAAGAAGAAAATGGGGATAAGTACTAAGATTGTAATCACTACTGGGCAGGAACTTCCTATTCAAATGTATGCTCACCTAGTGTTCCCCTTATGATAATCGCCTTTATTACCATTGCCCTTATTTTATCCCCGCTATACTAAATGTGAAGTGCTAAATATACCTGTTTGTGTTATATAAATAAAAGTATACATACATACATACATACCTACATACATACATCCATGCATAATGTACAAAGCAACAGTGTAGCAATTCTGCACTATAGTGCAGAAATACAGATTTGCCAAATTCCCACTTATTTCATTTTGGAGTTCTACTTCCTTACATAATAGAGATGTCTCTAACACATTGAGGAGCAATAGGTTAGAGCTCTCACTACTATTGACAGAGTTAAAAGCAACATTTAAATGAATGGAAATTTGCATGTGTCCCCTATGGTGCAGTTGGTTTACCCCTGAACTGCACCATTTCTCTTGGCAAATAAGCCTCACAGTGTTTATTCAGCTTGTCCTCAGCTGCCATGCTTGTAAGTGAGATCAGATAATAGGATGGTTTAGGGAGGGCTGAATAAACACTTTCAGTCAAAATAGGAAAAAAGCAGGGTTTCATTGAAGTACATAGACTTATGTTGCTGCTCATGCACAGATATACATTATATAAGAGGAGTAAAATATGGACACACTAGGGAACTTCACCCTCTTGAGACCTCAAAGTGGGCTCATGCGCTGCGACCAGGGGTCTGTAAATGTGGTGATTCACATCATAAGGGGCAGGACTTAATCAGGTGTGTGGTATTTGTCATCATTTTGTCATAAAGTGGGCAGGAAATGGGTGGAGAATGACTAGAACAAGGTGGGAAGAAGAAGT
The DNA here is from genome assembly GCA_037306005.1 of Rhinophrynus dorsalis. NCBI lineage: Eukaryota > Metazoa > Chordata > Amphibia > Anura > Rhinophrynidae > Rhinophrynus > Rhinophrynus dorsalis. Next base: position 477,132,521 of record CM074718.1, read on the forward strand.
GGGAGGAACAGGGCAAGAAGGTGAAGAAGTGGGCAGAGCTTCAAGGGAAACTCACCACTGCCCGGAGAATAAGCCTCTGTGGCAAGAGACCCAGTAATTAACTCTAAAAAAGGTAGTGTCCAGGGCAGATCCACAGAGTTCAAGGGCTTTACTGTGACACCTCTTGGAGCCAATTCATTAGCCGATAAACATTTAAATTATGTGTTGAATGGGAGATCTGGGACAATGCACCACTCAGTTACATTTGCACCATCCATAAAGAAAGAGCCTACGTGTTACTCCATTGTTGATATCTGACCCCTCCCAGACTCATCAAGATATATCCCATCAATTCTCCTATCTGCTTCCAAGGGTGTCTGGACTGGGGACAGTAGTCCTGGCCAATTTCCCTAGTTCACTCGTCCACGTCAGACTGGGTCTTGACCTATGGGTCTTATTGCTGGGGCTTCACCCACAGAACATCACTAAACCTCTCCATAAGGTTATCGCCCAGATGCTGCTAGCAGCTAGGGAAAAAACACCCTTCTAGATCAAGATATTCTCATCCATTCTATCTGGAATATTTTTACAATGGAAACATTTACATAACAACTGAATGACTCCTACGGTTTATTGGCCGTCTGGAAGCCTTGACTATCATTCTCCAACACCCAGTTTGATGTTATCTAGTGGAGGAGACTCTCCTTGGTGTTCTCGTCAGGCTCCAATGACTGTCTTCTCCACTTTGGGGTCTCCATCCTTCACCTTCCTGATGTTCCCCCTTATCTGCTGGGACTCATCTTCCATGTGATTCCTCCCTTTCTTCTTCCCCTTTCTTTCCTTATTCCCCCCCTCTGTCCCTAATCTACCTGTGGTATCCTAAGGGTTTTAATTTCTGTCCACCCCCCCCCTCCCCCCTTGACAAAATCCACCTGAGTATTGCAATAACAGCATAATCTTTCATCCTGAACTGTTTAGCTTTGTTTTTGCATTTATTTTGTGCAATGCTTTGCTCGACTTGTCAGAACTTTATTAGCAATAGTCTTGTCTCCCAACATCTCACCTTTTTCTTTTCTGTATCCCAGAAAAACTATCCTTCTTTGAAAACATTCAATAAAATTAAAGCTTAAAAATATATATGAGTTAAGGAATGTCTGCATTATTATCAAGGGAGGTTGCTGTTTTTATAACTGTATAAGATACAAAATATTAACTGAAATGTTAACAATATATTGATCTCCTTCTTTACCCTTAGCCACCCAAGACCGTTTTGAACATGCTTTACAAGGTGAGTAGCATGTATCTTGACATGAAAACCAAAACCCATGATAATAATTAGAACAGTCTGAATCAGAGTGCTAGGAAGTGATTACATTAACCACTTTAGATGTATGGAATTGTGAGATAAAGCTAAAAGACTTTGAAGAAAAGGAATAGCACAAGAGGTCAAGGTCTGCAGCTTATGCCTTAGGCCCTTTTTACACAGGTGATATAAGTGCAGGGATAATTCTGCACTGATGCTTTTTCAGAACAGAAATTGCTTCCAAAACCTGACTGTTCACACAGTCAACTGCCACCGCAGCCTAGGCTAGTTGCAGTTTAAAAGTGCTGCACAGCAATCTACAAGGCCGCTGTGCAGATGATTTGCATGGGTGACAATAAAGTTACAATGTGTGACACAAGCTTCACTAACGTGTCAAAACACAAAAGCATCAACCAATGATAAATTACTGATGCAAATTTAAGATGGCCATCTGTCACACCCCTGATATGCCCCTCATCAAGGTTATAGTGCTTATTATAATAGAAAGGATACAGGATACAGAATTGGACTATAAACTGTTTCAGTATTCCACCTGCAATTGTAGATGCACAGATGCACTGCCTGCAGTTAGTAATACATTTTTTTATTTCAGTACATTTGAAAGTATTAAAGAGTGTAACTGCTGTCAAAACACCCTTTAATACTCACTATTTTAAAGGGATAGTAATACTTAATATGTAAAAATATAAATATTGTAGTGTTTATCCCCCTGAGTAAAAAAAGGGTACTCTCACTGCTGAAAACCAGAATTTAGTCTTACCTGTTAAATCCTTTTCTCTTAATCCATATAGGTTACTGGTAACTTTGGGGTAGTCAACCTGCCCCTTTAAGTAAGACAGGAAACTTTCTTGAATAAGAAGTGCTGGGTGGAGCTTACCATCCCTCTCAGCCTGCAGTAGCCAGTACTCTCCAGTTAGATCGATGACACTAACTATTGACCAGATAGCCAAAGGGAAAAGAAGACTCCTGTGAGCGTGAACCCAAAAGGACTCCCACGTTCTGCCACAGGAGAGCCAAGCATGGACCCTTGACAGGGTGGGAGACCAGTAACCAATATGGGCTAAGAGAAAATGATTTAGCAGGTAAGACTAAAATCATATTTTCTCTGTTGTCCAATATAGTTTACTGATAACTTTGGGATGTCCAACCATTGAGTTCCCTGAGGTGGGAAGTAAGGCAAGGATCAGACGCAGTGCCCCCAAAGTCACCAAAACATACATGAGCTAAACAGATCATACACCGCCCTCTAAAAATAAAGTGTTAAAAGACACGAAAACTGGTGTAAACACACCAGAAACTGTAACACAGCACACTGAACTAGAGCCAACAGGGCTCAACAGTTAAGGAGTACTAAAGAAACCTAGAAAGACCCTAGACAGGCAATACAGCCTCTAGGATCTTCCTGCTAAAACTGGCATCAGCTGATGCCAGCACATCAACACAGTAGTGTTTGGAAAAGGTGTGCACTGACGGCCAAGCAGCCTCCTTGCACACCTGAACATCCAAACCAAAAAGGGGGGTTTACAGGACAAAGCATGTAACTCCGCAACACAGCTAACACACACAATCTCCAGGAGAAAAGCCATTTTCCAAGTCAAGAGACATAAAGGAATGGTAGCCTAGGACTCAAAAGGTGGATGCTGGAGAATACCTAAGATCAAATTGAGATTCCACTGAGGGGACTCTTAAAAGCAGGGCGAGCATGAGCAACACCCTGGAAGAGAACCTTGACATCAGGGATAATGGCAAGATGTCTCTGAAAGAAAACAGAGAGTGCAGAAGTCTGAACCTTCAAGGAACTCAAACTGAGACCCTTATCAACCCCATCCTGCAAAAAGGACAGGACCATAGGGAGATCAAAGTCATGGGAAAGATCCCTATCAGCACACCAAGAGAGAAAGGTATGCCTTAGAAGAAACAGGTTTCCGAGCATGAAGCATATTAGCAATGACCTCAGAAGAAAAGCACTTCTTCTTCAGAATTGAGGATTCAACCTCCAAGCTGTCAAACCCAAACGTTCAACATCTTTCTTCCACAGGTATCCCTGTAGAAGAAGATCCGGACAGTGGGGAAGTCAAAACGGTTCTGCCACCAACAGATCCAGAAGCCCCGGAAACCAAGACTGGCGAGGCCAATATGGAGCAATCAAAATGACTGGAGATCGCTCCAGACTAAACTTCCTCAATACCCTGTGCAACATGGGAAGAAGGGGAAATATGTATGCCAGAAGAAAACTCCATGGACTGGACATGGCATCCATTGCTAGAGCCTAAGGGTCATTCCAATGGGAGCAGAACAGCAGAACCTTCCTGTTGTGTCTCGTCGCTATCAGTTCGATCTGAGGAAGACCCCACTTCTGGACAATGAGATTAAACACCTCCTGATTCAATTCCCATTCTCCGCTGTCAATGGTGTGCCGACTTAAGAAGTCAGCCAGGACGTTGTCAACGCCTGGAATGTGAACTGCGGAAATAGCAGGAACACAATCTTCTGCCCAGGCCCAAATAGCCTAGACTTCTAACCAAGCTGCGAAACATATTGTGCCGCTTTGCTTGTTGATGTAAGCCACGGCCCTGGACATTCAGGTGACCCAAGACCGCACCCCATCCCGACAGACTGGCATCTGTGGTTACAGTCATCCAGAAGGGAATCAGGAAGGCCCTGACTTTCAGGAGATGTGAGAGGTCGAGCCACCATGACAGACTCAGTTCCACATGTAGGGGGAGAGAGACTGATATCTTCAATTGATCCGTCTGACCCTTGCAGGCCTGGATCACAAACCGTTGAAGTTCCCTCGCATGAGCCATGGCAAACAGGACTGCTTCCATGATGGAAATGAACTTCCCCACCAGAGACGTCAACTTCTTGGCTGGCACCGGATTCAACTCTAGGACAGTGGATACTTTGCGTGCGATCTCGTGAGCTACTTCGTCCTTGAGGAACACCATCTCCTTCACTGTGTCAAAGAGAAGTCCCAGGTAAACGATACCCTGAGATGGAACCAGATCCGATTTGTCCATGTTCAAGATCCACCCATGATGGGAGAGAACGTGAATGCATTCCTGGACCTGGTGATGCAGAAGCTCCGGAGATGAGGCCTTCAGCAGTAGATCGTCCATGTAAGGAGTAACTCGGACCCAGGTCTTGTGCAAGATCGATAAATCTTTAGTAATAGCCTTAAACTCCCGTAACAAAGTTGGCTCTAATACATGGCTGGAGGTCCCTGGAGGTGACTCAGGGGCAGCAGCGCATGTAGGGCATAAATGACCTGAGAATTCTCTAGGTAAACCTGATTGACAAAAGGAACAATGCACATTGGGGGTCTCAGACGTCCCAGGGTCCTTAGTCTTAGGCCTAGCCCCAAGTTCAGATGGATTAGAAATTCTCATAGTGTCACAAACGTCTCAATATATCTGGTATACGCTAAACAGTGTTTAAGATTAAAATTTCACCCCCAAAAATTGTTAAATGCACTTATCTGGCAGGCGAAGGGTTAATCAGCTGAGGAGAGAAGGAAAGCTCCATCCCTGCGTAGGATACTCGTGAAGGGATTAAAGAAAATGGCAACCTCAATGGGAGCCAATCAGTAACAAGCGCGCAAAGCAAGCTCTCATGGTAAATGTAGTTTCCCTGTACAAGTACCCCAAACAGTGCCTGAAGCCCCCCGAGCCCCCCAAAACACTCAGAGCATGAACCAGATCACAGAACAAGGGTAGACAAACAAAATGAGCCATCTCTGAAGTCGCTACGATGAGCGGTTGCAGAGCTATGTCCCAAACAGTAAAGTCTCATAGAGGTGAATGGAGCATGGAGTCTATGCGATAAAAACAAATTTTACAAAACTTACAATGAGGTAAAAAAATTTGCAAATACACCAGAAAACATACTAAAAGTGAAATAAACATTGCCCCCAACCAGGAAAGTGTTGAAAAGTACCCAAAACATGTCAAAATAGCATACAAAGGGTTAAATGACCACAGAAACACTGCTCCAAGCCCCCCAACAGACATACAGACAAACCCAATGAGCGCAGGAGTATGTAATAGGAACTCCAATGGAGAACTCTGTGCGGAGAGTAAGTGTGGGACAAGTGAACCTCAGCACTCAAGGGGTTACTCACGTTTTTAGCAGGTCTTCTGTTTTCAGATTACCATGTATTTAAGAAGAAGTCTCCGTGGGCCACTCCTGGGAAAGAACTTGTCCAGCAAGATTTTCCCCTCAGGGCTAAAAGGTCCACCATAGCACCTGGAAACTGAGCTATCCACATCTAAGGGCATTGTCAGTCATGGTAATCCGCCTAATGGTGGTATTCCATATCTAACAGAAAACAATAAAACACTAAAACTAAAGCAGAACAGCTTCTCTGTCTTTCCTCGTCAAAGGAAACAATCTGACTAGAGAGTATTGGCTACTGCAGGCTGAGAGGGAAGGTAGGCTCCACCCAGCACTTCTTATTCAAGAAAGTTTCTTGTCTTACTTAAAGGGACAGGTCGCCTACCCCAACGTTACCAGTAACCTATATTGGACGACAGAGAAATTTGTTTTATTCAAAAGTTATTTCAGCTCAAAGTTGAATTTTTTAGGTGCAATATCACAGTGGCCTGAAATTGTACAATGGTGCTGTTGTTACACCATCCTATGGACAGCTCTGGTCCGTAGACCATAAATCTCCATAGGATGGTGTAGCAACAGCGCCACTGCAGAATTTCAGGCCACTGTGATATTGCACCTCAAAAATTCAACTTTGAGCTGTAATAACTTTTGAATAAAACACCTTTCAGCAGTGGGAGTACTCTTGTTTTACTCAGGGGGATAAACCCTACAACATATTTTTTACATTTCAAGTATTACTGTCCCTTTAAGAGTTATTTAGCATAATATCCCTCTTCCCACCTCTTTGCGTGACATCAGACTAACTTCCACTGGCTGAGTGGTTATTCGACTAGCTGCCATGGCATCCTGTCCAGACTTTCGCACACACCCACTGAAAAATTTGTCTCTGTGAGGGTAGTTTTAATGTGTCCCAAACATTTACTAAAGCTCAGACAATACAATGTATATATTAAACCTACTCACAGTTAGAGAGCTATTGATATGTACATGAATGCTGGATGGGTTACCATGGCAATCATTTAATTCTATGGCTCAGCCTCCTTCCCCAGAAAACAGCTTGATGTTATGGAATGGGGTGGCAGTGGACATATTAAATGTCAAATAACGCTCATAAACTAGTGAGTTTTAAGGAGTATGACTGACATTAGTGATGTTATCACCAGGGGAACAGCTCAAGTAACATTGGATGTCTGAACATAGCTATAGCACATCTAATTTCAAATTACCTGTGTAAACATAGTCTTACTAGGACTAGGAGAATAAGAAAAGGACTAGCTTCAAAAAGGATTGCTTGTTACATTTTTATGTAGTACACATCCGTCTCTAATAACTGCTGCATGGTCACTTATATGATACCAATTTGATAAACATCTCTTTTTCTCTTATAGTGGCAGAAGCAGCTGCAGAAACCACATTAGAAGGGGGAAATATGGCATTGGCAATATTCATCCCTGTTGTTATAATTTCTGTACTGCTTGGAGGAGCTTACATTTATATCACAAGGTATGTCAATTTAAATTGTAGAAAATATGCCCCCTAGTTAGTGGTGTTGTATTTAATCATTTGAGAGTCACAAAGGGTAAGACAGGAAGTTCCACTCTTTATATGCAGCATGTACAGGTACTAGGGTCTTACTCACCAAGTTGAAGAAGTCCACTTCTGAAACCTACCAGCTGCACCATAGGAGAAATTAAAACTCCCGTTGATTAAAATGAAGTTTTTTACCTCTTGAATGAGAGAGGGTTCCCCAACTCATTGCTTCACAATACATTTGAGACCTCTAGCATTCAAGGGTTTAAAAACTCCTTTTAAATCAATGGGAATCTTGGTTATTTTCATTTGAAACCCGTGGTGCAGTTGGTTTGCTCCTCAATTGTACCTCTTTAGCTTGATGAATAAGGCCCTTGGTTAGTAAAAGATCATGGTTGTTTCCCAATAGACCCAAGGCTTGAACCAAACTTTTACATTATTAGTGCACTATGCAGCCCAATTGCACCTTAACTAGGAGGTATATTTGATTTTGCATCTTTACATGCTCCAAGCTGACAAAAAGACCTGGAATTTTAACCCTCTGAGTGCCAGAGAGGTATCCAATGCATTGCATTGCAAACCGGAGACATGAGGCTTTAGCTCCCCCATACAGTACCAAGCAACACTCTTCTCTATATGCAGCCATTTTTCTACAATGATTTTGTGTTTTAACTCCAAACGTTGATAAATCTTAGGATAAATGATATTGAATGTGCATACTGGAGGAAAGCTATTTGTTTGCACTCTTCCTGTTGTGTCTTACATATAGAAGGAAGTACATTTTCCTGATAAGAACTGTGGTGCAAGGTACATTTTTTCTTCCATTACATGTTCTATCCAATAACTTAATGGAAAATGAACACTTCATAATAAGAACACCACCTACACACATACACAGTATTATGGCCAGAAAATCAGAATGCACCTATAAATTTTCTCCTTTGTACAATCTTCAGTTTCTCCTAAATGTAATGTCCATGAAGACAAACATTACAGGTTATGGAAGTTTTCTTAACCCCTTAATGACAAAGGACTTACCAGGTACGTCCCGCAAAAACTGTCATTTAGTGACAGAGGATGTACCTGGTAAGTCCCGGAAGTAGTACCGGAAGTCTGGGTCCCTGTGTGGCTGCACGCCGTTCGGGGACTCCGGAATAATATAGCAAAAAAATTTTTTTTGTATGATGGCCGTTAAGATGACAGCCGCGTGCACACGCGGCTATCACTAAGGGGTTAACCCCTTAAGGACCAGGATTTTTTTACACGCTAGGACCAGACTGATTACATTTGCTGAGTCAGCACATGTGAGCGATCACGTGTGCCAGCTAGCCGAGGGAGAGGCTGAAACTGACTGCTCTGGTCTACTCCGGCATAATCATATCACCCCTTCAGGTGTTCATTTAACTCATGACATGCCAGAACCATCACTGGGCTTTAAGGGAGCGAAACTTTCCATGGTCCTGGCACTTTATTGGTCCTTAAGAGTTAAACTGAAGCAAGCAGAGTGCGTGAGCCTACTTGCACTTTCAAGTTCCATAGGTATGTGCAGCACTCTGCAAATCGATGTGTTGCATACCACTCTGCTCCATAAATGGTTGAGATGATCATGCTTCAATTCAGAGAGTACCTTCTACACACTTGCATTCGAAGTGTGTAGCTGGTGGTGGTGTACAAGCTCAGACTGCAGAGGAACAGTCAGCAGCGGCACCTCATTTTCTGCATGGAGCAGCTGCTTCCTCTAAGTTAATATTAGAGTACTAGTGTAAAAGCCCGTGTACACGGGCCAAGGTTCAGGTAATGTTAACCCTTTGAGTTCCAGAGGGGTACTCAACGCATTGCTTTGCAATGCTTTGCTTACTCCTCTGGCACTCAAAGGGTTAAAAGGCCACTACTGCTACCTCACTGCTCCACACGATGCAGTCTTGTGTCACTTCACTGCTCCATGTGATGCAGTCTTGCGTTGCCTCACTCACGCAATGCAATCATGCACAGTAGAGACTGCCAGAACGTGGGCAGTCTCTACTGCGCATGACTGCATCGTGACAAACATCGTGGCGAATTATTATATAGGATGGGAGCTGGAGTTAGTGCAGTCTTATCCCTTACTAATGCTGATGGAGACAGCAATACACAACACTGATACAATATAAGCAATCATTCTGACACAGAAACTGTAGAGAGGGGTGATCAATGTCTGCAGCCACTGTTGGGACAGAGTACAACATCTGTCACCTTACACAGTTCTTCCAAATTCTGCTCTTTCTGTAGCTTCATAAATCATTCCCAAAGTACAATATACAGAAGTCAAAACAGGAGCAACTCAGGAGCAGTCCAGCTGTACCACAGAGGACAAAGAAAAATGTCCAAACTCTTGAATGCTAGAGAGGTCTCCAACACATGATAAAGAAATGCTTGTGAGACTGTTACAGCATTAAGATTGTTAACAGACCATCTAAATTGACTGGGTTATCGTATGGTTTGCTCCAGAATTTTCTATCTATCATCTTAGTAATGTAGTTACATAATTGCTAGCTTATTTCACTGTGCTTTGAATCAGGATGATACAAATATCAAAGCATTGCTGCTGGGCATGTTTTCTGGAAGTATGAAAGATTATTTATGCACCACACTGCAAAAACACTGCTCTCATTGGCTGGTGCAGCCAACAAATGACAATTCATGGTTATTCGTCATTCTTTCTGCTGCCCCCCTGTGGCTGGTGTACCGAGAAAGTAAAATGTGTATTTCTTTTAAGGAAATTACTATTATTATGTTTATTATTTCAGATTCTTATTACTTATACAGGCTTATTGTCAAAGGAAACTGTTAAGATAATATAGTCAAAGGTCTGCAGGAGGTGCAGAGAGTGCAGCTTTAACAGACCTGTTGTCTAAAAGTGACCATCAGCTCTGTACTTTCTTACAACCTGTAAAAATCAAACCAGTGTGCTATCTTGGGTTTTGGCCATTGCTATCATCACATACTGCTGCCAGAATAGAATAATGTTGGTAAGTCCCTGGTCTTTTTTTCATTAACTTTTTGAGTATTAGAAGGTTTTAAGTGCATTGCAAAGTAGTGTATTGGACAACATTCTGGCACTAAAATTGTTAACTGTAATCATATGGGTCATGAACCATGATGCAGCAGCTCCCTGGCACTACAAACAAGTTTCTGTTCCTCTTTGTATTCTCCTCCCCGTCTTTTCCCAAAACACTAAAATGTTTTGAGACCTTTTGGTGGTGAATTGTATTTTAGGTCTATATCAATACCTGATTCAGAATTGCTCCAAGATTTCAAATAGAGCTTGTGTCAGCACATTAGTTAGACTTGCTCCAGACAAAATGTCCCCACAGGGTTTAGTAGGTTCTAGTTACACCCCAAAACACAATGTTAGTATCTCATATTTCTCCATAACTACCGTCATGCCCACCGGTCTGTTCACCAGCCCGCCCACTGGCCCAGTCTGAGAAATGTTGGAGGTGAATGGAAAATTACATAAATGACACAGTATCTTTCTAGCAGAGCTATTGCGTCTGAAATGTATGTATGATGAGAAGCAGAAAATTGTGCTGTAAACTTTCTGTCAGATTAGTTCTCATAATATTGTCGTTTGAGGGAGAGGCTGGTGTTCTAAGGAGAACTGGGAAATTCTGGAGAAAACCAACTTCTGGGGACAAATCAAACTTCTCAAAATGCCACTTGAAATAAATGCAGACCTTAACCCCTTGAAAGCTAGAGTGGTCTCCAAAACATTGCTAAGATAAAAGCCCAATGAAAATCCCCTGGCATTTTTATTTGACTCTTCTAGGTCTTTTGATTTGTCCCGGAATTGCTCCAGGATCTCATAGTACATCATCC